>JAWWTY010000037.1:15199830-15234138 GCA_035222235.1 Margarornis squamiger | reverse complement strand
TGTGACGCAGGGTCTCCTTGTGCCCAGGCACCATTGTGACACACAGGGCCCTGCCCTGACCTGCGGCTATTTATGGACTAAAGAAAAGGAAACAAAAAAAACCCTAAAAACAAGCAAACAACAAAACCCCATTGCCCAATTAGAATAAAAGACATGAAGTATTCATGCTTAATGAAATAGGAGTCAATACCAGAGAGGAAAGGAATCTGTAAGTCAGAAAACTGAAAGCCTCTTTACCACATATCTAATTTATATAGTAGGTATTAAGAGATTATATTAATAATCACAATTACAAAAAATATGGCGTAATCATACAAAACTTAGTCTGCACTTATATATTTTACTTCAAAAAGTGACACTACCATGAAACAAAATACATTTCAAATTTTATCTTATGGAATCTCAACAAAATTTAAGTTTTTAATTATGAAAATATTTTTCTAAACATCAGGGGTTTGCTTGCTTTAAAATAAGCCAACAGCACATCACCCCCACATTAACAATTTTTTCTGAAATACTAAAATGAAGTTAAAACTTACGTAGGAGACAGCTTTTCTTTTTTCAATTTAAGCTTTAAAAAAGTATCATTAATGAAAGTTGTTTATACCCCTCAGAAAGGACAGATTGATTTGTTTTCCCACTAACACACTGCTTTCCACAGGTTTGATAAATTACTTTGAACAAGAAAAGAATGCCATTAGAAAGAAGAAAAACCTGTTTATTAACAACCAGGAAGACTATTAGAACTTAAACCCTCAATCATCAAAATGCTACTGTTAGTTTTGTGAAACTTTGAGCACAATGTGTAAGAATTTTTTTTCAGCAGCATGAGAACATATTAAAGAGTAATCAGAAGATTCAATCTTTGTTGAGCTGATTTGGATTTAATAATGTATCCAAAACTTTCCAAAAAAGTGCTCTTCTTTTACAGAAAGGAAAGAAAACAGTAGATGATGTTATCTGGAAATTTTCATCCATAACCTTTTGCAAAAGAGAAAAATACCTGACTGTACTCAAATGAAAATGTAAGAAAGTACAGGTATTTCAAGTGTTAGCTCTATTGTCCTATCTACTAGATGATGTTTTCTCTCTAAAATATTCATTTCTGCCTAGAATGCAAAAAACCTGCTGTATAGCTTTATATGCATATTTAGCTTATTCAAGGTATTATTACCATCTTCTAAGTCACTACATAAAACTTGCATTTTCAATACTGTTTATCGTGTTTCATAAAAGTTCCATTAGAAACAAATTCAGAGCAAATATAAGTTGGAGGCATCATTTCTATTTATTGCTTTTCATAATACCGTCTTCACTCAGAGGTATCAAAAGAATCTACAGAATTACTGCCATTGTTCTCAAAGACATATAAAGGACAAAAAAAATCACAGCATATAATTATTGTAAACTATCAAAAAAAAATGAATACGTATTAAAGGTTATGCAATAAAATGTACAGTAATCATATGGATATTTATGATGATCCAATTTAAGAGTATTGTAAAAGATTATTATATGTCTTCAGTTTATGTGGGTTATATTCCTTTTCAAAAACAACACCAGGAGGTCAGGATGATGTCTCCAGAAGAAAAGTGAGATCACTTAGGAGCTTCCCTTCAGAGCAACCAAGGAAGGAAAGTTCCAGGGACCACAGTAAAGACCAGAAGGAAAATTACAGCAAAGAACTAGGAGCCTGCACCAACCAGAGCCAGAAAAACTGCTGAGAGGATCAGGAAGCAAACAGAGTTTGATGAAAGGGATCTTGTAGAGGCCAGAGAGGGCTCTGAGGAGATTGCTAGGATTCAGAAAGTCCTTACTCAATGACACAGCTACTGCAGTGTTTTGGTTTCAATTGTAAGCATTCTTTTGAAACACATTCTCACACACAGTCAAGTACTGAATCATGTCTTGTACTGTAGAGTTTCTCTACATACATCCATTCCTGTAACATTATACAGTTTGCCAGGGCAGACACTCCAAGATGGAAATCAAACCCAAAAGCAAACCCATCCTACAAAGATTCATTGCACAGATGTGGAGTTGCCTACAAACTTCTCTTACTTCTGCTCTCCCATAGAAAGAATTTTTATGACTAGTAAAAAAAAAATAATTATTTTGACTTCTACTTAATAAAACCCAACATTTAAACAATTCAAAAAGCTGTTTTGGAATGCCTTCAAGTGCAAGAGTTAGCCCATCTCAAAGCTCATACCAACCTGAGTTTCTACTGGGCATCCAGGGTTTTGTCAGATATAGTTAAGAACTATCCTCTTGCACATTAAAGTCTTCTTGCAGTTTTTTTTTTAATCTTGTATTCCATCTTTAGTTACAAGCATAAGAGAAAAAAATGAGAGTCACACTGGGAATTTGATGTAATGTTTTCCCATACACTCCCTCTCTGCAGGAAAAACCAATCAGACACAAAGTATTTTAGTTTCAAAGATGTCCAGCCAAACTAAATCACAGAAGAGGCTTCAACTTTATCTCAGTCATCTGGTTCATTTATAAGCAAAGAATGTTCCATGTACTGCAATAAATTCAAAGCCTTCAATCTGTCTCCTGTCATAAGAGAAACAAGAATGCTGTGCAGAACATGGAAAAAACTGTGAATTTTCATTATTCCTGAAGTGGCCAAACACCTTTTGACGCCAGACTAAAGCAGAATATCATGACCAATTTCCGCTATTCTGATATTCAGAAATAGAGAACTAATACAGTCACAGCTCCAATTACCACTTAAAAATGAAGATTTCTCAGACCTTGGTAAATATTTATCACATAATTCTTAGCACTCTAAAGTAAAAATGGCCACCACCATCTTCCCTCTAAGAAAGCAAACCATAGCTAATTCAGAATTATTAACACATGCTCTCTTTCATTATTCACTCTAAGAAAGCATGGACATGCACAATTGCTAGTCCAACCTCCAGCAGTAATGGTATTCATCAGTAATCTTCTTGTGAGCCTTTACAATGGCTCCACTACTTGACTTCAATCAGCTGTAAAGCTCTTTTATTCTGTTATCACATCAGTGTGAAGGAATGAATGCCAAGGATTGAATGCCCTCCTAAAAGAGCACAGTCATGCTGTTAGAATAGCAATGAGCTTCATCTGACACTGCTCAACACATTCTCTCACACTCTCACTCTGGCAGAGGAATGCATGCATGACAGAAATAAATATCTTTTGAGTGGGAATGCTAAGAAACATATCTACAGAATAATATAGTAAATAGAGCATATCACGGTTTAATAAAAAGAGTTGGAAGTTGATAAAAAGGATGCAATTAATAGACAACTGGCAGCAGTTGTGTTCCATTTGTCAGAAGAAAGGGATGAGCAGAGTAATTATTCTACTAGTGAGAAAGATTCAACACAGAATGTCTCTTCTATTAATACTGAATTCTCCTTAAGCACTTTTTGGTTTTGGTGATGCACGGACCTAAGAATAGACTTGTTCTTGCTCATTTTAATAAAGTGAAGAAAACAAGAGGTCAGATCAAAAAATGGGTGACTGTTAATACTCTAAGTAGAATCTGTCTCCTCCCTCTACTGTTTAGTGTTGTGGACATTGCTTTGGACAAAACAAAGGGTTTAGCCTGATATGAAATCTCTACAAGTATGCCCCCAGAACCTAGACTGCCCTATCAACAAAGTTATCAGACAAATCAGGAAGGAAATCGAACCATTGTTCATGACTTAATACTGCTTTTAAGTCCAACTCAGAGCTTTTAACTTTTACTTGTGTAATTTCAAATACATCATCAACACTCCACCATGAAAGTACACTATGCTTTAGCAGGAAAAATAAAAAGTGCATAGTTCTAGCTCAAGTACATTGGTGGGTTTTCAGTAATAAACATATTATAAAATGCTTTTCAAAAATTTATATTTCAACAGTTAGTTATGATAAAATTTATTTTCTGACCATCTATAAGGCAGTGTTGTTTCTCTAGAAAGATTATTTCTACTAAATATTTTTAAGATATTTCAATCAAAACTTATTGTCATAATGATATGTAAAAATGTACACAGTCTTGTGAACATAAGATAAGAGTGGCTAAAAGGAGGAAAGACAGCAGAAAGCTTGGCAAAGAAAATGAAAAAACTAACCTAAGAAAAAAAATCTTTTTTATGACATTCTCTTTTACATCAATACCAGGCTGCAAGTCCACTAATTCTGTAAATCTTACACTTCATAATCACAAACCCAGTGGGTTTATGCTTGTGTTTCCTGTTTCTGGAAAATGTTCTGAAAGTGGGTTATGTTGTGTTTCACTAAGATATTCTGATTTTCTCCCATCAGTTAAATGTTTATATTAAAAAGAAATAATCTTTCTTGTATGTGACCTTATTTAAATTCCTGTGCTGCTCCATAAAGGATGAAGAGGAAGGATGGTGCTGTAGACTGTGAAATGCCTTTGTGTTCGACCAGAAGCAGATTATTCCAACAGTGCACTACACCCCACAGTCCATCGTAGAGTGAACAGGAAAACAGGGAATCTCTCTGCTGTGAAGTATGCCAGCATCAGCTCCAGCTTGGAGAAACAGGGGACAACATTGGTGCTTCTTAGGAATGAGGATGGCGCAAGTGAATGTGGCTTCTGAACACTCTTTTAAGAACACAAACTGATATTTCAGTATACTCAAGATGCAATAAAACTTCATGAGTGACTCAACTGATCACATTTTCTTGAGGAGCTACACTGATCCAGTGACACAAACAGCAACTTTCCCAGTAGGAATGTGCTAAATACTTTCCCGCACCTCTCAATCATGGTTGTAAAAAGATCAAAACTCGGGATGAAGCTCTACAAAACACCTTCACCAATGAAAGTATATAGCTAAAATTGCACCGGCACTGCTGCTAGACCTTAGTATGTAGTATTTTGGAGACACTCTACTCCAGTAATGTAAGGAAGAGAAGGCATCAACAGAAACCAGTTAACATCACTCAAAAGAACCAGGCTGTGGCAACGGTAGATGGCCACAAGGCACGTGCTTGATGAGCTAAAGACCCCTCAAGGCTGTTGACACACTGTTTTTACACAGCATTAATGAACTCATGGGCATCAGTTTCAGGATTAGGTGTCAGACTAAGCTTGCTTTAGCACAGGTATTCATGCTTCCATATATGCTCATCTCCACACGTTCCAAGAACTCTTTCTAAATATGAAGAGTTTTCTGATTCAGGATTTATTTGCGCTTCTGAAAACAATGAAGCAGAATAAGGGCAAGAACTAAAAAAAAATTACTGAACTGGTGAGTAGAAACATTTAATGAAGATTTAATTCTACAAAGTCTACTTTTCTACTGATACTAGCAGAATTTTTGGAAATGACAGTAGGAAACAATATTTATAGCAACCAGTTGATTAATCTGAAAAAATGCTAAGGTGATAAAATGCATAGAGTAGCTTAAATCATACAAATATAAATTCAAATGCACTAAAAGAAAACAGATACTCATTACATTTTAATACCAAAATGAGTAATTGTTAAAATCCTCATTAAAAAGTCCTTTGCAAGACTTATTCACTACAATAAAAGTACCTGCAACATTACTCTGACTTTGCATAATTTTCTGTTAATTACCTAGACTCAGCAATATAATGGAACACTTAATAATACAGTATTTAGTATGTATATAAAGGAACAAACTGGAAGAAAAACAAATTTAGAATGGTTTTAAATGACTCAAAAAGATAAAAGAATTTCCTTAGCTTCCCTTGGTTTTCCAAGCAGTTATTTGAAGGATCAAAGCATGTTAACACAACAGCTTTATTTGGAAATCTTAAAAACAAGACAACTCATCTCTCCTACACTTTGTTCTCCCCAAACCATCCCTGCTCCTCTGCTGAAGCAATAGCATTAGGCTTTGTTAATACTGTTAAACAATACAAATGTCTTGCCCATAGTGTAAAGCTATCATGTTTAAAATTAAAGAAATATTTATTTCCAAATACATGCACTCCTGGCATATAGAACTGATATTAATGTTTTGTGAAGAAGAAAATGCTTCTGATATGAAGAATGTGCAACTAAATAAGATACAAATAATGAAAAACTGGATTACTGGAAACACTGGAGATTAAAACGGATGCTTCCCTGAGACCAGGAAAAGGAAGCAATAAAGACAGAAGGAGATGAATAAAAAGCAGGCCTTGTCTCTGTGAGCAATATTAACACCTGAAGGAAACCACTTCGTACTTTGAGTAAGTTTATTAGCACAAACAGCTCTACCTATCATAATCCCATTAAAAATAAGACTTCTGATGAATAATTGTTTAAAGGCTTTCTTGGCTTAATTAGAAAACAAAGATATAATTTTTCTATAATACAAATCAGATTTCATGCAAAATATTTGCATCAATTTTTTCTTGGCATTTCAGTTTGCTCATTTATTTGTCAGCACATCAAACAACCTGCTGAACCCGACTGAATGAAGAGGCCAGCTCTCCTATCAGTTCTCTTCATGTATTTGGAGACCAAACAGGAGAGTTAACTTTTCCTATTGGGTTACACTGCCAAGTGCTCAAAATAAAATGTACACAGAAGGTAGATCAGAAAATATATTTGAAAAATAAAGAATGACACATTTAAGAATATTTCTTTTAAACAAAACAAATTTATATAGAAAACAAACTTATTAATATCTGGCAAATCAACACACTATATTTTTCTACTTAAATATGTAAATAAGTAGAAAATTCATTATCAATATTGTAAGCTAAAAAAACTGTGAGGGAAGAAGTGCTGCCTAATTTTGCATGTCAGCTTCACATTTCTTGGACCCTAAACATAAAATAAAACTTTCCAGCTATGAAGCAGTTATGAAAAACACAGTGCCTTGTAGAAGAAAGACATTCTTTTGTCACATGGAGTTTGTAAAAACTTCTTAAATGTAATAACTTCTTCAACTTTTCTAACCTAAACATCTTTTATTGTGTGGAAAATATCCAAATGTTATCAACAGAGCTTCAACGTCCCAGTATGGCTACTCTAAAAGAGTCTAGGTTGAATACCTAGTGTTTGACAGCAGTAAGGGGATATTCAAGGAAGTGTAAGCTTTAGGTAACTTCTTCCCATCCTCCAGCATCTCAGCACAGAGGTATGTTGAATATTGGCATCTGCCTCAACTTCTACTGATAGATTTTTCTCTCACAAGTTTGCTCAGTCACTTTTTGAATCCCCATAATATTCAGGACCCACAGAGTGTTGTGGTAGAGTTCAACAATTAAACTGCGTGCTGTGTAAAGAACTATCTTAGGTTTGGACCTGACACCTATCTTTAAACAAGACTGAACTTTTCCCTCTGTCACATGTACTTTGTAAACCTGTGCTACATTCCTCTCTTTCTTCTCCCAGGCTACAGAGTCTTCGAAGGAGCATTTTCACTCATTCTTGACTTCCTTCAACCCAAAGCCTGTTCCACAGGAACACCAGAGTTATATAACAGAAAATTTAGGGTCTCTTTCATTCTCCATTCTAACATTTTCATATAAGTATTAGGACCCTCAGTTCTTGTTCCTAAGCAGCAATGCACAGTTTGTGGTTAAAGATTATGTTCCAAAATATAATTTCCTTTTTTCCCCCCACATCTTTCTATGTCACTTTAGACCTACTCGAATGGGAATGTCAAGTGCCATCGTATCGCAGTCACTCTGTCTCAAAAGGTCTTTCTGCTTTTTTTAGTTCACAAGTTCAGTTTATTCTGAGCAAGCTGGTACCAGCTGCAGGCTTTCCTATCCTATTATTCACCTTCCTGATCAATTGTGATGATACTAAATAATGACATGCTCAAAATTAAACATGTAATATTTATGTAATGCATGTACAAATAGCACTTGTAGGAAAAACATACAGACATCTGCAGTGTTTTTTGTTCATCAACTTAAAAATTGTATTTTGATTTGAAAACTTTCTACTTGTTATGCTACCAGGTACTATTCACTTGTTCAGATACGAAATAAAGGAAAATCTGGTTTATTTCAACTTCATCTGCTGTACATTTGAAAGTTAACTGAATGACCTTTTTTTTTGCATTGGTAATCAACAGAGTAAGCTCCTTCACACTGAAAAAAGAATACTGTTATAACAAAATGTATCTTTCCACTAATACCTCCCAGAGGGATCCAGTCTTCTCTGAACTGATAAGTGATCAACAACTGTGATGTGTCAAAATAAAAGTAATAATAATAAAAAAAGATGGAAGGTTTACCAAATATGTCTTTAACTACAAATAGTGGGTTTTTTTCAGACCCTGAAATCTGACCTCCAACAGTAATATTTCTGTGCAACTTTTCTTCCATTTCACCGTTTAATAATAAATCACCACAGCTATTACTGTTTCCTCTGTGCTCAGTCTCTGAAGTAACGTAAAGCAACAGAAAGTAATGACAGAGTTAAAATAACTAACGTATATCTATGATAACTACGCATATCTAAAGTATCATAGGATAAAATGATACTTAGACATGTCTTTTAATTCTTCCACTTCATTGAAATCCTCAGACCAGCTGAAAAAAATACTTCTTTTTCAATTGAGGTAGATTTACCAATTAAAAATAAAGCTAGCTACAGTTTCCTGAATTTTAATACCTAAAATATCTAATAAAAGATGACACCAGACTTGAGGACTTTCAGAAACATGGCAAAAAAGACATTTTACATACTGACATAGTTCTGCTATAGTTAATCTTTACACAGAATTATGTCAAACAGTATTACAAGCAACTCTTTCTAGTTGCTTCCAGATGATAAAGCTTTCTGAAATCCTTACCAAACTCACTCTAAAAAAAAAATCTCAGTTATAGTCAGTGGGGAAAAAAACAACACCACATCAAAATTAGAAATAAACCTCTTATAATGAATCTCTGTTTTAAAATATGACTTAATCTGCAGGTTGAAAGATCATCACACAGGAAGATAACATGGGCTTTGTATGAATCACTACTAATCAGCTACACTCAAAAGGGAAAGTATCTTTGATTGAAATGCTATATTAAAAGGTCTAGAAAATATGTACCTTAGTTCTTTTTAAAGTATCAGCCGAAAGTTTATAAACTGTGTTTTAATTACTGCTGATGAGCAACTGGCATAGATTTTCCTGTTCATTACTCTCAGTTGCATTTCAGTTTGACAGCTAAATCCTTGTTAATATTCTCATTTCTAAATCCTTTTAGTGTGATCAATGCTTACTTATTGCTAAGAAAAAGCCATAAAACACAAGTTCAAATGCTTAATGGATTTATGAAGAATATTGTAAGAAGGACTGCTTTGATATCTTGATTAGATTAACACAATCAATCAGTTTCAAGAACATACACTGCCCTTAAAAGTACAGGTACTGCAACTTCCTTAGTGGATGCGACTATATTTAAACTGAAAATCAACGCAAATTTCCCTGGAAAATAAACTGAAATACACTGAATGAGATTTGATGATGGTGGCATTTATAAACACATTCCTCTCACAAAAGAGTAAGTTAAAAAGAAATGAAGCACAACTACCTGTGTGTTTGCTTATGCAGATGCATTTATATTTTAAAAATAAGCATGAAAAAGATTACTAAGACACAAATTGAAACATTTACAAAATAGTCAGCATGAGTTTGTGAAAGGCAGGTCCTGCTTGACTAACCTGAGTTCCTTCTATGACAATGCAACCTGCTGGGCTAGGTTCTGATCTATGGTTGCACAAATAGATGACGAATTCTATCTTGTATAATGATACCCAATGATTCTATCATGATACAGCAATATCAAAAAATCTAGATATATGTGAACTTTTCTTAACCAAGCACAAATAGTTTGAAATGGCTACTGTAAATGTGTACAGCTTTCACATTCTTTCAGCAGATGTTGAAGACACACTGAGTAACCTTAGCTACAGACTAAGAACCATTCAATAGACTGCAGTGATCTCTGTCTAATAACAAAATGCACTACTAGTCTTGACATAGTGCCCTGCTTAATTCAGGACTACGTGAGATGGATCAAATAGGGTTATCTGAACGCTTATGTTTGCATTTACATTAGGAAGTAAGTGAAGGCAATACGAGCTGATGGGAAGATCAGAGCAAGTTAGGCTGAGGTTTCTACAGGATATTGCCTATAAGCACCTATAAGTACAAACCTGCATAACTAGCAGCATGGCTATTGACAACACATTGTTCAAAAAAGCTAGAAGTTCTCATTTCCAGGGCTGCAAAAAGAATATCTTTAAAATAACAGCTTAATGGTTCTAGAGAGGAAAAAAAAATTAATTTCAAGGGGAAGGAAAAAGAAAAAAACAAAATATGAAAGCTTCAGTTAGAGGCCTTGGAAACAGAGGTAGAAAGGTTGGTGAATTGTCAGCGCTGATTAAGACAGCGGAGAAACAAAAGCTAGCCTGGGTGAATTAAAGCATTGTGAAACCTGCAACTGGAATGAAAAGAAATCAGAGTAATCAACTAAATACAAGTGTACTTTATTACTCTGCTAAAGTGGGCTGAAGTATCCTTAGTGTAATAATATTCAGCCTTTCAAAATAATAGTAGCTAAATTCACTATACAGCACACTAAAAACATGAGACAAAAGGGTATTGTTCAACTTCACAAATTGCCAGTTTTGGAGTGTTCGACCAGAGGCACTTAAAAGAAAACTATGATTTTTTTAAATTCATTTCATAAGTTACCTTCAAAAGAAGTTCTCAAAGGCATTTTTTGCAACCTCTGTTGGCATACAGGAATGAGAAACTTGTGCCATTGGCAACACACAGTTCAACTTCTGTCTCACTGTATGAACTTAGTATTTCTCAAACATCAGGGTTAATACAAACTGAGAAAGTTATATAAAGCACACAATTGTTTCTTACAACAAACTTTTTTATTAAACAAAAATCGAGTACTATTTTCCCCTCTCTACTGTGGAAACATACAGTTCCAGAATTTAACCCACATACAAAAGCTAAGGCAGATGTGGAGTCACCATCTCTGAAAGATGTTTCCCACAGCAGCTATTTTCACTTTGTAAACTCTGCCATTGTTCACAAAGTCATGACAGTATCGCAGCACAGTAATGATGCTCCCTCCAGTTGTGACTCACACATTATGCTTAGTCTTGAGTGTTTTAGAGAAACTTGATTTTTAACTTCAATGAAAGATATTACCAGCCTACGGAACATTACTGATGACAACTGAGTTACCTGAAATGATTCTTACCCACTGACTCCCATGTACAAGTTTGTTAACTGCTTTATTAAACACACAGTGAAAATGGATTAATGTAGCCAAAAATGTTGAATATAGAAATGAATGTTCATTCATAGACATATGTCTTTAAATAGGTAAATAGACTAGGCAAAATTTAAAAGAAAACTAAGGATAGATGTATCAAATTAATTCACAAATTTGAAATATGCAGGTATTATTAGTAATAACCAATTTGTACACTGAATCAGAATAACCAGTAGAACAACCACATATCTCACAAACTGTGCTTTCATGTTATATACTCTCTTTGGAGATCTGAATAATCAGGATGACTTATGAACCAGTGCCAACTGAAGATTCTTATGCTGAATTTTTTTGTTGTTTCTAAATGAATCTTAATAGCTAAAAGCAGCAAAGATTTAGTGAAATAATGCTTACTAAAGACAGTTCAGAGGGCAGCTGAAACCAGATTTAATTTGAAAAGCACTGTCCATTTCTGATGCCACATTAGCCATCACTTTAGAACCTGTTCATATTCACCTATGTACTGCAGCATGCATATCATTATTTCAGTTTCACACTACAACTAATTCCAACTGAGAACAAAACAGCCAAAATTTAGCACAGATTTACATACACTTCAAAATAGTTGGAAATTTTTTGATCAGTCATTCCCGAACTACTGCTGGGAGAAAAGAAACTAATTTGGGACAAGCAGCTGAATACGTACAGAGAAAAATGGCAAGAAAATTAAGGACCTGAATGATGAAAGGTCTGAGTAATGACAGAAGGAGAAAATTACATATTCTATCTGATTTAAAGAGATTCATATTAGATGAAAATTCAAAACAAGAATAAGAATTGAGCTTTTTGAAATTCTGTGAGGGGAAAGTACAGTAGTCTGGAAAATGTAAGAGAAAAATATGTTGAACAAAAAAGTCCTATGCCGTATCTACTACAAAAAGTTATGAAATAAGAGAAGCAAGGGCTTTATTGAAGAAAAGAGGAATTTTTGGTATCAGTAATTGTCATCAGTTATCTAGGGAGAACTGTCATACAGACACTCTGAAATGCATATCTAACTAAGGAAGACAGGTCAGGGGAAAAAAAAGTAGATATGCAAATCATCAGCACAAGCTGACAGTGAAGTTGTAAGAAAGCCTCAGATCACCCATGAATAGGATGGAGAAGGAAAAGTGAAAAAGAACCAAGAAGCCCTGTGAGACTGGAAGAAAGGGCAGAATAGCTCTCAAAATAGACAGTCAAGGACAATGCAAGTGGCAGAGCAAAGCACAAGACTGTCATGTATCAGGAAAACAAGAAAAGCCAGAATATTAAAGAAGTAGTGATCGCTACTAGGAGCTAAAGCTCTGAAGAGACAAAAGAAGATAAGATTCTTAATATTTCATGTAGTTCTAATGATGCTATGCATTCCAGAAACAAACAGTCATTATACCAATTTCATAATCATTCTACAAGTATCTATGCTACTATAAAGACGCTATTTTGACTGGATTTTACTGGACTTGTTGAATCCTAGTTTGCCCTTTCTCCCCTCCAGCCCCTCCAAGGTTGTGCTTGAATTTAGGTATTACGTCTTACACAGTGGCAAGGAGTCAAAATTATCTTGAAAGCTCAAGAGCTTTTCTGGGCAGCCTGTGCTAGCTGTGGATCCTTTAATACATTTGAAACAAGGAATCAGAGAACTACTGTACAACATGTTAGGACTTTTTTACGTTTGTTCAGGTTTAAACAACACCAAGACATCAGAAAGAAAAGGAAAAAACAAATTGTGGTCATGGTTTAGTTGTTAGTGTTCACTTCTACAAACACCAATAACTAAGAGAACTAACAGAAGCTTCAGAAAAGAGAACTAAGTAGACTCCCATTTTAAAATACTAAACTAAACAACTTGAAATTGCAGCGTGGTCTTAATTGTAACGTAGTCTTTAAACACAAGTGAAGGTGATGAGAGGAAGGAGCAGCTCCATCCTGTACTGCAGGGGTACTCTGCAAAGTTCCTTTTGTGCTCCAGCTCCTTCCCCTGGGAATTGTGACTTACACAACAACTCCACATCCCTGCTCACAACCTGCACTGAGAGTCCCGGCATTCATGACACAAATAGGAGCACAAACAGAACACAACAGTATTGTGTACACTAACTCTCATGTTTAAAGAACATTAGGGTATAAAAAGAAAACCCATAAGCAGTAAGCTCAAACAAGTTTCAGATAAGAATGCTTGTAATGGAGTGTTTCCCTTGTTTCTTTTTTCTTTTTTTGTAAATCTTTTAATAGCACCTAGAGGCAGAAAAAGTAAAAAAGCAAGAATAACTTAAACTGAATGAATTTTAACTGAACACCCTATAAAGACAGTGGGAATTCTTTTCCTACATTGTATTAAATAATGCTTACAATAAATTTGAACATTTTTTCAGTAGTGTTTAAGATCTATTAATAACAATCTATTTTTAAAGTAATGAAGGAAGCTTACTCTCCCTTTCTTACTGTAAGAGAAATCCATGTGGTTGTAAAAGCCATGCAGCTGAGAGCACTCAGTAGCTTGGATCTGAGCTGCTTCATGCATCATCAAAGGTACTTTTTATCAACAGTGAACCAGTTTGCCACAAACAAACGCCCTGAAGACAAACTTCCAGTTATCTATTTGTACAGCCATCATTTGGCTTACAGAAATTTTATTGTGCATAGCTAAAATTAAGAAATCTCTTTGACTTTCACATACTAGTTTTAGATTACTGTATTGGCAGTTCTATAATGAAATTTAGTAAGTGAAACAGTGTATTACATAGACACTGGAACAATATTGTTAAGATAAACCAGGAATAACTGAACTAAAACTGGTTATAACACCTAGAAATACTGCATGTAAAGAATGACCTACTTTTCAGAAGCACTGATATTATTTATTTTAAGAAACTGGTTTATGCAGATCTGTGTGACTCACACTATAAAAGTAACAGAATTAAATTCCAATAGAGTCATACCCGGTAGTGATACTTCAGGAGATGGTCACTCAGAGGACTCAAGTTAGGTCTAAGTAAACTGAGAGAATACTCATTCAATCAACAGAAAGGGTGGAGTACCACATTCAGAGAACTATACACTAGACAGCAGTTGAAACAATAGTCACAGGAGATTGAAATCTGACATATTTAACTAACCTAGCCTACTTCACTAAACATCTGGGATAACAAGAAAGCACATTAACAAAGCAAATGTGCAGAGAGCTTTTTTTCAATAAGGTTTGAGTATTTCTTTCTTATACTAAGTATACTTCTCCCTTTATTGCCAGTTTATTAACAAAATACCCTGAAGATAAAATCAATTAATCTAGAAAGTCTTGGCCTATTTGCATAAGGAGCACTAACAAAGGAGTTTCCTCACTGCAGAGCCATCAAAGAGCCTCTTTTAGAGGAATAGGAAAATAAATGTGTAAATACAATCAAATTATAACTTTAATGAACACTTAGAGTAATTTATTTGTTACCTAATGGAAAGTAATTTAATGCCACACTGAACTTAATAAAATGACAGAATCACAGAATGAGTTAAGGTTGGAAGGGACCACAGTCCAACGTCTCTGCTCAAGCAGGGTCATCCCAGTGCGCATTGCACAGGATTGCATCCAGAAGGTTCCCGAGTTTCTCCAGTGAGAAAGACTCCACAAGCTCTCTGGGCAATCTGTTCCAGTGCATGCTCACTACCACGGTAAAGAAGTTCTTCCTCATATTCAGGTAGAACTTCCTGCACATCAGTTTCTGCTCACTGACTCTTGTCCTATCACTTTGCACCAGCAAGATCCTGGCTTCATCCTCATGGTATGCTCCCTTCAGATACTGACAGACATTGATGAGGTCCTCTCTCAGTCATCTCTTCTCAATGTTGAACAGGCCCAGCTCCCTCAGCCTTCCTCCTAAGAGAGATGCTCCAGTCCCTTAATCATTTTCATAGCCCTTCTCTGGATCTGCTCCAGGAGCTCTGTGTGTCTTATCCTGAGAAGCCCAGAACTGGACACAGCACTCTATAGATGTGGCCTCACTAGAGCTGACTAGATGGAGGTCACTTCCCTCAACCTGCTGGCAATGCTCTTCCTAATGCAGACCCAGACACCATTGGCCTTCTTGATCACAAGGGCATGGATCTTGGACACCAGGACCCCCAGGTACTTCTCCAAAGAGCTGCTTCCCAGCAGGTCAGCCCCCAGCCTGCACTGGTGCATGAATGTCTTGTATTTGAATGGTGCTCGATAATACTTTGCCTCTACACCGGCATTCTTGCTCTGCCAATTAGTTGTTTTGCCTATAGTGTGAGGCAGATGGGTCAAATTGTTTTGTTCACAACTCCACATGAAGAGATGTGGCTATTCAAAATCCTCTCCACATAAGCTGACTTCCTATAGAGTGGGAAAAAATAATGTATGTACAAAGACAGCTTTATGAATAACTTCCTAACTCCTAAATGGAGTTCCATAGCTGCTTTAGGACAAAGTAAGCATAGGCTCACAACCTTCCACATACTTAGGTGACTTCATTTATGCCAACATAAAGAATTGCACAGTCATATAAGGGGACAGATCATTAAACTCATCTAGATGAAAACTTACCCAACAGAAAATTGTAACATCTGAAAGCAACAGTGAAAGCACAGCAAAGATGGACAGTTCAGCATGCCAGGAAACCGCTGACAGCTCACTCATCAGAAAGACATTCACCTTTTCCATTCTAGATGATTCAGCACATTGTGGAGCAGGAAAGCATGAGATCAGTGTAAGGAAAGTTGTATTAATGAACAACATGATAAGTGGAAGCAAAGGTAGAAAATGTGTTAGTGATTGCTTCATTTAGATGTCTCAAGTAGAAAATATGGGCAGATATCTTTCAAACACATGCAAGAAAACTATTTTTAAAAAGGATATGATATATTCTCAGTTCCTGACTTCCCAGTCTGCATAGGCAAAACAGATGTGAATCAGGTACTCTTAATACATACCCATTTAACTAATGTCTGGTATAAGTTACAGAATCATTTAAGTTGGAAAGGACTTCTCAAGATCCTAATAACGCTGCTAAGGGAGGGTCACCTAGACAGAGTTGTCTAGGACCATGTCCAGCTGGCATCTGAATATCTCCAAGGATTGGAACCCCATAAATTGGGCAACCTGTGGCAGCATTTCACAGGACAAAAGTGTTTTCTAGTGTTCACACAGAATTCTGTGTGTTTCAGTTTGTGATTACTTCCTGTCCTCTCATTGAGTGCTGCTGAGAACTTCTACAAATATAAACATAACCCAAAAATTAAGGGCATACACAGGGAATAGACAGACTAATTTTAAAATTACCTTTGAAATTACAGAAAAGCATTAGGGAAGTCTGATGTGTACAGAATCTAAAAGATGCACAAAATTAAAGAACATATGGATGTGAGAAAGGCAATTTTCCTTCCTGTCTTCTTGTATACCCACACAATTCTCTTTCAGACTTTCGTCTTTAAGAACAATATTAATTTTTACAAAGCCTCCTTCTAGAAACACTGACTACTTCAAAGTAGCTAAGGAGCGAAACAAACTTTTCTAGACTGTATCTAGTGTTCTACTAGTATCCTACATTCATTCATCAAGATCCTGATCAATAAAGCACTTGAGAGTACCCGCTTAAATAACGAAATTCATGCGTTGTTCTATGGAAGTCAATGAGATCATTCACATTCTTTAAGCTAAGCATAAGATAAAGTACTTTCTCTCATCCTCTCTGCATTCACAATCAAGTTCCATTTAACCACAAAAATCTAACATCTATTTGAACAGTATTGGAAGCTGCCTTTAAGAACTCGAACCTAGAAAAACCTACAGGCTTCTCTATGCATACCAGTGAGTTTTGATTTTGTATGGTTTTTGCATGTTTAACTACCTTCCCCATAAGAAGAGAATGGTACACACTTTTTCCTTCTTTCACTTTTCACACTGAATCTTTCCTGATGTCAGTGCATGCTACCAAAGAAAAGCAGAGAAAAATTGGCAATACGCAAATATACTTGCAATCCACACTTACATTAAAACCATTGATGTAGTGGTCAAGAATGTCACATCATTAAAAGTCCTTTTGAATATTTTGAAAGGAATTTTAACTCACTTTTTGCAGAAATGCAGAGAGCTTCCATTTTGAGATAAAATTCTAAATTTAAGTGTCTCCAAGCTACACAAGTAATGAAGATGTAGTGAATATGTTCAATGGAGCCTAAATAGGGATTCAGCTGATCAGCCACTCTAAACCATAATTCTCATAAATTGCTCTAAGTCTCTTTCTGGGCTCCTCTGAGTTTATTTATTAGGTGAAGCTTAGATACCCAACACAGCAATGAACACACACAAACTTACAGTAAGACATCTGTATTTTTGCATTTATATCTCAAACTGAACCCCATCTCTACTGTTCACAGTAAGCCCACAGAGACTAGGAACTCTGGAGTTCCAGATATGACAAACTTCTAAAGACAGAGATTCCCATGTGTTGGCAAGTAATACACACACCCATTCAAAGGCATGCATTTGTGCCAGATAACAATGTCAACTTCTATGGGGAGTCATATTTAAGCATCTCATAGAGGCAGCTACTGTCAGTTTTATAATTGCTAGTCTACGTGCTAGTGTAACTGCAGATCCGTTTGAAATCTGAATGGGCGTACTGTTTGTCCAAGAATGTGGTTACCAGTGCACAATCAGGACCCACTTAGTCTGCTTTCACTGAGAATTTGGGAACCCTGACTCTTCATAAGAAAATACAAAAAAAAATTAAAAAATAGAAATAACAAACTAGACTTAGATGATGAACAAGAGAGTACCAATCGTATATACACCTCATTATAACTCTACAAATATCATTTGGCTTTTTTCTTTTCTAGGAGAAAACCTAAGAGTGATATTCATATATAAATGTGAATGTATGGGTGTATTTTAAAGTCACACTGAAAAGCTGAATTACTGCTTAAGAAACTTGGTTTTTCTGCACTATGCACATAGTCCTTAGGCATGTTAAAGACTCTACATAAAGTTATATATACATATATATACACAGTTAAAGCAGTGTGGTTATTTTTTCACTAACATTCTTACCTTCTTTTCTTTGAGTTTTCCGTTATTCTAGATTGCAGTTAGCACAAAATAAACAATAAGAGGTCACTGACTTCAGTGCTATACTGCTGAAATATAATTGCCTGCCACAATAAATTCCTAATGAGAACAACTCTTGCCAGTGGAAGGTTGCCCTGGCAACAAAGCTATCTCAGAAGGTAACTATCCATGTGGTAGAAGGTGAAGACAGTCAGTTGCCTGACAAAGATTCGAAGCATATAAAAACTTTTCAATTGCTCAAGTTGAATGGAAGCTTTATGTACCAGGAGTGTATTGACACAAGAGAAAATACTGACTTGCTGAATACAAAAGGATCAAGAAACTTCCAAAGGAATGCAGAGTTAGAATAAGGACACAATGTTAAAACAGGAACATGTTTAGATTGCCAGTCTTGCAATAAAAAGTTCTCTCACTTGTTCACAACCTCCTGTGATTTCAAATAACTAAATTTGATTTAAATACTTTTACATTTACTTTTCAATAGAACAATATAAAAAGGTGTTCTTGAATTATAATGAAAGTGGGTGAGATCAAGGTTGGGCTCAGCAGACAGTAGAATGGTGAATTCCAGCTCTTAGGTAGGAAGCTAAAAAAATTCCCAAGAGAAAACTAGTGGTGCCAGAATCAAAGGGAGAGGCATGACCTGAGTACAGTCTCCAGAGGACACTGACACTTTTTTTAATCCAGGAGCTGGTTTCTCTTACAGTACATGGCAGGTGGGCAAGAAGAGTCACTACCAAGCCATACAGCATTTTTAACTTTATTTCCTAAGAAAATTAAACTTTCATGTTCACATTTTACATCTGACAGGAAAGGTTATATCCCACGATGTCTGTCTCCTCTACTCCACAACATTTAACCTACTGGCCAGTTTCAGTCAAATTGACAAATGCCTAGAAATCTGAAAGACATAATCCTGCCCACATGTTAGTAATTGGATATTAAATATTCGGATGTCCAGACAGTTCTAACTAGGTCATTAAGCTAGATTCTAAAATTAAGTTATTGTCAAACAAGAGAGAAAGTGTTCCTAAATTAAAAGGACAAAATTAACAGAATAGTATCTGTGTTGTTCACTAAAATATGATCTTGAGTGATCTTGAAAAAGATTTGTTTGGTAGAGACGCAAAATTATTCAGGATTGCTTTTACTGGTAAAAAAGTTGGCCTCAAAAAGTTAGAGAAAATTGTTGTGTCACTGAATTATAAAATGGCAAATGAAATTCAGTCTGGAGATACACACAGAAGTAAAAACACAGCAAAGCATAAACATCTGATGTCATCCTTGACATTAACCACCAAGACAGTCAAGCTGGACTAACTACAAATAGTTACCTGAAAGTACTCACTTTCAACAGGAGAAAAGGCATGAGAAGTTATAAAAACAGGAAAAAAAATAGAAAACAACTTAATCTCCTTTATGAATCTATGGAGTGTTCGTCTCTTGAAGAACTCTCCATTTAATACATAACAAAAATAAGCAGAAAAAGTGCATGAAATGGCTTCTGAAAGTACAGCTTAGAAATGGAATGATTGCATGCAGTGACAGAAAACAGTTTGGAGACAGTTGATGGGGAAAAAAAGGAATAAAGAATGATTTGACGCAAGTTCTTATAATCAAAGAAATAAGTGGAAGTGAATTCAAAAGAATCTTTTGTTAAATCAAAAAAGGAAATTTTTTTTTTCACACTGCATAAAGAAATTGCAAAACAATCACTGCCAGGGGATGTTCGTGAAGCCTAGCCATGATGATGACTTTAAAACAATTAGATACATATTTAATAATACTCAACGGGCATTTTAAAAAAGTGTAACACATAGATATATATCTTGCAAGCAGTAGAAGATGGGAGGGTATTTACCTTCCCAATTATTCTGTTCTCAATCTAAATGTTTGTTCTTGTCCACTTAACCTAACCTGGATCAAGGATCTTTATGGTCCAAACCATGTTTTGAATTTAAAAAAAAAAAAATAAAGAAGACCAGACTACTGGAACAGTGAGAGTTCTTATGCTCTCTGTACTCCTGGCCCTGAAAAATTAAATCTGCTTTCAGGTAGATGTATTTTGAGTCTCTTGTCTCAGGTGGATTAAGGCTCTGATTGAGACCAGAGTAGTAATAATGTCTTTTGTTTACAGATTCTAGAGTGATTTTATAGGTTCTACAGAGAGAAATGCACTCCAGTTTCGATTTTAACTGATTTTTTTAAAAATTAGTATTAAACACAAGACAACTACTGGAAAACAGACTTAAATGATTCTCAAGTTCAGGGAGTGAAAATCTCTGATTGAGTCTATCCAATAAAATAGAAATATAGGAAAAAACTATAACTGTATTTTTGAACATTTCTTAAATTCCAAAGACTTATGACCAGACAAAAACCATTATTATGTATAATCTTTTCCCCCCTTTCTTTATTTTTTTTTTTTTGTTATGTTTTTTTTGTTTTGCTTGAGGTGGGGGAAGGTGTAGTAAGAGGCAGTAGTGTTACAATTTCTGTAACTAAACTTTTATTTTAATAATTCCCTGGAGTTAGACATCTACTTTTTCATTTGGATAGGGGGAAACCCTGTGCTTCTGCAGTTTTTCATGAGCTTCAATAAGATTTCTGGGTTCTCTACAGTTCTGGAAAATTGTATGATGTTATTTATTAAAATATAGCATTAGATGCCTATTTTTAAATGAAATCCCCTTGATCAAAAGCTAGTAGTGAGCTACATAAATGATGCACACAAATAAAGGAGAAACAAGTATGTCTGCTCCCCTATTGGTCAATAGGGTATATGAGTCCAACATGAGATACACGACAATAAAAATGAACACTAAGTCAAAAAGAGGAAAAATACACTTCAGCCCTCATTGAAGATCAGAAGTATATAAATGGCTGGTCAATTGCATGTGATAATACTTGGACTAACTAGGAAAAAAGAGTTTATTTTGGGTAAACAAAACATCGGTCTCACGGATTAAGAAGAAAGAATAAATTTCAAGGAGGAAAAAATCTATTTTTCTGGACCCACCTGCAGGATTTCAGGAGGAAAGACATAAGCCAGCAGGCTCCACTAGCAATGGGTGATCCCTATTGAAGTGTGTCTAACAGATGCAACCTGAGAAATGTACCAAGAAACCTGAGAAAATCTACCAAGAAATAAAATCTTCTTAGGAAAGATGGCAAATAAGGACAAGTAATCATTCCAATCTAACACTAGGGCTGAAATCACAGCTCTTCTCTCTCATCCTCTCTCCCTTGCACTGGCTGTGATACTCATCAGCCTCCTTGCTTGGGTAATCTGAAGAAAGCTAACAGATACTGCCAAGGAGCTGGGAGGGAACAGAAACTAGGACAAAAACCTATTTCGGTAGTGAGACAGTAAATCAACTCACCAGTACTGTCAGATTCTCTCAGTGTGTTATTATCTGCTTTTTCCTCTACCTTTTGTAAATCTTTGTAACTGTTTTGAATTTTACATGGTAGGATTATATATATGCTTTAATCTCCACTTACATGGTAAGCCTTAAGGTATCCCGGTAACACTGAAGTTTTCCTCACACAAGAAAAGGGGAAAGCTGTAAAGCAGGACAGCAGGGCCCTGTAAACAGCATCTATCTCACTGCCTGTGTTCCTGTATTCAATGGGTCTGAGTGTGTGACTCATGCCAACTACATCAGCCTACTTACTGGCGAGCTGACAATACAGCAGTCAGCAAAATGGTACTAAACAAAAAGGCTTTGTGGCAGGTGAAAATATTAGGCTATATTTTAATATTAGGTACATTTGAACTCTAAACAGGCATACAGCATATGATACCATATATTTAGAATTGAAGACTAATATTAATAGATGCTACCTTTTTTTTTTATTTTTCATTCTCTTTGTTCTGTTTTTTTTTTGGTTTTTTTTTCTGAGCAAGCTTTTGGCTATGGAACCTCTGTCAGTGTTTCTTCCAGAAGTTGTGTACTACCAACAGTGTGAGTTACACGGAGAAATCACTGCAAGAAGGACAGTACAAAAAGCTAATTTATGTAAGAACACCAGATCAGAAAGAAAACACTTTAACGAAAAATACATGCACTTCATTCTACATGAAAAGTAAATAAAATGAAGTACTTATATATGCCTATGAAAATTCTTTTCCTATTTAAAACATAAGTCAGCATAATGCTGTGTTATCTTGTATCAGAATGATTTGATGGCATTGTTAGAGACCTCCTTCCAGCTGCAAAATGCCTACAAAGCAAATGTAGTTTTGAACTCAATATTAAAGCAGTTTAAAAACACCAATAGTTTAAACTACACACTGTTCTGCTCCAAGTATTGGTGTACAACCACTGCCATTCAGGTCTCATACTGCCATTTCTAGGTCAAGATGAAGAATCGAGAATGGATCCAGCCACAGTAGTGGCATTGCTTTCTCCAAACAACACAGGAGTACACAGCTACATAACACACTGCATCTCAAAAGTGCCTGAAGGAAAACACACATTTTAAGAAATAAAGAAAATGAAAACTTGATGCAAACTTCAACAAAATGTCTGTCTGAAGCAAGGATACTTTGGAGGCTTTGATGGCCAACATTTAAAATACTTATTTAGGGTAGGACAGTGTAGATGCTGAGCATTGAGACATCTCCACCTTTTCTAATAGGGTATATTGAATCTGAACTTAAGAGTTAGAAGCCCATAAAAGCCAATTTCATACAGCAAAGTAATCTTTAAAATAGTGTCAAAAATCTTTTTGGCAAGGAACAAATATAAAACTAATTTGCATTTTTTAAGTCCATAGAAATATGTTAAACACTTATATCTTATGAATAATTCAGCTGTCATGCTACTTCCTTTTACCAATTCTTTATGGCAAAAAGATGATAAAATATCAGATAAAAAGGCAAGATATAATACAAGATAAAACCGAGGTCTTACATTACACTGTTTTGGTTTGCAGAATCTTTCACACTTGACAAAATCTATGAACTTTTGTATTAATCAGTTCTATATATTTAAAATTTGAGTGTCTTGGGTGTAACTTAACGAGCAAATTTTTAGAGAATTTACAAGGTATTTTCTTTATTTATCTTAAACAAAGCAAAAAACAAAGAAAAAAGAAAAAAGAAAGCAAAGCCTGAATCAAGCAACAAAGTGGGATAATTCACTCTCATTAAAATGCAATTAAGGTTAAAGAATAAAGCAAACTAAATATTTATGGCTAAGAAGCTCTCTCCACATATCCTTTGTAAGTAAGATGTAAGGACTGGTGAGACACCCACACAAAAACCCCCTGAGACCCCCCAACTCCCTGCCAGAAAGAGCTGAGGAGGGACTGGTGAGACCCCCACCACAATGTCTTTACTTTTTCTACTTTATACAGTTTTGCTACAGAAGACAGGGATGTATTTTAGTAGATTTCATAGGTACAGTTACAAAGTAACACAGTAACTGAAGTGAGGATTTGAGAATCTTTCCAAATTTCTCCTCCCCTCAACTCTAAATAGCTTAAGCACAGGTATTTTGGATTATATGTTCAGTGATTTACTTCACAGAACCTAAAAAATGACTGATGAATCCTAAATTAAACTAGACAGAGAATATGACACTAGCCAGAGTACTCTTGCTACCATACATTCGAAGACAGAGGTGGACATTGTTTAAGTGCCTAATTCTATCCTCAACAAAGTTAATGGAAGAACAGCAACAAATTTTGAGACAGACTGTGATTCTAACACCTCCAGCCATCAGCAGTTCCCTGTCGCACTGGGAAATATAAAACAGCAGACTATCTAAGTGTGCTGTTATTCCCTGAAAACGCCCTGTTGTAGTTCATGAGAAACTGGGGCCTGCTGTGAGAATGACCAATCTAGAATTTAAAGTGGAAACAGCACAATATTTATCTTTGCACTGCAAACACAGGAAAACAGGCAGCTCAGCAAGACAAGGTATGGTTTCAGCTTTGATGGAGGGTAAGCAGGACAACAAAAAAAAATAAAATTTTTATTTTCTGTGAAAACGTCATTAGCAGTACCCTTTTCTTTAAGAAGGGCCACTGTTCTCTAATCATTGGATTTCTGCAGGAATGAGGGAGCCAGAATGCACTCCCAGTGCAGACATGAAGGGATCTGACAGCTCTGCCTGCCTTCCCATTCCTTCCACATGAAGGAATCTGACTGTCACACCTATCCGAACCCTCCTCTGGCACTGCTCCTCTGACATTCCTGAATCATGCCATGCACTGCGACTAGAGACAACTGTAAACAGTGCCTTGCAAAATGCTCCATCTCTTCCCCAGAGCCACCAGGTAGGTAGAGTCTGAGCAAAATCCACCAGATCAATAGTGCAGGGATGTCTGTGGTCCCTGCTGTGGCTGATGTTACATTGCAAGACGACTAGTTCACCTCTCTGAACTTACACTGCAGTTAAAGGTATTTACAGTGGTTGAAGAGCATCAGGGAGTAAAGGTCAGTACATGCACATACTGGCTAGGCACTGAAATAGCAGATGGCAAAAGTAAGTAAACCTAAGGAGAAACTGCCACATTTCCTTACTTTACTGCTTTAGGACACATGAAGAAGCAAAAGTAAGCCTGATAACAGGACCATCGGCCTATGAATACAGTGAGAAGAGCAGTTAAGCATTTATCCAGGCCCTTGCAATTATTGTTCCTCCCATCTGTATCTGGAAAGCTAATTTTTATTTTATAGGATGCCATATTAGATTTCTTGCCTTTACTCATTTTACATCTGTCAAATCCAACAACACAGGTCCATCCATTGCTAGACCCTCTGAAAAACTTCTTTAAAATACATATTTAAATGACCTTTTGGCCTATAGCAGGCTTTACAGTTAAAAACACAAGTCAGATGATACAACCAACTGAACAAATTCCATCTCTAAAGTGTTTTCCATTCAGAAAGCAGCACTGCTGATACAGTTGTAAATTATTAAGTTAGAAATCACATGCAATGGAATGACTTAGTGACAAGTTACTTGTGTAAAAATCTATAATGTTGTTGCTTAACACTTTAGCAAAAACTTCACACAAACTTTACTGGCTCCTGTAGGTTCACTGCATTTATTTTCTATATTATCAGTGTGATAAGATCCATATTACAGGTTGATGATAAGTTTAGTATAAGCACAACTGAAAACTAATTAGCAAATTGAGGAATTGCTTGAGGTTGTTCAGAAAAGAGGTTGGTAATAGAGGGTCTACATTAGGATATCCTTACTGGTTTTAAATATACTATTAGACAAGAAATGCATACACTACAGTTTACTAAATAATGAAATCTAGAGAACAGCATAGATCTGCTGCACCTGCTGAGGCAAAATACAGAATAATTCCTTAAACTTGTTTAATATAGAAAAATAGTCCCACTCTAGGTATTCCATTTAGATATTTATGTATAAGAAACCTTAATTTAAAAGATGCACTTAGAAATCCCATATAAATAGTTAAGTATTAAGCTTTTAAATACTATAGAGAACTACTGTAATATAGCAGAATTTGTTAAAAATCAGAATTAAATAATCAGAAACACTTATTGATAAAGATCCCACTGAAGTGTACCCCAAGAGGGGCCTATGGACAAGTAATGAGAAATGGTTCCCTTCAGCATGGCAACAGTTTGAGAAATTTACAACAGCCTTTGTTTTCAAACAAGATTTCTCAACATTATCATAGAATCATGGCTCATAGATGAGCTCAAAGTGAAGCTTTGGCAAATATATCTGGGTTTTGGGCACATATGGGTGGTTAGCTGGATTAAGGAAATGTTCTTATGTGATTTTAACACGTAGATAAAGCTAATGATCAAGTACCAAGTGCAGTGTTAAGAGTTAGCATGGTAAAAAACCTTCAGGACTCAGAAATGCTGCAGCAATAGCATGAAAAATTACTTAAAAGGAGATAAATTAGCTACAGTGAAACATTTAAATAGCTCAGTCTTTCGACTTATCAGACGGGTCTTACAAAGAATAAGTACTTTCAAGTGGAATAAAATGCCAGGTTAAAACATATTACATTCAATAATAGATATTGTAATGAGACAAAGGAGGCAAAAGGATCCCAATAGATAAATTCAATTCAGAAATTTGTTGAAGATGCACAACAAAATAAACCCTGCAAGGATACCACTTCTTAGGACAAATTAACAGTAGAAGTAATAGATCCCTCATTTCTTAACATCGGATTTGGATACCACCAGACTTCACCGAAATAACGCAGTAGACTCATTAAATGAATAGCAAGCAATTCTCCACCCTCTATTTTAGAGGCCTGAATAGATGGTCTAGGTAGACATTTTGGCATTAAAGTGCATGAAACTAACTGAACATTGCTACATAATGAACAGATATAAAGACACTGATATTTAGAGATGTTACACCTCTTTATGAGACATAAATTATGAGTTAGTCTGTTTACTAATTCAGTTAAAAATTCTTAAGGAATTTAAAATCCTTTTACTTTTTCTTGGTTTTTTTTGTTTTGTTTTGTTTTTTTTTCATTTATATCAACAACAAAGTCGGTAGATAAGAATATATAGTTTAAATACATGGTCAAAAATTGCAACCAGAAGCTACTGGAACATCAGGTAACAGAACTAAGAATGGGAAAACATTCTCCAATATCAATTCTTTCTCTTGACAGTCAGGAAAGAAATTATTGACAAATAATAATTACTGCAACCAGAGATCAGTAACATAAGCAGTTTTGGCTGGACAAACAAAAAGGCAGAAGATATGACAATGGGATGAATGCTGACAACTGAAGACTGAAAACTAGTATTGGATTGAGTAGTTAAACAGATGGACAATAAGAAGACTGGGACTAAGAATCAATGGAGGGCATTGATTAAACACAATTCAATGTTTTACTTCTCTGAAGAGACAGAAGGGAATACCAACAATTAATTTTGAGTGAGTGTTCATTTTCGTACTATAAACTATCATGACCACAAGTGCTTGGTTTTGAAGGGCAAGAAGACTGAGGACATTAAATGTTTCTAAGTAGTAGTGATCATTGAAGGCTTTTCCTCATATTATGATGATTGTCAGATGACACTAAAACAAAAGGTTCAAGAAAAGACACTCACAAAGATACTGGCATGTCTAAAACAGATTACCAGAGTTATGGAGGTTTAAAAAAGTACTTACTTGGTACGTGTCCCATAACCTGATGGTACACCGTAAAGGGACTTCTCTCATCAGCAAGTTATTCATCCAACGGAAAGCAAATTGCAAGTATTTCACCTCATGCTGATCCAAGTGCCTATGAACTTGTTCTGAAGACAGAATAAACAGGTATTTTACTGCAACTTTTCCGAAGTCTTTAAATATTAAATGCACTGTCTAAGAAAATAAAATAATCCTCCAATCTTAAGGAAATAAAATGTGGTGGTGCATGCAAGTTCTTACAACAGAATGAAAATACCCAAAATATAAACTAGTTAAACATTACGCTGGACTTCTTTTTCTGCCTCTTGGTGGCTTAAACAACTGGACTGAGTTGCACTACCTTAAAAAAACATTAAAATGAGAGCTTACAAAATACCACAAAAATATACAAAGTTATAATGTGAAATGCTTAGATACATATAACCTCATTAATTTCTTAGGTTACAAATTATTTGAGGCAAGACTACAAGAAACAAGGTTTCCAAATAACATAATGGCCTCCAAAAATAAAGTGTTGGTAATAAAAAGAAGACAATGTTAAATTAAGAAGGCAGAGAAATACAAGGAAAGAACATATAAAGGTTGCATTGACTTGAGACAAAAAAAAAATGAGATTAATGTGTAGGAAATACAGTGAGAAAACTTAAGCAATTTGCAGCTTAAATAATTTCTTGGTATAACAAATAAATTAAAATAAAGCCAGTACAAATCAATGATTTCTAAACCAGTACCCATACACACTGTGTTTATTGTACAAAGTTTATTATTTGAAAGCTGTGATAATCACTTGCATGGGTTATTGCTAGAGCTAATAGAATAATATACTACATGGATTGTCTATATTTAGCAGAATTTTCTCCAAAAAAGATCAAAGACATTCTTCTAACACCTTTAGTTAATAGGCTCAAGTATGACACTAGCATGGTGTAAATGACAAATACTGCAGAAATGCTAATGTCTTGTTTTGGTCAAATGTATGACAAGTCTTTGTTAAACCCTAAATAAGACATTCCTACTGTCTTCCTGTATACAAATACATTCTTGAGAGATTTATGCTACCCAGATCATTCTTTATCCTCATTCACAAAGGTGTATTATCAGCTAAAACAATAAGTGCTCATCTTCCAAATTTCGCATTTCTCAGAAAGATCTAAAAAGGCGTTAAATACTAAATTAATTAAAAAAATAATCCCAAGAGTATGATAACATTATGACAGGAAACACCATCTACAGATTAAGGTAACAGAAGTGATACTAAATTATAATATAGACTGAAGGTGTTCAAAAATTTTTTTTCCCCACAAGAAGTAATTTGTGGCTATATGAAAGTGTCAGCCAATATAATATAGTTGCTTCAATATGGAAACCAGAAGTAAAAATCTTCTAGTTTTTGAAAACAATCAACAATGAGGGTTTTTTTTAAAATAAGACATCACAACACGTTACTCCAAAGGTCCAGTTATTACAACATCCCGTCTCCACTGATAACTGAAAACAAACATCCATGAACATGGATAAAGCACTGGTATTTCTCCATGGCACGTGTCAGCCTCCATCTATCTGTGGCTAAAGCACTCTTCAGCAGACCTGGTATCTATGTTCCTAAAGTCATACCCTTCCATAATACAAATACAGAGAAATACATAAAACTGTATGAACATCTTAAAAACACCTGTTACCTCTCCTGGGAACATTTTTTACTCATAGCTGTACATAAAGATATGTCAATCTTTAAATTATTAATTTCATTTTTATGTATAACATCAACCAGCTAATTAGATATTTCTGCTATACAGGAGACTGAACTTCTACGATAGGATGTGAAATGGTAGAGAACAATGGTGGAGGGGTAATGATCTTGTGCTCTTCCATAAATCATCTCATCAAGTCCCTCTCCTTCTCTGTCATTATGTGTAAAGGAAAAGTACTACAGCTTTACCACTGTACATTGTGCCTACATTTTGTCGATATTTCAAAAATTAAATGAGAACTTTGTGATGGATTTTCCACTACCCATAATAACCTCAGACTCCCAGTCTCAAGCTCTTCTGACTAATCTTCTTCCTTTCTCTACAAACCTATTACCCTTCCAGCACCTTCACACCCTTCTTTCCCAGATTTCTGCAAAAGTCAGCAGCAGCATGAAAACCCGCAGCCGGCAGAGAGACAACAGCCAATATCAAGGCTAGTTCTCAACTCTCACTGTGCAAACACAATGAGCATCAAGCCAGCATTCCAAACATAACAGCAACTATGGGGCTTGCTCTGCAGCCCTTCCACAGCAGCAATCTAGGTCGTACTTCTTTTAGTTGGTTTTTGTTTGTTTCCTTTTGGTTTTGTGTTGGGGTTTTGTTTTTGTTTTTTTAATAAGCAACAAATGAGCTTTACAAAAGTCATGATATTTTGCAGAGTGGAGATGTTTCTCCCTTTGGAAAATGATGATTAAGCAAGTATTAAAGCTTGAAAACTTACTGGAAGGAAAAGACAAATGTGATAACCACATATGTTCTGCAACCTTAGAGAAATAGGTTTAAAAATGAAACAAGGCAGTTTATAAGTCCACATATTGAAGACACTGTAAGCTTCAGAAGCCTCTGTATTTTCATCTTCCACACAAAGGCTTCCAAGCCTCTAACTTCTAAACAGAAGAGAATAGTTCAGTTACAAGGGACCCACAATGATCATCCAGTCCAATTAAGGGCTGACCAAAAGTTGAAATATTTTGTTAAGGGCATTGCCCAAATGCCTCTTAAACCCTGCCAGGCTTGAGGCATCAACCACATCTCTAGGAAACCTGTTCTAGTACTCGACCACCCTCTCAGCAAAGAAGTGCTTCCTAATGTTGCGCCTGAACCTTCCCTGGTGCAGCTTTGAACAATTCCCATGCCTTTTCTCACTGGATCCCAGGGAGAAGAGTTCAGCACCTCCCCCTCCACTTCCCCTGCTCAGGAAGCTATAGAGGAAAATAAGGTCACCTCTCAGCCTCCCCTTCTCCAAGCTAGACAAGACCAAAGTCTTCAGTTGCTCCTCACAGAACATGCCCTCCAGCCCTGTCACCAGATTTCTTGCCCTCTTCTGGGTACATTCAAGAACCTTTACATACTTCATAAATAGTGAGGCCCAGAACTGCACACAGTGCTCAAGGTGAGGTTCCACTCATACTGAACACGGTGGGATAATTGACTCTCTTGACCAGCTGGTGATGCTGTGTTTGATGCACTCCAGGAGGGGTTTGCCCTCCTGGCTACCAGAGCACACCACTGGCTCCTGTTGAGCTGCTGCTGACCAGAACCCCAGATCCCTTTCTGTAGGGCTGCTCTCCAGCCACTCCTTCTCCTCCTTTATACTTATGATCAGCACTACTTCATCACAGGTCATTCGCTCTTGTTAAATTTTCAAATGTTAAATAAATCACTGATGATTGCCCAACACTCCAATTTAACAAGATCCCTCTGCAAGGCATCTTGTCCCTCAAGGGACTCAACAGCACCACTCAGTATAGTATCATCAACAAACTTGCTAAAGGTGCATTCAACTTCTACATCTGGATCACTGATAAAAATACTGAATAGAGGTGGCCTTAGTTGAAGGACATCACTGGCACCAGACAGATGCAGCCTTTGCACCTCGTCCTCTGCCAGCTCTCCACCCACAGCACCAGCAGTAAGTCACTAATTCAGGACAAATACTAAATTACTACTGGGTGTCTGCCTTTGCTCTAGGCAAATTTAGCTGCAAGATAAATGTACTGATGTGAGATAATGTGTTAAATTTATTTTTTGAATGTCACATTTAGATACCTACATCGCAGACTACTATAATTAGATAATCCACTACATCAAACAGGATGCAAAAAAGTCAGTTTTATTTCTAAGTGAAGCTAGTAACTCACAAACATTTTTGTTCCTCACACAGCAGAAACAAATTTCATTTTGTTGCTTGCAGCCATTGAAAGTAAGTAATGAAGAACAATAAATTGTGCCAGTTGTGATATTTCAACTGCAGTTGTTAATGGGAATAATGAATTTCTTGAAAGTTGCTTTCTAGTCTAAACAAGTTGAAAAATGGATTACTAAATTCTGAGCATTATACACAATTGATACAAGACTTGAATAGAAGATGCATTGAATAAAGAAGCTAATTCTTCCTATTTTGTAAGTAATTGTGAGTAGAGGCTAATTTGCTGATAAAGGTAATTTGGACTGACATAATCAAAATCTAAATTTTCCATTTCAATGAAAATAAGTATGTATATGCAATGAACAAGAAGATATATAATTACTGTCAGCTTCAAGACTTCAAGTATTTTATAAAAACTACTTCTACTTAAGTTTCTGTTGGAAAAACTATTTTACAATTAAAAAAATAATCAAAATTGAAAAGAAATAAGAATTATATTTAATAAGTTTCCTAATACTTTCAATAAATTTATACAAAAAGTTTGGCTGAAGGAAGTCTTCTGATTAAAGAATGTATTATACAGATGCATTCCATATAAAAACCATTTATAACTATTCATATTTTTATTAAATACACTTATTGGGTACATTATTTTGACTAATCACATTTAGCGACCTTAAACAGGTGTTTTTCATGCCAGAAGGGACTATACACATAGAATATTTATTCTTCATGTTCAATGTCAGCTTCTCATGCTGTTTTACTGATTTCAAAATTAAAATTGTATGTGACTACAGAATCACATGGTTAAGGACAGAAATAACCTGTACTAAAGTACAACTTGACTGCTGTCCTGATGGGGGGATGCTGTTAGAATGAGTTCCTAGGCAAGCTCACACATAAGCAAAGAAGAAGCACAAAATAATATAAAATTATGCACGAAGTGCCAAATTACAGTAGCATAGCATGGTGTCACCACATCCATCTGTATAATTTATCACTTCAGAACATTAGCCTTTCAGTGTCCACCTTTACTCAAAGGTTCCTATCAACCCTAACAATCTTTTCTGATGTTTGACTTTGACCTAGTTTTGAAATTTTGAATATTACTTAAAGTTCATATTTCTTATCCTGAATACTTCATTTTAACTCTATTTCTCAATACTGTATTCATATTTAATTGTAAATGTAACAAGTACTATTTCTTAAAAATTATCTGAAACGCAGTTAAGAATCTCTGGTAAAGAGGCCTTTTACTTCAAACAAAGGAAGAAAAGTAAGTATTTCTCACGAAAGGCCACACAATTCTTAAAAAGCAGACAGTAGCTACAAGAGTAACTGCTCTGATACCAAAGCAAAATGATCAGTAAAAGGATGAGTTAACCTTTGCCATGGAAGCTTATTGGCACTGCCATTTACATCCACAACGGATGACAACATGCTGCAGAAACACACTAGCACTCCTGTTTTCCATGGAATCATATAATTTTAGGCTGGAAAAGACCTGTTAGGTCTTGACACTGAACCATTAATCTAACACTGCAAAGCCCACCACTAAACCATGCTCCCAAGGGCGACATCTATACGTCTTTTAAATAACTCCAGGGATGGTGACTCAAACACTTTCTTTGGCAGCCTGTTCCATGGCTGGATAATCCTTCTAGTGAAGAAATTTTTCCTAATATCCAATTTGAACCTGTCCTAGCACAGCTTCTTCTTGTCCTGTCACTCGTTATTTGGGAGAACTGAGCAACCCCCATCTGCCTACCACCTCCTTTTGGGTTATTTTAGGGAGTGATAAGATCTACCCTGAGCCTTCTTTTCTCCAGGCTCAACAACCCCAGCTCCCCCAGCCACTCCTCATAAGATCTGTGCTCCAGAACCTTTACCAGTAACACTGTCCTTCTCTGGACACTCTCCAGCACCTCAATGTCTCTCTTGTCATGAGGGGGCCAAAACTGAGCACAGGATTTGAGGTGCAGGCTCACCAGCACTGAGGACAGGGGGCAGTCACTGGTCCTGCTGCCACACTGTTTGTGATACAAGCCAGGATGCCATTGCCCTTCTTGGCTACCTGGGCACACTGCTGGCTCATGTTCATCTGCTGTCGACAACCATGCCCAGGTCCCTTTCCCCCAAGCCCCTTTCTCCCAAGCAGCTGTCCACCCACTCTGCCCTAAGCCTGTAGTGTTTCGTGGGACTGTTGTGACCCAAGCGCAGGACCTGGCCCTTTGCCTTCTTGAACCTCACACAGTTGGCCTTGGCCCATTGATCCAGCTTGTCCGGATCCCTCTGTAGAGTCTTCCCACGCTCCAGCGGATGAACACTCCCACCTGACTTGGTGCAAACTGAGGGTACACTCCACACCCATGTTACAGTTCCCACATACTGAACAGTGCTGTCCAAAAGAAAGAACCTTGTCACCAGTCAACGACTGCTTTCTTTCTGAGTACTCCACCCACTGAAAGCTAATTTTTAATTGACTTGTCTCTCCTGAATAATTTCTACATTGTTCAGAGCCAGGATGTTTATGGGAGACAAAGAGTCTGAAGTAAAATCTCAACACCACATGTTGTCACATGCAGATTAAGGTTTACAACCCCCAATGTGAATTCATGAAATTCTGAAAAAAAATAATCCTGTCAAGACTAGAGCTTAGCAATAAGTTATTAGTGGTTATGTATATTAACTTTTATTAATACACATTAATAACAATAAAAGTTCCTGAAGACTGAAGACGACATTCTAAAGATCATAAACGTGCACCTCAAGTCAGTATGTCATTATGATACACAATTCTGCTTCAAGTAATAGTAGAGATCCAAGTAAAATATTTACATGCTGATTATATCTTATTCCAGACTTAGTTTGCTTTTTATAACTTGCTAAATTCATCCATTG
>JAWWTY010000037.1:15096988-15199730 GCA_035222235.1 Margarornis squamiger | reverse complement strand
AAGATATGGTTGATACTCCAATACTGAAAAGGCCAAGACCCTGATCCCAAAGCAAAAGAAGAAAATACTAGAGGAGGGAAGGAGGGAAGGCCTAGTTGCCTCAAATGAAAGTAACAATTCTGGAGTATCTAACACAAAATGGAGAAAACTATTAGGAAAAACATTTAGTAATGATCAGGAAAGATCTACCCTTCTAGGCAAAAGTTCTGTAGCCTATTTTTTTAAAGCATAACTGTGTGCATTCAGAGAAGAGTTTATGCCTAACACTTTTAAAATTCCCTATCATGTTAAACATCCTTTTGCTTCCCTTTTCTCTTTTTTTAATTTGCCATGAAAATAATAAGTTTTGGCTATTTGAAAGTTAAAGTGCTTAGAGCAGTCAGGAATTTACAAATGATTTTACAGTGAGTCTCAACTCTTGCTAAGATCTCTGAACTCTGTAATAGCGTACAAATATTATCTCCATGGTAAACCATAAAAATATGATTTAAAAGATATATTAATTAATTATAATGCCCAGTGAACGGCACTTACAAGTGGATTGAAGTATAATACAGTAATTACAACCATAAAATCAGATATAAAATAACTACTAGCCAGCTAAATAAAATAGCTTTATTAAAATGAAAAAGAGCTTCATGGTGCAAATTAATTAAAACAATTATGAAATGCTTACAAGATTTTTAATCACTGCAGCACCAAGCTGACATATAAAGATAGACCAACAGACAAGGTCCTTATTATTCGCTCACTTTCAACAGCAGCAGTAAGGTCTAAATAAATTCTATGTCCATTTCCAATTCAAAATGCTTTCGCATGGTTGAGAATACCAGTTTTGCGACTCTAACGATTAGAGTTCTTTTTTCCACATACTTCAACACAATCCTAACTCAAAGTTACTGGTGTCAGAAAAATGTTTTACAATATAATTAAACATGAACATAATTTTGAACATACAATTATGCATTCTTTAACCATCAACCAAAAAATCATTAGCGTGATTGAATATGTAACAAAGATAGATCAAACGTCACCTATTACCACAGTTTCATTAGCAGTTCACTGTATAACCACCCAAGATTCCAATTAAAACCCAAATTAATTAATCTATATCTGTCACGTATATTAGACAGATCACTCTTCTGTGAGTTCTTATTAAGTAACAGTAAACCATTTAATAAGAAAATGCATTAGTCTCGGTCAATATTTTGCCTTTTTGAGACTCAGATTTTCCTAATGAAAAAAGCAAAACAATTTTCTCTGCAGTTTAAAAAGTTCAATCAGCAGACAAACCAAATGTCCTTCAGAACCTATGAAAGTATTAAAACTACTCAGTAGGTATCTCTAAGTGCTCTTTGGCTTAACTCATCATATGAAATTAAGTTCTGAGCAGAACTGGGAAACATTTTTGTTCAAAGCACTGGACAGTTCTATGGGAATAGGCACCTTTATCTCTTGGGACAAGAACCTCCTGAAAGCCAAACATCCATACAATGTAAGAAGAAACTGCTAGAAACCCAAGTGAATCCTGGACATTTAAAACTTTAGTAGACAAGAAAGAACACACAGCTCTTAAATAAACTCAGAACTCTAGATAAACTTCCTTATGGGAAAGTCAAAATGCAGCACTCTTTTCATGTTTCTAGGTATTTTTCCATCACTTCCATTTTCAAGAGAAGGACAAAGGTATATACAGCAACAATAAGAGCTTTCTTTCTTTTTAATAATTTTCTGCATTTTTATTTTTTCATGTCTTGTTACTAAGATTTGAGGACCAATTCTACAAAAAGATTGGTGATTTCTGGTTAAAGAATCTGGACCAGTAATAGCACAAAATTTCTTTAACTACAATTAAAAATAAGATCAGGCTGTGCAGAACACAAACACAAACCCTGGGTCGAGCTGTTCCATAAAAGATGCAGAAAAAAAATCCTTTCAAACACAAGATGCATAGTACTTATACTAAGTTGAGTCTCCAATACTGTCTTTATAGCTTCCTGTAATACTAGTAAGAAGCTAACATAAATAAAAAATAAATTTAACACTACAATAGCCTAGTTTTTCATAGAACTGCCTTCTTGCTAATTTTAGAGAGTGCTACATGATTTTAACATTCTTTATCAATGTTTGTGAAAACACAAGACTACTTTTATCTACAAATGCTCAGACTTCTACCTCAAGCTCTAATGTAATTACCAGACGTCTTGCAGTAAACTGAAGTTGTGACTCTCCCAAGCATGAAAACAGCCAAATGCTAAGCACCTGTAAAGCCTGCAAACACAAATCCTGAATTAATTTTGGCATTCCTATACCACGTCTCTTTGCTTTCAAGCCTAAATGAAACAAAAGCAGAAAACAGCATGCCACGAGAGTATGATCTTTTTCCAAACCATGAGAAATGGTTTAGCACAGAAAAGCTCTACTGGCATCACAGGAAGCAGAAAATAATTAGTTATAACAGATTCCTTACGCTATTGAGCTATCTAACGATCCTCCCTCTCAATTCTTTTGTATAATTCCTACAGAAATCTGAATGATGATGATGAGGAGATAGATGAGACCGAATAAATGTTGTATCTTCAAATTCCATCTTGTCTGTAACAACGTTCTATTAACAAACTAAAAAATTCCATTAAACATAATTCACCAAAATTATTTTCTGGAGTTTAAGCAGAATGAGATTATGATTAAATTAAGAGAGTATTTTTGCTGTTTGAAGTCTTCTGCAATGTACTGCAGTGTACACACAAGGACAGTTACTGTGAGGGGAGTTGTGATCCATAAGGCTCGGTGAAGGAAGTTTGCTTGAATCACTAACATAATGCATTAGCACTCTCCAAAGCAAAAGCATCACTTTTCATACACTGGTAATGCATTACTATTAGCAAATAAATTGTATGAGCTTCATCCACTCACAGAGCTACTTACTACATCAAGATTCTCTTCACCGTGCAGTTACCCAGCAACAAGAAAATAATGAGACACAGTAACAACAGGAACATTATTTTCTTCAACAGTAACCTTAATTAGCACTTAGGATACATACAGATAATATAGATCATGAGCTTTTGGGTGTTTTTTTTTTTTTTAAAAGCCACTGAACTAATATCAACCATACATTTCCCTTTAACTACAATATAGCAGATCCAGTATAAAAAGACAAAAGCAAAAAGAAATGAAGACTAAAGAAAATAACACATAATTTAACCAAACTATGTCATGATGCCACCAAGAAGCCAACAAGTTCAGGATCCCTTTACCTGAGGCATCCAAAAGTTTATGACAGCAGCACACATCTACCATTGCCTAATTAACAACTAAAACTTTATTTTAATCTTACACGTACTCTGGTGTGCTTTTCTTGCAAAAGAAAGTAACTGAGTGGACGGCCTTCTAGAGAACAAGAAACAGCCTTAAGAATATTGAAAGTGTCTTTTACTATCCAAAACTTTTAACTGGAACCCCTTTATTACAAAGGTTGTGATCAGTAGTACAAAGCCCAGTTGACAACTAGTTACTAATGGCATCCCTTGGCAGTCAGAGCTGGGGCCAATACTGTGCAACACCTTTAATAAAAACTAATGATAGCATAGAGTGGAGTGCTTCTGGATGATACCAGGTTGGAAGGAATGGTTGACATGCTGAAAGTGAGAGCTACTATTTGAAGGGACCTTGGCAGGTTGAAGGAATGTCTGACAGGAACTTCCTGCGGTTCAGGAAAGGCAAATGTCCTCTATCTGGGATGGAACAGTCTCCGTCAATAAGCACTGACTGGGCACAACTTGATGGAAGGCAGCTCTGCCAAGGACTTGGGGATCCTGCTGGACAACAGGCTGTACCCAAGGCAAGAGTGTCCTTGCAGAAAGGCCAAATATATGCTGGGCTTTGTAAGCAAGAGAGAAGCCAACAGGTCACAAGTGATTCTTCCTCTGTATTTGTCACTTGGGAAACTGTCTGCAGCATCACCTCCAACTTCGCAACACTGGCATTCATGAGCAAGTCCAGTGAGAAGCAGAGGAAACTGGAGCACTTTACATATGAAAGGAGGCTGACAGAACTGGGTTTGTTTGGCCATAAAAAGAAGTATATGAACAGCTGCAAATATCTAGTGGGAGTATGTAGAGAATGCGAGGCCAGATTATTCTCAGAGGTACACTGAGATAAAATAAAAGGCAGAGGACATAAGTTCCATAAAAAAAGAAAAATTATTTAAAAAAAAAAATCACAATGGAAGCAGTCAAACTTCCAATAGCCTTACTCGAAGAAGCTGCACAATCTCCATCCCTAGAATTATCTCAAAATTCAACAGGGTAAGACTCTACACAGCCTGATCTAAATTGGCCCTGTCCCCTTAGACAAAGAGAGATCAAGAAAGACAAGGGCAGAGGTTCTGAACACTGATTTCCAGAGGCCCCATATAACCTAGTTATAAATTTCCATAATGTCAATTAATTTAATTGCTATCTTCTTTTTCAAAGAGCAATTATGGCTTTTTTAAATACTTCATAATTTCTACAATGGAAAAACACCTAGTGAAATCTCCACCACTCTGAAGCATTGTAATCTCATCACATTTTAAAACAGTTTCCCTTAACATCTTTCCTACGTATGCTGCAGGTATGCCATACGGACCAGCTGCAAAATATACCTCCTGTAGGATGACAAATCCTTTACAGTAAGAATTTTGCTATTTTTAAAGTTTTTATAGTTTTCTCCAACTATACTGCTCAAACATCTCTACTACTCAACCATGGAAATGATCTAGTATTAAAATTAATCTGAGATGTTACTTTGTAAATATCATTAAAAATACTTGAACATCCTAAAAGAGCACAAAGACCATTATCAAACATTCAGGATGTACATAAGAGCAGGCAAAATCTCCTATGGTAAGCATTGGCACAAAAAACTTTACAGTACATGTAACAAAAAGAGGGAATTAATGTTTCCAAGAACATTATCAAATATTAAGCTACACAAGAAATATTTTTTCTAAGTCATCAGTGACAGGCTAGTGTTGCGAATATATGCCTGGTTCTTTTGGCAACACTTTGTTAATACTCTATTCATTAATTTAACAAACTATCAGGAGAGTATGTTTAGAATGGGCAAGCGTTATCTCTTGCATTTCATTTAATTAAACTCTGTTCTAGGAATATGACAGTCAGCATTTCACGAAGGGAATTATTTTAAGGATGAAGGTAGAAAATATTTCAAAGTGCCATGCTAAAACATGAAAGCATAATCTAAAATTACCCCTGCACATACTGCAATTTATCTATAAAATTAAAGATGTTATTTCCAGAGTTCATAATTAATTGGATTCCACAGAGAAATTATGCAGGCATTCCAGATAGCAAAATGATGCACAAAGGCACAAAACATAGTGCCAAAGGACAACCATAAACAACCACTGTGACTTGCTCGAATTACAACAATCATTGAGGCTTAATGTGAAATGAATACTGGCTGCCTATTGTATGTGGTCATTACTTTGCTGCAAAGAAATTGCCATTGAATTTTGATTATATTGCCCTAATAAAAAGTAATGAAAGTGGCTCATGCTCCAGAGGCTTTCCTTCAAATGATACACAACGGTGATCCACAAAGGCCAGTGTGCCACAAACTAATGACGATACCTCACCTGAGGAAGGCGATGTTATCCCACCACTGCAGGTGACTGCAGTGAGCTTGGCTTGTCTTCTTGAAAACATTTTAACTGAACACTTTCAATTAAACATCAGTTAGAAATCAGTTTAGCCTTTAAGACTTACCATCAATCCGGCTAACAAGTTCTTCCAACATTTTCACTTTCTTCTGAATTCCTGGCTGTGCAAACGTGTAGTTATCCTAAAGAGGAGACCATATGCAATTATCAGTTGTAGAAAAGAAAAAAGGTTTCTTTTCTTTCAATTACTTATCTAAATCCATATATTTGTCAATGTTTTCCTATGGTGTTTCTCTTTTGCTTCTACATTTCCTAGGTCTGCTTCTCCAGTAAAACAGTAAATGATCATACTGTATAGTGCTGCGGGTCCCCATCTCTAGCACTATATACCCTTATAGCTGTGCCTGAAACAATTGCTCTCTATTTGCCAATCTAGTGAAGTCATAGCTTTATTGCAGAAGTACAAGTAGCTTTAAAAGGTTCTCATCTTACATGCCAAAATGTGCCACAGTACAGGTTTTTTAAGGTGATTTTTTTTTCATAAATTTACAATTCTAACACTAACAGTGTAGAAAATATGAAAATTTAAACCATAATCAGAGACAGGAAAAGAATTTGATCTTTAGAAGTGCAGAATAATAACTTCAAGTAGCATAAGAAATCAAAAGTCTGTTTTAATGTAGTCAAAACTGTTCTGAACCCAAGATTACAGTTACTATCATACATCAAAATCTAACAGAGAAGCTATATAGCTACAATGGGATTATAGCTGCATATATTTACTTGAATATATTAACTCTAAATGGATTTTTAATTTTTGGATTGCAGCTCTATAATATAGATCGGAGTTCAAAATAATGAGAACAAAAAGGATATCTCCGTTTGAACCCCAAAGTGATCAATCTTTTTAAATAATTACATTATTTCAATATCAGCAATGTTTCTGAATATTTAATTGAGAATCCCTTTGTTCAACTAATTTTGTTACAGTTATCTTGCTGTGGTTCTTGAGATATTTAAGAAAATTACCCATACATATTTTAAAAGAATGCGGCTATGTAGAATTTTTTTGTGTAACCACTATTAGACAGAAAATAAGGGTAAAGGATTTTTCACCTCAACTGCTATTGTTAAGAGTAATTGCTTTATCAATTGGAGAGCTGACTAACTATCTCAAAAATCAGCCTAAAAAGATTTTTCACAGACACTGAGATATTAATTGTTCTTGACTTCAAATTTTAACTTGATCCTAGAGTAAAAGACATGATTATCAGTTCATTTTTATGTATTTTGATGTATTTTTCTATTAAAAAAAACCCTTAATGACTTTATTGACTATATTTACATGGTTTTTCTTTTAATTTTGATTGTTTTATGAAACTCAATTGCAATTTAATCTTCAAATTTTATAAAACTGCCATAAAGTATGAAGCCTAAAAGTTCACAAGGCAAAATGAGACACTAATAATTCTTACTTACAACACAACAGCCAACAAGTGATTTACAGTACCAAAAAGTCTACTACATGCTCTGATCACTTGTAACTGACCACAATAGTAGCTATTTTAAAAACTATAGCAAAATTTTCTACTGGCCTAGCAGTAGCCCTTTCACAGTAATTAATATTGGAAAACAATATACAAACCAAAACAGAGTGAACAAGGTAGTAAGAATAATTCTCTGAATTTCTGAATTTTCCATAGGACTCACCAAGTAAAATAGGCAACCATTTCATACTGTTGGTGTTGTTTCTCAAACAGAACATGAGCATCCTCTATAGTGCAATAAAGCACCAAAATTGAAAGAATAGAAAGACTCACAAATAATTCAAATCTATTATAATCTCCTTTCAGGTACAAAGAAACTATCCTATGCACTGGGAAATTACCTTTTATGCAAGGCAGACATAGTCCTGTATTAGTCATGCATAATATCCAGGACACAGTATCTTTAGGAAATCATAATCATTTTCTTCACAGAACCTACTCCAACAACAAAAACTGTATTCTTTTTTTTTTCCCAAAAAATGTTTATATACTGTTCTATTTATTTATTTAAAGAAGTTAACTGGTATTTCCAGAAGTAGCACTGCACCAAGTACAGCAACATGGTACTGAACTATTTCCTCTGTAACAGAACCTCTGTAAAAGCACTTTCACATATTTAACGTCAACACAGAGTTAAAACACTAGTGCTTCGATCATTAGTCTCTCCCCAGGCAGTGCAACTCCTGACTGTGATCTATGAATCTGAAACTGTTTTCTTTCTCAAAGCCTAATTTACTCTATACACACCTGGAAATGCAACCCAAAACTGCCATCTTGATTTGAGAACAGGTAAGTTTGCTTTTCACTACATTTGATCATTTGCTTATTTATTCTTCTGCTCATTATTTCAGTTGCAAATGAACACAGCTGGGAGTCACTCTCCCACTTGTGCTGACTCATCTAGCTGGAAAGATCTTTATTGGCTCACCCAGTCCTCTCTTCTAATTAAACTATGTTTGTACATTTCCCCACCTATGACACTTGTAGTTGACTTTCTGAAGTTTGTGAAACTGTGAGAAGGACTTTGTAAACATAAAAGGTATTCTGTTATCTACTATTCTTGCCCCTTTTGTGTGGAGGTGGAGGAACAAACTAGTAAAACAGTTAAAGAAAAAACATTTCAAGCTCATGAAATTCATGAGTTATTGCTCAGGGCAACATTGAAGTACAGTGGCTAAGATTTAAAATCCTCTATCATTCAATTTAACTGATGATACCAGCTTTACAATTTGACTCAACTTTTCTCCCAACTCTTCTACCTCCTCTCTACCAAGAGCTGCAGGGGAATGGAGCAGGGGTTGTGGTCAGATCATAACACTTCATCTCTGCTGCTTCCCATACATCCTGCCAGAAAGCCTGCTCCTGTGCAGGCTCTTCTCCACAGGCTGCAGTTCCCATCAAGGTACCTCCACCTGCTTCAGAATGGAGTCCTCCATGGGGGATGCAGGTGGATCTCTGCTCCAGATGGACCTCCATGGGCTGCAGGGGCACAGCTGCCTCACCATGGTCTTCACCACAGGCTGCAGGGGAATCTCTGCTCCAGTGCCTGAAGCACCTCCTCCTCCTCCTCCTCCCGCACTGACCTGGCTGTCTGCAGGGCTGTTTCTCTCATATTTTCTCACTCTTCTCTCACTGTTGCACAGGATTTTTTACCCTTTCTTAAATATGTTACTACAGAGGCACCACCATAACCACCAGTGGGCTCAGCTTTGGCAAGCAGCAGGTCCATCTGGGACCTGCGGGGAGGTGGCTGGAAGTGGCTCTGTGCGACACAGGACCTCTTTCACAGAAGACACCACGGCAGCTCCCCTGCTATGAAAACCTTGCCACATAAGCCCAATACATGTTCTCTGCTAACTTTCACAGAAAAAAAACTGGTTCAGTATTCAGCTGTCTTACCTATTCCCCCTCACAGTTGTGGGTCCTCTTTTCATTACTCATCCTGCAAATTTTGTTGTATTTCCTCATTTATTCCTTGCGTAACTTTGACCATCAAAATTAAGCAAAAGACAAACTCTGAACAAGTTGTAAGTAACAGAGAATAGGACTGTCTTGCCTCAACGGATCTGTAGCATAGAGTTCACATAAAATATCTGTTATTTCTAAACACTGTTCTTGACACTTTCTAGTAAGCATTCATATATGACAAAGTATGTGTCAGGACACAAGAGAATCCATGATCAACATAAAAAATTCATGCACTGGTGTGCAGTATCTAAATTCTTTGACATTCTACTCAGATAGCTTCCAACACACTTTCAAGTGAACTATGCTAACCTACTTCACAGCTGAATGGTTATAATATCTAGTTCAGAGTCTGACACATAATTAGTTTCACCTTACAATACAGAAGGTTAAGACTTTATAATGTCACAAGAGATGAAAACTTGCTTCAGCTTTAAATTTTTGTGTTAGTAGTCTGTACTTATTCTGTATAACCACCCCACTGCCCTACAACTACAACTAGGTCTGTCAGGGCTTCTTCTCAAAACATAGTCATTATAATTTATAATAAAATACTAAAATTATAGCCTTCACTAAACAGTTTAAAAATCACTCAGAAGTTTCATACATTTTTTTAAGTGTAGAGAACTCTAAATGGAAGAAACTTGAAAAAAATGCACAGAACAAATTTAACTGGGACTATCCTCCCATGCAAAAAAAGAGAGCACAGGGAAGTGGGTGAAAAGAGGGGGGAAGAAAGGGACTAAGAGAGAGAGGAAGGGAGGGAGATTTTGCAGGCCTTAGCTTTTTCTTTAAACAGCTGATGATGGGATGATTTTAAGAGAAAAAGAAGAAAGCTGAAGAGGAAAGAAAAACAACCTTTTACGTCATCATGAAGGAGAAACAGAGCCAGCCAAACACTGTCAATAATTTGACATAATGACTGCAGCCAAGCAGAGGTATAGGCACAATGCTTCTCCATTTTTTTCAGGTCACACATGCTGTTCACCAACAATGTACTGATAAAAATATCAGCACCATTTATAGAAGCAAATGGAAAGTTTTGACACAAAGTCTTCATATGTTGTTTGTTCATTTTAATAAGATTTATCAATCAGATCAGAGCTTTTAAATATAAAGCATACATTAAGCAATCCATATACTTCATAGGGACACACAGACATAGATGTCTATTTTCTCTGCTGGTGTATATTTAAGAATTCCTAATACATCAATTTAGGTATGTTCAGGTATAGTATCACACGAACAAATGAAAACTGAATGAAAAAAGCTTTCTTTCTTATGCCATTATGTCCAAAAGGGATCTCTTGAATTTTATTTTTTTAACTCATTTAAGCACTTCATATATTTCTGAATTCTCTAAGCAAACTCTTATTAAAAATCTTGGTTCACATTACTCTCAAAGTTATGTGAAAGGATAGGGGGAGGAGGGAGGGAGTCATGGCACTAGATAATGATAACCATCACGTATATTAACACTATCAATGCTAGGCTCAGTTTACATCAGAATGTTTCTTGAAGATGGAGATTATAATGTAAATTCACTCTTAAATACAGTTCAGGAAAGAGAGTGTGCATGCACAAGAACAAATTTGCAAGTGCTGGACTGTGCTGTTAGCACATATTTCACAGCATGTTCCATAATTACTTCAAGATAGTTTCTTTAAGAGAAAAGCTCTTTCAACCTTTATAAGCCGGACTTTTGAAAATGTAAAATTTCCTTAGTAGTAGGAAAGAGATTTACAAAGCACTGCACCCCAAAATTTTTTACATGCAAAACAGTGCCTCATTTATTGCTACATAAAAGGATGAAAAAAGCAACAGCTGATTAAGATGTAGGTACTGATTACAGTCTCAGAACCAAAGATCGAATCTTTTACTGGGCTGTATAATTAAAACCTAGTTTTTACACAAAAGGATGGGTTATAAATTGCAGAAACTGTTAAAGCAGCAATAACAGAAGTGCTCAGGGTCTGTTTGTGGATTATGACAGAGGCCAGACAGCAGTTCAAATCTGGGTAAGAGCTAGAAATCATAAATATGGATACCTACAATCTCAAAAGCCGATGCTGTAAATTTTAGATAGAAGATAAAATATTTTATGCTGAAGAATACTGATAGCACAGAATATTACAGATTTTTTTTGCCTTCCTGAAAATTTTACCCAGTGACAGGCTGGCAAACTGCATTATTAGCTACCACAGAAACACAGGCTCCTTAAGAGCTTCTGAAGACACTTGTCCTTAAGAAAAACTATAGCCATCAGGATAAATCCTATTGCTGCCCTCAATTTTCTATTACCTGAAGTACCAGTCAAAGCTTACCATTACAAATTTAAAACTGACCATTGGACCAGACAAAAACTTTGGGTTTTCCCTTTTAAAAGCAGTGAGCAGCAAACGACTATAGGGGATTGTAGGCAAAGTAAGCCTGCACTAATGCATTTGCAGCATTCTTTCAGTTTTCAGTTTGCAGTGCTGAGACTTCCCTAACTCAGGGTGGTATCTTCAAAATTATGTTGTTTAAAGATTTTTCATCCACAAAACTGCAAATTGTTCAGGTTCTAAGCCAATGTAAAATGCTTTTCATCCTTCGACAAGTAGTCCAGCAGCTTAGCTACTCAATGATTTCTAAGACTATCACTCAGCAGAATTACAAGATACTATCTAGGTCTTGCATGAGACAAGATGGAAAGCAACTCTTCCCTATTCACCTTCTTCATGCAGCTCATCATTTTTAAACTTTTATTACATTACTCCACTTAAGTCATCCAAGTTGGAGGACATAATCCATCATCCAGAAACTGTTCCATACCTTTGATTACACTTATCCCACTCCATTATTATTTTTTTAACTTTCAAGCCATCATTTCAAACATGATGGACAAAAGGGATTAGAATAGCATAAAGGATACTGAGCACAGCCTCATTTCAGGGTTTAAAATCAGAAAAGTGATGTTTTATCTTGAGGACTACTTATATAAACCCTTCTCCTCCCTTTGTGATAGCAGGAAATGCTTCTACTATGGATGTTTAGCTTTTTTATGAACTTTTGGTAAAGGACTTTATTAAAATGGACTTCAGAAATACAGTTAAACTGTACAGTTGTTTGCAGGTTGACTCCTTCCAAAAGCTGCCAGATTTGTGCTGTTTTACAGGAGCTATAGAAAATATTAAATAATATAGGTTTTTACGTTTTAAGCATTAATTCTGCTTACTTTATACTTCCTCCAAACTTCCCTGATGCAAATGTCTAATTGTCTATGCTCTCCTGAATCCCCTTGAAATCATTTTACAAAACCTAATATCATATCCACCCCATTCCATTCTACCCAATACCATTGCAGTTTTGAGCACTGGCCTTCTTGTTTACCCATTACCAGAGACCCTAATAGGAGGAAATCACAGATACACATTAAACTGAGCAGTTAGCAATGGACCCTGAAATTTTCTCTAGGTGTCCTGATACACAGTGCTGTAGTGATGCATTTAATCTGCATTCAAACAGATAGGAAGGAAAAAAAGTCCTCCAGTGACAAAGCCAGCTACTAGAAATCTCTTGAATTGAGAAAGGTAAAACTTGCTTACAGAAAAATTTCTAAACTCTAGCTCTTCTTTGAATCTCCTTTTCCTTCACTGAAAGTTTAAAACACCATAAAGCAGCATTTGCTCCAACAGATTATTAAGAGAAATAGAATCAGAAATCTGAGCATGAATACAGAAAGGATTCTGAATAGAAGCACCTGTTGTGGCCAGGGCTAGCTTCAGAAGATTTGAGACTGTCATATGACATGCAGATAGAGTAACAGAGAAATAGTACCTAGGAGTATCATTTGATAACTGATTACTAAAAATGGTAAAGCTGTCCATTTCTCATCAGAATAAAAGCTAATCTGAACGGGCACAAATTCCTGCCCTGATTATAGAACATATTTCTCATGAAATTTCTCATGTTCATGACTTTCCAAAAAGCTGTTACTTTTATAATCGTTTTAAAACACAATTCTGATCAAGCAAACCATTATTTTCCTTGGAACAGTCACACCTTCAAGACAAAAAACCACCATGTTTTATCACTGTCAGCACCCAACTTGGACAAAACACTAGCGTATAATGAACAATCTGGATTTCCGGAAACTACTGAACACTTATTACCATAGAGAGGTTCTGACTCACAGATGGAGTTACAGCAATAGTAGCTGCAGAGACAGACACAGAGCATGAATATGCAGTTCAAACGTTGAAGAGAACAACGTACAGAAATAACTGCTGCTAGCATTTCTGACAATCCCTGACAGGGCTTCCACATTTCTAAAGAAGACACTTCTGACTAGCATTAGGATCTGTTTATACAGAATCAGAGCACGACTGCAGTACTGTCTTTCCGTATCAGCTATACAGTGTTAGTGGAGACTCTGGAGACTACTTGTCAGACAGTTATATCATATATCCCATTTACCCTGAACACCCCACTCTTGCTGTGTTCAGCTGAGGAAGGCAGGATGAAAGACTACTTTCTCCAATTAGCTAAGCTTACCAGAGGTGTGGGGCTGATGCATGCCCAGAAATCCTAGACAATCTATCACTGCATTTGCACAGGTAGACGCTGCAGCCTGTGATACAGAAACATGACCCATGCACGAAAGCACACAGGCAATAGACACAGGGTTCACATGACAAGAGACAGGTAACAGACAGATGCACACACAGCACATATTCCTTCTATCTTGGCTAACAAATTCATATTCACAGACAACAGATGTGCAACTTAGCATAACCCTAAACTAACTCCTCAAATGAATTGCAGACATAACGTAAAAACTTGTCTTGTGAGAATTTAATGAAAAGATACAAAGAAAGCTATATTTGACCTATTTTCCCATTAAAAGAAACCTCTAGAAGGTACTATGAAGAATTTTCAGAAGAGTTATTTCTGCATGTACTTCTCAACATTTGAAATGCATGTTCATGTTATTTATTGGTTTCAGCAGACCCCTGAAAGGCTTTCCAAGCAGCATTCCATCCACCCATCCCTCCATCCCTCCAGACTTCAGGCACATGTTAACAACCTTCCATAACTCAAGAGTGAGAAAGAACTTTGCAGGATTCCCTTGAAAGATCATAAATCTTAGTATTTAATCAGCCATAGAAATAGCTGATATGTACCTCAGCATACTCCAGTCCCTGGGAATGAAGTACTCTCCCTTTTATTCTAAGAATTACCAGGCCCTGATAAATAATGATACTAATATTTTAGTGCTATTTTTAATACATCTGGTTAGATCATTATACAATGCATATATTTCCCCTTGGTTATTTTATTACCATTATACTTGAACTTAAAATGAAGAGTTATACTCTATTTTATACATGAACATTACATTTTCAGGTGGCACAGATCAATGTGAACTTTTTACTTGAATGTTAACGAGACTCCATTGAGGAAAGTGTTATAAAGGACGATTTAGTAATAAAGAAAAAAAAGTTAATTACAATGGATATATGGGAACGTCTACTTAATTAAATGGAAAAAATACTCATGGGATAATTTTAGTTTTCCCACATGCACAGCCACAGGTGAAAATGCAAAAATACTCATGCATCATCTACAGCTCGGAAGTGTTCTAAAGACAACCAGCTTTATCATGAGCATGGAAGACCTATTTTGCATATGGCCACACACACCCTCAGAAACAGGATTTTATAAATCAGCATCTTGCAAGAGAATACAGGCTGGAGACGAGTCCTACAGAAAAGGAGCTGAAGTCTAAACAGGCAGCAAGCTCAGAATGAGTCAGTGGTAAATCCTGGCAGCAAAGCCAGCCAGCAGCCTCCTGGCCCCGTGGATGAAGGGATTATCCCCATTCAGCAGTCACTGTGAAATCACAGTGGCTGGCAGGGACCTCTGGAGGCCATTTAAGTCCAAACTCTGCCCAAAGCAGTGTCACCTGGAGAAAGCTGCTCAAGGCCATGTGGAGTCAGGTTTTGAACTCCAAGAATGAGGACTCTACAACCTCTCTGACCAAAGAGTTCCAGAGTTCAATCACCTTTACTGTGCAGATTTTCTTTGTAATGTTTAAAAGCATCTCTTGTATTTTAAGACTGCATCTACAATAGCACATCCAGTTTTATGGACCCCAACACAAGAAAAATGTGAACAAACCACAGCAAGAGCAAAAGGTCACCAAGATGCTCAGAGGTATGGAACACACGCTCTGTGAGAGGCTGGGGAAACTGGGGCTGTTCAACCTGAAGAAAAGAAGACTTCAGAAGCACTTAGTAGCAGCCTGATAAAACCCACAGTATCAAAACAGAGCTCCATTTTCAATTGTGGTGTAGAGTGAGAAGATAAGAGACAAGCAGCATAAACAAACAAAGAGTGTTCCATCTGGCTACTGGGGAGAAACTTCAACATGAGGACAAGCAAACATTGGAATAGGTTAACCCAAAGAGACTGTGCAGTTTCAATCTTTGGAGGTTGCAAGAACAAACTGGACAAACCCTGAGAAACTCGATCTGACCTCAGAGCTGACCTTATTTTGAGCAGAGGGTTGCGTAGAGATCTGTTACTACCAGAATTATCCTATGTTGATATGATTTTAGAAGTTCTCATTTGTTTTCCTGAAGCAAGTAAGAAAAATTGGAGTGAGGTACAGTCTTACTGGGACAAAAATTAAAGACTAAATTTAGAGCACAGAATCATATAGAACTGAAAAGGAAAATCCTTACAGCATATAATCACCCAAAAGTGACTGCTATAAAACAGTACATACAGCTACAGATGACAAGTTTAACCTACATTTTAGAGAAAGATGAATTTATATTAAAAAATCTCCTAGTATTTCTATTAAATAATTTTTAAAAATTTCAACCAAATTGAGTTAAGACATGTGCAATCACTTAGGAGCCTGTAACTAGAGACAACCAACAGAGAAAGAAAATGCAAAATAATCTAAGAACACAAAATATTTTAAACTATTGTGCAATATCAAAGATGAACTAATGGAAAAGTTCTGCATAACTCTCTAACTGGAGCCAAAGACATGGAAACCCCCAGACCACAAAAAAACAGCATGAGTAAATCTGCTAAAGCCACAGATGATTTGACCAAGTTTATTATTTCTTCTCTTGGATAAGAACTGTATGCATGTCAGGGTGTAACTGTCCTGATGCTCAACGCCAACTCTTATCTTTTATTCCATAGGTCTCTGTGGTTCAAATATGTGTTCTTACATTAAAATTACACAGAGTCACATTAGCTACATAAGGGAGGGCAGAAAGATGAGTGAGGAATGGAGAAATAATAGGTACTATGTGTAGCAAAACTTCAGCAAGAAATACATATTTCTTAATAACACCTCTGACAATTCTGGAATCAAGAAAATGAGACAGCCAGGATGGGTTGGAAAAAGAGATGAGTTTTTCTATTAAGATAACAAAGGGATACAAATACAATCACTCTTTCATTACACTCTTATGCACTGAGAAGACAAACACGCAAAAAAAAATTATCTAGCTCATATTAGTCAAAAATTTCACAAGATGACCCTAATTGATATCCAAGCACACTCTTTAAACTTATCCAATACTGGCAGGGCAACATCAAATGGAAGCTTATATTGAAGAATAAATTGATGGAAAGATTCTGCAGAGATTCTTTGATTGCAGTTATTACCAGATCACATATTCCTCTACTCTAAAATCTCTGTATAGTTTATTCAGGTCTCTCAGACAAACCTATCACTAGTCATACACGAGTCTCTTATGCCTTATTTTCAGAGAAAAATGACTGTGCATCCAGAATGCAAGTCACCTAGAACCATAGTATCATACAGTGAATCCACTGGGAATCTTTAAAGTTCATCTAGTCCAAACCTCCTGCCATGGGAAGGGACAGCTTCAGCAAAATCAGATTGCTTAAAACCACATTAGACCTGACCTTGAATACTTTCAGGAAGGGGATAACTACAATTTCTCTGGGCTTATTCATCATTAAAAAAAATGTACTCCTTATGTCCAACCTAAATCTACTGTCTTTCAGTCTGAAATGTTGCCCCTTGTCCTATCACTACAGGCCCTGGCAAAAAGTCTCTCTCCAGCTTTCTTAAAAGCCCCTTTTAAGTTCTGAAAGGTTACAATAATGTCTTCCCAGAGCTTTCTCTCCTCCAGGCTAAATAACCCCAATTTTCTCATCTCGGCCTTTCTCACAGGAGAGGTGCTCTGGCTCTCTGATCACCTTCACGACTCTCCTCTGGAGCCACCCCAACAGGTCCACGTTAGTCTTGTTCTGGGGATCGCTGAAGTGGACGCAGTACCCCAGGTCAGGTGTCACAAGAGCAGGGTAGAGGGGCAGAATCACTTCCCTTGACCTGCTGGCCATGCTACTTTTGATGCAGCCAAGGATGCATTTGGCTTCCAGGGCTGCAAGCACACACTGCTGGTCATGTCCAATATTTTGTCCACCACTATCCCCAAGTCCTTCTCTACAGGGTTAGTTCTTCCAGTCATCTCAACCTGCAACTACATGCCCGTTCTATCTGGAAAGTAAAGTGGAATCATCACAGAAAAGGAACAAAACAGGAGAAGGGGAGAAGAAAAACAAGAAATTTTTCCATTTCAGCAGCACTCTGCAGTTGCACTGAATTAACCATAACATCATTAGTCACACCACTGGCATAATCCTTCAAGCCTGCTTTTGATAGATGAGTGCATCCTTGACTACATTCAGTACCATTCCATTTATGTAACAGCTTCAATTTTCATTGATGAAGTTTAATTCCATTACAATTAGTTTCCATATTTTGCATATCAGTACTTGATAGTTTAGTATGAAAACAGAATTTTAAGGAGAAATGACCTAATCTCTAAACTTCCTTTCGTAGAAAAAAAATAGAGCAGTAGGACAGTGACAGACGATGTTCCAGAAACAGGTAAAACAGTTGGAGGGCTTGTATTTCTTCACCTGGCTTTCTTCCTTCCCCATAGATTTCAAGTTCTCACTTTTTTTCTTTATAACTTTTCATATCTTTTTGCTATGTGATCAAGTATTTTAATATTTAGTTGTTCTGAGACACTGAGATAAGGAAATTGACATTTTTTTCAGGAATCAACATGAGAAAATTACTATGCATTTCAACAGTGCTACACAAAACACTGAGCTATTTGACCTTTAACCAGAAGAAATATACCTAATATATCTTCAAAAAAGTTAAAGACTTCTATTGTTGACTCAATTTTATAACAATTTTGTCAAACATGAACTCTGTTAAAAGTTTCAATTCACAATGTGCCTAGCCAATATGCCTTAGCCAATGAAACATTCACATTGAAACATACGTCATAGCAAAGAATGTTACAGAAACTTCTAATCTTCATAAACTTACAAGCCCATGAACGCAAACATGTACACACAAATCCACCACTATTAGACTGTAATTTGCTGAATTCAACAGGAAATTTGTGCCTGCATTTAAAGCTTCTCCACACTGAAAAAACTCAAGCAGTGAAGTAGCATAAGCCTAAAGTTTTAAACTGATATTTTAAAAATATGAAGATAATTTCAGGAACTATTAATATAGCAAGCATTTATAGGCTGCTACATTAATGACTTAAAAATTAATAAATAAGCCAGCTTTTCATCCCCTGAGTGAGATCTTGAGCAAACATTCTGAGGTACAAAACGTGCCTTTAGAATTGGAGATTTCAGCTCTGCTCAAGAATATCATGCCACAATGAAACATGCAGATATTTTGATGAAAAGAAGTTTCACAATTATTTTTTTCTTTCCTTTCTATGCCAAACTAGCAGAGTATTTTTTCAATGGGGAGATCAACTTCTCCCATTTTTCATAGATGTGCTCTTACTCAACAACTCAAAAGCTGTTCAAAGCCATGACATTAATCAGTTAACTCCACTACTTACAGACAGGAAAAATCAATTTACCTGAATGCCATCAAGCAACTTGCTCATGCACCAGTAACTGTCAGCTTCTATGTTCTGCAGCACTTCTTCAGGCAGCCTGGAAACATCAAAATTTTCCACTTCTTCTTCTTCTGTTTCAGGAAAAGAGAGAGAAAGACAAGTCAATGAAGTGCAAAGAATAAATAAAGCAAGGATGAGGAAAATAATTGAAAACAAAGACAGCCACCACTAATCTTCTAGTCAGAAACTTCAATGCACATTTACTTTAACAGGGACTAAATGAATCATTTATTGCTCAACTGTGTCATCTAATGGCTTTAAATGTTAATGAATACTTAATTTCTTGCAGACTGTGAAAATCTCAAATCACGCCTGGTTAACCAGAATTAATATATAATAAATTACTTTATTCTAAGTGTTTCACACCTGAAAGAGGACCAGAAGTACTTTGAGAGCCCTCAAGCTACATATGAACAATTTCTGAAGAAGATGACTATGGCTGCATCATGCACAGAATGTGCAAATATGTTGCCAGTCTTCACAGAAGAAAAAGTCTTGAAAAATACTTTTTACAAAACCACTGAAATTTATTTAGAAAGCAACTACAGCTTTTCAAGGATAATTTATTTTTCAGCCACATATTTAGAATTAGAAGGAAATCAGATGCAAAGAAAGAGATGATTTCCACCCTCCACCCCCAAAAAACTGTGATCCTGTAAAAAAGCACAGAACCCCAATGATGTCGAATTCATGGAAACTGCCTTTCACACAACCATGTTAGAAGAAATTCACATTTCAACATGAACCAAAATTTTACCACCTAAGCTACATTGTCTTTTGAAAGAACAGCATCTGCACAGGATGATCTCAGAGGTGGCAGTGTTGTAAACAATGTACCAGTAGTCATTTATTGGTTATTAAAGGAATGTCATCTCTGCATTGGAGTAGTTTTACAAACCCAGATAAACAAGTATTCAACATACTTCAAATGCTCTGTATAATAAACTCAGATATAACACTCCCTTGCAAAACAATGAAGCAGCAGACTATAACAACAAATTTTTTCAACAGAAGATCCTTTTGTGAGGAGCAAGAGAATCCTTACCCAATGCCAGCAGGATATTCTCCCTAGTAAAAAGCAGGGCAGATCCCCCACAATGGACAGCAAATTCTTACAATACTCTATGGAAAATGGGGGTAACACAGGCAGTAAGTGGGAGATAATGCTCCCCTTAATGTTCAGGACCCATCACTTTCTCTATTAGTCGCTTCTCATTGAAGACATCTTCTAGAACAAACTTGGCTCCATTTCACTTATTAAATCAAACTCCTCCACAGAAAACATGTTAAGAGAAGATCCTAGCATAATACAAAAGTATTTTAATGGTAAAGATGCTCGAATACAATGGAGATAAGAAAGGATTGAGGGAAGGCAAACAGGCTAGCATCAACAGAAGACCAAAGCTTCTAGCAATGAAGAAACCTAACAGTTAGACAAGTAGCTAAGGTGATGTACATTTGGCAAAGCTAATGCAAAGTGACATGCCAGTCTTGCAGGTCAAAAAAAGACAACAGAAAGGTCTCTGAAAGTCCAGAAAAAGTAACAGAAATGTCAACATGTTCTTTGCTAAGTGCACTAACAGAAAAATTACTGAGAGTATACCCAAGACTTACAGAAAGACAGGAAATTAACATGGAATAAAAAAGACTGCATCAAGTTTCATATGAGCCTGTAAAAAATATCAATATTTACCTATCTACCTCCAACCTGATGTGCCTTGAGATTTTAAACAAGAAAACCCCACAAGTTTCAGCAGAGAAGCTCATTTTAACAGTTCATAAATTCAAAGTAAGAATGAATATTCACATGAATTTAGAAAAGAAAAACTTTTTCAGACAGAAAACTACATCGGGAACAAATTTTTTGGTATATCTTAGACATGTTAACTTACAAGAGCGTCTTACAGTTATACAGTTTATTATATATTCATAAACCAGTCTTCCAGTGGAAAAAAGTCTCATTAATATTTTTAATTTTCATTTTAATATTTTAAATGCCAAAAAAAGAAGTAACCCATTCCCACTCTGCCTCACTACGTCTACAGAAAAAACAATAAATGTACCAGAGCTCCTAATATTTAAACACAAACGTGTACTGAACTTCCCTCTGAACGAAGGAGACTTCAGGCCCTCCTCCACTAAACATTTGCAGAGAGAATGAGATTACAACTACTTAGATAATGTGTTCCTTTGCAAATTTCCTGCCTTGGAGCACCTTTTCTTTTCATGATACTGCTATTTTCTGAACAAATAGGAGGCTATGAACCGTAGCACAACACAATAACTCTTCTACTGGTGGGTATGAAAAGATAACAAATGAAAAAGACTTCTTATCTTCTCTTTCTCATCTTTCTTATCTTACCTCTTTTTTTGTCCTCTTACAAAATCTACCATTTCACATTATATTCTCACAGCAGGATTTAAACCAACAAAAAAGCTGAAGACACACATAACCATTAAAGGTGAGCATCTTCCCCTCCTCTCACAGCCAACAGAGATGAACAAGTAGTGATGGAGTATTACCTGACTTGTTCTAAACTAGTAACCTAAAATAAATTAAAAAAAAATAAAAAAAATCTCAGTATTAGCTATAATTTGGTCTTAAAAGGATTGCCTGAGAATGCAGACCTCTAAACTCAGGATGTCTAAAATTACCTGAAATAAAACTTTAAAAACCCATCAAAAGACTTTCTATTGTTGTGACTGAACCACCCACAACAAGCTGTCAGAAAACTATAGCAGTTTGTGAGCCTAGGCTGAACAAAGCAACTGGGACAGCAAAGACATTCCAGCTTTAGTATTTTGAAAAACTAGATTCTGGTTGTTCTAGTACAGATAGATTATCAAATTAGAATGACCTTTTTCTTCTTCCCCCAGAAAATACAATATAGCTTTTAAGAAATACTTTTCAATTGTTCCAATTACTGTCCATCACAGGTATGCTCACCAAGCACAAAGAGAATGTCACAACAAGCCCTTCTGAAGAGTACAGGTCTGTCATAAATTCACTACTCTAAGTAAAATTCTGATTATTCCATAGGGAACAACAAGAAAAAAATTAGAGATGGAAAGGCCACTATTATCAAATTCTCTCTGCTCTGTTTGGGTGACCCTATAAAGCAACAGATAGAGAAACCATTTAAGAATATCCAGTTCTTTCACTAAGAGAATCCATAGTTCTCAATTATAAAGTCACAGAATCACAAGCTTAGCCATTACAGAAATAAAAATAGCACTTTTAGGAAGTACTCATCCAGGCATCTTGTTCTGTCTCTCCCTTCTGAAGAGACATCAGAGAATACTGTGTTTTTCTGTGGCTTAAATGGACTGATCTCTAGCATTTCCATAAGCCTCTTAAATGCAAAATAAATATTCAATATTTTTTATATGTTCTTTAAATATATAAGCTACTTCTAACTTAACTTTCAATCCCATTGTGCTTTCAATGCATCACTAAGTCATCTCTTCTAAAGTCAGATAATAAAGTTCTGAAATTAAAAAAAAATCTAATTAAATGCGTAAGACAACTCAATTGTACTTCAATTATACCCTGGTAGTACTTACTCTCTGTAAAACAACCACGTCAGACTTTTGCTTAAAACTCTACAAGCAAATATTTCCAAGAAAAAGTCTAATTACTTCAAGATAGTTTCATTAAATCAGCTAAGTAGTATATTTTTGGATACGTTATATGAACTGGTACTTTATGATTTGAATGTGGTGTAACAGAACACAGAGCTACACTGTGGAAGCATCCAGGCAAGATGGCACAGCATCACAAAAACACAGAAGCAAACAAGGAAGTGCTCAGTGATGTACAAAGGTTTCTGCAGCACCAATTCACTTTAATTTGCTACACTTTATTGGGGAAGTTCAAAACTGACATTGAATATCCAAATGATCTTTTTCCACACTACAGATGAAATCAAAAAAGGCCATCCATTTTAATGACAAGCTCTAATTAAAGAACATTTCATTGGCAGAATGCTATGCAAAATCATAATTTATATATTTAACGTTTGTTTGTTTATTTGGGTAGGCACATAGTGCAAAATGCTTCTTTTTCCATGCAGTTTTAAGAGGGAAAAGCAATCAAGCTCCATGTTGCTCTCTCTCGTTTTTTTGGAGGAGGCAGTTTTTTGGGGTTTTTTGCTCTTTTGGATGAAGAAATAAACACACTAGAGAAGTTTAGAAAAGAAGGAGCAGACAGGATTGCAGGAAAAACAACAGAAGCAGCAAAAAAACCCATCCCAAAAGTACATGAGATGTTATTTGTGCTTGAGAACATAATTGCAGTTTCTGGTTTTAAATAGCTTTAAATTTATTTTCAATGAGTGAAATCTGAAGGGACAGGCATAAAAGAATATGGACAGAAAGAGAAGGCCACTGTGTGCATGTATCAATATCTGGGGGGAAAAAGATCACAGTCTTACAGAAACATTTCTCATTTCCTTTAGTTTCCTGTGGAGATCTTTATCATGTTATCTATGTAACTGCAAAAGACAGCAAAAGAGTTGCCTGGAGGAAAACTGTTATAGCATGGAGTCTATGACATGCTGATCTGAATATGTGCATTGCTGAAAGCATGGTATTTTATTAGCTGTTCTTTACTCATTCCCAGGGTATCCTTCTGAAACTTCCCACAGTGCCAAGTGAGTAACTTTTTCTACACAGCTTTAACTGGATCCATTCCCAAAGGCAGAGACATAAGGCTAAAATAAAAAATAAAAAAAAAAAAGAAAAAAATACTACTTACAGCTATTTACAGATTTAGTTTTCCAGTGATACTAGAAAATAAACATGCTAAATAGCTTGCCTCCATTAAAGATAGATTTTAATATAAGATTAAACCAAACTGATGATTTTGGTAGAAGTTGTTCAAAATGTTAAAATTAAGTTCGTATGTGACCTCTGACTCTTATATGTAATTGATTTCTTCTAAAGAACACTGGAATTTCACCTTTTCAGTACAGATTACGCATAAAAACATTTGCCATCACAGACAGATGGAATTATACAATGCAAATTTTTGCATTAAAGAACTGGAAAAATTTAACTTCGGAGAGAATTTTATTTATGAAGAAATCATGTCCTGAAATAAAATATTGAAAATGTATGATACTACTAAAATGATATTGCTGAAGTAACCAGCAGCCCTCTCAATGCATCCAAATAGCAATCTCTGTCCAACTGCCTTCAAATGCAACCAACAAAAGTGCAACCTGCACTTAGAACTTCTCCAAACTTTGCTGTCAACACCAAAACTCAGTTTATAAAGTGGAAAAAAATGAAAAATGTAACTTGATACTTTTAGTACTTCCTTACACTAAGGAAGCTCATACAAAAGATATCTCTATTAAATAAAGCATACATTCCCTCAAAGGAAACCCATTTTTAATGAATCAGACAGTTAAATGTGTTATCAATGTTTTAACTTTAGTTTTTTATCTTGAGATGGTTTCTGAACGCTCAAAACCAGCAAAACTCCCATGAATTCACTGGAGTAGAAGGCAGGGGACAAAACAGAAGGCAGTATAAGACCCAGTGCTGAAGCCCAAAATAGACTGCAAGACCACCAAGTATGATTGTTCTTTACATGCCTACAATATACAAAATAATACATAGAAATATTAGATTGGTTAATTATCTGAACATTTTAAATTGTTCTGCTTTTCTTTTAGCATTAATTTGTGTAAATTACTTCTCATCTAATATAAAAAAAAGTATTACTATATCCTTCTAGTCCAAATTATAGAGCTCTGGCAGCAGTGCAAGGAAACCATTCTGACCATATCTGCACAGGCACTTGTCTGTATAAAGCTTACTTTACTGTGATCTACTTCAGCTGTTTTATCTTCAGATGGAGCTAACCTAAATGCTACCACCCAAATATACTAACCACAAAATCACATGAATATGATTGCATGCAGAGGTGCATAGTAGTATTTCCACATTTAGAAGATCTTACATATTCCACTTCAAACTCAGTTTCCCAAAAGCTTTATGAAACAGCTATTCAGTCACTGCTTCACTAAGACAATGTTTTTTCTAAGGCGATCAGGACATAATAGAGAATTTAAATGTAAATTCTTTCAGTAACAATTACCTAATTAAATATGTACAAAACCACATCAATATCTCTCTCATTGAGAAAACCCTAATTGCATATTAATCTGATAGAAACAGCTTTTGAGCTGTTAAGGATTAATCACCAAAGTAAAACCTTCCCTTTCTTTGTGATTCTACAGTCACAAAGTTAAATTTAAAAAAACAAACACAAAAAACAAAAAACAAACAAACAAACAAACAAAAAAACCACAACCAAAAAACAACCAACCAAACAAAATCACACAATCATCTCATCAGTCCATGCTTAGGTAAACATGACCTTACTACATTTCAAATATTCCTCTATGACCAGTCATGTTCTCACATATCCAATGTATTGATGACTTGTCTGTTTTGACACTGTTAATAATCTTATATTTGTTTTCAGTTGAATTCCTTAAGATGCAACAGGAAGTAAGACAAGTCTCTTTATACATCAGTATAAGAATGATGTTTTAAACAATGACAACTGTTACAATCTCCTTTGACCTGGAGAGCAAGGTAAATCATCATGACCAAAAACACCATAAACTTGATCACTTGGACTGAATTTTTATGCTCATCAGAATTAATGTACAACCTTGCAAGTACTCTCAATTTGCTTTGCCACAAAAGATTAAACATTTCATATACTTACTCTCTAATTTCAGGTTCTGTATGAAAGTAATCAGTAAATCATGCAGACTTCTTTTAGGTGGCCTACATGCTTGTCAGTAAGATTTTTCTACTCAGGCTTTTTCTTGACTAGATTTTAATGACAAATATAATTTTTTTTCCCCCCATACTAAATAATCCAGAATTCACCCTTAATTTATATTCATAACCCACTGCAAATATCTGCATAGAAATAGGCCTGTTTTTAAGGATGATAAATTTATTTGAAAAAAGGAAATTCTCAGCTCATGTTGCAAATTATATAGAAGACATCAGTTCCTCATGGGCTGCAGCCTGAGATTACTGCTGCGCAAGTCAGGCATGAGGAAGATGAAAAATATCTCTACTACTTCAAACACACTACAACCAAAACCAGGTACAAAGGAGAATTAAGTAAACCTGGTGACATCAACAGGTCTTTGACCCACAGAACTTGCATAACACCAAATACAAGACTGGCAACTTCTTACACGGGTGAGAAATGTGGCCAGTAAATACACTTTACAATTGCAATAAAGAGTATAAACCACATCCTTGGCCGTGACCTTATTGTGAAATAGGAGCATTCAAAGTTTATAAGATGGCAGCTCTGCTTAAAAATTGATTTGAGCAACAATCTAGAACACAATGCTCAGCACAAATTCTTCTCAGAGTATTAACTTCACCAGGTTTGCTGCTGTCAACCAAAACAGCTTGCCAGGGAGAAGTGGTGCATGTGATACCAAATTACAGGGCTCATAATTAGCAACCAGGATGCATGACAAGCACAGGATGCTGATGAGCATTTTCTTAGAATGCCTGATAAGGGGATTTCCTGAGAAATACAAAAGGTGCCTGGAGAGTAGGAAATGAAAGATTAAAGGTTGAACATGTCTCTCACACAGCATTTTTAATTACTTAGTTTGTGCTTATTACTTAATTTTTTCAAGCATCAAGCCCATGCACGCGCATGCACACAAACACAAAACATCAAGTATGGGATAAGAGCAAACCATATCATGGCCAAACAAGTCTAAAGCAAACCTCAGGAACACAGGCCTTCCCTGTGTTAAGGTACAGGATTGATTAGAGGGCTATTTAGAGACCATCACTCTGGCACTGGAAACACCTTCAAAAAGGATCTATAAATTAATGTAAATTTTAAAAATAATTATTTATTGGAGAGGGGAAAAAAATCAACTGCACTCAAAGCCACAATGTATTTAAAAGATTTAAAAAAAAAAAACAAACAGTTTATGTACCTGCATATGCAAGGGTGACTTTTAGAAATATTTAAAATCAATACTTCTTACCTGAAACTATAGTAAAAAGGAAAAGCTAAAAAAGAAACTGCCTTGCATGTAATTATTTCATAATAGGTTGGCAAAGAGAATTCATTTGAACAATCCCATAAACAGTAATATGTTTAATACAATACCTTGATAACTTAAAAAGGCCAAAGGTTCAACTCTAACTTGGAAAAATATAAAAGTAATACAAATTATCCAAGAATTTGTATGTAAACAGAAAAACTTCTAAAAATTTAGAAATTTAATTTTTTTCCATGACAGAAGACTGAAAAATTTGCTGTTGTCAAGTAAGCTCAGAAACCATTTCCATATAATTCTACACAAATTCACTCATTCATTCATTAAGCAATTTTTATTTTAAGCTATTAATGTCACCGAACAGCACAAATAAGTAAGTTCTCAAATTAAAATGGATGGCAGAGGAAAGAACTGTTCTTCAGTGACATCATATGCACAAGCCTGTGATAGAGGCAGTTTGCTGCAAATCCACACTATGTAATATCGATCAAATTTCTTAATCAAAATTACATGCTTCCTTATTTTATAATCTCCCACATCATTCACAGCTAATAAGGAAAAAATCCACTTTATAGACTTCTTGCCTTATTTACAACACAACGTAAGTACCATCCATTATTTCCACTTTCTAGTACAAACTGCAAATACTAAATTTGAAGAAGCATATTAGAGGAGAATGCACTCTGCAGGCAACACTACTTCTTATATTGCTCAACTGTGGAGAGCATTCCTTAGCTAGCTTAATCTGCTGTGATTTACAATTTCCTAATGAAACTATACCATATGCTTCTGAGGCAAAAAAAGCCACAAGGCTTGCTTTATTCAGGAAATTCAAACATATTTTTACATACTGCATAGGTATTTATCGTTAAGATAAAGAAATAATCAAACCTCTAGGACAAAAACCCTACTCCGTCTGTTCAAAAGTAATAGTATAGTCTGTCATTTTCTTCCAGAATGTTACTATTAAGAACAGTAGTTGTCTTTAAATTACAGTCATACAGCCATAAATTTTTATCTCATAATTAACTGAAGATGGAACACATAAATCAGTTCACAAATGTCTTTGATAAAAACCGATTAATAAGCCAATTTTTTTTTTAATGTATTGGGGTTTGTCAAAACTAATGTGCTATAAAAAACATCAAATCCTTTCTGATTCTATGAAAAAATGCAATGAAAATCTATGGAAGAAAAATTGTTTGCAAAATTTTTTTTTTCTTTTTTGATTATTGTGCTCAAGTACTTAATTTTTCACATATGCTTTATAAACTTGTTTTCCACAGCTTAAAATGAAAACTAAAAATATCAGATTTCTCAAATGAAAAACAAGCAAAATATCCCCATGCTGATGAAAAACCCAATGACTTTATGATTTTAAAAGTCTTGCATTTAAACTACAAGCAAAGCCAATTTTTAAGATTGCAGCATATAAACGTCAAAAAAAATCTATTTGTATTGGTTTGAAATTTATAAAACATTACTAACCAAATAGCTCATTGAAAATAAAACCAAAAAAATCTGCTTACAATTCTGTTTAAAGTACTGATCCACCTAATTTGAAAATCTTTTTTTAGATGTCCAGATGCTACTGATCTATGCAACAGGATTTGAATGTTATGCTCCTGGCATTTGTACAGCATGTTGTCATTGCTTGAGCAACCCTTTCACTTTTAGCTTTTCTTCCTGTGAGTTACTTCATAATAAACACACAAAGTTGTGGTATTTGGATGTCAAAAGCCACCCTTAATGGCACAGAAGTGATTAAATTAATTTCCTCAGTCTGTTGGAAAGCATGCTTGAGAAGATTTAGATCTGAAAGTATAACCACCTTTGTGCCGCTTCACTATGGAAAGATGATCGTTAATTATAACTGTATGGAGACCACAGGGAGAGGGATATGAATGCAGAAGCCAGAACTAAAATATGCTGCTCCCTTTGGAATACAGGCCTCTCCCATAGCTACATTAATTGTAATTAACTTTCTCCTTCACAATTCCTTCATTTTTATACCTGAAGAGAGCCTTTGGTTTCATTTTATTTGCTTCTACTATTATTCAAGATATTGTTTTCCATTTATTCCCATGACACAACACTTCTAGTCTATAGTTTTAAATAAAATACCTTTCACGAACCTCTCATGACTTCTTCACAGTACGACTCTATTAGTTTCTTAATTGCCTTCAAAAATTAGACAAGATAAACCACAAAATGTATTTCAAACTTGAGAAATACATTGCTTTTTACACTAACATTCATATTATAAGATTAATTTCATTTTTAAAATTCTGAGTGTGCATTAAGCATCATGAAATAACATATCTTCTTTAGACAGATACATTTAAAATTTAGAAACACACATACAAATGCAAAACAAACTTTAAGAAAAGATACTTAAAATTCACGTCATCCTATGCACTAAACCAGGACTTTCATTAGTAGGGTTTTTTTTAAATATACATAGGAAGCAAAAGTCCTTTTTCCTTAAGTGTTTTTTGGCATGCCACAGAAAAGGAAAAAAAACCAAATTTGAATAATAAAGACTGTGACTTAATGGACAAATCTGAGTTACCTGAAAGCACCAAACATTTCAAATCAATACAAAGACCTGACTTACTTATTCAGATTACTTAAGACAAAAGTTTTGAGCTTATTGTTTCTTATGAAAATGCAAAACAATGTTTAATATAGAGTACAGTTAGATACTAGGCAAGAATAAAATCAATATCAAGCTCTAAACTACCTGAGGTACTTGAATCAGAACACAAGCAGGATTGTGGATCTCTATCTCATGAACAGTAAAGACTCACAGAATGGTTTGGTTGAAGAGACATTAAAGATCATCTAGTTCCAAACCCCCTGCCACGGGCAGGGACACCTTTCAGTAGACCAGGCTGCTCAAAGTCCCATCCAACCTGACCTTGAACTCTTCCAGGGATAGGGCATACCCATTTCTCTGGGCAGCCTGTGCCAAGGTCTCACAACCCTCACAGCAAAAACTGCTATAAAAGATAAATAAAAATAAAATTTAAAAATACAGTATAATAAATAAAATAATCCAATGGAACAATTGTTATGACCTCACAGACTTTCATGGAGGAAACAGAAATGCCTGGCAGTAGTAAAATGATGTGGAATAAACTTTCAGGAAGAACAGACAGCAGAGACAACCTATAGGCCAAGAAGCAAATCTACTCACCAGTCAGCAGAAATAAAAGAGAAACTAGTATAATTATGCTACCTCTGCATTTTTATAACTTGTGCATTAAATCACAGTATAAAATTAATTTAATTAAACTAAGTAAACTTAGAGGTCTTGAAGACTTCCTCCAGTAAGACACAGAAGGCAGTAACTCAGGTAAGTTGGTAAGTAACTCAAACTGGAAGACTCTCTGAGTTACAGAAAGAGGGGGTATAACCATGAAAAAAAAAAGGCAGGGCAGAGTTCATAGGATGAACTTGTATCTATCATGCCAACTGATTTATAAAGGAGAAGAACAAAAGACAAGTTTACAGACATAAGACTGCTTTCATGGTCCATAAAAGGATATTATCACACTGCAGAAACATTAATTTGATTTTGTTAGAAACCTCTGATTACTTCCATTTTCTCTTAGAATTTTTTGATGCATTTAGAGATTTCTTCTATACATCTCCTATAGCAAAAATTCAAAAGAATTCCTCTGATTTTTTCTAGAAGACAGGGTCTAGAAAGTTTCTTCACAAGAAACATCTAAGCAAAAAATGCACATAGCTCCCCTGCTATGAGGTGACATTTCATAGGTTCCATCACACCTCTGTCAGACTTCTTGACTCTTTGATAAACTTCCTGGCACCGATATGATTGAAGAAATTTTTATTAGCAACTTTCAAGTCTCTACTTTCCTCTAATGTGTAAAACCATGACAGCCATCTAAAAGGAGATGGGTTTTATACAGGCTTGAACTTCCTGGCTGCTTTTCAGAAAAGTATTCACACCACAGCTTTACTAAAAAAAAAAAAAAATAAGTGGAGGCTGGGCAATATATTGTAGTATACTGATCACTATTCTCAAGACACACTTCTTTGATATGACACGGAAGCATTCAACAAAGATTTAAAAGAAAAACAACAAAAGGAACACACAAACAAACAAAAACCCACAAAGAAACCACCACCAAACAAGCAAAAAAAATCTTAAAAAAAACCCCAGCCTAAAACCTCAAACTCCACCTACAGCTGCCTTCACTTGCAGTAACATGGAGAGAGCAGAACAGATAACAAGAAGCTGGAAGTTTAAAGAAATGCAATCCAACTATTTTTGCTCTAACAGCAATAAAAAATTTTGGTAATATTAAGAAGAGTAGGAAGATAATTGTAATCTTACACCCACCGACATACTCCAAAAACATTTAGAGGAACTGGCAATTGCCATTTTTTTCAGTTACTATCTTATGTTAACAAAGAAAAAGATGAAAAATTTTCATTTAATTCTCTACTTCAGAAGAAAGTCATATACAGCAATATCTTTAACAAAAGAACATTTATTTCAAACAGCAGTACCTTCAAGTAATTACTACCAGGCATGAGAAATCATTAGGTCTGATAAACCCTTCGTCAAACATGTATTTTAATCTTTGAGATAGGTGTTTGCATCTTCGATAGCTGCTCTTAAAGCTTTTCTCTGCAGCCAATCTTTCTTAATCCCTTTAGACACTTTTTTAAAAACTTGTCAGTCAAACACAGATCAAAAAATGCAACTGTTGCTTACAACGCTTCCAAAGAAAATATTGCAGCATGATAATTATGTATGATACCGCTTTGAAACACTTATTTAGGTAGGTTAAAGTGACAGCTTTGGGACTCAGAGCACAGCAACTTAATATGTAGAAGCTATTCCGAAAAAAAGAAGAGCATCTTTTAATAAGACAAGTCTGAAAAACTCAGATATTTTCTTCTTAAGTATATAAAAGTTCTCTCCTTTTCCTCAAAGTCTAACAAAAATAATGCTGACATTTGTAAAGGTAATCTTATTTTTAAGCATATTTTCTCCTCTCTTTTCCCAAAGAAAGGGAAAGTTACTTTTCAATAAAACACAGTTTTCCCGTGAAGGTATATTCACAAGAAATCATTTAACTTTTTAAAGTTGAAATACCTGAGTAACCCCTAATGCAGTCTTTATTACAAATCCATCACTTTAATTTTTCTATTCCTCTTACTACCATATTTTTTTTTTTACTCAAAACAACAAGGGTTAGGAATAGCTTTTAAAACAGGAGAAAGTATCTTTCTTTTTATATTTCCTTATTTATAAAAACCGGACCAATTGGTATCAGATACTAAAATCAGGGAGATTACACCAAAGAAATGTTCTTAGACAAAGACGATTTCAGTTTAAGGCATTATGAAAGTATAAGCACAAAAGACTAAAGCAAATACTTTACAAAGTAAAAAGAAACTTAAATATATACTACTCAGTTATCAAACAGAAGCTCATGAGAAAAATTTTAAATCATCTTGAATTATATTTTGCCCACAAAGTATGAGTATACAACATTTCAGAACTATAAAACTCAAAGACACCATTATCTGAAAATTGTTTGAATAATCAAAAAGGTACCATACCTAGGCTGTAAACAGCAACATTATAAAGCAATGCAATGACCCTATTAAGATTTAGTAGTCTACTTTCTGGAATGAAAACAGAAAGCAAACGGATTTAAACTACATGTAAACAGTGACAGAGAAGCTTCCTAAAACTCTAGTAGATGAATACAGCTGTGACAGCTGTTCTTTCTCCCTTCTCATCCAAACTTGAATTCGATTTTGACTGAAGTATGAAAACATAAATGCAACAGAGAAGTTAATAATAGAACTGAAGTCTTAATGCTTTATGTTTCAATAGGTGGTGGGTTTGGGGTTTTTTCCTTCTGTAAGTTTTATGATTTAAAACACCGAGTGTTGTCTTTGTGAGCTGGATTCTGACAAACCTGGTAACTGTACTAACACAAAATGGCACAGACTTTAAGCTTCACATCTGTTAATGACTTTTTTTTTTTTCAAGCAAAGCAATCTTTCATATATTCTTTATGTACTGGGTATTTTATTCAGTATTAACATTCAAGAATCTATGCCCTAGTTGTATAGACTGTCCTTTCTTTGAAGGTAATTTAAAAATTGAAAAAATGTAAAGGACTAATAAATTTCAGCAGTTGAGCATTTTTTGTTTTATTTTAAACAGACACTCATAAGACACTGAGCAATTAATATCGTTACTCAAAATACTGATTTTGCCTCACACAGTAAGCTAAAAATAACAAGCAATTAAGGAGTTGGATATACTTAAGATAATCTTAATTGTCTCTTTTTTTGACAGCTATTGTTAATAACAGCCAGAGAATTTTAACTTTAACTAGGCTTGTTCCACTCCAAATAGATAGGAACCTTTTTTAGAATTATCCACAAAACCAGTTTTATTTAAAATACATTAATTTTTCCCTGAAAAATAGTGAAGCTGAGGTACATTCTCCTTTGTCAACCAATACATCCTTATGATTTAAGTATCCAGCACTATTACTACTCTACATCTGTAATCAAACTAAACAAGATATTTTATCCCAGCTCACACTTTATTCAAGCTTTAAGTATGTGCCAGACCATAAAAACAAGAATTTTGGTTTTGCAATTTGTGTGGTTAACTGAATGGATTTTCAGGAACTTAATTTTGTTTAAATGGAGGTCATGAAGACAACTGGATATACTTTCTCCATTGCCTCAGGATGATACAATTTCAACACTTTCATTATAAAGAACAACAAAACTACATTAAAAAAAAAAAGGAAACCATGACTGAAGTAACATTAAAAAAAAAAAAAATCTATATATGATAAACAAAGAACGTGGGCAAAGCCCAAGATTATGCAACAGTGCATCCAACATTTCGATGAACTGTTCTAATTAGCTTGGAAATCTGAGAGTATATTAAAGAGAATGAAATAAAAATTGAAACAGAGAAGGATTGATTTTATAAAACAGCACTGCCTATAATAAATCAAGGCCCTTCAAGACAGTACTAGGAATAAAAATACTAGTAAAACAGGTTGCCATACCTTATATCTATCTGCCTGCTGAGATGCTTTTCTAAGTGCTCCCTAACTTGTCAAGCAAAAACTAAGTGGAATTCACAAATTCTTATCATGAGCACGCAGTTTAACAACATAGCTAAAACAGTCTAAAACCTGGCATTCATCAGAGACCTTGATTCTTCTTTCTTGCCTAACATGCTCCTGTCCCCACATCCCCACTCATATTCATCTCTGATCCTCAACACGAGTGCAGAAAGTTAAATTAATCAGTTTATTATGGGCTTAGTTTCCAGTCAGTTTAACTGAACTGATCCACTGTGCCAGAGAAAAGCCAATGCTGACCAAAAAGAGAAGACAGGAATGCACATTTTGGGTTGGAAAAGAGAAAGCCCTGATTTAGCTGCGTGATCTAAGCATCAGCAAACCCATTCCTGTCCAACTAAAACTAATCTGGAATTACTCAAATATGCAGCTCCACTGTGAAGTTTAGGGAACAGTGAAAGAAACAAGCAGGGTACCCTACAACGAACACTTGAAACAACAAATGGGACCCAAAGTTGAATTCTACAGCAGTTAAGAATGTAGTTCACACTGCCCCAAGCCCTCACTGGGCATCACATACATTAATGAGTAAAATACATTTAGCAATATATTATTACCAACTACATACAGTTACTTGAAAATACATGCTTGTTACTAACACCTTCTTGAGGTATATTCCAACAAATGCCAGAATTGGGTTGGTACAATTAGATAAAAATCCACTAATTAAATAAGTAAATCACCTAATTTTGATCAAAGCAAACTAAGAGAGCACTTACACAAACAGATCCACTCGTATATATTTGATACTAAATGCCACACTAAATTCCACTAGGTTAAGCAACTAGGGAAAAAAAACCTCTATTAGTACCAAGCCACACAAATTCCATATCTGAGTAAAATTCAACTACATTCATCAGAACTTTTACACTATTCTAACTACATAAAAAAATAATCCTTAAATGAAATAGTTATATAGCTCAAAGCCAGAACAAAGTGCTCACTAAAGAATTAGTCAAACTGCAGCTAAAACATTAATACTCCAACAAGTCATGCTGAAAGATAGAGATGAATTTGTCCAGATATATAATTAAAATCCAAACACAAAAATAAAAGGATCAAAATGTTAAAGACAACTTATAGTTCTCTGGTCCCCTATTAATCAAGTCTCTGCATCACACACATTCTGCCAACATATTTGCCCTTCCTCACCCTTTCATTCCCTAACCCTTGAAAAGCTAAGCATGAGATGCCCTCTTAACACTACCCACATTTTCCTTAGTTCTCTTTGGAATGCCTCCAAATATCCTGCTTTATTAACCAATCCTAAACACAGCAGTTTATCATGGCAAGCATTGCTAGCTGACAAATAATTCAAACAATTTACTGCTAGTTATTTTCACGTGGATTTTCCTCCTTGCTTAAAGTGAATAAAAGGATGTAAAATAGTGAGATTTCTTTACCCAATTAGGCCTCAAAAAATTATATTAATATAATAATAGACAATTGCTGAGACATGGTGAATAATTCATTTTTTTTTTAAAGTGAGATGTAAAAAAATTAAATTAACAATTTAAAAATATAATCTGTCCAAGTGCTTCAAAAGAGTGCTTTTTAAAGCAGTAAAATTCAGGTCTACATCTTCATTGTCTTTGTTTTCATGTAATTCACCTGAAGGAACTTTAGGTTTTTTTCAAAAAATACAACTCAAAAATATTAAAATGAATGGAAAAAAATTTCTAGCTGCTTTCCCACTGCAGTCAAAATCAGTCCTGCCACAGAGCACAGAAGACTGGCACAGAAGTACCAAGTCCCAGTGCATGGGCTCAATATGGGTCTTTGCTTACTTGTGGACCTTCTTCAGCTTTTCCACGGTACAAAGCAGGAATCATCAATGTGTACAACCAAATTCAAATGCTGTTTATCTTATTCATCACAATCCTCCCTCTCTTCAGCACTTCCCAAATTTTCACTGACAACAGATTAGCACAGCAACAGGGGGAGAGTGGGGGAACATATTCATAGAAATTGAAAAAGGGAACGATTATCTCAAAGCAAGCTAAGATAATGCTGAACAACTCCTGTGTCACGTTATGGTTATATATACACCTCTGCGTACATATAGTAAGTGTTCCATAATATGTGAAAGCAAAGAACGCTTCAAAGAGAACTGAGAGGTAAGTAAAAAGCTTCAGGTCACCAAGCAGCTCATGTAGATTGCAGCTCTTTTTCAGAGGAATGCATATCACATTCTCTGGACTTCTGTAGAAGATGTAATTGGCTTTTCAGTACTTCTAAGCCTTGAATTCAAGATTTCTTCATTCTTTGCCTACCCAAATAACACAGATAACAATATTCCATTTAATTATCAAAGAGTATTTCACATATCATGTTTATGATAATTTCAGTCAACTTTGCTGATGTCATTAGTATTACTATAAAAATTTATGGAAATTACTAAGAATCAGCATTGAAATATACCTCTGTATATGGAAATTACATTACTGGCAATTTGCATTAATGAGAAAAAATTTAATGTGATCAAAATGAAATCTGTGGTATGAATTTTCGTATGACAGAAAAGTGATTTAAATTATTTTGAATAGTTTTTCATACAACTTTTACAATGGTTCAAAAAACACTTGTTTTCTTAATACTTTTACAACTTGCAGAAAAACATTAAAATGTCAGTTATGTTTCATGTCCCTGCCCTTATGCAAATTTGTGTAAACGTCATAAAAAATTTCAAGCAAATGTGTAAATAAAAACATTTTAACACAAGATTGTGCTAAAACTTCTATTTATTTAATCAAAGAAAAGCATTAAAACAGAAGTTTGTTACTAAAGTTTAATGCCAAAATTCAAAAAAAGTTCCAGACCATACAATAATTGCAAATAAAATCTTTTCATCTCTCTCAGGCTGCAGAAATCCCTCACATTCCTGAGCACTCAGTCCTCAAGAGGTTTTCCAGAATTTCTTTCCTGGTAAATTAGAAGACAGCAAAACTTGGAGGGCCTGGGAGAAGGAGAAGCAACCAGTTAATCTAGTGATAGCTCCTTGTTCAACTTCCACTTTATAAAAGCAATTTGTCAATTCTTCATTTTCATTCAGTCTCTTCGAAGTAGAATAACTACAAATATGTTACATCTTTTCTACTTTATCTCCTCAAAACCTCAATGTATGAGTCCTATTCATAATTCTCCAAGGAGTAGTGAATAGGTAGAACTGAATTAGAAAGGTCTAGGTATTTAGACAGCAGGATTAATCACCTCAAATTAATTTACATACTGCAGCAATCAAGGCTTCAGCTTTGTCTTGTAAAGGAAAGGAAATAATGCATCCTAAACAAAATTTTACCCTATAACCAACCCTGCAAGTATGAAGAAAAACAGCTCTCTAGAGTCAGTGGGTTAATACTCTTTGTTCTCTGGCTTACTGCCTCATCATTCAGAAACTCAGTTTTATGAACATTCTAACCAGATCTACTTATTGTACAAAAACTACAATTTTCCTGAAGAAAAAAATAATCTCTGCTTAACTGATAATTTTTTCATATTTTAAAAACAAACACTGAGGAATTACCTCCAACACAGCCATGATAAAATGCTCTGAAACTTCAGTTATATAATGAAAATAAGAATTTTAAATATAGCATTCAAATTTTGGGAAAAAAATATTAGATTTAAATATAATTAGTCAGACCAGACCTGTTGAAAATGAAGGAAAGCAGGCAAAAATGAGATTGCATACTGGTTATAAGGACAGGAAGACGTCCTGTAACATGTAAGAGGGAATGGAAAAAACTGTAAGCAAGGAAGCTATAAACAGATGAAGGCTTTTTCAGGATCAAAGAGCCTTTCTCGACTCATAGTAACACTGGTCTGGGAATAAATTCCACCCCAATCCCACTAGGATTTGGGCCTGGATTAATTATTCCATAAAGTCATGGCAGTAACAACTTAAAAAATACTAGGTAACAGAAGTTTCATTTAATGCCCTCTACAAAAGGACTTAACATCACAAGAAAAAATACTTAAAAGGGTAAGCAAGAACTCTCTTTTCAAAGTTCTCAGCTCATGAGTTCTTGTAAGAATCATCAACTTGTCTCATGCTCCTCTATTTCAAGAAGATTGCAGACAATATCTCAATCACCATTCCAGTCTTCAGCAGCCTCATTTTTCTTGACATTCTTTATCCGACATAAAATGATGAATTGCTACAATACTGTTCATTTTCTGCCCTGGACTTCCTACTAACTCCTAATTTTCTCTTGATCCAACACTGCTGGTGGTCTCAAAGTTATTTCATACAGCCACTCCACTTAGCAATGCCTGACATGCATCCTTATTATGGTGGTGTTTCTCTTGAGCTTTCATCTCTCTGGATAGTGAATAAATCCAGGTCCTTTCTGGGGTTTTAGATATACACACAAGGTCCAGTGAATTACAGAAATGACAATTACAGTGAAGTGTAGCTAACTCTGTGAGCAAGAAAACACAAGCAACTGTGCAGCACAACCTAATACTTAGAAACAATGTAGATCAACAGGATCTCAGGGCAAGAGGAAGGTGGTGTACAAAGAGTGCAACATGTGGCAACTTGAAAGAGGATTTGCAATCCAGTGCAAAATTTCCTTGTCCGCATTAAGTCCGTGAACAGTGAGCAGTCACATAGTATATCTTATCTCATTACGAAAAACACCTCTGGTGCAGCCACAGGGATGAGATTCATTTTGACACAAACTGATATGCTGCAAACATACAGAGCTTTCAGGAAAACTGCCCTGACAGTAACATTTATTCTGACAACACATGTTACAACACCACTATGTCATGCAGGAGGTTAGAAGGAAGCATAAAATAGTTTTTGCCCACCTGTAGTGTTTGAAATTCTAAAGAAACTGTTATGGCAGGATAAAGACCTATAGCATTTTTCATAAGGCGAAAAAATAAAAAATAAAACAAAAAGGTTGAGATTAACATACACAATCAACTCATATAAGAAACCCAAGGACAAAGTCCTCCTTCTCCTAATTTAGATCAGAAATTCAAAACTGAAATTACTGTATTGCAGCAGGGGCCAGTATCTACCCCCTCTGAAATTTTCTTGAATTGTGTTTTTGCCTCTCCTGGCTTGGTTTGACAACCAAGTTTTATCTTGCTGCAAATATTACAGCATTCTGCTTTTATTGCAGAGTGGGAAACTAATTAGATATTACCAGATTACACTTTGATCATACTTACACTGATGGAAAGGCTGAAAGAATGCTCTCAACATTTAACATATTCAGTTCCTACATTCAGTCACTCAAACTATTCTGCATGTGTGAACCTATGTGCTAAAATTAGGTACCTCAGTCCATACTAAACCATCAAAATATCTATGACTTCAGCCCTCATACACAGACCCACATATCCTACTTTATGGCATTCAGATTTGAACAGAAAGTAAATTATCACTTCCATTCATGTCATTTGTATCTTCAAAAGTTCTGTAACAACACTGTTCCAAACAGTTTGTAAATGTCTTCAGCAGAGCACAAAGACTCCCATCACTAGAATAAATGTCACACACTCGTTATGAAAGATCAAGGATTAAGGGCTCTCTCAGCTGTCATAAAACCAAAATAAACACGGCTTTCCTCCCACCAAAATATTTGACAAAAGTGCAGTTGTGTTGAAACATTACAAGAATATACCATCAGATGATCTAATCATCCCAGATTTACTATTATTGACATTGTCAACCATAAAAATTTATTATTAATATTTAATAATTCTTTAGGATCTCTTTTTTTTTAATTATAGAAACAGCCTAAAATAAAAGGTATTATCACTTTCAACTCTATAAATTAGGACCCTAGTGACTTTGAACCGCAACAAAAAGGTTTCAGTTAAATTGTGAAAAAAATACAAAAATCAATAGTTAAAAGATGGCAATAGATAAAGTACTTTAATGTACAAACCAATGTTCACTTAAAATCAAGAAATGAGATCTAGTAAAAATCACAGGTAAAGAGAGTATTACTAAAGTAAATATGAAATATTAACAGTTTAAACATTTTTTGCTAGGACATTTCTGCAAACCTGCATTTTTTTCTATCTAAATTACTAAACCACAATTCGCAGTCTGATTTTTGAATTCTAAAATTTTTTTACAAATCTCAAGCTTTTTGAGGTACTTCATAAATTTCACATCCCCATTTCAACTTTAAATAAAAATGCATACTCTCATTTATTCTAACTTGAATGTGTCACTCAGTGTAACTTGAATATATTAGAAAGATTCAAATCAAAAAGCTATTTAAAGACAAATCTTTGAAAGTTTTCATAAGTGCCTGGGGGCAAATAACTCCTGTTTGCCAGGAGCACTACTATATTGAAAAAAACCCTCATTTTTGTACTTTTCTTATGGCACAGATATTAGCTTTTAAATGACCTTCATACACTTTCAGTAGCGGAGTATCTTCTATGCTTGAAAGTTTTTGAGTTTTGTCTTTCTTCACTGAACACTTACTGGAATAGCTACGCTCTCTGATATGAAAACACTGACAAACTGGCAAATACATTAACAATCACCAGGGTCTCCAAATGTAAGTTGGTGGTAAAGACAAACTTATTTACCATATTAATTAAATGGCCTATTTAACATGGAATATCAATTCTCTAATCACATCTTATTTCAATTAGCAACCCTAAAGTCTACTAGAGACCCTACTGTTCTAGGATCATTAAGAACATTTTCATTATCTGTCAAATGAGTGAGTAAAATGCAGAAATTGCAAATACTCTCAGGAGTAGGCCTGTACCATACTTAAGAGACGATTAGGGAGAAAGCAGCAGTAGTTCTCACTGGTTGCTTAGCAATGAAATGTCCCTCTATGAACAAGAAATGAACAAAGCAACAGAGGTGTTGCCATGCAAATGAGTAAATGGATAGTCTATCCACTCAAGGATAATCTGTCCTTCATTAAAACCAATCACTCTGAATTAATACACCAATGAGTATCTTGCACAGAGAAGGTAGGATGAAGCCACTGTTTACACCGCACTGAAGTAGCCAGACAACGCATTGCTCAAGTTTACATACACTATGCTTATACTCACTGTATGTGTGTATGACAAACAGAAGTACAAGGAAAACAGTTAATTCAAGACATACTAAGACTGTCATTTTTGCTATTTAACCTCACCTTTTATCTCCATAGTTATACCCAAGTCGTTAATGAATTATTAACAATTAGTCATTCTATTAAATTGTTTATATCAATTTAAATACTAATCTATAAATTTAAGATTTAACCCATATGTGAATTAAGTTTTCAAACGTATACTCACACAAAAACCCAAACAACACAAATAGAGCTGTTGACACTATTAACATTACTTAATACCATAAGGCCCAGAAGATCAGAGTTCTTAACCAGGGAAATTTGATTACCATTGCCTTAATTTTCAGATCCTAATTCCAGAATGCCATTATTCCAGTCACAGATGAAGTTCAATAGGTTCCTTTTATTTTAATTTCCCCTCCACTCATTTAAAAGGTTTCCTTGTTTCATGAGTTATTTTTCTCATTTTGGTGGGAGGTTTGTTTAGTTTTTTGTGGAGTGGGTATTGTTGGATTTTTTTGCTCCTTTGTTTTGCTGCTGTTTTCTCGTTCATATGTACAATTTAAAGTCTTCACAAAAAATAGGAACAGAAGAGAGAGAAAGAAATGGAGAATAAAACCATCTATGAAGAAAAGAGCATCATGAGTGGCGAACGCTTCTTAAGTAGAAATCAAGACAATTCCTGAACTCCACTGACTACTTAAACAAAATTAGATTGCTTCTCAGTATATATTTAAAGATAATGACACAGATTTATAGTGTAAAAATTTATTATAAAATTCATGTGTCAAATAATGCTTCGATTATCTCATCCAATCTGTTAGTCAGATTAAAATGAAAAAGATGTTTCAAAACCAATACTAATTCATAATTAGATATTAAGACAAATCTTACCTATATATTCACAAACGAAGACTACAAAAAAAGGAGTAACAAGATCGTTTATGCCCTGAACATATCCACTGGCTGGATGACGTATTGCCCAGATAAACAGAATTCTTTCAAAGATCTGAAAAAGAGTTAAAAAAATCGACAGATAATTTAACAAGCGATGAGCATATTTTAAAGACATTTGAAAATTATTATAGAATCACAGAATATGCTGTGTTGGAAGGGACTCATCAGGACCACTGAGTCCAACTCCTGGCCCTGTGCAAGACACCCCAACAATCACCCCATGTGCCTGAGAGCATTGTCCAAACACTTCCTGAACTCTGCCAGGCTTGGTGCTGTGACTGCTTTCCTGAGGAGCCTGTTCCAGTGCCCAGTCACCCTCTCGGTGAAAATCTTTTTTTTGATACTCAGCCCCAACCTCCCTCAACTCAGCTTCATGCTGTTTGTTCACGTCCTGTCATTGGTCACAAGAGCAAAGACTTGCCCCTCTGCTTCACCTTATGAAGATGTTAAAGACCTCACTGCAGACAGATTTATTATCATAGAGTTACTAGTATGAAAAACGTTTGTTAAAAAGCATAAATGAACACTGGTATTCATAACTAACTTCCAGTGCTACGTATGTTTCTCAGATCTTCAGGAGGAAGCATTTTCAGGGTATTAGCACACTTTAAAACCAACTTAGTATATAATTCAGTTACAACACTTCATGCAAAGTAGCCCTTATTCACTGGAACTATTTCAATAATATAAAATTTCTCTCTCCTCAAGAGAACGAACTATTGCATGATCTTCCCATGATTTTTCACCTCTTTGAAAGAAGTATCTGATTAATGCAGTATTCTATTTATTCATAACAGAAAGAAGTACTTGACATAGTTTAGGTTTTTTAATAAAAGGCCCATAAAAAGAGATTCCATAACAGCTAAGCTTGCCTAATATTGCAGTGTGGTGTTTTACATTTCAGAAGTCTGTATACTGGTTAATAAAAAATCAGAAACAACCAGGAAATGTAGAAATAAGGCAACTGTCTGCCATATGACAGAACCTCACCTCCTCAACTCTGTAAACTGCAGCTTGCAGGATCTGCAAAAGCTCACAAGGCTATGAGAAGCATCTCAGCATGAGAAGCGAGCAGGGAAATCACAGAACTTTTCTCTGACTCAATTTAAGTCTGTGACATGCTGTATTTCCTCTCAATTATTTGCTTCAGAACATGCTACGTGCCTTTTAAAGGCTGCCAATAAGTAGCAGAGTGAAAGCTGCTACGTGCCTTGTTCTAACTATAGGTACTCAATCAAGTATATATAATCTTCTGAAACAAAAGCATATTTGCTCATTCATGAGAGTACAAACTACATCACTCTTCAGATCAGGCCTTTATACTAATAAAAAAGGAGACATTTTCGAAGGACATCAAGGATTGTGTAGTTTGCTGCAAACTCAAAAATCAATGAATGTTCGGGCTTCAAGAAAGCCTGTAAAAGATCTGCCCTGAAAGGACACAATAAAGAGAGGAAGCTTATTTATGAAGTCAGTATTATTTATATTCAATCTCACTTCAAGTTTTTGTTAGACTAAGAAGCTACTTTAATTCAATTTTAAATAAAATCTTATTATTTAGTTTAAAAGTCCTCTTACAGTTATTTTTAAACGAGGAAATGTCTTGGCACATACAACTCACATCCTGGCACTTGAAAGCCCCATCACAGGCTTCCACACAAGCTACCTGAAGCTGAAACATTTTTGCACCTTTTGCTTTGAAAACAAGTCCCAAATGTCAACATCTATCCTTCTCCAACAGGTTTTCTTCTGAAAATCAACCGCCCTCCAAGTTTTATGCTTCCCTAGCTGAAAATTCATGGAACAAGGGAGACAGTCAACAACAAGTACAAAAAGTTTTGGTGGGCACTGGAAAAAAAAGCCTTAACACAGCTCACGTCTGATCCATTACAACTACAATTAAAATTCAGTGTTTGCTCAGTGTGATTTCAGAGATTAGGCATTCATTAGCAAATTCTCCATAGAAGTCTCTTGGTTCCATTAGCCAAGATACTTATTCCTTTCGCTACAAATTCTTGGTGCTAGTCCTGTCACCTCACACTTTTTAACATGCACTGCATATTAAACTGGAAAAATACCAATCTCTGTCCATCAGGCAATAGTCTGTGGGGTTTCACTATCAATAACTGTGCAAAGATTTTACTCTCTGCCATTTACAACTTGCTTTTACATTTTACATAATTACCCCTATGAAATTGCAGTTGTTTATGTCACATTTTTACTATTATTGGAAAACTGCAAACCTAGCTAGGTTAGTTTAACTCAGAGCCACCCTGCCTGCCTCTGTCAGTTGCCACTTCCAGTTTCAGTAACAGCAGTTCTCAGTATTATCAGTTACCATTCTGTGCTTCACTTCAGAAAAAGGACATGTTAAACAGACTGCAAATACAAATAACTTTCTTGAAAAACAACTTGCAGACAGAGGTGACTAGAGAAACCTATTTAAATAGCAATTGCTGAATGCAGAACAGTAGCACTAGGCTAAATCGAAAACTTCTGATGTGATGAGGTTACAAAATATGCACAGTAAAAAAAAAAAAGTAATTTAGTAACAACTATCAAAATACTCATTGTAAAAATTATAAAAATAGTGGTTTTGCATGAAAGCATGTCTGAAGTCAAACAACCCACAAATTTGTACCAATCTTTTGTTTCCTCAGAATCTGGTCATACACACAAGTTTACATTGCAAACTGAGAAGCCTATGAATTTTAAAACATTTTAAAAATCCAGGTATGAAAAATAAGGTGCTGTTTGGGTTTCTTGGAGGGGGCTTTCTTAATATTATTGAGCAGGAAGCATCACTAATGGCACATCAGCTTTAATATCACCAAATGCATCTAATCAGAAATCCAACAAATACACACTGAAATAGCATTTTCAATTTCCTACTCATTTTCATAAAGTCTCATTTACTGTTCTAAATTGAAAAAAATGAGCACTGAAAACCTGAACAGCAGACTGATTTAAGTTTCTATACAGCACTCATTACTGTGTTCAAATAGGACTTATTAAAAAGGTCACTTTCCCAAAAGGTTCCCTTCTTGATTTCCAAGCCAGCAACAGAAACTGGAATTACTTTTCTTCTATGAACCACTACATCTCATGAGATGTCATTACCAATCTATTATTCTCTTTTGAATTTAACACTCATTCATAATTACAGCACAAACTATATTCATATACATAAAGAGAAGAATCCATCATCCTAACTGTAAAACCCTCAAAGCCTTAATCCAAAAGCTTTTGAAAATTTGATTTTTGTTTTCTAAGTGGGGGGGAAGGGGGAGGGAGGAGAAAAGAAAAAGAGGACGGGAGGTTAAATTTATAATCTAATTTAAATGGTGTCATTTTCTTGAAATTATTATGTATATAATACATAGATGGGAAATACACAGCCATGTACTTTACTTTTCAATGAAATTCAGTTAAAGACAAAACAGGAAATAATAAATTAGACTATGCCACATTAGCTAGTCACATTTATTAAAACTAAACTTACAGTCACTAGTCTAAAATAACTTGACTGCACTATAGAGAGACCCCCTCCAACTCCTCTGTCCTCATCTTTGAGGGCCACTGTTTAGTTATTTCCAGTCCTTTAAGTCCTCGCTCCAAGATTACCTTCTTCTTACTCAGGATCCACATAACTCCCATAAAAAAACCCACTCTAAACTGATTTTTAAAAGAACATAAAATAACTAATTATTTCCACACATCAGATTCAAAATATCTTTTTCTAAACTGCAACATTTTGTTACAGAAACCAAACTCCAAGTTCAGATAAGAAATTAAAACAGCCTTACTAACTCCAATTAAAAGTTCTTTGGGAACAGAGACACTGATACCACCAAGAACAACAAAAATCTTGGAACAGCAACATTTGGAAATTTAAGTCAGAAAACTGTGAGGTTTATACATATGTTCTGTTTCTGAAGTTTTGATTAGTCCAACTTTTGTCCAACTTTGTCAACTCGTCTCTTCACCTCATTCTATGTGACATTCTTCCCAGTGGTGGTATCATTATCCTAAACCTTTGAAGCTTCAAAAATACATACAAAACTCAACATAATGTCCAAAACAAAAAAAATTCTTGCACACAATGTCACCCTTTGAAACCTGTCTTTGACCCACACTCTGAATCCCTTCTCTTCTTTACAGATCTTGCCACCTCACCTTCAAAAAGGGGAAATGACTGTTACTCCCCTGAGACCAGCACCATCTTCTCTCTCCCTAGAAGGGAGTCAGCTCTGGGCACAACAGAAGGTCCCTGTCTGGATGAGCCCTTGGGAATAGGGAGGGATCACCTGTGAGGCCAAGGGATTCAGCAGTGCTATGGGAGGTCTCCAGAAACCCAGAAAGCAAGGGAAAGAAACAATGCAGAAGCTGGAAGCTATGACCCTTTCAGCAGCTCTTGTACAATGAATGGCATCAGGCAAGTTGGGCTTGTTTGGATCAAAGGGAGAGAAAGACAGATGCAAACCTGCCCTCACAGTAGCCCATCCATCTACTCAGGAGATCAGTGGAGCTCTAAAATGAAGACCCTGCAACTCTGTAACATTCAGGATCCATAAAAATTAAATCAGATCTCTTATCACTCATTTATAACTCAAATACTTCCTAGATTTCCCCTTATCCTACTGCCATCTACCCTTTTCACATTTTTCTGTACCTCAAGACCACTCACTCCCAGCTAAAAGAATATTATTAAAATAGTCCCGTGGTTAACATTTTGTCTTTTTTTTCACTTCAGTTTTAATCAACTGTCACATCTCACTCCTCCAAGCCTTCTATCATTTTTCCATCCATTTCCCTACTACTACCTAGGGAAGAAGAAAGGTGTTGGAGTAGGGAAGATGGATGGGATAGGGTATGGTCAGGGACTGGGGAGAGCGTGGTTTTGATGTGGTTTCTTTGGGGGTTTTTAAACATGAAAGCAGCAGCAACTCTAGTTGTGCAATGCCTTGATCTACTTTATGGGGATCAATTACTCCTGTTACGTGGCTCAATTCAGTAAACCTTCAAACCAAGAAAGGTAAGTACAATCAGCAGGCAGGGATATTGAGCTGAATTCCACAGACTAATTTAAGGAGCTGTATACATATATTATTAGTGTCAGAAGATAACTCAATGACACTTCCAAGTGCAGTAACAATTTCTAGAAAGTGTGTATTTAAAATATGTTTATTTTAAGGCAGTGTTTAAGATGCATATATCCAATGAAGTATTAAAAAAACATACCTTTGGACAAGTTCAACAAATAATGAAAAATGAAAAAATTCTGATTTTAGGAAAAAAACCCTGCAAATGAGATCTCCGTAAATAACACTAAATGAATATGCCACCTGAGCATTGCTACCTGCCAAAAGACAATTAAAATCAAACAAGACCTAAATAATTTCACATGTTTAATGATCCCAACAAAACTGACTGAAACTGCATTCCATACCCAAACTTTTCTGAATAATATTTGATGTGGAAGATCTATTGACATATTGGATTTTACTTCGCAAGAAGTTGTTCACAATATTTCCTTTTTTTAATTACTCTCAAGTAATACAAGTAGTATTACGAGAGTTTTATTCTACTAGTCTGTTCTACCAGTACCCACCAGTTTTATCAGCATTTTCAATAAACCAACCTATTTTCAGATTAAGTATAATTCAGCTATTAAAAAAACAAAATCTTTGTTCAACTGTGACTGCTTGTAAAAATTAATTGACTACCATCTTTTTCACAGCAATATATTCTCTGAGTTCCCAAATAAAATTTTTAAGCTATAAGTTAATCATTCAACCAAAAAAAGGATTCTAGCTATTCAGTAACTAATTCTTTTCAATGTCTTATTGCAGGATGCTTTCCCCAATACACTAAATATTTAACAAAAATAAACATTTCAAATGTTGGAAAACCTTGATCAGATCTTCTTTAATTATCAATACAAGCTTACCCTAACATTTCTAACTGTATTAGGGAAAAAGCAGATATCCATGGTAGAAACAAAGTTGTGTTCCTAAAAATTACTATTAAGTTTGCATATAGTCTAAAGAAACACATTAACCACCTCTCAGGAGCAGTCATATAAATATACTGTCTCGTGCATAATCAAACCACCAAAAGACAAAACTAAACCAAGATCCTACAGTTTTCCATCTGACAATCTCATCATTTTACTAAATAACACTTTATCTCAAACTCTTCTCCACTGAGAATATGGTATCTTAGTATCATTTTTATTAAGTTACTTGACTTCTCATCCAAATATTTTGATTAAAAGAAAGGATATTAAGTACATTCTGAGATGTTTACCTGCAATCTCTATTTCAAAGCTACTTTTACAACTGTACAGCTAATTTAGAAAAATAAATACAGTGTCTGTCAGTTACTCTCGAAGAAGTATTTTATACTTCGCAATTTTCTTTTAAAAACAAGAATATAAATAGATTCTTATACCAAACAAGTTAAACAGCTTCTAGTTTCTCCTTCACTAAAACAGAGGGGTAAAAGGAATAACATCATTCTGGGCTATTTTTACCCAAACTAACAACTACAAAATCACAATCATTGTACATCTGGAACAACATTCACATTTACCTGAGACACAGATGATCTTCACTGAAACCTTAAGAACAGTTTCATCATGCAACACAAGGAAGTAAAAAGCTCATCCCAAAAGAGCCAACAGTTTATAATTCTTTAGAATAATTCAAGAGACTATTTCTGACACAGTAGAAGTATTTCTTTCCTCTTAGAAGTATTTGAACATTCTTCTTCCTGTGGCCATCTTTCAATGACACAATATTCACCTTCAATTTCATTTATTGGCTGATTTCTAGCTAAATACTGGTACTGGTATTATTTATTTCTTTAATAGTTTATTTCTTACTGGTATTGTTTCCTTCTTGTCCCATGATTCTACTTGCATTACTCCTTGATTCATCTGTAGAAAAGCTCAGCTAAAGCAACAATGTGCAGGAAAGCACTATATTTATACTATTTCCTTTCAAAACACTCTACCTACGCTATTTCTTCAAACCGATTTTTCCAACATGTGTGGAAGTGCATTTCTATTAAACAAATAATTGCAACAGTGGAAAAAACAAATGAAAGCTAGTTCTCCATTCAACATCCCACAATAACCTGTCAGAAGACATTTTATTTGGCTCTATAATGGTACAAACAGAAGCTAGATGGAAGTACATATGAAGGTCTAACTAGAACCATTAGAAAGGGGAATAAATTGAAGAATTAAAAGAAGTAATTGAAAGATGATCCATATCATCTTTACTATTTATGACCCATATACTTTAAAATGAAAAGCTCTCATGAGATTCAATTACCCTACAATATAGGCCAATTTGACTAACGTATTTACTATTAATCATAAATTTCATCATGTTATTATATATTTACATTAATCATATAATTGCAACAGTAGTAAAACAATTTAAATAGTGTACTCAACACATAAAACTTACAAGGAAGCAAAATCAGGCACTCAAACCAGTCATGCTACAAATTCAGAAAAGGAGAATTTCTCAAGTGGGACACGCCATGATGAGAAATTCCAGGCCTTGAATGATTTTGACAAATACATGGGACTATGCTCTGGATTACTTCAAAAACACAGTATTAACATAATATATAAAAAGGAAAAAAAAAAAAGCAGGAAAAACCCCTCAAAGCACAAGACCAAGGGGAAAAACTGACAGATTCAATACATGAAATTAGTGAGATGTCTTTGTTTTTACTACTCAAAATTACACTGCTATTCTTAGCCTACAGTATATCCTCATATACTTGTTTAAGTTAGTTCTGAAGTCAAAATAGCAAGTGCCATCAACTTATTATTAATCAAATTGTGATATCAGATTCATTAATAAAATGTTTTCTCTAGCAAAAGAAATGTCTTCAGATATCGTTCTTACCTCTGTTACTTTGGGCTGAAGTCTTAAAACTTCAGGACTCATGCGTGGGATATCTATATGGATCTAATTAGACAAAGAGGAATACTGTAAAAGGAACCAACAGCACACTTTCTAAACAACACAATCTTAAAATAACTCTACCATTTTACAGTATTAGTTATAATCCTGTTGCATCATTATTTTTTAGATAACATGGATTTTTACCCTATTTCAAAACATACAGCCAAATCTTTAAGTCATTATAAATGACACTGTATATACTTGGATTCACATTTCAGAATCCTTATATCATATTTTAATTATTTGCAAATTATGGTCATATTGGCAATACTCGTTACCTCAGGATAATTATGAGTAAATACATACTACTACTTTTATAAAGTCATGAACTGCCACCATCATAGAAACATAGAATGATTTAGGTTGGAAATGACCTGTAAGGTCATCAAGTCCATCCCTTCAGAGCTAAAAAACAGAGTCTAACACCTATTTTAACACATTTCACAATCAAGAAGAGAGCACAAAAATATCAGGATTTCTAAATTTTTATTCCAAACTTCACAAAGGAGTTTTATGGAACAGAATCCTAAAGTGATGATTTTGGGCTCCATACACAAGTACCTTATGCTAGTGATGCCACCTACTTCCTGCTACTTAAGATCAGGCTTGAAGCTGAAAGAAGGATCTCAGCTTCTGCCCTTCAGAAAGGCTGAAGTAGTATTGTGTAGTCTATACTTAGTGTTACAAAGTATTCATTTCAATACAAAACTTGAAGATAAATTATTTGCTTATCTGGGTGGGCATGAAAAGTTGACAGCCCTATGTTTATTGCACATCATACACAGTTTCAACTTAAACAAAAGTATGGAGCCAGTAAAAAACAGTCCCAGTTGTACTCTCCCTGTCCACTCTCACTCATTTGAAGGAAGGTCTGAGCAGAAGATTAAAGGTTTCAAAACACTACTATTCTTAAACAGAAAACCATGGCATCACTGAAGCTGACATTAGGAGAAATCCACTATTTCAAATTTCAGACCAAACTACTTTATATTTTTGCTTCTCAGATTTAGGAAAATTATTAGAGAGTTGTCTATCCAATAAGAGTAAAGAAACACAAAAACAGTAGCAAACTTCAAAAATAATCTCTTTAAGTTCTTTAGCAGGTGTTCTGTAGGTAAAAGTCACTTCAATAGGTGTTCTACCTGTCTGTAGGTATCTTGGTGATTTTCATCATTTCTGGAATCATAGTATTGTTCAACAAATGCAAAATACTCTTTGCGTTTTCTTTGTAAAGTGCTTTCTCTTCGGTCCACATTTGCAGGAAGATAGCCCTGAAAAAAAACAGTAAAATGAGGAGAATATTACTCTTTGCCTTACATACAAAAAGCATGTCTGGCATTTGATCACATGTGACATAATAAACCAACAGAGTGTCATGTAGTCCTACACAGATCTGAATAATCATTCAATTAACCATTCTTCTTATCAGTCCAACTGGTACAAAAGTTCAGATACAAACACCTTATTTTTTTTTAAAAAAAGCAATTTCTCATCAAGATTACTAAAATGGTGTTGACTCCCAGAGAGAAAAACTCAAATAAGTAACTTCAGATACATATAATGCCACATGAGTTCTTCCATTTCTATGTGGCAAGTACTGGAGCAATTTTATTAGATTTTTAAACAAAATGCCTAATAACTCAGTTGCCTCCAAGTAGGAATTATATACATTAGCAAATACATTTAAATCATGGTTAAACTTGCAATACAATGAAATACTAATTCAAAAGCTTTAAAAATATTCTAGCTACATTATATCACTGTTTCCAGTGAGAAAAAAAAATAATTTCAAGCTTTCATTTCATCTCAGCAGGTTATTAAAAGTTTCATCAAAGAAAAAGAATCAACAGCACAAGTTACTGGACTCTTAGCTGTAAGAACACTTGCTATACACTTCCTTAGTTGTTTCCCAAAAGCAATTTATAAATATTATCATGTTTTGCACATACGGACACACTGAGGAAGTCATGTTAATAGACCTTCAGGATCATACATTGTTGCACTAAGTATAGAATATAACTGAATGGGTCTTCATTGAACTCATTCACATATATCTGAAAATCCCAATCTTCCCCAAAGAAAAACAGAAACTTAAATTCATTCTTATTTTCTTCTTTATTCCAGTTTGATCATTTCTGTTATCTCAGTCTACTTTTGATCTAAAAAACAAGCTTAGGTTACTATTCCAGCATTTTACAAAATGTAAATGATATTCAATGTTCAGTTTATACATAAAGTACACTTATTAGAAACACCATTATTGATGCAACAGACTACCAAAAAGTTTCCTGAATATTCAGGAATAGTTAGAGCTTCCTTGTAAACAGCTTGCTTTCAAATGATCAACACCAACATCCCACAACACTCCAAAAAAGAAAGCCAGTTCATATTTAACCTACATGGCAGTCCTAAATAAATATTTTGTACAAGATTCATTTTGGATGGCTTTGAAAGAGATCTGGATATCCAAGATAATATAAGAAAAATCTAATTATCACATTATTCACTAGTGAAGTCAAATTAAAATATTTCTTGCCATCAATTCATCAGGTCCGCTTCTGCAATAATAGCTTGAACTATACTAACGATAATTAGCAAAATACAGAAGTCAAACTTTTATCATATTTAAGTTTCATTAATAAAAATAACTCTCGTAACATGAAAAAAAAACCCTATATTAAAAGTGCAGCAATATTTGCACTCATACAATGAGTCACAGCTATCACAAGTAACTAATAAAAGAGCAGATCACCTTGGGTGTCATCACACAGCATGTACAGGACAACCAGGGGATCTGTCCCAGCCAGCACGGGTTTAGAAAAGGCACATCCTGCACTGGAACAGGCTGCCCAGGGAAATGGTTGAGTCACCATCCCTGGAGGTATTCAAAAGACATGTGGATGTGGCCCTTAGAGACATGGTTTAGTGTTGGGGTAATGGTTGGATTCAACGACCTTAAAATGTCCTTTCCAACCTAAACAATTCTATGATTCTATATTAAGATATTTTTAAATGTTATACCTGTATAATTTAATTTCTCAGTTTATAATGACAACAGAGTAAGTTCAAAACATATTACATTCCAGATAACTTAAGAGGTACTTGCTTTGACAAAACCATGTCTTTTAATATATACTGGCTTGTGTCTGGTTCCAGGTACTTTAAATCGCACCAGCTTTACTTTTGCCTCAAGACTCAGCCTGACGTTTAATATCCTTCCCCAATGTTTTGCATTAAGTTAGATATCGAATTCTGACACCCACTTATTCTCAACAGTTGTGCTTTTTCCCCTGTAGGATATCTTAGTGGGTTGCGTTAAAAAAGAATTCATTTGTGAGATCAAATGCGATTGTTTGAAGGATACTGATAATTTCTCAGCAAGTCTTTTTGCCATTATTTAAAGACTGATCTAATCTTTCAATTAGACGTGTCGTGTTTCCCGTTCACTTTACAAATTAGGGTTTATTTTTAAAAGTTGGGAAGGTTTGCAACACATCATCAGTGAATACACTGGGGGAGAGTTTAATCCATTTATTCATTAATATCCTCCAAAGGCTTTTGCAAACGCTTCTTTAGTTTTGTTATTCAAAAGAGAAATGAGCCTGAATAGTTCTGTTTGCTGTTTGGGTACAGTATACCTAACGTTTTGCTATATTTTAAAAATAAATCATGTACTTTTTTTATATACTTTTACCAGTAGACATGCCTAACATCAACAGACCCTGAGTGTGATATTGATTTTCATATGCTTTCCCTTTGGAAACCTGTATTCATCAAACATGTTAACACTATTAACCTGCTGTCTATGTAATAAATATCTCAACTGATCAATTTCTTAAGGAATATATTTTAAATTCCAATTTCCATGCTGATTTTACAAATAAGAGAATCACCATCTGCCTCAGATACTACCAATTCTACTCAGTTCCCTAAAAAAGTCTACGTTTGGGCTTTTTAAATAAGACTTTTGAATAATTCCTAAACAAGCATATCCAGCCTTAATTTAGCTCTAAACTACACTTTGGCTTCTTCAGTTTTCTGTTCTTTTTTTAGTAGTGTAATTGATCTTTAATCAAAATATCACTTTTGATTTTTAAGAGCACTTCTTTTCCCAGGAGCTCCCAGCACAGTATATTAGACTCATGGAAAAGTTTGGGTTGGAAGAGGCCTTAAAGATCACCCTTAAAGATATCCCTGCCATGGGTAGGGATACTTTCACTAGACAAGGTTGCTCAGAGTTCCACCCAACCTGGCCTTAAACACTGCCAGGGACTATCACACTATTCCCTCTCACCTGGGACATACATTAACAATAGGTCAGTATTAGGTTACCACTAGAAAAAGCATGGTGGAGCTTATAACCTCAAAAACTGAAAGCACTTTTTCTCTCCCACTTGGGAGAGACAACAAAAAAAGATGCTGCCTTACAGTATAGAAAAACAATGATTACTAAATGATTCGTCTTTGGGTTCCAAAATACATTAAACGAGGACCACTTAGTAGGTAAGAAATCACAGCAAGACTTTCAACTGAGAACTTTCAAAATGTTGCCATTTTGATATAGAAACAAACAAAAAATGTGTAGGTCTCTTACTCAAAAAAAAAAAAATAATCCACTTAATTCTTAAAGTACAAACAAAGTAAACTGAAGACAGTTTTTTTGCAGAGGTATGACAAGACAGATGAAGTTAAGAATTGACCTGAAACAGATCCTGAACTGGAATGGTTAAAGCAACAGCACAACGATCTCTACACTGAAAAATTTCTCTAGACCAGGAATCTCAGGAATACTAAACTAAAATGAACTCATGGAATTACACTGAAGCTCATGGAAAGCCCATGTTCTTACTAGAGAGCAAGAAGAGCCAGTTCACTTTATGTAAAAGTTATATTTTTATAATTTGCATAATTCTGACTCTAAACCTCAGTGTTAGTCTTCTGATTCAGAACTTAAAACTATCCTCTATGCTTTAGCTTACTATGTTTCAAAGTCAAGTTTGAGTTAATTATAATTTTTCTTGGAGTATTTTAAAAGAGGCATTCTAAACTTCAAGTGAAAAAAATGCCCTTTCCATTACCAAAATCTCAGACAACTTTGGAAACAGAAATATATTGGAAGCTCCATGTTTAATTTCAATTACAGCAGGATATTTGAATATCCACCATTAAGCTGCAACCGCATTTAGCACTAGAAGGAACTAAGCTGCAAATTTAGTAGAACTCATCAGCAAGAGAGACTCTTTCAGTCACTGGAAATCAGTGTCAATCTGAAGTAAATACTTTGCATTCCCTACAGAATTATTCTATAAAAAGCAAAGCTGTTTAAGTCTACTCTCTGAAAAATTCAATAGTGTTAAACTGGTGTGTGTATAATTCAGAATTTTAAACAGTTCTTAAACGCATGAAGATTTGCTGAGAAAGTGTCTTTCATAACCTCTGGAGAGTAGACAGCACAAGAGTTCTACTTCTTTTAATACAAACATCTTCACGAGCCTTCTCCCAACCACAGGCAGACAAGCAACAGCTAAAAATGCACAACTGTGCCATCACAAGTACTACAGCTGAAAAGATTGACATGAAAATTACTTTTACAAGGAAAATACTTTCTTTTTGCAGAACCATTTTAATTATAGTGCCAACCGCAAGATCAAAGAACTCCTGTTCTGTAACACCAAACCCAGTTAATCACAGATTCCCACAAGCTTCTCTCCAATGTCCAAGTGAAACACCTCTGTGTGCTGCTCCATGGTATTTCAGCCAACCTACTCTCAAGCTACGACCATTGTAAAATCCTCTGGCCACCTGGCAAAGTTCAGAGAGCTCAGCCAGCCAAAGACTCACACTACAAAATAAGTGATTAGCTTTTTCATTAGTTTGTCTCTCTGAACTGACTCACAGGTCTAACATCAGGAGAGCCCATGCCACAACTTAATTGACTAGAGCAGTTCAGATTTGTTCATCTTGAACCACTACAGAAAAATCAGTCAAAAAACCCTATAGATCCTATTACAGTTCTTCCTCAGTACACTGTTAATACTTTCTTGCAGTTACTTTAATGTGAAGTTGGAATGAAGCCTTTCATGGGACACTGATAGGCTTCTTTTCCTCTGTGTGTGTCTATTTTCAAGAAAACTGTAAGAATGTACTTGTCTTTGAACTCTCCACCATTCCATCAGAACTGGTTGAAAGAGGCTTCTGTTATCACACAAGCCTTTCTTTCATAGAAAGCCAGGATGAAAAATAAAGATATATAGCTGACATGATTTACTACTACTTCTCATCCCCCTCCTTTCAATTTGATAGATTAATCTTGAAACTGAGCAAAAGAATGTAACTTCCATTACAGTTCAGCAACAGGACACATTTTCAACTACCACTGATGGATTACAACTCAAGCAAAATTATTTGCAATGCTTGAAAAAGCTACTATCACTAAATGCAAAGGAAGAATTAGAAAAAAATACAACTTACTGAAAGAAGCTTCCACGCAATTGGACGAACCCGTTTGGGAATGCCGGACCAACTCAATTTTCGCAATTTGTCTATTAAAAGAGAAGTGTTTTATGAGAACCAAGGAAACTATTATCAATTAATATAAACAGATATATTCAAATTAGCACAAAGGTTTTAATAACAATGATCATGTCTTCTTAGAAAATCCAATGAAATCAGAAATATAGGGCAATCCTAATGAATTAATAAAATACTGGATAATTGCTATCCATAGGGATACCTCTGATAATGGGTACTGAGTGTGATATGGTAACTTTCTGGAGTATTTCTCAGCACTGCTTCTTAGTACACATGCCTTGTATTGTCTCACTTAGCAATTTAATATATAAATTCATTATTCTTCCACTGGTTTTTGAGATACATATGAAGAGTATATTGCATAACAAATCAGGTAAAGCAGTTGTAATACCTTAGAGTCTAGGCAAAATGTAAGGAGCAGCAGCGTATGCTTTCAAAAACATTAAAAGGTTCACAGTACTTCTGCACACTAAACATGCATGGATGGAGGAAGGATGAAAGCATGCTCATACAAATAACACAAAGAAAGGTGGTATCACAATGAATTCCTTCATTATTCCTCATCTCAAGGAGTTGAGAGACACTGGAAGAATACAGGATGGCCAAAGGATCCGTAACATTAGAAAAATACACTACTGGAGGTCAGTGTGAACCAAAGTATCAAAAAAACAATGAAAGCAAAACTTGTGCAGACGATAAGCACAGATTAAGAGATAAACTGAACAGTAAGCCACTGGCTGGCACAACAAATGTACTTCATCATGAGTATGCTGTCACTGCAAACACAAGGATTCAATGGAAAAAAGGTGCAATAAGCAATGGAAACAGGTTTAATTTATTGTCAGACTCTAGTTGTGATGCTCAAGCACAAGTTGGCCAACAGGAAGTCCCGGTCAGCAGCTAGTCACATAACCTTTTTCCCCATTATTTGATCTTATTTTTCCACCACATTTCTATTTCCTTTTCTCTGCCCAAATTTAACAAACCACTCCAATTACTTCTTCCCTTGATGGTCCCAGCTTTGCTATAGCTATACCCAACTTTGGTATTTCTGAAATTACGTAGGCGCCGTTGGTCTTGTAACACTGCACTTTCCAAAGTGGCCCCAGTGCTCCTCTCCATGCAATGGCACTGTTTGGGCATTTCTCATGCAATTCCCCCTTTATTAATCATGAAATCAAGGTATCCTATAGGCTGCTATCTACAACTTTTGCCAGCTTCTCACATTGTGGTTTGCTATGTACAGCAATTTGTCACATCATCTCCAGTAGTTCTCCACACCCCAGGGACTTTGCTCAGCCTCTGAGCAGCTTCAGTATTTCCTTGCAGCCCTACCATATCTGCAACAAGCTTCAATTCCAGCCTTGATTTGATGTTAATCAAATCCCCAATATACCAAGCACTAAATCATAAGCAACAGTATCACTGGTTATATTCTTCTAAAAGCCAAAGAGGCATGAATCTGTCAGAAGTAAAGGCAAAGTAAAAATATAATATGATCAACAGTAGAAAAATGGTACTTTGTATAGTTTATGAACAAAAACAATTAAAAAGAGAATATGTGCCGTAACTAAACACATCTACAAACTACATATGTTTTTCACCTCCACCCCAGAACATGATAGTCAGCTCCAGTTCGTTTAATAACAACAAAGGCACCAGGTCTTCAAAAGCAAGTGACCTCCAACTGTGCATCATCCTGCTCCACTCCTCCTTGTGCAGTATTTATGACCGAGTATGCTCTACTGAATCTGACCTATTTGTGTCACTGGTAGTCTGGCTGAAAGGAAACTGATCTAGTGCATTAGTTTATTACTTTCTTACACAAGCGTTTGGCTAAAGTTTCAAGTTTTGCTACTGTTACACGCAACCATACCATTTACAAGCTATGTAATTGGCATATGCAGAAAAGAGAAAATAAACTGCAACTCAGAAACTACTTTTATTATTTTCTAGTCATACCAATGGCTCATTCTCAACTCTATACCCCACCAAACTCACTCTGATCTTTCACCTTTCTCAGCTTTTTTCTCCTCCCTTAACTCAACTCAATAGGAATCCATGCACAAACATGGGTACCAAGCTCTAAAAACAGTACACGTGAAAAAAAAGCTCAAAAAAAGAAAATACGCAAATCTACCGTCAGAATCAGAAATGTGGAGCATGTAATTAAATCAGTGACAAACCATCCAAATCACCAACTACTAAAATTCCACTTATTCCTAAGTAACTCATTTAAGGCCAAAGACAGGAACCAAACAAATTGGAATACAGCTTATTCTAGTAAAACTTCCTATCCCATGGTGCTGCTGAGATTTCCTTCTCTGTTCAGAACCAAGCAAAGATAGTTTTGACAATGCAAATTTAAATTATGGCACCTTTGAAAATGAAACCTCTGCTTCTGCATTTAAGCTAAATACAAACAACTACTTGTAGGACTCACTGAGCTAAGGAATCATTCTTTGAAAATTAAAGACAATGGAGGTACAATGTTGTATTTCTGCAAGATAAATCAATTTCCCCTCCTGATGCTATTCTGCAACAATTCCTTTAATTAGGGATAGCTTGAGCTGTCACGTAATTCCAAACAATAACACATATCCTATGGGACTGGGTTGCAAAGAATTCCCGTTTCTGGAAAGAAATCTCTGAACTGCACATGGAAGTAGAAACCAAGGACAAAACCTCTTTCTTTTACAATGTAACACTTACTTGAAACAGATCCTCTAATTATTCACAATGTAGGATTTGGGAGTGAATATGTCCCTACATTCTTCTATGTTGAGCACAAATAATTATTTATGTTCCTCTGCCATTGCCTTATCCTCTTTGTGTTCTCTTTTTATATCTAGACTGTCTGCTGAGCCTAGAGAATCCTTGGCAATGTTCCTTCTCCCAATATATTTGAGAAAAAGCATTTAAAGATAGCTTTTATACATTTTCAAAGTTATTTCTCAAACTTTCTTTCAGAAATGCTTCCATGTATTTGGCCTGACAGGTTTTATATTCTGCTCTACTCTCCTTATTTGACATAGAACTTTACCTTTGGACTGTATTTAATAACCTCCTACTGTATTTGATAATCTCCTCTGCTCTGTTGTCATGTCATCCAGGATCCATCTGAACTTTCTCAAGGCTTTTGTTTCTGGTTTTGCTTTTGTAAGTCGTACAGTAATTGCTTTCAGGACAGAAACTGTTAGACATGATGGCACATCTGAGAATTAAGTCAATTCTATCACAAATCATTAGCCCTGGGTATGTGATAACTCTAATTCTTCACATTGACTGCTGTCCTATATCACAGTTTTTCAAAATTCCAGTATCACAGACTACTCTGAAAAATCATATGAAATTCTAATTCTAACTTTTCACTACAGTGAGCTCAAGTAGCATTTTGTCAGTGGCAAAAAGCACACAGTAAAACTGAGAGAGGCTTTGCAATAATTCTTATCAGGTGTAGTAGCAAACCCCAAAAACACAGCCTGACCCTTGCATGTCACTACTGTTGAAGTATCAATTCACAGTATGCTTTCCTCTGCTTGCAAAAGCAGGGCAAAAGTCACTCCTAGAAGACTTAGTCTAACATTACTATAGCAAAAAATAAAAATTATTCTGGTGACAAGAGAATTAAGAAAAAAATTGAAGCATATACGCAGAGTACCATTTAGATATACATAAGAGACTGTCAGTGAAGGTAAATTCTAATAATGCTGTTAAAATATATTAATTACGTGTACAATTTATTTGACATCCATAACTAATTTTACAGCAAGTGTATCTATTACTGTTTTTAAAATGGGCTTTATTCTTGTAAGTGACCCACCAGGTGACTTCCTAAAAATCAAATGGTAACACAAAATTGAAATACTTGCATTTCAGTTCTCAGGTTAAATTTAAGACAGTCTTTAAAAAAATAGCTGGGTTTTAAATAATTCTGACATTTTTATCTCAGAATTAAAATACTAAGTTCATACAACGGTTTGGGTTGGAAGGGGCCTTTTAAGGCCATCTACTACAACAACCCTGCAATTAGCAGGGACATATTCGCTAGACCAGGTTGCCCACAGCTCCTGACCTTGAATGTATCCAGGGATGGGACATTCAACACTTCTCTGGGCAACCTGTTTCACCACCCTCATTGTAAAAAGTTTATTTCTCATATCTAGTCTGAATCTACCCTCTTTCAGTGAAGGCTCAGACAAAAATTCTGTTGAGTACCTCAGCCTTCTCCTCATCTGACAAGACCAGTTTGCCAGTCTTGTTCATATGGGGCAGTATGCTTTCTGTCATCTTCCTTTTCTGACATACCTGTAGAAGCCCTTCTTCACATCCCTTGCCAAGTCCTGCTCCTGCCATGCCTCAGCCTTGCTGCCCCCCACCTTACAACCAAGCAGCATTCCTATACTCTTCCCAGGATACCTGTCCTTGCTTCCACTCCCTGTCTAAGTTCTAGTCTGTAAGCTGCCACAGTACCACAATTTTTTTGTCCAATTTTCTTTCACTTTTCTTTACAACACCCAAGTTTCCTACTGAATATTTAACTTTCCCATGAAGAAGTGCTAAGTACATTCATACTCCACAGTACCTTGCAATAGAAAATCCATCTAAGGCTGAATTTTCTCCAAATAACACATGATAAAAACTCTTTTCAAAAAAAAGTTTCACGTTGAGCCAATACTTAGCACACAGAATGCCCAAGGGAAGAAACAGAAATTAATTTGTTTAGAGAACAAGAGCTACAAAAACATACGAGATGTCTGATGGAGGTCAGTAGTTTAACTTAAGAGCAAATAAGTCCACAAAGATGTCACACAAAGAAAAAACTATTTGATTACACCTCTAAAAATAAGACTTCTGTGCAAGAAACAGAAGCAAATGACACACTTGATAGAAGATTGCTAGAAAACAGGTATAATACGCTGTTGTTACAAAACAGACTTAACATGATAAAAATCAGGACAAGATGCCAGTTCACACAACACCCAATGATGAATCCATCCTGGCAACCAAGAAAGAACACCCCGTGTTTATCTCCACACACCTGAGTGTCGGGCCTTAAAAGCTGCCACCAGCCTCATGTGGCTCCTACTGTCAGAGAAGCTCAAAAGCTGGTACCCATTTCAGATCTTCAAAGACACTGAATAGTTCTCACTTATATTCATGGATGCCAGATCTTCACAGAGGAGACAGAGAGAGAGAGAGGCAGACTGCAAACAAAGCACTACTTTTCTAACTTCTGTCAGCTTTCTACATGGGCAACTGTTCTCTTCAACTTGTCCAGCAGTAGGCTTTCATTCTTTTCCTCACCTGAAACTTTTTGCCTTTCCCCCTTTAGCATGTGTCATTATTCACAAAACAAAAGGATGAATGCCAGCTAATGGAAAGAGACGCCAAAAATATCTTGTTTAATTTGAGGGTTTTTGGGGGGCTTTTTATTTGTTTTGTTGCTTGAGTTTTTTAACACTCAAAGGATCTATACTCACAATGTCATGGACATGTCTTTTTTTCTCCAAATTAGACTGCTCCACTTTGGTTTTAATAAAGACAAGGAGGAAAGAATGAAATTAGGGGCAAATAAAGAACAAATCTAAAGGTACGATGTTTCTGCTCTGTAGACTCCAACCACATGGTTTATTAATTTCTATTGCATAGAATGCAGCAGTATAGAAGTACAGGTGAGACAGTTTCAAACTTGGAAACTCCTGTGTTGTAAAAACACACTTGACTATGTATGTCTACTTCATAGTTTGCAACACTTTAAATCAAGATGTCAGAAAAAATCCATCCTCAACCAAGACGTGGAGAATAGCAAGGAAATGTGTTTGTACTTATATTTGAAACTTGACCTCTATTTAATATCTAATTAATCATTAAACTATTTGTCATTGGCTGAAATATTACACTCTCCCTAGTCAAAGCATAATTGCAATTTATTGTTATTAGAGGAATTCCTTCCCTTGAAGACTTCCCAAGGAATCAGACATGCTAGTTATGAGCAGGAGAACACACTCCCAATCACAGGATTTCTACAAAAGAGTTTTAATAACACCTACAATCAGACACACATTTTCAATCAAAATAGTACTGCAAAAATATCTTTGCTTCAATACAATTAATATTTTCCTAAAATTCCAGAACAATTCTTTTGAAAATTAGCAGTTGTAAAACATTCTAATTACAGATATGATCACTTGTTAAAAATGTGAGCACAGAACAAGTTAAAATTAGGCAGATCCAAAAACAGTATTTACAAAACCCTGTCTATGAACTGCCCCAGACTGAAAGGATACTTTCTGAAGAAACAATCTGAACCCTAATTGTTACTCTGTCTTTCAGTTGTCTCATTACTTGACATAATTCTGTGACCAGTGAGTATGAATATTTATAAATCCTCACAGATTTTAGACAAAAAGCATCTCCATTTGCTCACGCTGGCCAACTGCCACTTCTGCTTAGGAGACAGCAGGTACTTTGCACAGAAACATCATTCAGTTAGGATATCATATTCTGAGGGGACAAGGTGGCAGGAAACTGCTTCAAATTGAAATAACTAATTTAATTTTGGAAAAAATTCTTTTATCTGGTTTACTACAATACATTTAGATATACATTTCCTCTCTGAAGAGGTTTAAACCAATTATTCTAACAGAAATCTTGGGATGGTATCCTTTTACTGCAGTAGATTTAAAGATTCCTCATATTCCATAAATATTTCATGGGCATTTTACAAAGAAAACATGCCATTAATTTACCAGCCTTTTAACCCCACAAGCAATTACAAGAGCTATTAACCACTACGCCTAAAAGACATTAGGGCAAACAACCAAGTATTTTTCTTGGAACTACAAGCTCATCATTCTATCCATTACAAATAAATAAAAATATGACAAGAAATATTAAAGGAGTTCAAAATTTCTCTATATGTATTACTCATTTCTGATACAGCTGTTACTTTATTGAGATTACTGTAAATGGCTACATGAAGTGATGGCCTGCATGAACAACTATGCGATAGATATGATAAACTAGATTTACATGTTTTATGTTCCTATAACATAAATTCCCTGGATATTTTAACTATACAAAGCTGGAAAATTCTTTCAAGAGCACAGATGCACAGAACTGCAGCTCCACCAACAGCACGATATAATACAGGCAGCACATACAGAAAACAGATTTAATAGACAGCTTGTTATTACTATGGCAACCACAGCAACTGGTTTTCAAAATGAGTAATAGCTCTGTTAGGCACTTCATTAATTTATTTTTTTTTCAAATCAAACACTGTCCTTAATCTTCTCAATTGAACAAAGAGTTGTTCTGAATGCATGTAGAAACAGGAAATAAAGTCCAATCCACTGTTGTAAAAACAGGGTAAGATCCTTTTCAGAATCTCTGGTAGAAAAGAACAGGAAAGTACATCTTGTCTGCTCTTTCACATGGAAAGTCGGGGAAGCAAAAGTAGATGAGGTTGGTGTTAGAAGGTACGAGAAAGCAAGTGAACGTAAGATGAGGAAAACTAAGGCAAGAGGAAGATTAATAAAACTGCTAAGAAAGACCTGCAACAAGTGAAGCCAACAATGGAAATGATAAGCAATGCAGAACAACTATGTCAGCAGAAGATGTTAAGTGGCATTATAGCTTTTCATAGGTCTCCCAAAACATTCAATTTCTGTGCATCATCTACTGTTTTTATTTTCACTTTAATGCCATTCAAACAGTCTTTAACCAACTTTCCAAGTACAACTAAGGGAAAAGCTTTTAAACCCTATCCTGAATGTTTTAAACAAAACTATAGCTCTTACTATTTTGAGTCTTTACTCCAGTGGTTGCACTAGAAATATTATTTCAGTTTAGCTATACATTAAGTTCTATTATATCAAATTCCTGCAAAAGGCAAGCCCATAACCTCTAATCCATATAAGTTTTTGTCAGTTAACTGCAAACATGCATTATGTCTCCAGAGCAGTTGTCCACTATGGGTGAAACACAGTGATAATGATTTGAAAAGACAGAGAGGACTAATGGCACGTCACATAAGTGGCAGTAGGACACATGTTCACTTTATACCATATATAAACAAACTGAAAGATGAATAAGCACTAACATGATCAACTACAAGTAATTCAAAGCTGCAAGGGGTAATAAAGTTCTAAATTACATGGGTGAACAAGGAACACAGATAAATCACGGTGCAGCTCAGTGCAGATAAATTAATGAAGCTGGAAACAAAATTAAGTTCATTTCAATTAATGCATTTTGTAAAGTTATTGAAACTTTTCAATAGCATCAGTTTGGTAAGCAACTTTAAAGGACAAAACAGATTGTTGTTACAGAATACTATATTTATGAGCCATAAATGAATGAAAGAAAAGGCAATAACTGTGTTAAATCAGGTTCAATATAAAACTAGAATGGATGTGAGCAATAGGAAAATCCTACTTTTCAAGTTATTGCAACAACACAGATGAGCACTGCGGTGAGCACAGTTTTCTTTCTGAATTTAATTTCTAGAAAATCACCCTGGAATTCTTTTATTATAGTGCACACAGGCAACTAACTATTGTTAGGAGGTAATCTGAGAGAGGACACTTTTTAATTCCTGTAAAATTATGCAATTTTCTGCCACAAGATCAATCAAAAGTTCAACTATTCTTACATGTTCTGTAAGACTTCACGTTATCTACTAATTGTATAGCAAAGGACTAGCTAAAAGAGTAGACGACTCAGTAGTTTGTGGTACGGTCTGAATAGGTTTTCTTTTTTGAGATTTGATTACAATGAGGAAGAGAAATAGATGAGTTTTTAAAAAGTGCAATGAAAAGTGCTCTTAAATGTGATTATAAGGACACAGCAACATGAATAAATTTAAGATGGCAATGCTTCACCATTTTCATAGGTTCTTTTACAGGGCATTCTATTACTTTTATGAAGGTAGTATGCTAAAACTTCAATATGTTACTCTGTTCAGCTTGGAATATGTCACAACTAAGTAGAAAGAAAAGTGACCCTAACAAACAAAACAACTTCACAACTTCAGAAATTAGTTGGTTTGACTCTGAAAAATTCATATACATGTGCTATGGTGCAAATCAGTAACACTACAATGTTATGAAGCTTTATTAAATCAAAAGAACACAATACACCAAGCTTACCATTGACTGTTGCTTGACTTAAAGATGTTTCTGACATCCAATTACATACTCATTAGCCAAGTATTTATAAAAACAATCAGAAAATTAGTTGATTTGAAGATAAGAAGGAATTAAGGAAGTGTATTAACAGGTTCATTTTTAAATTGATATTAAAACACCCATCTGCTATGCTGAGATTGCAAGTATGTGATGACTTCTGTGTTATGTCATCTGATTGTATCAACATATTTTGCATACATTGTGTTTGCACAGTAAACAGCTGCCTAAAACATTGCACAGGACTACTTAAAAACACAAGTTTAACAAATTTAATAGAATTAAACTTTAATTGCAAACCTGACAGACATAGCAGTACTGTTCCTCTAATATGTACGAAGTGATCTGTTGAAGGAAATAGAAATTTCTTCTCAGAGACACTCTCCCTATGATGCTTTGTTAAAATCCTATCCCTTCCTCTTAAAGCAACCAGTTGTTCCCAAAAGATTCTGCAATCCCATCTTCACTTAGTAACGCAAAGTCCACTACAAGGAAAGGCAAGACCTGAAATGAAGTAAGTCTATGTCAAACTGACTGCAAGTCAAGCATAAGCACAGGTCGATTGCACAAAACAACTACTGCAAATGGTTCCCTCTGAATAACCTGGCATGCAATACCAGGAGCAGGAGGCTACGCAATCTTCTCTGCAGCTGTCTCCTAAACTCAGCAACACAACCAACAGTCCTACCCTGCTTCCTGAACCTCCACCCAGTACACCTCCATATGATCTAATTGACAGGGGTCAGTCAAGTCCCTCACCAACAAAAACTGCTTCTTACAACAGGCTCCTTCCATCAGCCCACATTTCTTGCAGTAACATGGTTCTACTTGTTTAGCACTTTTCATTCTGTAATTTTAACTTCATAAGATTATCTCCCCATTCTTTGCATTATATCACTACTTGAAGGTAAATTACCAGGGCCATTGAATACCTCTCTCCTGCAGCATGAAACATATATCTAGAAGTAACATTTCTATAAAAATAGGGTTTTCATATAGCTAACTACTCTTGAGATACAATTCACATTATTCTGTCTCCATTTATAACATAGGTAATAAAAACCAATAGTCAAATAAAAAGTGTCAAATGAAGTAAGGCATATTATTTGCATGTATTTATCATGCAAACAACAAAATTGCCTGAAGGACAGAGAAGTGTCTTGGGAGGTCTTAAAGTAAGATCCAGAACAACTACAAGGGCAGTTATAAATTATAAGCATGCATTTATTAGTTCAGCTCTACAAAATACTAAAAATTAATTAAGGTCATTTTTCAGCCATGGAAATAGGCTTTTTATTCATAAATAAGAGTAAAGTAACCTAAAAAGTAATTATTTTATATTCTGAGAATTCTGAGGTGTTTATCTCAATTCCTTTCCTAGTTCATGTTTTTAGATAAGGCCTCGCTCTGATAACCATTTTGTACATAAGCACCTGCTGGATAAGACCATACATAAAAACCTTGAGAACTACTCTGTCATTATCCATTTACATAATATTTACCAATGGATTCATATCCCAATTGCAGTCTATACCTGGTATATTATTTTGCTCAGTGTATAATTTGATGGGGCTGACAGAACCTACCTGTTTCCACCAGTTCACAATATGAAACCTGTGGACCAAACCCAACTCTAAAGTCTTCTGGTGGTCTTCAGTGGCTAAAATAATTTTCACTTCCAAATTTATACACATAATGCATCTTTTTGAGCATTTTCTCATGAAAGAGCACACACTTTCATAACCTCTAGTTGACATACAAGACTAACATTGCATTTTACACTGTCTTTATAGGATAATGATTATTCAAAGCTGGAAGGATTTCAAAGTCATTTGTATTACTTTGTGTTCATACTTAATGTTGATTTCTTATGTTATGATGAGAAAAGTCTTGAGTTGAAAATGTCCATGACATGGCTACAGTTCCATGGATTATATATTATTATATAATATTAAATATAATATTATATATTGCTTTGAAAGGACTTGTCACACAATCTGTTTCAACAATATGCAAAATTATATCAAGGAAACAAAGAAAAAAGAAATACTTTATTTGCCTTACCTCTGCTTCTAAGCAAAACCAATACTAATACTTGCAGAAATGAACAGAAATATTTGCAAAAATGTCTCCAAGTCTTACTAATTCAATTCATTGTGACAAACAAAACCCAACTATCTGTGAATCTACCACATAACAGACCAACACATCAACACACAAACAGAATAAGCCAGTTGCAATAGCAAAGCTACATTATTCAGTACAAACTTTAGCTTGGAGCCTGTTGCCTAGTTCTACCTTAGTCCATTTTTTTAGTATTGCTCTAAAGAAAAACACAAAAAACCCCACCAAAAAAACCCTCCCTCCAACAAGAAAAAAAAAAAAAACCATCACATACAACGTGCAACAGTTTCCCAGGCTACTGCTGTCATTATAAACCAAGAATCCTTTTTAAACATAGTCTTCATTGTAACACTGAGGTACACCAAGCATCTTCCAGAAATACATACAATAAAAATGCATATATACATGTACACACCAGATTCTGACAAACTGTACATATTTTAATAAGTATATACATAATTGCATATGTATATATGTATACACACACTTTCCCTAGTATAAACCAATAATGTAGTCCAAGCACTTCTATCATGTATGACCTACTCCTAATAGCTTCATGATCATCAGGAGTTTGCATGTCATCAATAAAGAGTTTATTTCTTTCACTACAGAAAATCATATTATCTATCTACCTATGCTACTGGATATATTCCAGATACAAACGTCAAACTATCTGCATCAAAAAAATCAAAACCTGCCTTAAAATTCTATTTGCACAACTTCAAATTCTGTACTCGTTAGTTTGCACAGCAAGCGAAAGAACAAGATTCCTATAAAGAGACCGAAAAAAGGCATTATTTAGTGATTTGTACAGGAAAGAATGTTGAGAGCTTAGTAAATATTTTTCACATTTTAACATCAAGAAAACATACTCAAATTTCATATCCTACACTTCAGTGTGATAGTTATAAAGTTCAACAGCGAAAAAAACCCAAACAAATCCAGTCTGTTTAAATAGTACTAAGATCACCACCAGCAGGGTGATTGCACTCCTACTAAGAGTGGAAATTTGCTTGCAAAAGTATTTTACTTTAATCCATAAATCTGATTTATTAGGAAAGTATTTCCAACTAATTAGACAGCAAAAGTGAAATGGATAGTTTTAAATTAAACTCTGTCTTCCCTCTGACTTTTCAACCTTACATAACAAAGACTTTTGTTATGTATTACAACATTCTTAAAAATTAAGCATTTTCATGTCAGTCACAATCACATAACTCATAACACCTGTTAGATCACAGGGAGAAAAAGTGGTATTTGATTATCATTTTCAAGCTTATAAAACACATGTAATGTTTTAACACCTCACTTTATTCACAGTTGCATTTCATAAGAATATGAGTACTATAACTCACCAAAGTGCTAAGTCTCATCCAGTTAGGATTGTTTCCACAGTTGTACTTTGCTAACATCAATCTCACCATAAGACACAGCACAGAAAGAAAAAAAAAATGCCACAACTTGGACCATATCATACTGAAGAAGTCTCAGGAAAACTAGCAGGCAGGAGAGTATCAATTCAAGACCTGTAAACATACAATTTCTACTTCCTTCCACAGGTTTCCTCCAGATATCTTTCAGAATGTTCTACCTCCTCAAAGGCATTTTTTTTATTAATTATTTTGCCATAAACTCATACTTCTAATCACAAAGTTCTCCAAATGCAGTGTACTAATTCTACTTGGTCCAGATTTTCACTTGGGATACAAAGCCATTTGATTCTGTGATACCCTCTCAGCACTTGTATTGACTATTCAGCAGCTAAAATCCAGTGCACAAAGGGAACAGTCAAGTTATCTGACAATACATTTGTTTTCACATTAGCATGTTGTCAGAATTCACAGATGAGACACAGAACTACTGTATCAGCCTGTGAACATGATGAACGCTCACTGAGTAGACAAGCAGTAATACTTACACACCTCATCATCTTCCACATTCCTACTTATTTCTAAGCATGAAAATCACTCTTATATTCCATGCTCTTCCACTACCAGGCATTTACAATACACACAGCTAATTACACTTTGGGTTTTTTCCTCCAGAGATTAGTCTAGTAGGAAGAAATAACGTGAGAAAGAACATGAAGCCATCAAATACCCTACGTAATAGAAGAATGTAGGCAAATCAATTATTACAAGTGTGAATACTAGAAGCTTTCAATTTTATTCTGTCTTTCTTTTGGCAAGATCAACTCTAAATGATGACAGTATTAGAACCTAACCAAACCATCAGGCAGAACAGTACACCAAACAGGAAAATTCTATGGCTTAAGAATAAGTTAGATACATTTCACAGCTCCTATAAGAAATACTCACCAAGATCTGTATTGGGGCCAGCAAGTAGCTGCTTAAATTTGTCTAATCGGGATGCTTCTCTTTCAGTTAATGCAGGAGTAACTGAGGTGTTGTAGTCTCCCATTCCACTCACCAACGGAAGTGTGGAAGTTTGTGGAAGTGACTGGGATCTCTGCATGGAAGAATTTTCACTAGCGTTATCTGAAGGGAAATAGAAGCATAACAGTAAGCCTTAGCAGTGAGAAGGCCTCTAACCATTTACATTTAATTTGCAAATTTAAAATGGAATTCTGTTTTTGTAAAATACAAAATCAAGTATAGCAAAAGTTTGGACTTCAAATTACTTGGATTTAGCAGAAGGAGCATTCCTCTTTAAAGCAGTATTCCACAATTAAAACATCATACCAACAGCAAGATTAATGGATTTCTAAAACGTCTGTGTTACTGAAAGCTGTTTATATTCCCCTTACCATTCTTTAAAAAAACAAATAGAGAAATCATTGCAATTGGTTACTTCAACACTTACACGTAAACCATGGACCAGATCACATAAGACTGAATTTCCCAGTCCACCGGCATGATTTTCTCCAATTTTTCAATATATTTTATACAGTACTATTTTAATAACAATTTTTCACAAAAGTAGTGTTACTGTTAATTGCATACATCTAATATAATAGTGGAACTTCCTTCCAAAAGTGAAGATTTTTTTAAGGATGAAAACAAAGTTTCATTATTCTTGCCTCACACATGTATTTCTCACACACAAGCATTACAGTTTAGTATGGCATGCAGTCTCTCCCTCAAATAAATGAATGTTGATAAACAGTATTTTCCTGTGGTATTAAGAAAAGGTTGGGAAAGGATTACTGTCTTACAGGGCAAGTGTTATAGCTCTCCTCATTTAACTTTCAACACCTTTTTCACTTTTTAATATACCTGATGAACTCACTGTATGACCTTCACTGACTGATTTAACAAGCCTATTATCACCACATGCAACTGAAGTCAGCTGTGCAAATTCCTCTTGTTTTTCTTCCTGTAGATGTTCTTCCTGAAATTTATGCTGTTCTTGTAGCTTGCTGTGATTCTGAATTACTTTGTGAGCTGTTTCCATGACCACTTCTGTATTTAAATTTTCAGCAGCTATTGCTAAGAGTTCATCATCATCATCCCCAAGATCCCAGGCATCACTTGTGTTACTTTCAAATTCCTGGAAGGTGCTGACTTTCTTCAGTTTCACAGGAGTTGTAGGAGGCTTTGAACCCGATTTTACCAAGCTGTTCAAAACCAAATAAACAATATTTAGAAAACCAGTAATGAAGCTACAGATAGGACCAAAAAGCAAAAGTTCATACTTGATACTATATAGGTAGCAAATATTTATCTCCCTCCACTCATGTTACTGCTACATCCATCCATGATAAAACACAGCTGAAGACGTCTGAGAACAAGGGCTGTAAAAACAGACTCTTCTCTACTTTGAAGAGAAGTTGAACAAATATTTCCTTCCTTTGTGCTAAGAAAACAAACAAACAAGACCAACCCCAAAGTCAAATAAAAGGATTACTACCAGAATAGTTTATAAAATAAACAGGACACAATGCACTGCTCTTGCTTCATAAACTTCCATAGAGATTCTGTCCCTTTCAATGAAATCACTGTGTAACACCACAGGAGCCATAATCACATCAAGGTCTACTCCTAAGTCATCACGGGCAATCATACAATACAATCACTGTCATAAACAAATCAAGTTTAACTTAAAACTCATTAAATCTATCATTTCTCCCTATTCAGGCATGCCAGCATGGATTTATTTCAGAACTTTGCTCTTCCCACAGGGAAGATATCTTCCCTAGTTACTAGTCTAAGCGGACCCTGATCAGTTCCTAACCTTTTGCCCCTTTATCAACATGCAGTGTGAGATATGAACCAAGTGTCCCTCCCTAGCCTGGCACTTGTTCTCACTTACAGTAATGCACACCAATCACATTTCCCTTCAGAATTCAGCTGAATAGGGTATAAAAATTGGAAGGTTTCTTAGTCTGCTCTCAAAAAATAAAAAAGTTACTGCCAGAAGCTTAATGGTGCTTTACGGAATGCGTCAGGTTGGAAGGGACCACAGTGGGTCATGTGGCACAACCTCCCTGCTCAAGCAGGGTTATCCTAGAGCACGTGGCACAGAATTTCATCAATATCATTTTAAAGTATGTTTCTGACCACCCCCTCTTCCATTTGTGCTAGGTTATCTTTTTTCTGTTAAGATAAGGCAGGAAGAATTGCAAATCAGTCACGCATTCCTCACACAACATCAGCAGCATTTCTGTTACGCGTTACAGGGAATGTCTTCCCTAACAGGTGTTACAACACTTACACTTTCACCCAGCTTGTCATTGCTGTCTAAAATAGCAAGATCTTTCTCCAATTCTGTCATTTAAAGCAATAAGCTTCTAGGTTTTGTTACTGGGTCTCTCTTTCTAACTCCATATTTTGAATGAATTAATCAAATTTCTTTTACTTCAGCCCTCAAGACCGCACAATTCAACTGCCTTCAACTCTCTATCACCTCAAAATTTTTACTTCTTGTACCATTTTAAACTAGCCCTTGAAAAAAAAAGTAGAAGCGCAACATCCTTCCAAACCAATATTTGTCCTTATAACACTTTTCTTTTGCCTTTACCACTATTTCCCATGTATACCAAGGCATTACAAATAAATAATAAAAGCTGGCAATCTAAGTTAGTTAAGAGCTGAAGGGCTGATTTGTTGCTCCCAGTATGGTAAGCATCAGGAAGTCACAAAAGAGAAGTCAGAACAGAGAAGTCAAGACTATGACAAAAACTGAAAAAGGAAGAGTAACAATAAACTTTATAGCCGACAGGGGAAAAAGGAAAAGACAGAGAAGATCCAAAATACCCGGAATATTTAAATATTAGGTTAACTTACGTTCCATGCAATAAGGGATCAAAAGGTGGATGCTGAGCTCCATACACATGTTGAATACTAAAGGAAAAGAAAGAGAATTACCACAAAAAATAATAAATATTTGGAGGGTTTCCATGCACTAAATAAATGGTCAATAATAAACAGAACTGAAATGTTTCAATAGTTTTCTCTTTCAAAAAATTCCACATACCACTAAAAATAGTGGAAGCTGCAACTGACGTGAATAGTAAAAATGCAACAAAAATCATAGATTTGCCAATTAGGAGACCTAAGCTAACTTAGTCTACCTTATTTTTCTGACCAGGAATTAAAAGAAGAAATAAATTAACTCTGCAATAGAAATCTACACCGCTTTAAAATTCTCTTCTACAATTTATCCTTTCTTCATTTGTCTCTTGGAAAAAAATAAAAAATTCTCAAAGAAATATCTGTAAAGATTTAATCTTCTATGTACCCTTGTCACCCAAAATCCAACCAGACAATTCTTAACCACTACTAAAGTAAAAGGATGATAAATTTAAAGAAAAATGCATAAGGTGGCATGTTAGAGAACAAAAGCCATAGGAGCATTTAAAAAAATGCTTTGAAACAAATGGCTTCCAAAGACAGATTTATTCACTACATTATAAAACAGCACGTTATTGTGTGAAAAAACTCCCTACAAACTAGAATTCCCTTACCTCCCAGTTATGAACTACGTAATTATTTTGTAAGCAAAAAAAAAAAAGAGAACGCATCAAAATTTACATGTGGCTTCATAATAGCACTTATTACTACAAAACTCCAATTGTAAGAGAAGCAAATCATATGCAACATTAGCATCTATAAAAACCTTTACTAAAAGCCACACAAAAGACGACTAACAAGCCCTCCTGACAAATCAAAAAATATCTCCAGACCCTAAATATGAATAAATCAAGCCTCAATAAACTTGAGATAGAAGCAAGACAAAAACACTGCAGCCATAACAAATTTGAAGAGAGAATTAGCCTTACAGGAGAATTAGCCTTACAGGAGAGGGGCAGCATTAACACTAGTGAAATTAGCCCTGGTGGTGACTGAGACTGGTGGTTTTACAAAAACTAATTATTTTTATGTGATTCCATGGAAATAAAAAAGTCAGTGCACCACCGGCCTTTCCACAGGGCTGTGTGCCATACACTCCACAGTGCAGCCTCTGTGCTTCCCGCTCTACCCTCGCATGAGGCTCAGGTGTCACTGTCCATTTCCACACAGAACCTGCCTTGTCCTTGCACTGCTCTATGAATAACCACAGTGGAAACCCACACAACCATAAAGCAACAACAATCCTCTCCGTGCCATTAAAAACCAAAAAAAAAAAAAAAAAAAGCACATTCTCCACAGGGTCCTTGTTTTGCCACACACCTGCAGGTGTCTGCTAATCAACCACAACTCCTCAAAGACCCTGTGCAATGGAGGGGCGTCAAAAGTGTTTTACCCTCAAGGCACTCAGCAAAGTTACAAAGTAAAAGGTTTAGAAGGACAACAAGAGCTGGACTGAAAAAGTTAGTTTACAACTAGAAAAACAAAACCACCTGGAGTAAGAGCTTAAAAATAACTGGAAACGTATAAGTGTAAACGACGAGCAGGACTGTGCTGCTGAATCCAGGTAATGAAAGGTATAAAGCACAGAGCTGCCCTGCTCTGAGAACCACGGATACACACCATTCTCACGGAAAGAACATAAAAACTGCACGGTGAGAACAGTCCGAACAACCACCTCCAAACGCACTCCCAGCGGGCTGCAAAGGCCAAAGAGCTACCGCGACTTTGGGGTGCGTTCCTTGGAAACTCTGACGGGGACCATGTGCTCCGTAGCCCCTCGCAGGGATCCTGCGCCGGGCCTGCCGCTCACACGCCACGGAGAAAGTTGAGAAGTGGACGATATTTTGAAATATTTAGAAGAAACTACAAGTTGTCTCCATGCGCATAAAACGCAGTTTCCCGCAAAGCATTTCAAAATATCGTAACTTGTATCGAGTTTCAAAACACCCTGACCGGTATCACTGCCGGGAGCCGAACGCGCTCTCCCTCCGCAAACCTCCCGGCGCATTCACCCCCAACTCGCGGCGCCCCTTTCAGCCGCGGGGCCGCGCTGGGGACGCGCCTTCGGACACCGATTTACACACCCACGACCCCCGTCTCTCCCAGCGCTCCCGGCACAGAGCGGGGTGCCGGGCCCCGCCGGGCGCCCACACCGCTGCGCTCACCTGCCCGGCACCTTCGCGCCGCTCCGCTTCCAGAACTGCTTCCTGCCCCCGTCGCTCGCCATGGCGGCGTCACCTCATCCCCCTCGGCGGCCCCGGCCCCGGCCCCGGCCCGCTCCCTCAGGCTTCACTCCCCGCCATCCCCTTCCACGGCAGCGCCACTGAGCGCCGCCATCTTGGGACGAGGGAACAACGCTGCTCCCCATTCGCCTCCCGAAGTGGCTCGGAAGGTCGATCCAATCAGAAGTGAGATTGCTGCCGGGCGGGCCTGGCCGGGCCAATCGCAGGGAAGAGGCGCGGGTGCGGCGGTGGCGGGTTCGGCCGGGCCCCGAGCCCCGTCACGGAGGTTCCCGGGTCCCAAAGCGGTCCCGTGGGCCCCGTTCGCGTCGTGGCGTTCCCAGAGTGGCGTTTTCGGACTTAATCCTTTCTGATCGAACCACGCAGAGTGACTGTTCTGAGCGCTCCTTAGAAAGAAACGCAAACCCCGCCACGTCAGTGGTAGGAAACTTTAACCGAACATGAGAGGGCATCAGTTTATAACAAAGTCCGCCATACTTTTTTCTTCTTTCTCTTTTTACAATTATTTCCGATTACTGAGCCAGTTACTGGGTGGGGGCCTTAACCTTTCTCAGTTTTAAAGTTCTCCGATCACAGTGCCCACTTATTTGTGGCTTTGGGGTGGTTCCTGGCTGGGGGTTCTTCTTGAGGGTATCCCTGAGGACGACTCACCAAGGGTGAGATAACCGAGCCCCACAGTACTGACCATTGGTGAGATAACCGAGCCCCACAGGACTCACCAAGGGTGAGATGACCGAGCCCCACAGGACTCACCAAGGGTGAGATGACCGAGCCCCACAGCACGGTGAGTTCACAGCCAGGCAGTGCTGGAAAGGAGAATGTGGTCCCAACACGTGTTCTAGCAGTGCTCCTGCTCACCCCCTCTGGCTGCAGGTGTGTCTTGTCACCTGCTCCAGCCAGCCAGCACCGCCTTCGAGAACATCCACACACCCACACTAGCCATTTCAGAGTCTGCACAGCTGTATTAACTGAGCCCTGCCTTACTCAGGTGGCAGTAATTTTTCAGTTACTGCTTGTGTGGGAATTTTTGTTATTTCAGAGCAATAAGAAATATTAAAATGTCTGTTGTAGTAATTGTTCTGTTTCATTCAAAGTTGTAGGCAAGAATTTATAGATAGGAAGAGGTCTGTTGCCAGTACAGTCAAATACTGAGCTACAGAGAGGTTTGCGGACTTATTTCTTTTTCCCTTTTCTCCCTTTTTTTTCTTTTTAATTTTTTTCTTTTTTATTTCCTTTCCTCCTCCCTTTTTTTTCTTCAGTATTTTTCAGAATCAAGTACCTGTGTACTGTTGGAAAATGTTATTAAAGATGCTCAGGGATTTTCTGTATGTTCTAAAGTGTACACATGTAGCCATGCTCTTGGCTGTTCAAAACTAGGAGTGGTGTAGCTTGCACTAGCAATGTTTCGAACAAAGTAGACACTGAGATGTTTATTTAAGGTGGGAGCTGGTGAGCTGTGAATGCAGGCACCGATCTGCTTTTCAGCTCTTCTGTTCTAGAAAGCTTTTCTGGTACAGCTGTGCAGGTGTGGTTGCACAGGTAGACTTTTCTGTGGAGAGATAGTGCATTGTGGGAAAAGAACTGTATCTGATGATAGATGGGAAAATATAGATTGATGCTAAACATAATTAACTAAGCTGACAACAGCACTCCTCTGCTACCTTAGCTGCACTCAGACCAGGAGGATTTGCTGATAAAGTTGTGTAAGCTGGGGAGTGCTTTTTCATTGCTTATCCTTGCACTGCTGTGTCAGCAACACACTGCAATGTAGACACAGCTGTGAGGGGTGGTTTAAACTCTCTACAAACTGATAAGACCACATTTCTCTAAATGCATTTTTTTTTGTTTGCTTAAATCAATAAGGGAAGAAAAAATTCAAGTGAATGTCAATGAGGCTTCCATGTTGAAGCATTATTTTTTTCACATTTTTACTGCTTTAACAAACTAGTAGAAGTGCTTCTGAAAGTAGCACACAAGGCTTTCTATAGTGGCTGGTCACTGTTTCTGTCTGGTCCATGGGCATGCCTTTGTACCAAGCCATTGTATCCATGTACTTTATTATAATATCATGGAAGAAACAGTTCTTGAAAGTAAAATTGAGCAAATGGAGTTAAGTTGCCAAGCACCCTCACCTAAAATCAGAATTCTGGTAGAATCAGAGAGAGTCAGACAGCCTTTATTTATCTTGGGTAGAAAACAATCCCAGAATGTGCAGTACTTGGTACTTGGACAAAAAGATATGAGGCACCATAAGATAAATGGGGTAAGTAGTCATGTAGAACCATGGAAGAAAGAGCAAAGGGATGTTAAAGAAGAGGGATAGGCAACTAGATTCAAAGAGGTTAGACATGGTCCTACAAATCACATAGTCACAAGAGCTCTCTCAGGGCAGTGCAATTTTTCTCCACAAAATTGGAGAGGAAAAAGGAGAGAAGGAATCACCATGAGAGAGTAATGGCCAGGAGAAGTAATCATTAAAAAGAAGCCGTCATCATAGCAATTTGTAGCTTTTTCTCTCTAAGTGGCCTTTCCTATTACACATGAATTGAAAACTATTTTGAAAATAAAAGTGGATTTGCCAAAATACATGTACACTGGTAGTGCACATGTATAGTATCATGCACACTCACACTCTGTATTCAATATCAGTGAAAAAAAGAAAAGGCTGTTACACAGAGAAACAAACAAACAAATAAATGCTGGTTTTGAGTAAATGTCTCATTTCTCCTTCTAGAAGAGTGATAAATATGGGTAGTTTTCAGAAGTTGTTATTCACTAAGATATTAGTTACAGTGCTCATGTTTACATTTCATGCATTTTAGGTGAAGGATTTTAGTTTTATTTTTGGCTTTGTCAGCTCATCAACTGACCCAGTCTGTTGGGCATAGTCTGGAACAGTGCTCCTTGTCCAGGAAGTGGTTGCTCACTGCCAGTCCAGTGGATGGAAATGCTCTTTCCAGAAGTCTGATGCAACATGCAGTTGACGTTTAAATGACTCAGAGAAGGAAGGACAGTTTCTAAGCAGAAGTACTGGGTAGAAGACAAGGAAGTTGGCAAAAACAACAGATCCTCTTTCAGACATATTTCTAGTTCCTTGAAATTCCACCTTATTGTGCCTCCTGTACATACAGTGAGGGTTTAAACATAGCATTACAGCATGACAGAACTTCAAACACAAAGAGAGATAAATCAATGTACATTTGCTTCTGAGCCATGATAATTCACTTCTGTTCATTGTTACATAGAAACTTATTTTCTTTAAATTATATAGTTCTTATGAGTTTCTGAATTTCACATTCAGCTTCCTATCAGAACAATGTGAAAAGCAAAATCATTAAAGCGTTAGTTTATATCTCCTGAAGCTAAAAGATCTTAAGATATTGGGAGAACTTTAGAGGTGCCAGAAAACCTGCTTACTAGAGTGGCTTGATGAGGAAATAGGCAATACCATTTCTCTGAGGTCAGTAGGGGTGGGCAGCTTCTTGGAACAAGCACAAGTCATAACAAATAGCAAAGCTATTGCTTTATCTTTATAATATGAAAGTGAGTAGGGCTCTCAGATCCCTTAGGTTTCTGTTTAAAACAGCCATAGTCATCTTGCTATGTTCCTCACCCTTTTTCTTCTTTTCACGGTGTATATTACTGAATATTTTTTGAGGAAGTACGTGAAACAAAATGACTCTTCAGTGTAACAAGGAATTCAATAGCAAATTTTGGTGCTTTGGTTCAGCTACTCAAGTTTGGTCATTTTTATTTTAATGGGCAACTTAATCTCAAGTTTCAGCAAAAACACCAGACACAGGGAGAAGTATTTCTCAGCATTATTTATTTTTTCATTATTTTAGTTCATTCTCTGGACAGTCTGTGTTTTTATTTCTGTTTGATCCACTGTTCTCAGAAGATGTATTCAGCATGGAGACATTATATTTGGTGTGCCACTAGCAACAATCGTGTCCTTGGCTCCTTCCTTCTTTTGGTCAAAAAAAAAAACTATTTAGAAGGGAATCTTTAACTCCTCCCATGTATGTAAGAAGAATAGAGACATGATGATACAGAGAAATTTCAATGGATTATCTTCAGCAGATATTTTCAGGTGTTAGGGCACATAAAGGTTTGTGTTAATTGGCATCTACAGTTAGTCTTGAGAGCACACATTTGTCCTCTCACAACATTGATTACTGACTGCTGCAGGGTTTGATTGTTGGGTTTTGAGGTTTGTTTTTTTTCTCTAGTCTTGCCTTTGACCATCCAGCTTCATCACCAGTGCTTTGATGGTTTTCCCTTGGATCTCTACGTCTAAGTCTGCCACTGACCTCTCTTTTCATGCCTCAAAGCCACTGTTAGTGCATTTTTCAAGTCATTTGTGTCTGTGTGAGGTATCAGTTTTTGTTTTCTTGAGGATAGTAAAGTCTTTACTATGCTTTTGAATCCCATTAATCTCTCAATTAATTTCTCTTCGATCCAAGTGTATATTAGAAGGTAAATAATTTTCACCATTTGCTTGTTAATCCATTTCAGAGTTTCTCTGCATAGCAGCTGAAATGTATACTTGAACTGAAAAGAGCCTTATTCCCTTCTTTCTTAGTGTTCCACATATTTTCAATATTGAAATCCTATTAATACAATTTCTGTAGAAAAGGATTAGTGGTAGAGTTAGTTCAGGAAGTGGAAGGTGAATGAAAAATACAGGATTAGAATTTAAATTTACAGCTGGCCTTGCAGTGTGTTGCATATATATAATTCCAGAAATATCTTCAGAATAATACATTGTAGTTATTCTTCAAGTCAGGTGAGTTGTATCAAAGTCATATTTTCTTTTTCTGAAAGAGGAATGGAATTTGCTACTTAAGAGGCAAGGCTATATCAGGTGTCATTAAATGTCCATTATTGAATTTTTATTGCTGTTTTTGCAGTTTGTGTATGCTTTTTTGTGAATGAGAGCAAATGTAAACATGAGCAATAAATATAATGAAGATATTGCAGTTGGAGTCCTAGTAGTAAAATCTTTCCAGCATGACTTTCAGTAGAAAAGAGTTACTGAGTGCTCCTAGGGTAATGCTGGAGCCACCCATTCTACTAGGTTTAGGATTTAACAATAGAGAGGCTGTGAGCTGGGTGAAAGATACATAAGCAAAACTATTGTGCAAAGAAAATAGGAGTAACTCTAGATATTGGGGTGAAAATATATGATAAAGGTAACAAAGTATTTTATACATTTGCTTTTAAGTGTTGCTGCTCCTTATCCAAGAGGTTTTTTCTGTTAGTGAATTGGATTTACAAAGTACTCATTAGCTGAAGATGATAAATGCTTGCCCATATGTAAGAATGCTAGTGGAAATGGAAAAATAATCAAAACCTGCAGTTTTGTTCTTTTTAGACCTTGTTACTTTTGAGAAATGGGTAGGAATGTACAAGGTTTTCAGCTAAAGGCAAAAAAGAAAACTCAGACTAAAAAGTGAGAATTAAGTATTTTGCTATTCATATCACTTTCTTGTATAACACAGCATGTAGCATCATATTGTAAAGTAATAAAAGAAGGAACAGCTTAGCTTCTAAACCTTGAAATGAAAATTTGCAATTGTGCTTGAATGGTCTTGACAGTTGTTTCAGGACTGACAATCTTAGTGCAAGGAACGGACTGAGAATACTGATGTAAAACAACCAGAGTCCCTGAGTTTTGAAGAAAAAATGATAAGGCGATCACAAGCAGCTCCTCAGAAGTTAAAGCCATTTTAAATAGAAAGAGCTCAAAGGATTAATCTCTTCTACTGAAATCCTGAAGTATAGTGGTAATAATTCTAGTATGCATGGCCATTAAAATAAGATTTTGCAAGTAGCCAGAGGAAATAAATAAGTTATATGTGTCATTTTTCAAAAATCTCTCTAACTCTGAAAATCAGCCACGGGCTGCAGAGCAGGAACAGTTTTTAAATACTAATGAAGTTTGAAAACTTCAGTGTTTTCTCCTTTTTGGTTTTGTTTTGTGTGAGGAAAAACTTGTTCAAGAGGATTGTATCTTAGACTGGATTAACTAATGCAGCCAAGGGAAGAACAGATAGATTTCTACCAGACAAACCTTTTCCTATTTTTTACACAGCCTTAAAAAAAAAAAGAAAAAAAAATTCTTCAATACTGAAAAATAGTTTTGTAAGTGCTGCATGGCAAAACTACAAATTCATAGCTCGTGTCAAACTGTACTCTTGTTCCCACATTAATACTACTATAATTATGAATATTATTAATGTCTATCTGATCCCATACCATCTTTGTTGTCTACAATTTATATAAATTTGTATGTAATACCCTTCTGTTTATACCAGTTCTCAGATAATGCTAGCCAACATTCTTACTAATGCTCTAAAAATTCAAAATCACTCATGGCAAAAATTAAGAGTTGCAAGTAATGATAGTGACATTCACTACTACAGAAGGTAGCAGAGCAATAACGTGATTTAGTGGTTGGAAATTAATACTAGAGAAAGTGGATATATTGCTGAAAACTGTCCTGTGCTTTGACTACAATTCATTGGTCTTGATTGAGGTTTTTACTGTGTGATAAATGTATAATGTCTGTGTGGAGAAAATCAGAGGAGATGGTCATAACAGTCCCTTAGGCTGCACAATCCATGAATTGCTCTCAAAGCTACTCCCTTTGAATTTATTGTTACTATTATTCAACTTTCTTGGCTTGTATTAGTTAAACTCCTGACAGCATTACATTGTTTTAGATATGGCATATGCATATATATGAATGCACATTAGATACAGATGCTTAATCTTATATAGAAATCAAATTAAAGTGTGGTTTTGTTGGAGTCTCACTAAGAATAGCAGAATTTTCATCTTTGTGGCAAAAGGAAATTTAATGGAACAAATTTATTTAAATTGCTGTGTCTGAAGTCTAAAAATGAGCTCTCCTTCCTATGTTGGTGTAATGAAGAAAGGAGGCCACCTCTGCATAGTCTCTAGTCCAGCTAAGATCTAAACTGTTGTCTGGGAATACGCTCTGTCTGTCTTCATTGAGAAGTCAGGAGAGTTGGTGCCTTCTGTAACCTGGCTCATGGGAGGGGGGCTGTATCAGGGCCTTTGCCTTGGGGTAAAGTAACAAGCAATTTCTTCACAGCTCTTAAATAATTATCCAGCTAAAGTGTGAACACATGGGAGTAGCAAAGGAATAAATCACCACAGTAGCAGCTATACGGTTTTTTTATAATATCCCAATTTTCCTTGTCTTGCACAATATAAGAAAACATCCAATTTATTTCGTTGTTAATAGCAGTATGCTGAAAACCAGTAAAGTTAATGAGAAAATTATTATGGCAGAGAAATACCAGTCAGTTTTCATCTAGTGATTAGAAATTATGGATCTAGGATAAAACTACCTTCAGTTGGCTTTGATTTTGGCCATGATGCTTTTCACAGCACCCTTGCTGTTCAGTAGCCTTTTAGTATCTAACTTAGCTTAGAAAATTTTCTGTTGTATTTATAGCCAGGTCAAAGTTTGAAGCTTATGTACTTTTGTTTTCACCCATCTCAAAACGTGAAAGAAACATATTTTAACAAATCCTTGTTTGCATTCAGGTTCTCCTTTCTTGAAGGCAAAGAACTGTTTATCAGCACTTGCATCTCATCACTCTTTTCAGTGTGCTCAAGTGTGTCTGGAAGGGGCTGAGGTGCCCTTGACTCTACTGGAAACATTATGTCATCATCTAAACAAGATGTTGTTTTGCCAGGAAAGGATCAATACTTTGATGAGAAGCTGCTGACTCAAAACTTCATTGTTATTTGATAAAGGACTACTTGGAACACTTTCCAAAGCATTTCTCACAGTATGAAGCTCTAGGGACTTGATTTGACTCAGGAAACTGAGTTGATTCATCGGTAAACATATGTCTGCCAACCTCAGATAGTAAGAAAAAATGCACCTTCTGCCCATGTTAAGCTTCAGCCTTTCAGCTCTTTCAACAGTATACTCTCTTTGTGAAGGAACTACTTCACATACCAACAATTAATTCAGTGGGGAAGAGAGAAAAAGTTTTAGCCTTTTTCCTGCTGCTGACACTGGACAAGTCTACCCTTGGGTCTGTATGACTGCACAGCCCTGGCAGCACTTCACTGCTCGGGGTGCAAGGGCTGGGAGCCCCACAGGTGCTTGGCTCTGAGAGGGGACTGTGCCACAGTCCCTCCGCTTGGCCCTGAGCCGCTTCCTGGCCAGGCTGCTGTGCCAGCACTGACAAGTAAGTCTGCCTCAGGATCTCCAGCTGAGAGAAGGCAGAGCTGCATGCCCCTGGGTCAGTGTTTTGTGAAAGGACAGCTAGAGCTACAGGGCTCTCTGCTGAAACAAGTTCGGCTCTCTTCTGACAAACAAGTCTTGGAAGAGATTAGTGCTGCTCACAGTGCTAAACCAGTACTGATTTGGATAAAATGAGTAGTATACAGTAATGAAGGATTATGTAACTGTTTAGTGAAATGGACTCAAAAACTTTTTGTGGTCTTTTTGTATCTTCTTCATGCAGTCAAAGGTGGCTTTAGCAGAAAGGGCATAAGAAAGTCCTGTAGCTTCCTATGAATGACCTGTCATCTGAGGGGAAAACACTGCCTTGGTAGATATTGAAGCATTATTTAACCCTCCTCTCGACTCATTTAATCATCCTGTTGGCTCAAGTCCCAAGTAGCCCAATTTGAAGCTTTAGATGACCAAAGACAAGGAAGTATTTTGTGAATGTTTTTTCTTTTTATATTGAACAGGAAAGTAGACTCAACCTTAAGAAATATGGAAGAGGAAAAAAGGACAACTCAACATCTTTTCACTTTTTACATGAATTGTCTGTTTATACTAAGGTTGATAGAAACTCAGTACCTATTGCAGTTTTGAATGAATTTGAGTTGTTTAATAGAGAGAAGTTGCTCATTGGTGTTATCAGAGTAAACAGATATATTTGCCTTGACAGAAAGCACACTTAACCATGTCTACTCACTTCTATCATACTTGTTCAGACCTAATTTCTCAAAAATGCTCCCAGGTTCTTCCTTGTATTCTGGGGTGCTGAAAATCTTGAAGAATTCATTTCCTTTCTAGTTCAATTTAGCTGATATATATCACCATCAAAACACTCATTATAACATTGGGCTTGTACGAGTTTCAGAATTCTTGACAAAAACATTGCTTATTTTCTTCAAACCTAACTAAGGCAGAACCTGCTTTTCATACAGAAACAATGTGATTCTCTGGATCTGGAAAGTAAGAGCAGCCAGAATACTTATTTCACCTTAAAAGAATTGCTCAGTGTTTGTTTGCTGGTTTGTTTCTTTCAACAGTGAATCCATATTATCTCTTACTCCGGCAGAAGAAACAGGCAAGGAACTTTATCAGTGCTCTTGTGGAAAGCCTTTCATAGCATCTGTCAGCCCCTGCAGACTTCCGTGGGATTGTTCATCTCTTTGATACCAAGGAAAAAGGATCAATATCTGAGAGACCTATTGTAAGCTTAGGAGTCCTGGAGAAATCAGCCAGCAATAGGCATCTGTGGTTCTCTGAATGTTTATTCTTTCACAGAGTCTTTTTTCTGTTGCCACCTGCTCATCTAACCTGCATTGTTATTGATTTTTCTCTGTCAGGTAGGCCTCAAAATACACATATACAATGCCTGGGAGAACTGAACCTAGGTGGTAAGGTTTCATGCTGCTCTGAGGAAAACTGATTTTTATAAAGAGCCCAGATACAGATATTATGAATTCTAAGGACTGTAACCTTGAACAAAGACTTTTTTTTTTCTCTCAGAAATAATCTGAGAACTTTTATAAAACCACAAGAAAGGAGAGCTTTGTGTGCTCTTGAGAGGACTAGACTCTATAACTTGATCCTTTCTGTTAACAATTAGTCTACTTCATTTGTCCTCTTTTATGCAACAAACATCATTAGCATCATTGTGTAAGTAGTTCTCACTACCCTTTCATACAGGATCAATGTTTTTTCTCATTCAAGACAGCAAAAATAAAAATTTGTCTTACTAGCTCTTGTACAACAGTATCATCAAAGCCCACTGTCTTGGTTTTGGTGTTCTGTTGACCAAGAATTGGACTTTAAATGTTCAATTTTTCCTGTTGAAGGAAGCACATAGCTCAGGGTTGTCTTCCCACTGGCAGAGGGGGATTCAGGAAATGCTTTCCTTGCCACAAGCATTTCCATCCTGTACACTACAGTAAACAGAGTTTAGCATTTACTGATATTTTCTCTCTGAGAAAAAGCAAGCAGTTTCCTCTGAGATTGCTATTAATATCTCGTTAAGAGATTATGATAAGAGGTCTCCCAGAAGTCTGCCAGCAAACAGCTATTGGAGTAGATGTGTTGATACTGCTCAGTACTGTAATGTTTTGGTAATCTCATTCTTGAAGATCCAGTCAGGCATCATTTACAGTGTGTCCAGATGTCAGTCAGCTGAAGACCAGAGTTCTGGTATGACATTTGAACCTGACCTTTTTCATGCCAGCATGACCACTGGGCTGCTAATGTGACTCTGCATTTTTGGAACCTACCTATTTTGATAATAGCATTTCTGTATATATAGATGGATGATTGAAGGAGGATTTCTGCTTAAGACGAGTTTAAATTTGTGCATGTGTATCTGTTTTTAAGGTGGAGTTTTTTTTGTCAATTCACATCTTCCCTATACACAGTTTCCAGAGATTTAGCAAAAGAATATGGAGTTAAAAAAGAATGCTTCCTAATTCCAGTGCTATGATAGCTGTGCCCATACAAACCCATATGAAAGCTGCTTGAGCAGCCATAGTAAGAACTGTGCCAAATACATTCAGCTGTTTACTTTCAAGCTAAGAAGTGCTGCAGGGGTCTTGGCATATGGCCTCCACTATTTGAAATCTGAGGAAATTCCCACTGGGCCTGAGACCAAACACCTTCTTGCAGCCATTTGGCTGGCTTTTACTTACTGTGGTGTTTTAAAAGGCTGTGATGGTTAGCAGCCTCTCGCTGCTCAGGGATCCAGCTGAGCTGCCTTACAGAGTGCTGCTCAGTCTGCCTTGCTTGCAAACACAATTCAGCCACTCCCAGCTGTGTTCTGCCTACTTACAGCAATGATTAATTTCTTCCCAAGGCTTCAATATAGAAGTCATCTGCACTGAGTGATGTGCAATGCTTCTGTCTTCTTTGCCATGTTTTTTAAACCTGTGACTTACTGTTTTTTCACATTATAATTTTCAGAAAAAAACATCCTGTACATTTCTGGTTTTATTCTAGTGGCCCTACAAAAGCAGGCTGAAAACGAATCTCTAACTGAAAATTAGGGTGTTTTTTATGTAAGAGACAGCATTAGATCTCTTAAAACAGTATTTACTTACTCCTTATTGACTAATATATAAATCCTACACATTAATTAAAACTTGCTGATGAAGTATGAGGAAAAAACACTTTCCTTCCTCATCATTCATTTTTCATCAATTTGCTGTTTTTACTTAGTGTTTATTCTAAGCAGGAATCAGGGAATTATAGGGGTTAATACGTGATAATGCCAGTAAAGGGTAGAAAAGTTGGTTGTAGACTGCAAAGTTGGTAGGCCCAGCACTTTCTACACTTGTTCAAAATAATTATGGGTGCCAAAGCATCCCCATGGCTTCTCCTTTCACCTGCACTGCTGCAGTTCAGACTGGTGCCCACCTATGAGAGGTTAATTTCACTGCAGTCTGAGAAAAGAAGGGTAATGATTGAAACCCATTCATGTGGAATGTCCCAGAATATTGTAATAAAGACAGTTTTGGTAACTGAAACAGGTTCCAACAAGCCTTGAAACTATTCTTAAAGTTGCATCATTTTGCATCAAAGAGAACAATCTTACAATCTGTTAAACAAGCACTGATTTGATGAAAACTTTTGGCCACTCAAAAATGAGCAGGATTTTGAAGCACAATGAATGACCTGGCTGTTTGAGAGAACTTCCCTTGGGCATTGTGAAGGTCAGCAGAATTCCAAGCCAACCATTTCCCCCACAACAAATAGTAGCAAATGAGATTGCTTCTTAGGGACTGATTGCATTGTTTGTGTTATTTTGTGCATTTTTGCTATGTGTTACCCTAAAACAATCAACAGCGTTTACTCCAGAGCTATTCCATGCTACGAAATCTCATTCAGGATTTGATCATTCAGTAGTAGCCTGCTCTAAACAAGAGGATTAGTTTGTAGGCTGATTTTCTGCTTCTACTGTCAGTTTTCAAATATTGATGGCTCCAAGGGAAATAAAGATTACATACTAAAGAGGAAAATGCATTATGTCTTCCAAATTAATTGGTAGAAATAAACCTGAAACTTAAAACTTGAAACTTGACTGCAATAGCAGTTTAGCTATTGCATCAGCATGAAGTAGCTTCTTCACCAAATTAAAGAGACACAGCCCTTCTGTGCTTACCATGCTCCTCTATGAGTCAGAGATTTTGCATAGAAAATGCATCCACCCATGGATTTCTGATCAGTGGAGGATTCTGTTTACCTGCTTTTAATGAAATAATAGGATACCTTTTTGGTTTTAGCTGGATTGATTGAACGTTTATGGAGTCATTAATAATGATGTCCCGGCAGCACTGGGTAGTAGGTGTGGTTTGGAGAGACTATACAGAAGCGACCAAGTGATTCCCATACAGTCAGCTGGAACATATGAAAAGGAGGATGGATGGTATCATAGTATTTCAAAGATACCCTAGAAGCGCGTTTAACTGACCGTGGTGAAATAAGAAGCATGTGTTGTATTATTGGCAGATTAGGCAAGAACAAATAATGAGGTAAGTTACACAGCCAAACACTGATGCTTTAGAGGCTGTCTCTGTAGATTCAATTCCAGATAGGTGAATACAAGATTTACTTAGGCCTGATAATAACTTCACCATTACAAAACTGTTTAAAACCAGGATATTTTAATTTGATGGTTAGCAAAAGCACCTACATTAGCTGCTGTCTCTTGAAGTTACTGAGATATCAGTTTAAGGCTGTTATAACTTAACCATCACTTTGCTTGAAAACTGTTTGGCTTTTTGAATACTGGAACTGTAGCAGAAACTTGAAATGCATGAAACTATGAAAGACCTTGTAGTGGCCATCAGCTCTTGAATTGTCCTAATCCCTTTTATTCCAGGTGCCCATGAAGGTTTAGAGCCTTGAGTGATGTAGAAAGGCAAGGAAAGGTGGGAGAGGTGCATTTTTTAAAAAAGATAGTGTTTTCTAAACAATGTAAACTATTGCACCAAGAAGTGAAGCTGATAAAACTACATAAATTGTCTGGCCTTGTGGCCCCAAGCTAAATCTAAGTTTTGAGTGAGAAGTATAACCAGGTCTGCATTAGCAGTGTGATTCAGAGCTGTAATGCAGTTTTGAAGCAAATACCTTGATCATCTCTGTTTACTGTCTGTTAGTTAAGTTCTGAAGACAGACGGTTGTGGTACCCATGAAACAGATTCTGTTTGGAAGGAAACCAAATCAAGTGCTGCTGTGCTTTTTAGGAGCTTTCCTAATTTGATTGTGGACTGTATCACAGAAAGGTCTTCCAGTTTGTGACTGTCACTTTTCCTTGAGCATTGAACCACCTACAAAATGAACTGGGAAGCAAGCTGGCATCTAAATAAAGGGGAGCCTCCCGAGCCTCATATAATGGATATGTGAGGAGTCTTAGCACCACACACTTAGATCTGCTGATTGCACTTCTAATAGAGGACTAAATGTGTATAAATGATTGGAAGTTCCCTTGGCTGAGATATTAATACTGAGATTTAGGTGACAGAACTCTGGAGGTCTCCCTGCTAGAGAGTATTATCAGACATGAGGCATGACATTATGCTGCTCAAATCTAGGCATTTAGTGTTATTCAAGATGCAGAGTAGCTGTAGGATACACACCCCAAGCACCACCTGCTGCTGCAGAGCACATGGGTCTTTTCTGAGACCTGTGTCATATCTGCCTGTCCCAGACAGGGCTCTTGGCTATGCAGAGGCCTCCCAATTGGCATTAGGCCCTTTGCTTCAGGCAGCTGGATCACAGTTGGGTTCAGCACACATGTATATGCTAAACAAAACCAAAAATGAACAAGCCCTGTAGCTTTGAAAATGAACTTCCCAAGTCAGGGGAGATCAGAAATCCAATGACTTCCATGGCTTGTGTCCAAACTCAGCGTTTTGGTGTCTGTCCAGGAAGTGGGAGAGGGATAAGGAGTGATGGTGAGGACTCACATTTACCCACATGTGTTTATGCCATTCCATAATTCATACATTTGAAAGTAATTTTGGAGGCAACATTCTAACATGCTCATTAGGCTGTATCTCACTTTCTGTGAAGCGAACATGATTTATTCTCATATATCACACTCTCTGTACAGCTAAATAGATTACCAGAGAGTTGAACACAGAAAGGAGAAACTTTCAAGATTTTTGGGATTAGCAAATTAAGTTTCAAAGATAAAGAAGTCTAGCTGCATTATATTTTCATTACACTTTCATTACTCTGCAGTGTAAAGGAGTGGGTGAGGTGTTAACATCATTATTACCTAGAGAATCTGAAGGTTCAGGTAAATGTTTTTTCACCTGACTGTACATGCACAACTGCACCCATACGAACACACTTTGTAGTGTCTTCAGAGAGTAAAAGGAATTAATGTATTTCTTCAGTATTATTTTTTCATTCTCATGTTGTTTTTTATCTGATAGTTTTCAGAGAGCCATGTTGCCATTGATTCAGTTAGGTGGGAGCAGTTTATCTGTTTTAACTCACCTTCAAGATATTTTGCTGTTGACACTGCTATGCCTGTTTCTCTAATCAACCACATGCAGCATCGCTTGTCTTCTGAAACACTGAATTGTGAGTGCAAAGGTTTGCACTGGTAAAAACAGGGGAGGTGTGGGGGTTTATCTCCTTCTACTCTTGTCTTATTTGTAGCTGGGTACTATCAGCTTCTGCTAAGTCTATAGTTGCATTTCTGTTTTTTACTGAGACAGTCTGTAGCACATTTCTCCATTTTTCTCTCTCCACTTCATGTTCTATCCCACAGTGTTTCATAATGCTTCCTTCCAAGACCAGACCAATTTGTGATGTTGAGATTATTAACCATATGGTATAGTTAGTAAGTCACACATGCTTTCTCAGTAGCCAGTGATTGCTGGTTGTGAAAGACACACATAGCATTGCATTACCTTCTGTCCTAAGAATTCTAGTCATGGCCTCATAATGAAAAAAAAAAAAAAAAGAGGAATGAAATGTTGTACAAGTCTAATTAGACTGAATATTTATTTCAACTCAATCCAACTTCTCTGGCTTCTAGCACAGTTGCTGTTATGACTCTTTATGGGTTTATTGTATTCCCATCCTACTGTGGCAGAGCAGGAAGTTTCTCACAGCTAAATCTAGTATGAATGTTTTATTAGTTCAAGTCTCATTATTGCATTTTCTTTTCTAATCAAGACAAAGAATATGCTGTTAAGAATACAATCTCTTTTCCCACTTACAGATACAACCATAAGAGAATCAGTTTGAATGGTTCCTTTGCGCTCTGGTTCTTTTTTGAAACATTGATTACTCCTAATTGTCATTTCTCATCCACAGTGGTTTAGAATTATGTCTTTCAGAGTCATGATTTTCACAAAACTGTTCACGTTAAACTGTCTGGAGATAGTTTTGAGGTGATTGATTTTTCAAAGCATTGCACTGAAGTCTGATTCGTAGTTCTGAGTAAATGAGCTGATTGACTAAAAGCCTGTGCAATCTTTTGAAAATGTATCCCTTTCATCAAAATCTGCAATTTCTATAATTTGTATTTAGAATGACATGTAGACTAGTCAGCTCTAAATATCTTTCCAATAAAATGGTGTGCTCCAAATTAGTCAGCCATTGCCACCTAGTAAGACAAGAAGATTATACATGTTTATTAGGTTACTCTTCAGTCTTAGAATTTTCTTTTCAGTATATTCATAACTATCCCCAAGATGACTGTCATCCCTTTGAACAGCTATGAAGTCAGGTACAGCGAAGTTCCATAAATATATTTTTTTGCTAGAGTTAAATATTTAACTTCAGCTGAATGTCTTTGTTCACCACTGCTCCCTTTTTCTGTTGTGTCTGATTTTATATTCTGTTCTTAGCTTTCCATTTAAATTTAATACCAGAAAATAAAAAAAAAAAAAAAAAAGGATGGCAATTCAAGTCAACGTGCATGCTGAGATGTCAAAAGGCATATGCATAAATAACTCTGCTTTTTGGATATTATGCGAAATATTGGCATGTATTTGCATTCTAGTATCACTGATTCAGACAACTTCATACCAGCTGTCATCATCTCTACTGCAGTAGTGAGCTGAAAAACAATCAAGTGAAAATTACTATATTCAGACAAATTGCTTCAATCCATCTTTGATCTGATCGTTCAGAACCTTGGTCTTAAAAAGATAATTTCTCCTGCATTTCTAAGAATTTACCTTACGTTTATATTGTATTTTTAAAATATTGTACTAATCACAGAAAGTAACGTTGTTAAGTAAATCACATGAATTAACTAAACCAGTTTCAAGGAGAAAATTCATTATTATTTAAAGACAAAGAACCTTTTCCTTCTTTTACCTTAAATCCACAAATGCACCTCTGAAAGAACGTACAGCCAGAATCTTTATCTTTACAAAGGTAATAGTTATTAAAATATAAATTTGTGCACCTGTGAACTTTCCAATTATATAATGAATCAGTAACAAGACTGATGAAACTGTGTCCAAAGACTGATAAGAATGAGAAAACCCATATAATTTGTTATTTCATATACTCCTATATTTTCTGAATAAATGTGTTCTGATAAAGGTATTGTGTATTTGCTTTTTTCTGCTGAAACTGAAATAGTGGAATATTTTTAATGAAAATACAAAACTATAAATCTTGGGTATAAATCACAAATTGTTCAAAATGGACTTTTATCAAAGTTAACTGTGATCTAATGCTATTCAACCTCAAAATGACAGTATTCACACGAAAGACAAATATGTGTTAAATATTTTTAGTTTAGGCAAATGTCTTTGCCCTTCTGAGCTCCTTCTTCCTCATACAGTAACTCTGCTAACTTGTAAACAGTGGCTGTGTCTTAGAACCTGTCTTGCTCCTTTAAGAAGACAGTCCTCCAGATCCATCTTTAACCAATTATTTGTAATCTTGCAGAAAAAAACATGAGCCTGTGAATACCAGCCAAAAGTAGATGTCTTTCAAGAAGTCTGGTGTGAATGTTTCTGTTTCATAGTATATTTGATAAGGGACAAGTTCAAAAGGAGAAAAATTGATGAAAATGTTGAAGAAGCTTTAAAATATCAAGTAGGAAGTGGGAGGATTTTTTGGTAACTGGTGATCAGGTATTTCACTAACTTCTGGGTGAGCTCGATCTACCTGTGATCACAGGAATGATTATCTTTTTAGTCAGAAATGATACAGTGATAAGAAAAAAATGAAAATTATTTAAAATAATAATATGTATTAGGTTTATGTTTCATCTGATTCAGCCTAGATCAGCTGGAATTTTAATCTTGATGGCTATATAGAGTCAAGAACATTTTTTAAGACTGTATATTCTTCACAGATACATTCCAATATCTGCGTTGCTTATGGTTTTTCAAGTTATTAACATTGGGAGGCTATAAATATGCCCATTGATGCTTGGAAACAAAGAAACATCTGGATTGTTGTGGATGACATTGCTGTTCATATAATTTTTTAAAAATTTTATTTTATTTTAATTTATTAAGATGATAAAGACCATAGGTGATGCATACAGAGATGCTTCCACAGTTGTCTAAGTACTAGGTACTGTTTTAATCTGCTAGAATAATTAGTCCAGCTAAGCATATCTTAGGTAATAGTTGGTCTGGAGTGTCATGATAAACAATGGGCATGTGCTTATTTGCTCCTGTTGATAATCTGATTGTCTATATTTCTGTTTACTGCCTGTGTTGTAAATAAATGTATCCAGAAGTAAAGGAAGTAACTCATATTTTGAAGTGTGAGATCGTTTTATCTTCAAAATATTTCATTAGTTGATTATTTTAAGTATTATAAATATACTCTTCAATATACTGTTCAGATTTTCCTTTTCTGTTTTGGAGAAACTTGCTACTGATTTGATTTATATTCTCTTTGAAAAGAGGATGCTTCTACTGCCTCTGTAGTCTGTGTGATTTTTTTTTTCTCCCCTATGCTTTCCTATTATTTCAGTTGCAGTGTTGATGTGTAGTTTTACAGTGTGTTCTTCTAAAAGTAGCACAAAAATATGTCTCTCCATTTTAAATGGAAGAATAATCTTCCTTTATTGTTTAGCTTATGAAGGCCACACTGTCTAGCAAAAATTAGAAGAGCTTTGATACAGATTAGATCCCTGCCTGCTGAAGCAAAGCATTTAGAGAAGCACTCTGGGAATTAAAGATCCAGTTAAAATGACTCAACTTAGAGGTCTAAAAATGAGATAGGAGAAAAATTGTTGCTTTCGTGTTGGTAGGAATTTTTATGTTAACAATACTTTCATCCTGAAGATCTTTTATTGCATAGATTGGAGAACACACTTGAAATTTGTCAATAGTGTCATGCTGGTGACACGCATATGCTCTGTAACAGTGTAAAAAACCCTCCAGGCAAAGTTATAAACCATCACAAAAATCTCACTGTTCTTGTACTCAGAAAGTATAAAAGTTAGTACATATTATGGAGGTTGCTATTGAACATGCTACATAGTTTGATGATACTTTGATACCTGAACTATAAAAAATTGTCTGCCTGCTCAGAGTTACAGCCTCTTAGAGCTCTTCTTGATAACTGGTCCATACACATGGTTTTGCAGAAAAGCACCTGGGCATGCTCCAGACAAGGTCTGCATGGGCCTGGTAAAGCACAATTTTTCTGCAGCTTTGTGTGACTGAAATATCAGTGAAGTCTATCTTGCAGAGAAAAATAAACTCTTTTACTATACAGTGGAGGTGTGGAGAGAAGAGAGAACTTTCAGATGCCACAGCATTTTTTTCACAGACTGATAGAATCATAGAGTGATTTGGGTTAGAATGGACTTAAAGATCATCTATTTTCAACCCTCCTGCCACAGGCAGGGACACCTTCCACTAGACCAGGTTGCTCAAGGCCCCATCAAACCTGGCCTTGAACACTCCCAGGCAAAGGACACCCACAACTTCTCTAGGCAATCTATGTCAATGCCTCATCACCCTCACAGCAGAGAATTTCTTCCTAATATCCAATCTAAAAATGCTTTTTTTTCAGTTTAAAACCAGTCCCACTTGTCCTATCACTCCATGCCCTTGTAAAAAGTCTCTCTTCAGCTTTCTTGTACCCTTTTAGGTGCTGGAAGGCTGCTGTAAGGTCTCCCTTTGTTTGGTCTCCAGGGTGAACAATCTTAACTCAGTTTGTTTTAATAAGAGAGGTGCTCCATCTCTTTGGTCATCTTCATGGCTCTCCTCTAGAGAGGACCTGTTCCAACAGGTTCACATACTTCCTGTGCTAAGGGCCCCTGAGCTCAATGCAGCACTCCAGGTAGGGTCTCACAAGAGCAGAGCGGAGGAGCTGAATCACTTTCCTTGACCTGCTGGCCATGCTTCTTTTGATGCAGCCCAGGATACAGTTGGCTTTCTGGACTATGAGCGCATGTTGCCAGGTTATGTTCGGGCTCTCATCCACCAGCACCTTCAAGTTCTTCTCCACAGGGCTGCTCCTAATCCACTCTTCGCTCAGCCTGTATATGTGCTTGGGATTGTGCCCACGCACATGTAGGACCTTGCACTTGGCCTTGTTCAACACCCTGAGGTTCACATGGTCCCACCTCTCAAGTCTGTCAGGATCCCACTGGATGGCATCCCTTCCCTCCAGTGTGTTGATCGCACCACACAGCTCAGTGTCATTGGGAAACTTGCTGAGGGTGCACTTGATCCCACTATCAATGTTGCCAGCAAAGATGTTAAATAGTGCTGGTCCCAATACCAATCCTGAGAATAATCACTTGTCAATTCTAAAAACTGGGACATCAAGCCATTGACCACAAATCGTTGAATGAAATCATCCAGTTACTTCCTTATCCACCAAGTGGTCCATCCATGAAATCCATGTCTCCAGTTTAGAGCCAAGGATGTCATTCAGGTCAGTGTCAAATGCTTTGCACAAGTCTAGGTAAATTACATCAGTTGCTATTGCCTTACATGCCAAGTCACCCCACCACAGAAGACCATTAAATTTGTCAGGAATTATTTGTGCTCAGTGAAGCCATCCTGGCTGTCCCCAGTCACCTCATTATTTTCTAATTGTCTTAACACAATTCCCAGGAGGATCCACTTCATGATCTTGCAAGACACAGAGGTCAGACTGACAGTTGGTAGTACCCCAGGGCTTTCTTTTATGGCTTTTTAAGAAAGATTGTTTCCTGTTTTCCAGTCAGTGGGAACTTCACCAAACTGCCACAACTTCTCAAACATGACAGATGGTGGTTTAGATACTTCCTCTGCCAGTTACCTCAGGACCCATGGATGGATCTCATGAGGTTCCATGGACTTATGCACCCTCAGGTTCCTCAGATAATCTTGAACCTGAGCTCTGCCTATCCAGTTATCCTTGCCTACAAGCACTGCAGGGAAAGACCAACTTTACCTATTCAAGCACTCTTACCAGAGCTGAGTAAAGATGTCTTCTATACGTCCTTACACATCCTGCATCGTACAAGGCCATCAAGAAGATAACAAATCTCAGGTTCCTGTATTTGCCTCTTAAAATAAGAAGGAAGTGCAGTGGGTTTTGGCCTTTTCAACTAATTACAACTGTTTCTCAACTTAAGACCAAAGCTGCACACTGCTAGAGAGCATCATCTTCCTGTCAGGGCCTTTTTGGTTTCACCACTTTTAAAAGGATGCAGTTATTTGAGAAGGGGGTCTCAGAGCTCCTCTTGGCCTCCATTTGAGATTAATAATTAAAATAGGAATAAGGATCTAAGAAAGAAATGCAAATCAATTGTTCCATATGTATCTGTAGGTGGGAGCCACAGCTATAACAGCTTGAAACAAATAACACTCATTATTTTTCACAGTGATAGGCAGTTTATGCAGAGAATATACAGGTGGGTAGGAGCTTTGGAAGAAAGGAAGGATTCTGTAAATTTACATGGTTCAGGAACAGCATGTAACATTTTCTTTTTCAAGAAAACAAAGTATCTCTGGATCCATTCCCACACCCTGCAGTATATCAACAACTTTCTCTCAAATACCTTTTGGCTCAAGTGAATAAAGGGCTGCAATCATCCTTTTTGACAAGCTTTTAAAACTGCTCTTTTTTTTTTTTTCCCCCAGATAATTTCCAACAATAAACGCAATTTAAACTTTTATGATAAAAGTATAGAAGAGCTTTAAAATACCTCAGGTATTTGTCTAGAGAAGGTGATGTCATTCTTTCCATCAGTAGAGAATATTTTATTCATGCTTTAGTCTTTGTTTGCTGATAAGTAGAAAATGTATTAGAACATTGGCAGTATTTTGATATTTAAAATGAATTATATTCCTCTGTTCTATTACCTTTTCATTTTCCAAAAGTATTTCGATTGCCAAACTTGGCCTTTGGGCGTGTTTACACTGTTCTAATGGGGCTTGTGTGTACTTGAGAAGAGAGTTTGACTCATATGTAAGTACTTCAATTTGCCTGACATGAACAGAGATAAAGATCTTTTATAATGCCCAAGCAGTTATCTAAAAACTTTCTTGGGGCATTTTTCTATGGAAGAAAAGAAATACTTTATGGAGAATAAAATATAAATTTTATACATATATATATATATATATAGTAAAAAGCCTTTCTTGATTTTGGTTCCAGTTTTAAATTCCTGAGCAACAAGATTAAAGTTTTACTTCTGCACTAGTCATTTGGACAAGACCTCAGCTGGCTCTCACATACATATTCAAGGGACAATATAAGGAATACTTTCACTGATCTTGAACTTCCTTCTCTTCCCTCAGTGGGACTGAGCATGATTGCAGATGTTCTTTGGGACATGGAGGTATCCTTGAGCCTGGAGCCATCTCACTGGAAGCACAGGGCATTACAGCTGAAAGGCTCCATCACTTGTCTGTGACCAGCTGTGTTTTCCAGAGTTGTGGTACAAATCTGTGATTCCCTCTAAATATCCAACACAGAACTGAGTAGTGGCAAAAATATGGTAGAATATGTCTCTTCTTTGGTCTCCAGAACATTTTTGTGAGTATTATCCAGCTATTTTGGTTAAGATATTTTACATTTTTTCACCTTACACTCACTCTCTTGGATAAGGTTGGATACACAGTACTTTCTACTTCTGCCAAAATACTACAAGGGCATGCTTGATTTTCACTTGATTTGGAAAATAAATCAGTTGCAGGATCCTAATGAAGAAGTACACCTACAAGAGATTTGGAAGAGTGATAGCTGAAGTTCATAATGATATAATCAATATTTTGATAATGCAGTTCATGCTGAAGGATACCTCTCTGCTCCTGTTGATTAAAAATATGTACCTGCTTAGAAGTGTTCCTTAACTGACTGCCTGCAGTATCATGTAATGATCCTGTTCAGTATAACATAGAGTTGCTAGAGGTAAGTACTGTTTATAGAGATCTCATAATCCTGGAAAGGTTTCCTGCCATGGGCAGGGACACCTTCCACTACACCAGATTGCTCAAAACCCCATTCAACCTGGCCTTGGACACTTTTAGGGATGGAACATCCACAGCTTCTCTGAGCAACCTGTTCCAGTGTCTCACCACTGCAGTTGGGGTCTCACAAGAACAGAGTAAAGGTAGAGAAATGTCTCCCGGGGTGAAGCGTGCTGGCCACACTCCTTTTGATGCATCCCAGGATATAGTTGACTTTCTAGGCTGCGAGAATGCATTGCCAGGTCACGTCCAATTTTTCATCCACCGGTATCCCCAAGTTTTTCATCCACCGGTATCCCCAAGTCCTTCTCCACAAGGCTGCTCCCAATCCCTTTGTCCCCTATCCTGTATTGATACTATATTGATACTGGATTGATACTGTATTGACCCAGATGTGGGACCTTGCACTTTCCCATCTTGAACTTCATGAGGTTTGCATGGGCCCACTCCTTAAGGCTGTCAAGGTCCCTCTGGATGGCATCCCTTTCCTCAAGAGTAAAAGCTGCACCACTCTCATTTAATGACCTTCTATAAAATTGGATACTGAGGATAGAAGTTTGGCTTTAAATGTTGTGTTGTTTGCTAGATGGGTAGTAAATGGATCATAGCAATAACCTTTGTAAGCTGTGCTACCTTCCTTCAATCTTCCCGTTTGATATTGTGAATCATACTTGCTACACAACATATTATCATTCTCAAGTTAACTACAAATGCAAATTTCCTGTGGCCTCTCTGGACCTGTGAATAAAGGAAGGTGCTTATACAACCATGCCATTTTTCAGGGTGGAGCCCTGTGAGGGGACATCTTTAGCACCAAGATTTTAGGTTATAAATCCTGCAGTTTACTGGCATTCACTACATCTGCAGTTATGTCCCCTCAGTGGTAATTAAAGGCTTAAGTAGTAAGCAGTAAAACAACAATTGACATGTGTGTGCTTTAGTCTACCAAATGAGCCATCCTTTAGAAATTCTTTCTCTGTTAGAAACAGGGAAGAAAAACATAAAATGCTAAAAAAAATTGCGTTGGTTCATATTTGACCTTTACTTTCTAGGGACAGATACACATGTTGATATTCAGGGAACTACCAGAGAGTAACAGAGCAGACCCAATACAGCACTGGTAAGAATTCCTGTAAGACATTGCTGCAGTAGCATGAAGGATCCCAAATCGTGGGCTCCTCAGTACAAGAGAGATATGAAGGTCCTGGAGCAGGTCCAGGGAAAGGCAACAAAGTTGATTAAGGGACAGGAGCATCTGTCCTATGAGGGAAAGGTGGGGGAGATGGGCCTGTTCAGTCTTGAGAAGAGACCAATGAGAGGTGACCTTATCAATGTCTATAAGTATCTGAAGGGAGGTGTCAAGAGGATGGAACCAGGCTCTTTGGTGGTGCCACACAATAGGACAAGAGGCAATGGGCAGCAACTAGTGCACAGGAAATTCCACCTGAATATGAGGAAGAACTTTATTGTCAAGATGAGCATGCACTGGAACAGATTGCCCAGAGAGATTGTGGAGTCTCCCTCACTGGAGATGTTCAAGAACCTTCTGGATGCAATCGTGTGCAATGTGCTCTAGGATGACCCTGCCTGAGCAGGGAGGTTGGACCAGATGCCCCACTGACTCCTTCCAACCTTACCCATTCTGTGATTCTGTAACCAAAACACTGTTACACTAAAATGTTGTGCATGGAAGGAATAAGTGGTTTCCTCTTATCTACACAAATAAGAAATGTGGATGGGGAATGCCATTCCTGCTAGTGGTGCTAGTACACCTTTGTAGACTTCTAACAGACCAGAGAATACTTTATTAATTCTTTGTTTTACAGTTGAAGACTTTAGCCTCAGTTAAGCCAAAAAGAGTTCCTAAATTAATAAGAATAAAGGGAAACCATCATAGGCAAGAGTGGTAAAAAGAATGAACTTTTTACTTCTGCTAGCATGGATCACAATGTAAGAATATTGATTCTGGTGACTGTAGGCTATAAAAGATTAAATCTACTTTGCCCAGTGGAAGAATGATAAATAAGTAGCACAGTGTAATAGTTTTAAGACTACAGCTTTATATTAGTGATCCATTAGGTCTTGGAGAATGTGTGAGGGACTTAACAGCGGAAGTCTCTGTTGCAGTGTGAGTACCACACAGCTGTCCTGGCTTGCAGAAATAGGTATGCTATGACCTGGAAAGAAAAAAAAACAAAACAAAACAAAACAAAACAAAACACCAAAACAAAAAACCAATGTTCCTGGCCCAGATATCTTAGCATCCAAGCATAAAAGGGATAATAAGAGATGATGCCGGCGGCAAAATGCAAAGAACTAGTGAGACATTATGGACTTTAAGCCTTAGTATAAAGAGTTCTACAGATGTCTGTGGAGGGATGGATTAAAAAACTTAAAGGCCAAAACAACTGACAAAAACAAAATATTCCTTGAAATTGTCAAAGTGTGGCATATCTATGTTCAATAAAAAGGTGGCAACACCATGTCTTTCAAGGCCAAAGGAAAGCATTTGGGAATGATTGAGACAGATGATAAAAAGTATTTGTTGCAGAGGAAGACTACTTTGAATATGTAACCTGGATGACAATGCCTAGCTCATTTGTTTTCTGAAAATGAAATCATAGAATTACATAAGAGATTAGGTTGGAATGGACCTTAAAGATCATCTAGTTCCAAACCCCCAGCCATGGGCAGGGACACCTTCCACTAGACCTTCCTAGGCAACCTGGTGCGGTGTCTCACCCGCCTCACACTAAGCAATTTCTTGCTAGTATCTAATATAAACTTACCCTCTTTCAATTTAAAGCCATTCCCCCCGATCTGTTGCTACATGTCCTTGTATACTGTGAGTAAAATGTGATTACATTACAACATTCAGTGCAGAAGTGTAGCTTTTTCAGCATGCACTGGCTCTGAGCAAAGCCAGCTGGAGTCTCTGTATCATTCTCACGTAGCAGAGAGCTGGCCCTAGGCTGGACCCATGTAAGAACAGATCAGAGAGGTTTTCCACTAACATCTATAGGAAATATTCAGATTTGGAGTAAGGCTGGAGGTGGAGTTACTGCTGCTCTCTCTGGCCTGTATTTTGGTAGGATGCTGATTGTTATAGTGAGAAGGTTAAGGAACACCATAGAGGAAAGGCAGCAAAGAATTAAGAGCTTAATTATAGTGAATTACTGTTGCTGTCTTCAAGGCAAACCCAAAATGTTTTTATGTAAAGGAAGGTGAGGTTACAGAATCACAGAACATACCACATTGGACGGGACCCACAAGGATCATCCAGTCCAACAGGACCATCTCCTAGAGTCACACCATGTTCCTGAGTGTCACCCAAAGGCTTCTGAAACTCTGTCAGGCTTGGTGTTGTGACCACTTCCCTGGGGAACCTGTTCCAGTACCTGACCACTCTCTGGGCAAAGAACCTTTTTCTAATATCCAACCTAAACCTCCCCTGACACAACTTCAGGCCATTCCCTCGGGTCCTGTCACCAGTCACCACAGAGAAGAGGTCAGTGCCTGCCCCACCTCTTCCCCTCACAAGGAAGTTGTGGACTGTGAGGTCTCCTCTCAGTCTCCTCTGCTCCAGGCTGAGCAGACCAAGTGCCGTCCAGTTGTAGTAGATGTACTCATTGCATTTGCACTGCCTAAAAGGAAAGACGGAAGAGTCCATCGACATTGGGATGGGTGTTTGATCGTCCCGCAGGAAAAGCTAACAAAAAACCAAAACCCACGAAAGCAAAGCAGCCCCGTCACGGTGTCAGCCCCGGTGTTCCTGCACGGAGCCGTGCCCGGGGGGTCGGGCCGGGCGAGCCTCGGGGCCGGGGCTGGCACAGCACGTTTGTTGTGTCGCCGGCGGGGCGAGGGGACAAGGCGGGGCGAGGGGACAAGGCGGGGCGGGCCCTTCGCCTGCCCGGCTCCTGCAGCCCCCGCAGCCGCACGCTGACCCACCCGCAGCCCCAGCCCCATGCCCGCCCCACCCCAGCCCCGCCCCTGGCGCTGTCGTAGCGCTGACGCCGCCGCCGCTCTCCGTCCCTCCGCCCCGGCCCGGCCCAGCCCGGCCCAGCCGAGCCGGGTAGCGGGGGCCGGGGGCTCCGTTAGGCGCTGGGCCGGCCGCCCGCCCCGCCGGGCCATGCGGTAGCGGCGGCGGCGGGCCGGGCTCTCGCGGCCATGGAGCGGCTCCCCGGCGGCCGCCGGCCCCGCCTGGTGTCCTCGCTGGGGCTGGGGCGGCGCTCCTGGGAGGTCACCTTAGACGAGGAGCGGGGGCGGCTGGGCTGGCGC
>JAWWTY010000037.1:14956065-15096791 GCA_035222235.1 Margarornis squamiger | reverse complement strand
AGCCGGGGCGCTCCGTCTGCCCGCCGCAGCGCTGCCCGCACCGGGGCGCCTTGGCGGCCCCTCCGCGGTGGCGGCAGCAGCAGCAGCAGCAGCAGCGTGTCCCCATCCCGCGGGGGGCCGGGGCCGGCACTGCCCCGGCCGTGCCGCACAGCGCTGTGCCCTCCCAAACAAAGCCCGGAGCTGCTCACGCTGAGCCGCAGCAGCCCCTGCGAGCGCGTCCCTGGGCTGCCCTTCCGAGCATCACCTCCGAGCGGGACACGGGGCTGGGGCACAGGGATGGGGCACGGGGGATGGGACACAGGGCTGGGGCACGGCGGCTGGGGCACAGGGGCTGGGGCACGGGGGATGGGACACAGGGATGGGGCACGGGGGATGGGACACAGGGATGGGGCACGGGGGATGGGACACAGGGATGGGGCACCTGTCCCTGCAGCGGGCCGAGCAAGCACAGATTTGTTCGGCTGAACCCCGTCGTTTCTTGGCGCTGTGAGCTGGTAGAAGCCTGTACTTTGTAATGTATTTAAGTTATTCTCAGCAGGACATAATAGACTTACAGAACCTTAAAAGCAGTTTTGTTTTGGGGTTTGTTTTTTTTTTTTTTGGTTATGTGACTTGTGGTTAAAAAACACTTTCATGCACGTTTCAGGTGATTACTAAGTTTTTTAGTGACTTTTCTTTTGCAACTTTTTGCTTTGTAAAGGGCTTAATGGAAAATTTATGAAGAAAGTTTAACTTTTGCGATTTGCCGGTTTGGAAATATTTAACATAGGTTAATAGTTTGTAACGTGGTAATAAACCCGTTTATACTTCACCTTGTGTGCAGTAAGAATAGTTCTGATGTACAAAACTACCAGTGTAAGAAGTTACTGCTGAAAATACCTGAAAAAAAACTCAGGTTAACTTCTGAAACTGTCTGCATATCAAACTTTCTACTGTATTTTAAGTGGTATTTTTTCACATCTGAAAATGTGAAATGCCCTTTTTTCACAGCAGCTGCTGTAGAGTTGGAAACTGCTGTCATCCTCACTTTAGAGGCTGGAGGAACGGAGATAGAGAGAAACTAATAATAGAAAGGCTGACTAGAAGTTTTATCTGAGAAACATTTGAGTATAGATGTTTCCAGTCCCAGGCAAGTCTCCAAACTTAAATAGTTCTTCCCTTCTTACTATGTACCTTTGTTAAATAATTTTCTGATTTTATCATAATATCTTATTTGCCCAAGGCTTTTCTGAAGAAGGTGAGGGGAAAAGGAGAAGGAGGACTCAAGAATTGTAAGAATTTGGTGTTACAGTTTACATAACTTAGAATTGGTCATGTTTTAAGTACAACCCTTCTTATCCATAATACAAAAATAGAGTTTGTTGTCCTTCCCCTGCTCTTATGTGAATAGTTTGACATAATCTAGTTTTTATCAGCAGTACTGATGAACAAAGTATTTGAAAATTCCTGAACTTTCTTCAGATGTGCAGCTAAATGAACTTAAACCTTTAAAGACAAATTAATTCTTTAATTCTGCCAAGTTTAATATATTGGTGTGAAAAATAAGCTGTATACTTTTCAAACTGACATAAAATCGGTGTAGAGAAAGGTATTTGGATCTCACATTTGAAATACAAACTTTCAAAGCCTTTTGGAATAATTGCGCCCACTAGGTAAAGCAGGCCCTGCTTTGGAGAGAATTTGGTTGAATTGTGTAAAATCCTTCTAAAAATGCCATTGCAAAATTACTAGTTGACTGATTACTGTAGAGCAAGACCAAGGGAAGCTCTGTTCTTCTGTGCGATCGATGCCTGCCTTTAGACCAAGCAAGAGTGCTACAGAATCACACTAGCTGTCTCACCAGCACTCTGAAGTTTACAGCTGCTACAGTTGCAAGTTTTTACAACCTTTTAAGTTGTAAGTTTTCTTGATTTGCTCCTGGTAGGCCAAAGTACGAACCTCTCCTGAAGCATGTTCCGAATGGATGTCAGAATGCTGGGAATGGTGGAAGGAGAGTGGGACTCAGTAAATTAGACTCTTTTTGAGCCAGTTTCTGAAGCAGTACCCCGCTGGAGATTCTTTAGGAGGCTAGTGTGGTTGCTGAGTGTCACTGCTGACCTGTAATGTGGCTGTTTAAAGGATTTTGGAAAACTTGATGTGAAATCAGAAGACAAAAGGGGTGGTGGGAGAAGAAAGAGAAATGCCTAAATGTTCTGGATGCACAGGTATAATTTATGTAGAGAATAGTACAGTAGATGATGTACCTTCTCTTCCTAACACCCTGATTAATTCATGTGTTTCCTGTGCTTGTGCTTTAATACCATCACAGTCTTGTATTGCTGCCCTGTTGTCTCTAAGCTCTTTTAAGACCTCGGATGATTCATTGTGTTCTCTTCAATTATTTTGGAAATATGAGCAGCATACATGACCGTATATAAATAAACTTAATAATATGGAGATGGTTAGTTAGAACCATATAATTTCAGAGGAGTTGCTTGACCAAGATTGGTATCTTTCTACCATTTAGGCTTTGACTACGTGAGTACTGTGCATTGTGTCTAAATACAGACTAAATTATGCAGTATTAAAGTGCTATATTTCTTGTTTAATAGGTAGTTATTACAGTGAAGCAGTTGTTTTTAAACTGTAAAAACTCAGGGCTGCTTATTTTCTGAGCATTTATTACTGTCTTGAATTTAGCTATATAAATAAAAAATGTTTGGTATATAGTTTTTCAAGGTTTTCAGACTGACAGATATGGAACTAGGGCTATAGTTAGGTGTATTGTAGAAGTGTTGAAGTATTTAACTTTCCCTGTTCCATCCATAATCAAGAACAGGTAGGAAGCAACAAAGACTTTGTCCTGTTGTCCAGGAAAATGTAGTTTTACAGAATATGGACATATTCTTGTGTTTTCTCATCTCTGTACAATGATATTTACATATATATGTGTTTAAATTCCATTCTGTCAAAGGGCAAAAGAAAGAATTCAGAAGAATCATTTTTAATTCTATCATTGAGAAGATACCAACAATAGCATAAACATTAAGTGTTTGTTCACGTCATGGTATATTTCTAAAACCTAAATTCCTAAATACAATTTATTTCCTATTGCTAGACCTTGTTTATCATCATCATAGTTTCAAGTTCTGTCTTCAGTGTGAAGAGGTTTCCACTTCCTGTTCTTTGGTGGTTAGACATGTTTGAACTTGGACAGAAAAGTTTTACCTGAAAAATTTCTTGTGTTTCTCTGTTACTTTTAGTTATACATCTTTTTTTTCCTAAGCATGCCTTCATCTTCAAATGTTTTGAAGATCATTATTTTTCAACCTTATAACATTTCTCCATGAGATTTAGATGTTAATCATAAATATTGTATGCAAAACTGGTCAGATAAATTATTATTTCCTCATGTTGATGGCACAATCAGGTTTTTCTCAAGTAACACATGATAAAACTTCTTGCATCAAATTCATAACAGATTCTATATTGTCCATGTGTACTTACAGATATTTTAGAAACATTGGCTAGGATTTTGTCGTGCCTGGTACTCAGGCATTACAAGTGCAGAATGAGATTCTCCTGTCATTTTGTTTTTTGGGTTTTTTTTATACTTTCGAAGGTACAGACATGAAGGGGATGACCAAACTAGACCTTGAACTGTATGCATTCACTTCTGTGTGTGCTTTCTTTTAACCTTTGTACTTCTCCCTTCAGAATGCTGCTCTGCAGGTCTTTTCCAAAAAACTGACTGAGGAAGCCTCAGTATTAGTGCTCACAAGACTGATGCCACTCTGATGTGGGTTCTAAAGAATGCTCAGTTTGTTAAACATGGTACTGAGACAGCAGAGGCTGGGTCTCTTTGGAAACAAGGTCTGTCCAGCACCTGCCACCTGTAGCGTGTTGGCACATCCTTAGTCAAGGTCATTTTTCATGAGTCATTCCCACTTGGCAAAGGGCATGTGTAGAAATGTGATCCATATTTTTCTATATGCAATTCCGCAACTACAATGAACAGGTAGGATGTGGGCAATAATTGCTCTAGCAGCCATTGTTTCTTTGGAATGTGTCATCTTCTGAAAGATACATTATTCAAGTATAGATGCACACTACATTAAACAATACATGTTTTTTAGTGTACACCTCTTTGGGGTTTTCTTTTTCCCCCTTAAGGTAAGTCCATCTTATTACCTGCTTTATCATTGAAATATTCATAGTTGAGTGGAAAATATTTAATTTAGAAGAAAAAGAAAAACAATGGGAAGACGTTCAATAGTATGATTTAAATATGAAAATTGACCCAAGTTCAAATTACTGTGTTTTGATTCAGGTTCATGTGATGTGAAGTAGAAATGTGATCATAGTAGAAACTGGTCTATCCATTTACAAAGTACTTGAAGATTTACTTTAAAATAGGGGAAGCCAATTTCCTTATGCATGGCTGTATATAATGAAATCACAGTCTTTGAATCTTTCTGTGACTTTTCCACAGTTTTGAGTCAAATCATTTAGTCATGATGCCTTTCTTCTTCCCCCTTCCTTAGGATGTGAACTGTCTAATTCTGCACTATATCCCACCTTCTGTTATTCTGGTGTTAACTAAACACAGCTTTCTGCAGTATATGGTTGATACAATGCAGGGTATTTTCTGATAGAAAACATTGCTGTTTTCTTGCTTTTAGGTGAAGGCAAAGATTAAACCTTAAACATTAACCCTTCAGGTTGTCTCTTCACAGTAAATTAGATTTCGACAAAACCCCCCTTTTTCTTTAAACCTACACTCCAGCTTTTTACTTGTTATTATTTTTAAGTCATGAGAACACACTAATAGTTTAAATTAATTCTGAATTCCACTGCATCCATGGGCCTCAGCTTAATTTTAAGAATAAGCCAAATGCTGTGATCAGCAGTGTTTTTATGCTTGTGCACATGTCTGTGTTACTTTGAGCTAACACATTTCTGAGGGAGGAATTTGGCCTGTAAGACATGTAGTTGGCAGTGATGAATGAACAAGTCTTGACTGAGGTTCTGAGTGAGTTTGCTTATAAACTCAGGAAGTGTTCTGTGGGAGTGGCAGACAGCAATGACGCACTAAAAAGCCTTTCTTAACACAGAAAAACATACTTCGCAACTGTTAGCTACATTTTTCACAAAGAAAGCCAACTATTAGTGTGCTTACCTTGTTTGTTTTCTGTGGTTTTTCTCCCCACTCACATAATGAAAGGGAAAAATAGTGTGCATCTAACCCAGTATTTTGCTGATTTTTCAGTTTGCTCTTAGGAAGAATGTCTGTTAAGATTAAGAGCGTTGTGACCCAGAATGAGTAATGACTGGCACAGCCAGAGTGCTGAGAAGACTGTCACCTGCTCATTGTGTATTTTGTTTGGGTTTTCATTTTTTTTTTCTTTTTTTCTTTTTTCTTTTTTTTTTTTTGCCATGCCCTTTCATCCTGCTTCACTGAATGGTCAACTCTTTGTCTCTAATATGCTAGCCATTGAAAAATGTGAGGTATGAAAACATAAATGTCTGAAGATTTTTGAGACTGAGCTTAAGAAAATTGACAGGTATTTCAGTATTTCTGAACTCAAAATTCAGTCTCATGAATCTAGATGTGTGTTGAAAATCTATCAGAGTATTTTGCCTGGAATTTTGTCTAGAAACTGTTGTGTTCTACTTGGTTGAGTATATTGGGTTGAGCCAAGTAAAATTCTTTGTCTGGTGTGGTCTGAGCCCATATTTCAACTTTTTTTGTTAATGTTGATCTCAAGGTGCTGATGTAAGCAACTTTTTGTGGGTGTGTTTGTTTTCTTAATGTGACAATGAGGTTTGCCGTGTTTTGGGAGAAATGCATAAAGGTGAAGGCCTTTGAGTAAACACCATTATGTTATGTCAGTGAAATAACTGGCTCATGCTACTTGATAATAGGGTAAATGCTACAAAAGAAGGTGTAGGAAAGAACTATAATTAGTACATATGTCAACCTTGTTGAACTGTCAAAAGAAGGTGCGATAGACCTTCTACTTATTTTTATGGAGTGGGTTTTGGTGACTAAATGGCAGATGAGGGCATTGTGTTTGTAGGAACAGGATTGTGCTGCTTGTACCGAAGGTCTCTATTTGATTTCTTCACATTGGAAACTTCTTCCTCCTAGAGAAAAAGGGGAAAGGTGGGACTAAATAGTTGGTTTGCTATGTGATTAACAGTATTGTGTGTAACACCAAGTCGAATAGTAACAGTGATATTTGGACTGATAGAAGTTCTTGAATTCTATTAAAACACAAGTGTCACTCCATTTGGTTTTGTTTTAAAAGCTTGGGGAATGTTCTGAATAACCCATTTTATTTAAGAAAGCTGTGCATCTTTCTGGCTGTCTCAGTTACTGTGTTCAGTAGTGTGTGGTTTTGACTGCCTTAAGATTGGAATATATATTCTCAGAGCAGTGGAGTTGCTTCATACTTTTATGGTGCTTAGTACTGAGGGGTATAATTGGCAGAGTTGGTATTCATAGAACAGATACTTCTCAGGCTTTCACCAAACCCAGAGATTTACAGAGAGAAGGTGGGATCACTGTTCACTTTTTTTTTTTTTTTCCTTCAGGAATCTGTTTTTCTAAGATATGTAACTCTGGTGCCTTAAGATTAAATAAAAAATGCACACATATAACTAAAGTATTTACTGTTTGCTTTTTTTGCCACATCTGTGAAGAGATTTGCTGGAACATCAAACTTCCAGTCATGCAACTGTCAGAAAAAGAAGAATTAGATGAGCTTAGAAGTGATTTTAAGGTCTAGGGTTGTTAATATATGGTATGTAATATGTGCTAAAATATATAATCCAAAGAAATGTTTTCAGTCATACACATTTGGAGGTACTTATAAATCTGTTAGCTATCTGTGCAGTTGGACAGCTTTATTATATAAAAAAATGCCTAATAAAACAATGACTTCAGTTGCTGCTTCCAGCATGCATGCTAATAAATATCCACTACATAGAATTATTTCCCAAAATGTTCATTACAGCATTGTCATTTAAATTTTGATCTAAATGTGGTTTGTAAATTTGTAAATTTTGTAGCCTATCTTTGAGCAGTAACAAAATAGATTACAACTTAAGTGCAATCTTAATAAATGAAACAAGATTTCTCTCATGTTTTGACATATGGATCAGTGGCATAGCCAGTAGAAAAATGAGAAGTAAAAGCAATTTTGGAAAACAAAGAATTAAAACCATGCTTCCTTTCCTTGGTTGTTCTGTCTCTGTTCGGTATTTCTTTTTCCTTGGATAAATGTATAGGTGAGTAATTGTATTGAGATCCCTTAGCAGATCTTGTATCTGTTAGGAAAACCAAATAACTATTACTATCCAATAGTAGATACCTAAGAAAGTCTTACATGTGCATATGTATGATACACATATACATCTCAGAGTTCATCTCTGCTGCTGGCTCTTTATAAAGATATTTTGTGACTGTTGCACTTCTCTATCATGCCTTAACTAGAGTAAATGCAATTATTATAAGCTGAAATTTGTTTTTAAGTAGATGAAACATTCAAATATAGCCAGATTCCTAAAACTCCTAAAAAAAAGGTCTTCCTAAAAGAAAGTGTAAAGTTTGAAGGCTACATTTCTTTTGAATCATGCTAAAAACCTCTGAGAATACAAAATCACTATGTGAGCATAAGTCATATCAAATACCAAAACACCTGTAAAGGGAGGAAAAAACCCTTGTGTGAGTAGTCCACAATTTGTCAATAGACATGACAATAGGTAACGTCTCTGTTGAGTAAAAGTAAATAGGACAAGGAAAAAAATAATAAAGTTGATCTAGTGGCAGATGAGTTGTAGCCATCACTGTGAAGAGGTCAGGAAAATTTTGCCGATTTTACATTCCTTCCTTCTACCATTGAACTTCTGCAAAAGAGTGAGGAAGATGAAGTGTAGGATATTATGTGTTTAGTGTCTTTTTATATCTCTGTCTCTGTGTATAAATGACACAAACAAGTATAATTGTTATATAAGAGATTACTTATATAAGACTATATTATCATAATAAGTCTTTTGTAGCTGTATTTACAGGGAGCACTTGCTTGTACATAAATAAAAGGCATGCTTTTTCGGTTCCACTCTTCTTTTGAGATGAGATGAAAACAGAGCAATGTTGAAATCAGTAATGAAAATGAGGCAAAATCCTCAATTTGACAGGAGTTAACTCTGAGAAGGTGTCCAGGAACTATAGGAGAAAAAAAGAGTGATGGTGGAGGAAATTTTTTTATAGTCTAAGGGCAAGAGGCCTTTAACTCTAAAAAAGTAGTTTTGAAATTCTACAAGGGAAATATGTTTAACAGTATGTAAACATAACATCCAGAATTTCTTCATAGTAGATCCTGAGGTTTGAAAGCTTAATGGGTTTTGAAACCTTAAGAATTCATATGAATGCCCTTCTTTCATAAGCCAGCTACTTGAGAATAACAAATAGCCTCTGTAGTCTCTGCACTAGATTTAGTTGCACATTCTTTGAAGTGGCTTGTGCTATTCACTGTCAAATATCTGGATGAGGTCTCATTGAAGGGGAAGTCTAATTACTCTGAAATCAATGTTGCTGGATTTTGGCTTCATGCAAAAATATTTTTATACACAGAATACATAATTTTCTGAGAAATCATAAGGCATTTAAAATATTATTTGTGGTAGTTCATAGGTAGTTATGGATTATATGCTTTGACTAGGCAAAAGAAAATTGAAAATATTCTGCAAATTTCTAATTATGCGCTTGATAGGGCTTATTGAGCAGTTGCTCTAATCATGTGTCTGTATCATATTAGGTGTAGAAACAATCATTTGGATGCTCTTTGAAGATGTTAATATGTAAGATCTTGTGTTCCTACAGAAAACTGTTTTGTACCAATCTCTGAGATCATTGCTGTAGAAGAAACTGAACTTAAGAAACAGCGTAACATTGGCAAATGGCAAAAAATGGCAAAGCTGTATGCTTTCATAGGTAAGGCAAATAACAATGCTTGTGCGGATTACTTTACTGAAGATAACTTTAAAGCAGCCTCAAAATGAGTCCTTGGATTTAGTTTTTTGAATAGAAATGATACGTTTATAAAAACCCAACAAAAGAACCCTTTCTCCCTCCCCCTCCCCCCCAAAAAAAGTCCAAAGCAAACCCAAGCAAAAGCCCTACAAAAACAAACAAAAGAACCCCCAGTAAAATCTGTCAGTTTACACTTAAAAGATCCTTATTTTGGAAAATAAAATGCTTCCTTTAAGAACACATGCTGTGTTTAGGTATTTAATGAAGTTCAAACTAATGTCTTGTGTTTCTGCTGCAGAATGACTCTGCAGCAGCACACTTGCTTTCTACTACTTGACTAGAAAATCAAGAGAGGCTGAAAAAATGAGTACTAAATGTTTGGGTTGTTTTAAATTATCCCTAACCATCAGAATGTGTGGATGAGAAGGTTCTCTGTATTCGTGACTGCATTTTTAAAACAGTGCCCGAAATAAATGTGTTGGGAAAAGAGTGGTGACTTCTGTCCTGCAAAGATGAGGCAAATGTGATAGCTCCCATGCCAAAATTCTATGTTGTGGAGTACTTTCCTCACATTTAGTCCTCCAGTAAGAGTGATTGTAGGTAAAAAGGTAAGTATACTTGTCTCACCAGCCCAGTTCTTAATGCTCAAGAAAACTTGAAATCTTTTTTTCTGAGATTTCAGCTTGATGAAATTAAATTTGCTCTATTGGTTACATTAGATCTGATGTCAGTCTGGCTTATCTTCTTAAGCTTGTGGCATTTTATATTATGTAGATATGGCAGACTTTAAGACAGGTAAAATATTATATAAGCTCAGTGAACTTTTGTACAAATATGTTTGTAATAAGATTATGAAAAATGGCTTGTATTTGGTTTAAAAAGAAGTCAGTGTTTGGGTATCTCATACAAGGTAATGACCTCAGCAAGTGTTTTCATTTATGTTTTCATTTGGAGTTTTTACAAATGTCCTGTTCACACTCTGAATGCTTTTGTCATTTGCAGAAATGTGCAGTGGAAGTTAATTGCCACTTTTTCCAAAGGTTGATAATTTGGTGATCTTTCTGAAATGCATTTGTCATTTCATAGAACTGTTTCATTATGCCTCTTCCCTTTTTGTTTTCCTTTCTTTTTTTTTTTTTTAAATTTAAATAGTGTATTATGTGAAGAAAACCCGAAATCACCGCTGGCGGTGCAGTGATGTGACTTTTTGGTGTGTTGATGAGCACTTATGTAATCAGTGGATACAGGCACTGAAAGAATTACTTGAAATGCAGAGTAAGTTTGAATAAACTGTGAACATTTGCACCGTCATTTTTCAGGCTTGTTCATCAATCAATATAATTTTGATATATGCTTTTTTGAACTCTTAAGAGCAACTTGTCCTCAAAAATTGAGGGAGTCGGGAGTTGTAAGTGTCTCCTTATCACTAGTTTTGTGTTTTGCATATTCACTAAGTTGTGCTGAGTGTTTTATAGGACTGTGTCATACAATTTTGCCCAGATACAAATTATTTTCACAAAATAAGGACACATTACGTGCTTAGCAGAGGCTTTAAATGACTATAGCTTTGGAGAAGGTAAAGGGCAGGTGTAAGTACCTCAAATCCTCAGGGATTTGAAGTACTCTAGAGATTTAAAGGCAAGGATTATAGCAATTGTAAGATTTATGGGTGGCATTTTGTGTGTGTTTCACCCCCTTCCAGACTCGCTCATCAACAAAAGGTGCCTTATGTAGTAAGAGCTGCCATTAATTATTTCTGAAACTCTTGGGCATCTGTGTCTTGAAGGCTAAAAGTAGTTTTGCAGGCATTATTCCTGAAAGAGATACCTTGAGAGATGACAGTGAGTGGCAGGAGCAGAGTAACTCCATGACAGAAGGGAGGTCAAGGATGACCACAGCACAGGCAGTGCTCTCTCTCGTTGGCCACGGTGCAGTCCCACTGCATCTGAGCAGGGTGGGCAGAACAGGGATGGGGATGAAAGCAGGTCTGATTTACAGCCCCAGTGACATAAAGTGATTGGGTCCATCCAGGGAGCTGGGGACAGGACTGCAGATGAGCTACGTACAGCACAGGTCTGAAGTCCGACTGAGATGCAGAACTGGAGAAGGGATTGAATGCAAACACACCTACAATGTGACTCAAGCAAGTACTTTAGGCTCACAGAATAAAAATGGATATTTAATGAAGACTGTTCTGAACAGGCAATGGGAAGATGCTTCTTAATGTTTTTGGTTTGCATACATTGCATAAGGTCTTTCTCAAAGAATGAGGTTTGTGCACCCATTCAGTACACCTGGGAGAAATGTGGCCTGGGCAGTCAACTCTGAGTGCAATTGTTACTTTTATTGGTAACAATTTCAGAAAAGAGAACATGTTCTCAGAGGGGGTGAATAGCGCTTTGAGTGTATAGCAGATTTAAACCATGCAAACAGTCTACCTTGGGTGGATTTTTTGTAAAAGTGTGCTGATCTAATAACTCTGATATTCTTGCTTTTAAAATAATAATTTAGAATGCCATCTGAGGAAGTATGGATGTTACAAGGTTTTTTCTGTTCCATTAAAAAAAGAGAAAGGTTCTCTAGGTGCAGCAAGCATTACTCTTTTGCATGTCTTTTAGTACAGAGGTGTAATAATTGTTTTCATTGCCACTACCAATGTAAGTCCATAACTATTTGGGCAAACTTGAGATAGTAATATCAGAGGTGTCTTTGGCTGGCAGGGCGGAAGGGTTTACGCTATAGGGCAAGCCCTTGCTGTGCAGCATGTAATTTTGTGAGGTGTTCTTATTGAGACTTGATCACAGAAAGGAAATGCATTTTAACTGTGTTATTAAAGCAAAAAGATATTTAAAATAAATTAATGTAAAAGTATTTCTACATTTGCTTCACTTGCAAGTGCTTTTCCTATTGCTGCCCTTCTGGCCTTGTATACTGTGATATTAATGTAATTATTATTGCTAATGTAGTGGGGAGGTAATGCAAGAATGACATGCGTAAGAGTGTGACATATGGAGTCAGAAGAAATGATTCTGAATTTCCCTTGCCATCTTATTAACAATTTGTTCAATACTGTCAGTATCCTCAATATAATAAAGAGGAGAGATGAAGGCCACTTTTAGAGCTCTTTGTTAGAGAACTGTAAGAGTTAATCAAAAATTCTAAGTCTCTTACGCTGTGATCACTTTGTTGTTCATAGGTTGGGTTTTGTATGGCTTGTTGAATTGTTGTTTTGTGTACAAAAGGAGTATGCTGTAATATTTTTTCCTTTCTGCAGAGTCCAGACCAAAGCAGTTGCTTGTGTATATTAATCCCTATGGAGGAAAAAGACAAGGCAAGAGGATTTATGAACAGAAAGTTGCTCCTCTGTTCAATCTGGCTTCCGTATCCACTGATGTTGTTGGTGAGTAATGAATGTTTTAGTTTCTTAACTCAGTATGAACCCTTTAAAAAATCCTCGAGCAGCAAAAGTTCTTTCTGTTACCTTTTCTTACTGAGGAAATGAAACAAAGTGGTAGAGAATGTTTTCTAATTGAAGCATAGGCAACCAAATAAATGACAACCTAATATCAACTTCCTGCTTACTAAACTGAAACTTCTGGTCCTTCTGAGCCATTTGACATCTTAATTTACAAAATACTGCCTTTCTTCTCCTTTTCAGTTTCAATGTTAAAAACCAATTGTTCATTTGCACATTTTTTAATGAGATATTTTTTCTGTATGTACTGCAGTGCATGTCTCTTTCAATTTTTTTCCCTGGCAAAATCTTTTGAAACACATCTTATAGACAGGCTGGTTTATGCTCATGTTGTTAACAGAATCATGGTTATTAATTAATTATTTTTTACAATTGTGGATTATAAATTATTTTATGGTAGTATTTTTTAAGAATAAATTTTAATGTGTTTATTTCTCCACAGTAACTGAACATGCTAACCATGCTAAGGACAATTTATTTGAAGTTAATATTTATAAATATGATGGGTAAGTAACTTCACTTGCCTTATTTTTTATTTCTTTTCAATATAATATATTATGTAACCTGCCTGTTCTTGTCTCTAATTTAAAATGGTAGCCTTCATTGCATCAACTGAAAGTCCTGGGGCATGTTCCTTTCTGTAGGAGATCCCCATTTAGGAGTATCAAAAGAAAACTAAACTGTTTCAGTAAACTTGTTCAACACACAATGTATTCAAGTGTAGTATAACAATGGTGACATGAGATTTGTGTTCAAAAGATGAATGTAAGATTAATTCTGCTTATTTGAGCATTCTGGAAAGCTCAAAAGCTATCCTGAAACATTTTATCTTGATGTACACATGAGTTCAGAACACTGCACCAGTGGCATTCAACCTGTTTGTAAAAAACATGGACTGTTTAGAAATATTTCAGGTAGTTCCTCTTGCTGTGTGTGGCTGTTCAATAATGGCTACATCACTTGGCTTTATTTGCATTTGTTCTGTTGTGGAGTTATGGTTTTAAAAGGAGACCTGACTGAATGGTGATATTGCATTCCATTATTAAATCTGCTGTTAAAAGCAGAATATTTTAATAAATAAGCTAGTCATTTCAGTTTCCAGTTCATAACATGAAATAAGTTATATGTCTGGAAAATCATGAAAATGTATGCAGAGCCTATACAGATAAACTCTCATAACTACAGTATTTTGAAATAGTATTTTGTGCCTGTTGACAGGTACATTTAAACTCGTAAGGTGCAAAAATAAAACACATTCTGTCTTTTCAGAGTAGTTTTGCTAGAGGATCAGATCTATATACATTGTATATATCAAATAAGGGCATGATGTTGGGAAATTTGGTTAGTAGGAAACTACATTCATGGGCTGAATTCCCAGACTTTACCTGCTTTAAAATCAGTTGACTTTAAATAAGCAGTTTTGTCTGTACTGGGATTTTTTTTAATTTTTCAGAAGGGCAAGATGGGAGGACCGTGATCCTATAAAAACCTACTTAGTTAACGTTTTGCCTTTTCATTTGACTTGTGATTTGGGATATGCTGGTTGCTAGTGAAATTCCAATACAGAGCAGAAAGGGGGGTCAGTGAGCCCCATGTCCACTCCTAGCAAATTGTTTTTTAAAACAATTGGCAGTGAACCAATTGCAGTGGTGTCTGAACGGGTTTTGGCAGATGTGAGGTCTTGTATTGTAGAAATTTAAAATTTATTTTCTTTTTTTGGTTTTCTCTCTCTAATATGCCAAGATAGAAACTAATAGGCCAGAGAACTGCTTCTTTTTAGAATCTTATGATTCTTCTGTTCCCGGGCTGGGCCTGAATGGCAATTGGCTTGGGAACTGTCATTCCAAGCCTGATCTTTGTCAGGTATAAGTCTTTTTCTGTGGTCAACAGTGATATAAGGAAGGAGATCTTGTACTAAAATTACTTTTTAAATAACAGATCACATGGTCATCTGGAAGATTTAAAAAGTGGTTGAACCACATAAATGTGTTTCTTCAAGTTCGGCTGACTTCTCTAACATGCAGAAAAAGCTTCTTTGTATTCTTACATCTAATTGTTGTTCAGGTGTCCCCTGAGATTGGTTCTGATAAGTGGCTTTCCCCTTGTTCAGTGAGGAATTTCTTCATTTAATCTCCAGATTCCGTATTTGGCAAAGCCATAGATGGAATTCTGCAACTAGATACAGGATTCTTAATGTTAATCACTTCACTGCTTTTCAAATGTTTTTACTTAAGGCAGCTTATTTAAACCTCTCGTGTGTGTTTCGTTTTTGTTCTTCCTAGTTTGCCTTCTAAGAATTTCTTATGCTGAGTGTATGTACTAACCTAATAGCTCAGTGATAGAACTGCTTCTCTTTAAGCACAGTTACTTAAAATATTCATTAGGTTACAATATAGCAGGGTTTTGTGCATCATTGTGCAGAACAGTTAGACCATGCTGTAATATTTTGCAGGAAATAGCCGTGTTTAGAATGAGTGACATGTGTCGCTGTGGTTCCTTATTCATATGCCTGTTGCACAAGCCTTTGTATAACTGTTTCTAGTTGGTGTTTTCCTGGTTTTTGAATTAGTTCACAGAATGGTTGAGATTAGAAGGGACCACACTTCTTTTAAAACTCATTTTTCTTATGGACTAGCTTCTCCCGAAATCCTCTAGCATATGTCGTTTACTGTTACCATCTCTCTAAAAAGTGAAATGCTAGCCTACTAGTAAAATAAAACCAAAAAGTAAGAATTACTCTAAGATCTCTTTCAAGCTTTCTTAACTAGGAGCCTTCACACATGTGTGACTTGTACATTGGTCATCTGATGTTTGCAATGAATTTGGTCATGCTGTTATTGCATATATGAAGTTCTTTATCAATATTTACCCTTGATAGATACAGACATTCATATAATTGTCACCCCTGATCCTGGATACAGTATTTGTTCTAGAAGGTGATCACATGGCTGGAGCACCTGTGCTATGAAGACAGGTTGAGAGTGCTGAAGTTGTTCAGCCTGGAGAAGAGAAGGCTTTGGGGAGACCTTAAAGCAGCCTTCCAGTACCTATAGGGGTCTTACAAGAAGGCTGGAGAGGTACATTTCACAGGGGCATGTAGTGATAGGACAAAGGATAATGGTTTTAAACTGAAGGAGGGTAAGTTTAGATTAGGTATAAGAAATTGTTTGCTGTGAGGGTGGTCAGGTGCTGGAACAGGTTGCTCAGATCAGCTGTGGATGCTCCATTCCTAGAAGTGTTCAAGGCCAGGCTGGATGGGACTTTGAGTGAACTATGCTGAGACAACATTGACCATAAACTGACCTGGAAATTTTTGTTCACTTAACCTCTATTTTGAGTCTCCAGAAAAAGATAAGAAGAGCTAAAGTTGAGGAATAATGTAGTTAAGCTATTGGAAGAGAAAAAAGTTATAAAAATGGAAAGCGAATAACCTTCTATCCCTTCTCTCCCAGTCTCCTAGGTCTTGACTTGGAGTTGGACTGTGTATGTTTTTAAGACTGTCCTCTCCATTCATGAAAACAAATGACTGGCTTTTTCAAGCTTTTCTTCTGCTGGAAATACAATAATAGCTAAATTTAAACCATCTATACTTAAAAATTAGGTAAATTAACTTGTCCTATGAAAATAAGTGCTCATTCTGCAATATCTGTTGCTGACGATGTGAAAGAAAGTTTATGAGTTGGAAATTATTGCTGTAGATAACAGTAAACATTCCTAAACTTGTATACTAGGGACTGCACATATAACTTTGGGTTTCTCATGTGTTCCTTTAAAGTGTATTTGAATTAGTTTTTCATTTAAATAATGTTTTTGCTTTAAGAGTTCAGCGTGTGAATTTGATTATTGTTCATAAAATGTATAGTGCTGTAAAATAGTCTTTTACTTCCTAGTATTTGCTTGGCTGTGGACTCTCTGCTGAGCTTTTACATATTGAGGATCTGTGTAGCTGCTGCACCAGCTCTGACCTGAATTAAATTTGCAAAACAAAGTTTTGCATCTGGTAACATTTAGAACTCTGTTTCATTTTGAATGGTTATGTAGATATACCTGACTTCTGTCTGTTTGATGGGCTCTCAGCATGCAGGCATGCACTTCTGTTTTTTGACTTTCATATAACATATATCCCTATTAAATTGTGTAAAATATACTTTTGCCTGAAGTGGCAAATATTAACTTTTCCCTTTTTAGTAAAGGTACCCTATTTCCATTTTGTGCACTTAGAAAGCTGTATGTACAGTCCTGTTCAGTGTTTTATTTGTATAGTGAATTTTCACTGGTATTTGTCTGTCTGCACACAGCAGTAGAGGATAAAGATTTTTGTAGGTTGCATTCCAACACTTTTCCTAATATTACAGATAAATCTAGGTGCATTTGCAGTTGTGTAGCTTGAAATTTTTTTTCCTGCTTTTTGTTAATTGCCAGTTGACTGTGGGCTACTATATACTGTAAAAATAGAGGAAGAGAATAAAACAACTATTTTTGATGTGCCCAGTGCATGGCCTAAGTAGAACACTTGCCGTGTTGTTTATTGACTGTTAGTGTGCATTCTAATTTGTGTTTCCTGGCAGTGTTGTTTGTGTTGGTGGGGACGGCATGTTCAGTGAAGTGATGCATGGTCTCATTGGAAGAATTCAGAAGGACTCTGGCATAGACCAAAATAATCCCAAAGCATCGCTAGTCCAGTGCAATATAAGGATTGGCATAATTCCTGCTGGTAAGAAAGGGTTAACTTTCGGGGGTTTTTTTCCTTCATTCTTGAAATTTTTTCATATTTATAACTTCTGGAATTTAGGCCTAAGTGTAAGATCTGAGCAATGATATTCCATAAAGGCACTTAACTAAAACTGTCTCCAGATATAATTACTGATCGCATGCAATTTTATTTAGGAACAGTATTTTGTAAAAGAAATCAAATCTTAATGTGTAACTTCGGAATTTAATTACTACTTCTTTCATTATGGCTTATTGTGTGTTAAAAGGAGATAAGATGTCGACAGTAATACTCTTCTGAACACATTAATGAGTAGAATTTACTGAACAGAAATTTACCTGGTAAATATTTTTCCAATTCCAAATGCTCTACAAATTTAGTTAGAATTGTAGTGAGAACGTCCCACTGGTCTGGCAAACTCCAGAAATGAGCTAAGATTTCTTCTCTTTTTTTTCCTCCATTTGTCATCACAGCAAGGACAGGGCAACGACAACTGAGGAACAGTTCTGTTTCCAGACCAAGTTGTAGTTTCTGCCCCTTTTAAGAGGTGCTATGCATTCACAGTTCTCAATGTGAGCCACTTCTTCCGGCAGTCTCTCATTTAAGAGAAATCATTCTTCAAACTGAGGTCTTTAGTGATTTTATTATTGTTATTTTTATGGACAATGAAGGTACTCTTTGGATCAATCTTGCTATTTTAAATCTAGTGTCCCAGGTGTTACCTCTTCTTGCCTATTTGGTCCTCAAAGGTTCCTTCAAAAGTGGATTTACAAGATGACTCTCTCTTCCAGAACCGAATTAAGTGTTGCAACTCTTTAAGAACTCTTTATCTGTAATTTTGAGATCTCCATAGAGAGACAAATGGACAGTCCAGTGTCTTTTCTATGCTGTTCTCTTTTTCTTGTCTGATGCTTGAGCTTTCAAGTAAGAACTGGGATATGAACTAAACATTGTGAGCTTCTGATTAGAATTAAAATAAAAGTTTCTGAGAAAATTTAGCACAGGTTGTAAAAATATATCAAATGAAGTAGTATGGTTCTGTCCTCCGACTTTAGGTGACTAATTTTATACCCCTTACATTTTTGTGAAGAATGTATCCAAACCCAAGTGATCTGAATTGTTGCTTGGAAGAAGCTTAACTATTCCTGCTTTCAGTACAATAAATGTTTAAATATCTAAAAGTTGCAATGTGACTATTCCCTTATGGTTTTTTACTCTCCTTGTTACCTAGCACATTATGGGTTCTGTATAGTAAAATTACTATATTTAAGTATATTCTGATTTTATTTGTTAAAACTTTGTATTAAAATCAGTTTGTGTAACAAAATTCACAAAAAGAGAATTTGAAGTGTTCTTCTCTTCCTTTTCCTTATTTGGGCAAATTTCTTGAACTAAATGTTTTTTGCTTACATGATTAGCTTCAAAACTTTTGCCTACTGATGATATGCGACTATAAGAAGATACAATTGAAAAAAGAGAACCTCAATATTAAGAGCTATTTCTTTGTCCTTAGGAAAGACTAATTTTGCTTTTTCAACTATTTCTTAATACATTTTTTCAACTGTACCCAAAAAGTATGACCTTCACTGATATTCTAATTTTGCTAACATGTATCAAGTCACTTTCTCCTCTTACATATTTTAATGTTTTGTTTGTTGTATTTTGTTCATTCTATCCTTTTGCTATTTGATTGTATACTGTATGTTCTATTCCTTAAACTAACATGAGAGAGTGTTGTAATCAGTGTTATAATTCAAATATTTTCTCCAAGTCATTATTCAAATTTCTCAAAAATTATTTATAATGGTTTATAAGGAAGCTGGCCTTAGAGTTCTATTAATTCATTTTTTGGAAGAGAATAATACATATCTTGATCTTCTTGTATATTGTGCAATGTTTAAAATGATCCATTACTGTATATATTGGAAAGTGTTTATTTGCTGAAAAAGGTAGTCAAATCACTGAACAAGTCTTAATGCTTTCTTAACGCATCTAGTCATTACAGGGACCTTAAATTGAGCATGAAATGCCCACCCCGAAGGCAGCAAGAGGGTTTTTTTGTTTTGTTTTGTTTTTCTTCCAGCTCTTGGTGAAGTTGTTCTCTGTTGATCTTTGCTTGATATGATGGAGTTCTAACCATGTATTGACCTCAACAGATCCCCTAGTTCCATCACAAGTACAAGAAGTCTGTTCCAAAAATAAGTGAAATTCTTAAAAAGACTTTTCTTTTAAACTAAAGTGACAGTCCTGAAATACAGCAAGCCGAAAGTAATAATGAAATATAAATCATCCATCTAGAAAAACTTCATCCATTATGTTCTTTCTAGTTCTTTATAAGCAACCTTTATTTAGAAATCCTAAAAGCTCATTAATAGATATTGAAAACAAACACTATCCATAGTTTAGAGATTGAGATCTAAAGCTCTGTGTGTCTTCTGAAACATGGGGATAGTTTACTCAGTGGTGACAGGAACCTGGGGTAAGGTGACACTGGATCAGTGTTTTTGCCTTTTTTGTCTTTCAGTTCCTGATGTCAAGCTGTGTTAAAAGAAACATGGCAGGTTGTGGTTTGTGGTTGTGATTAAACAGTTTCTGTATTCAAACAGACACTCAATTCAGCAGACTTAATGTTTGCTCACTGGCTGTCAATTTAACTGTACAGAGGTTTGAAATTACAAATTAAAGAGGTTTAATGCTAAAACACTCCTATCCATATGACTGGGTTTGAGTAATTAGCTTTATTTCATAGCAGAATTCCATTGTGCAGGTTCTTTTTTAAAAATGTTGAATGATACTTGTATATCATGGTTCTAACTTTCTGGAGCAGGTCCCTGTTTGGCTCCGTTTTTTTCTTAAACAGATGTGTCTGTTTCCAGTCTCTTGTTAGTGTGTCTTACAGTTGAGAAATGTCATGATTTCTATGCTTTATTGAACATTATTGGCATGAATAAAAGGCTTCCTCTCAAATGGCAGTTTTAACTTCTGAATTTCTCTTAGTTGCAGCCATTCTTCAAATCTACCAGTGTAAATTGACTGATTGCCATTGTAAACAGATTTGCTGTTAAGAGTACTTAGAGGTTGTAGCACACCTATGAAAACGTCTGTTTAGTTATTTCTTCCTCCTAGCCTTAAAAACTAATTCTTTCTTCCTAGCCTTAAAAGCATGTTCAGCCATGGAGTCTCACTGCATTCAGAGTAGTAGTATGTCTCTACAGAACTTTAAAACAGAGAATCGTTTCTGTTACAGCATGTGATGCTGAGATTTCATCCACATGTTTCAGTATTACACTTATATCCTCTGGAGTAAGCTGAAGTAATTTGTTGTTCTTATTAAACTTGGAATAGAATTGGAGGACAAAGCTGTCAACTACTGTCATAGGACTCCTTAGTTAAAAAAGAACTTAGTATATTAAGTAATCTAATTATCCTAGCAGTTAGTTAAAAAAAAAGTCCTACTTCACTCTGTGTTGTGACATAATACTATTGCATTCATTCCAAAAAAAAAGTCTGCAACCTACCCTGGAGATAGGGGGAATATTCTTCCAAACACTAGGGAAGATTGAATAAAGTGTAGACATAAGTTAATAGCTACAGTGATTATAGACTTCTAGTGAATCCAGATCACTCTCATTTTTGTGGCAGTCAACTCTGTAATGTCTAGGATTGAGGCATGCAGTATGATTATAATCAGCATGTTGATGAGTAGCTGTAGAAGTTAAAAATGCTAAAGATGGAACAGGCTTCCTGTGTGAAGTTGTATAGAAAAATGGTGGAGGATTCATTCACAAACTTAAAAAACCAGATTTAAGTCAAATCATAAAGCATTACTGGACTCATATACTGCTGTCATCTAGAGTCTGAAAATTCTCTTGAAAAATGTGTTATAGCATAGCAATAAAAGCTATCTTTTTTTTTTTATTATTACTCCAAGTGATGTCCACAGCCTTCTCAGTTACAATGTTTGTAATATTTAATGATCTTTGCTGTTTAGTTAGTATCTCATTTCATAGTTCAGTACATCCACTTTAAAATCTGAAGTGTAATGTTTTATGTTTCTCCTTCAGCATTTTAAATCATTATACTTCTTGAAATTACAATCTTATTGCTAAATGCTGCATTTCACATAGTGGGCCTGCTGTGGAGACAACTAAGTCAAGATTACTTATTCCTGTGATGTTAATTTCACCTCTTAAATTTGCCATTATTGGATTAATCCATTTTTGTTGTACTGTGTTACTGAACTTTTGCTGAAGTGACTATCTACCAAGAAATCCCAGACCAAAATCCTTCTGAACTTGTTCTTTTTAAGCCAGTTTGTCATTCTGCAGATGTTAAACTTGGTTTTTTGGTCTCTGGATGCAGAAAGGAAGATGTATAAAACTTTTGAGTAGGAACATGAGTGTAAGCCCAGGCCATTCATTTGTCCCTATAACAGTAGCTTCTGCTCGTGCTTTTTAATGTGCCAGATCCTTGTCATTAAAAATCACTTCCCAGAAAAGTCAGTTTCTAGATCTTTTTTCAAAATACTAAGTGCTTTTTGACCCAAGAGTGTGCAGTTATTCTGCCAGTAGCATGACTCACCTGACATTTTGTCTATGAGATGACTGCATGGATTATAACTTCACAAAAATACTGCACATATATGGGACCCCCACTGAAGTTGCTATTCTCCCTGTTTTCACTATGGAATCTTCTTTACATACTAATTTGTCTGAGGATTCTGTGTGTGCTACAGGAGCACATTCCCCTATCAGGAGTATCTCACATGGAGCAATGCTCATGAGCTCTAAAAATATTTGTATTTCTTTACTAAATTCACTGTTTTCCATGGGATCAGCATCTAGCTGACTTGCTTCTGTCACCTGCTTAGTTTAGTACTTCCAGTTGTTTGAAATGTGTTTCATTTTCCATCAATAAAAGCATAAAAATATCTATAGCCCACACTATGCATGTGTTTTGGTTTAAGAAAACTTTAAGTTAGTAGGCTAATTGTATTTCAGATGATTAATTCTAGCATTTTGACTTTTTTTTTTTGTTGGCCGACAGAATCAATGGCACGAACTCTTCCATACAACCAGGAAATCTTCTGGTTTTGCTTAACACTTTGATGGTTCTATGACCAATTTAAAGCTTGTGAATTGGTGTCTGAGCACCTGTCTGCATGCCTTGTCTGCTCTCAAATATCCAGCAATATTCACATGTAAAGGGAAAATCAGATGATTTAACTGTACTACATTCTGTGTGGTGCAGTTTAGCACTTTGATTTCCTTAATAATGCTTCAGTAAAAGTGTTTTATGGGGAGTACATGCTCTTTAATAATTTAAATACATATCTTGATCATTCCTCTTTGTGATTAATTGAAAGGAAAGATTACCTTGATAATTTTTAAATCACTAAATTTTTTTTGTATAAAAGATTACATTTTTCATATTTGTGGAGGGAAAGAATGTAGAAGGACTTGCTTGTATAACAACTATGTGCCTGTAAGATACCTACTAATAAAAAACAGGCTTTGGAGAAAATAAGTAAAGTAGGGTAAAGATTCAAAGTAATTATACTTTAACAAAGGCAAGTTGATGTGCTCTCTACATACTTCACAGAATCACAGAATATGCCAAGTTGGAAGGGACCCACAAGGATCGAGTCCAGCTCCTGGCCCTGCACAGGACCATTCCCAAGAGTCACACCATGTGCCTGAGAGTGTCATCCAAACACTTCTTGAACTCTGTCAGGCTTGGTCAGGCTTCATGTTTTCAGTAAGCTCTTAATATCAAAATATCTGGGATGAGAGCTTTCTTTAGCTGGGAGAAGTCAAATATTCAGTTGTCCATGTGTGTTGGCAAGGTGCCACCATCATTAAAATGTACTAGCCAGATGCAACACAATTGTACTGGTGTAGCAATTGGAAGCCGAGTAATCTGCAGCACTTGAACACTGGTGGTATTTTAGGTAATGGAGTCAATCTCCTTAGGGTGAGTTTCAGTTTGAAATTGACACTCAAATTTTCGTGCTTACATTTGATGTCTGCAAGTGAGATGGATATCTAAACTCCTGTTATAGCCAGGAGCCATCTGGTCAATATGGTCAGTAGAGCCTGTTGATCTTCTATTGCATCTGCCTGTCACATGCAGATGTCTGGCTTCCTAAGGCCCTCCCAGTGGGGCCTGTGTGTGAGTACCTTGAATCAAGTTCAAGCTGCCATCAGCTCTTCCTGGCAAGATGTTCTTGAACAAAATGGAAGCTTTGACATACTGTCTGCAGTGTTACATGCACACATGTAGCTAAGTGTCTTAATCTGAAACTTATCCTTCCCTTGCATGGTGATTTTCTTCTCTACCACCACACCAATGCAAAAATTAGTTAATTTCTATAGTGAAGATCTCTTGGGGTTTTTTTGCTTGTTTATTTTGGGGGGGGTTTTTTGTTTGTTTGTTTTAAAGTGAATTAGGGCCCACTTAGCAAATGGTCCAACTACTTTCTTGCATGTAGTTCTTTGCAACCCATAAAAACCTCTTATATTTTCCTCCCCTCAGACTGTTGCCATAAAAAATCCCCAAAGAGAATCTGGCAGAGTATGTGTGTAATTTTTTTCTTGGTTTAACCAGAGCATACAACAGCCACTATCTAACATTAGTCAAGACTCTTGCCCTGTGAAAGCTTCTTGCCCAAACTGGGTGCTCTGGCAATCCTAAACTATTAATCAATTAAACTATTATTCAAGCTGTATTTGCATTCTAATCTTTTTCATATTAGACTTATACTGATGAAATAACCCAGATTTTGGTGGGGTTTTTGCATGTGCATCTCTTCTGAGTGCTGTTTCAGCAGCTGTAGATTCCACATCTATTGAAGACCCACCTAATGGTTTAGAAAGCTTGTTTGCTTAAGAATATTCAAAAGGATTCAAGTCCTTAGTCATCATGAACATTTTTGTGACCTTTAAACTTGTCCATTAGGTTCATGCTAGGTGTAGTGTTATATTCTCTTGGCAGGTTATGTAAAGAATGCCATACTTACATCCATGTAATTAGGTCGCTGATTTTGTTGCTCCGTACTACCAGCTCCAAGAGGGGAAAAAAAATACATTTAATGTTTGTGGTTGATACTCCACTGTGATGTTTGAGAAAGAGGGATCATTTGACACTTGGTAAAAACTGTTATGTCTTCCTCAGTCTCTCATTTTAGAATCTCAGAATTAATTTCAGACTTCAGTTTTAATTTTAGCCCTTCCTTGCTAGTTAATGAATAGAAATGAAAATAAGTTCTATGTAATTGCCAAAGAGATTAATCAGCTTTTAATTGACTACAGAAAATCATAGGCAGATAAGCCTCTGCTGTTGAAATGTAGCTTGCATGAATTACCCTCTTCTCCTCCCACCTGTAGTGTAATACTACTTGGAAGCTCTGTTTACATCAAGGCAAATGTGATTAAGCAATTCTAGGAGTAGAAGACACACATAGATCTTGAAGAAATTAGAAAGGCTGGATAAAGTGCTAGGCTTGTACATTCAGCAGTAAAAGTTCAGATCAGATCTTTCAGTGGCTAATTTTTTCTGGTTTTCTTTTCAAAAGTAGTGAGAATTGTATTTCTGCCTAATTGAAATTCCTGAGTGTAGGAGGCAAAATGGAACTGAACAACTTGGCGGTAAAGTATAGCTTCAGTTTCCAAACTAAATGTTTTTTGCTATAAAACTTTAGATGTGACATGAGATCATTATCTGTGTACCTTGTCTATTACAATACTGCGAGAAGTTGGAGTCCTGTTTGCTGCCCAATGGCATAAGCCTGTAGTCACACTGTTTCTTTTTTTCTGCAGTTCTGTTATATTTAAATTCTCTTTAATTGGCTCCTGGGGCTACTTCTTGTTTACTATGGCAGATTTCTGCATAGCATTTACTTGGTAGAAGCTTCTGTTCACAGGTAGAGGAAGTGTTGTCCTTTTTCTGAGAAGTGAATTGGAGGAAAAAGGATTATCTTTGCTCCTGTTCTTAACTGTGCATGCCCTGTTTTTGAAGTGAATAAGAAGCAAAAGTGGATTTTAAACAGTGATTGCTTATTCCTCCATTTTTCTATTTCAATTTGATTAGGCCTCAGAAATTAGGGACTCTCTATTTGAGCTGCTTATCAGCTAGTGTATCGATAGCAAACCTGAGAATATGTATGTGGACAAAGTAAGTTTTTAGATATCTAGCCTTGACTTTGAAGGAATCCAATTTCATGGAAGTGATGGGAGAAACTGTAAGATAAATTTGGAGTTAGGTGCTGCAATAAATACACTTCTGTATGTCTGGACCTGACTTCCAAGTCCCTGCTGCAGAGTAGAAAATAGACCCCTACATTAGGTTCTTGTTTTTTATAGGGATCAGGGAGAATTGTCCATTTCTAAACAGCACATAGGTGAAACCTAAAGCTTCCCCCCTTTCTTCTTGTAGGTATTTTGCATCAAGACTGTAAAGGTACATCTCTATCCATTTTGCTCCCCTATCCAGAAACTAATTCCTGAAAGCAGATATTTACTAATTTTCAAATGATAGAACAGAGCAGAAATTTCTGATTTAAGACTGAAGGAGGAGAAGATGTTGACATCCTGGAATTTACATCAGTACCACAAAAAAAGAGGACACCAGTCAACTTCTTTTCATGAGATCTCAATGAGCAAGCAATCATAAGCAAAGGAGAATCAGTGTATGCCTGCCTTAATTGATATAAAAGCTATAATATAATCCTGAAATTTTCCATGTACATTAACTTACTTCCCTTCACTAACTGCTATATAGTTATTGATTATATTGTGAAAGTCTTTGTTATTTGTACAGAGAGAAATAACTTGTACTCACTGGGGGGAAAATGTTGCACCTTAAATAATAATATTTGTATCCCTGTATTTACTTTGTTCCATAAAATAGAACGGGGAAAGCAAAGGAAAGTAATGCTTTTATTTGGAGGACCATGCCCGTAATACTTGTTTTGCAAAGATACAAATTGATTTCTAGTTTTTTGTTTTTCAGGATCAACAGATTGCATATGCTATTCAACTGTTGGCATTTCTGATCCAGTAACATCAGCTCTTCATATTATTGTTGGTGAGTGGTCACAGTTTGCTGTTTTGCTATGAAAGTAATGAAAATAGCCCAAAATACTAATTTAATTTAGTTAGATTTAAGTCTCTGATACAGGAGGTTAAAAATTAATTTCTTTCTCTACACTAGTTCATTGTTTTCAAGGGATAATAACATTCTGAAGCCTTGTCTGGTGCTAAAGTTTTCATGCATTCTGGCATTCTTTTGAAAATAGTAAAATGCATTAAGCAGCATCAGTTGTTGGACTATATCTCTCTCTATATGTATATCTGTCTTAGAGAAAGCTATGAGAAGTGCATGTAGTATTTTGTGCTAGTTATCCAATTGTCCTGTGCAATTCAATGTTCCCATGCCAAGTTAGAAGTATGGCTTCTACTTGACTGGAATTAGCTGATGATTCCCATTTTCTACCATCTGTAAGTCATATATTTGAGGAGGAACTAGGGAGGAAAGCTACTCTTCAAAAACGCTTTTTGATGATGTTGTCAGAAGCAGGGATGCTGACATTGCCACTTCTAAAAGTCCCCTGGTAATGGAATCCCTGAACTGCATGGGGGCTGAAGGAGACAGCTTGGCATATTCAGTGCATTGTGATTTGTGATGTCCATCCCATCTGCCACATACTGCAGAAATACAGTCACCCAGTTCTTAATACTGAATTTGAAAAATTGTGCAAGGTGGTCTTCAGTTTTAACAACGCTGTGCAAGTGTGAAGGAGAGAATTTCCAAATGACAATTAGTTCATTATCACTTATTAGTGAGTGCTTAACAGTTTCAGTTTTAGGAGCTGGTGTTACAAAGGTTTACACATGTGCTTCTCTTACTAACCTATGGTTGACTGTGTTCAGCATCTGCAGAGTTTTGGCCATTGGACTAGGATTGCAGAGAGATGTGGCTTTAGTATATCACAATAGTTTAGCTGTGTTATTAAATCACAGAATCAGAGAATGGATCAGGTTGGAAGGGACCACAGCGGGTCATCTGGTCCAACCTCCCTGCAAAAGGAGAAAAACCAAACACCAAAATACCAAACAAGCAAAGAAACAACACCACCACCACCTCCCCGCCCCAATGCCCACCACTCCAAAGCAAACACCATGAGGACATCAGAGAAGTGGTGTACTCTTTGTTTTTAGGGGCTTTTCAGGACTGGATAATACCTAAGTAACCCGATTTGACCTCATAGCTGAACCTACTTTGAGTGGGAGGTTTGATGACAAACCTCCTAAGGCCCCTTCCAGCCTGAATTATCCTCTGATAGTATGACACAGAGGTTTAAGTAGTATCCAGTAGATGTACAGAAGATACTGCATCGATCTGCTCAGGGAAAGGGTTGTCAAGCATTGACATAGGGTGCCCAGGGAAGTGGTTGAGTCATCATCCCTGGAGATATTGAGAAGCCGTGTAGATGTGTCACTTAGAGACATGGTTCAGTGGTGGCCTTGGCAGTGGTGGGTTGACAGCTGGACTCAATGATCTTAAAGGTCTTTTCCAAACTAAATGGTTCTATGACTCTATCCCTCCTACTGCTACAGGGTAAATGAGTGTAAATTCTTCATTATATATGTTTAGCATACTGAACCCTTTCTTCTCACTTAGTGCTTAATGCTTTTTAAAGTATGAGATTAAATTAGTATTAAATTAAAAATTATTTTTGCTTTTCTGCATGTATAAGAAATATATGCATATATGACACATTACGACAAATGCAACATATTTTTTTTTTATTTTTAAAGACTTTGCAATGTTAAAGTTACCATCGTGTTTGCAGTAGCAAATAGAATGTCTTAACAGAACCTCGTACCTGTAATCTTTGTAGGTGACTGTCAGCCTCTGGATGTCTCTTCTGTACATCACAACAACACATTTTTGAAATACTCCGTATCATTGCTGGGTTATGGTTTTTATGGAGATATATTAAAAGATAGTGAAAAGAAGCGGTGGATGGGTCCGATGAGATATGACTACTCAGGTAACTTGTGTAATTATTACATTTTCTCAACATGTAAACATATTGGAGCAGTTGATTTATTCTCTCTAAACCTGATTTTAAACTCCTTATAGTACCACGTACGTTGGATCACATGATATAAATCTCTGTAACTTTGGGGTTAACTTTGACAGTGTTCTCATTAAAGTTGTCTTGAATATGTGCTACCTAGTGATAACTCCCTAAAAAGTATTAACTTCTCTGTCCTAATCATTTGGGATTTCTTTTTAGTCACTTAGAGGGAGATAGGCACTCCTCTGTCTTAGGCATTCAGCTGATGGAATGAATTGTTAATTTTGCCCTTGACTAGCACTGATTACAGAGAAAGATGAGTGATTTAGCCATGTTAGCTAATATTTGGATAAATCCTGTGCTAGTAGAAATTATTTTTTGCCTTCTTTGATTTATCTTGTGTTAGGGAAAGAAGATGCATGAGGAGAATTTCAGTGTAGGCCAATTTTAAGATTCAGCAGTAAAGTATAACTAAAGTTTTTAGTTGTTTTTTAAAGATGTCAAATAAAGTAATGGCACTTTTGGCAAATGTTAAAAGGCTGGTGTGGTGGTGTGATGTCTCCTTGTTCTTTACAGTCTAAAACATCATAAGGCAAAGAGCTCCGAGCTTGAGGAGGGCAACTATTATTTTGCAGTCCTTAGAGAAGGAAAGAGATGAACGATCAAGAAATGTATGCACAGATGTTTGAAATATGGATTTATAATGACTTAATGCTGCATAATACCTTTTTTTGTGTAGGCTTCAAGACTTTTCTTTCTCATCATTATTATGAAGGAACAATTGCTTATCAGCCAGCAAAACACGCACTGGGATCTCCACGAGATAAAGATAGCTGCAGAACAGGGTAGGCTAATGTTTACCTCTGGATATTTGGCGTGAACTATTTTAAAAGGTCTGTACATAAATAGAGGTCACAGAAGTGTTGTTTTTAATATCAGAATACTTGCTCTGAAAGAGCCAAGCTTGTAAAAAAAGTTATTGACTCATTGAAAAGAACACCTCATTTTATCAGGTCATTAAACAAAAATATAATAAAATTTTGTTGGGTGGTTCTCTTTGCTCAATTTTAAGTGAAGCAAAGTGTAACAGCATAGGACCCAGTTACAAGATGCTGGGAATACCATGCTGTGTTACTGTTAAGAAATTAAAAGTTTGGATGCCTTATAGTTTCTACAAATGGAAATAATAATTCAAAAACTCTCAAGTGTTCATATTGTAATTGAATCTAGTGAGTTTGGCAATTGCTTTAGTACCATAACAACTGGTATATCTTATCCTGAGGATAAGTCCTGTCAGGAGTCAGCCTATTTAGCCTGTTTTTTTATATACTACTATGATGCTGTGTAAATTCTGTGTGATATTCTTCACTTATTTCTTCAGTCAGAGGGCCTACCTTAATCTCTCAGTGCTCCTTCCTTTTTGCTTTCACCTGCGTGAAGTTATGCACTAGTACTTATTTTTCTTCTTTGTATATGAATTTAGCTATCAGAGATAAAGTAGTTGTCACAGCAGCAAACAGCACAGCAGAATACGAAGGAGCCAGAAACTTTGTCCAGAAATTACATGGAACCTGATGAGACTGCTGTGCTAGTGCTACATGCTACAGATCAGTCTCTAGTATTAGCTGGAGCAACTATCCTGATCCCTCAGTTGCAGGGGAAGCTCCAAGTGGAGAAAGCTGTCATCCAGGTCTCAGTAAGGGAGTAAAGAGTGGCTGGTGCCTCACAGGGGATTTCATACATCCTGATAACTGCTGGAAGGGCAGTAGGGCTGGGCACAAGCAATTTAGAAGAATCCTGGAGTGTGGTAATGACACTGATCATCCAGGTGATGGACAGGCTGGCTAGGACAACTGCTCTGCTGGTCTTGTAACAGAAAATAAAAAGTGGAGATGTGATGGTTGAGGGTAGTTTTGGCAGTGGTGACTGTGAGGTTATAGAGTTTCAAATCCTGAGAGAAGTAAGCAAGACAAAATGTAGAATTGCAACCCTGAACTTTAGGAGAGCAGATTTTGGTTTGTTTGGGAATCTTGGTAAGATTCCATGGGAGACTGCCCTGGAGAACAAAGAAGCATAGGATAATTAGCTGGTACCTCCTCGAAGCACAAGAATAATCCCTTCTGATATGCAGAAACTTGAAGAAGCATGATGGAAAATCAACGGAGATAAGCAATGAACTGAGTAGTTGTGGAGGTTTGGGTTGGCTCCCTACCAAACCCAGCTGCCAGCCACAGAGATTCCCCCCTCCCAAGAGAGAAGGGAAAAAAGTATCCAAAGACAATTGTTGTAAAGGTATATATATATTCACATATATTACAATTATATACAATCAAACCCCAAAGCAACTCCAAAAGGGAGACGGGAAAAAAGGGAAAGGGAAATGGGACAAAAAAATGGGTCAAAACAAAACAAAACAGATACACACACACTCGTAAACTCCGGGAAAAGCTCAATAAGTAACTAGCAAAATAAAATCTCACCAAACTTCCCTCCAGAGAAGCAGTAGAAATCCCCACCTTCTTGCGGCTTTCGGCCAATGGCCCCAGCTCATATAGATAAGAGCCAAGCCAATACAGAGACCTGATGGCCTCCAAACACTCGAAAGCAAGAGAGAGAGGGAGGAAACCTTCCTCCTCATCTTATATACCTCTGATTACGTGAAGGAATGGTGTGGAATACTTCCTTAGTTATGACCTTGTTACCAGGGAAGGCCTAGACCAAAATCAAGAAAACTAAACCACCACAGAAGTAAAGAGAAGGTGAAAGTGCAATGGGTTACTTTGGAAGAACACAAAAGATATTGCTTAAACATGGCAGAAATAAAATTGAGAAAGCCAAAGCTCAGGTGGAGTTGAAATCAGTGAGGGATATAAAGAGTGTTGCTTTTTTTGGAGGGATTATTTAAGTATACCAATCATAACAAAAGGCTAGAGGAACTGTGGGCCTGCTGCTTAGTGATGTGAGGAACCTAGTGGTAAGCTATATGGAAAAGGCTGCAGAATTACTCCTTTACCCCATTTTTCACTGATGTAGTCTGCCCCCAGGCCATACAGGTCCCCAAGCCCATGGACAAAGGGGAAACAGTGGGCATTACATACCTTGATTTTAGTCAGATTTTATCAAGACCTTTTGTCCTGTTTCCTGTAGTATTCTTAAAACCACATTGATGAGATGTGGACTAGGTAAGGGGGTAGGTGAAAAACTGGCTAGACTACCAGAAACGTGAGTACCAAGTCCTGCTGACAGCCAGTTACTAATTGTGTCTTTTGGGGGTCAAGACTGAGGATAATACTGTGCAATGTCTTTATTGGTGACATGGACATTTTCAGAAAGTGCACTCAGCAGTTTTATGGATAATCCCCATTGGGAGAAGTGGGTTATGTTGAAAGTCAGGGCTGCTATTCAGAGGGACCTTGGTGGGCTGAAGAAATGGCTGATAGGAACCTGCTGAAGTTCAGGAGAGGTGAACATCCTGTACCTGGGGTGGAATAGTCTCGTGCAAGAGTGTTGACTGGGCACTGACTGGCTGCAAGGCAGCTCTGCCGAAAAGAACTTTGGGATCCTGGTGGACAACAGCTGTACCTGAGTTACCAGCATGCCCTTGCAGCAAGAAAAGGCAACCTTATATGAGCTTTCTAAGCAAAAGAGAAGTCAGCAGGTGAAGAGTGATTCTTCCCCTGCACTCAGAACTTGTGAAATGGACTGCCTCTAATATGTCAGTGTCTTTCACTGTTACAGCAGTGAAATATTGGAACAAGGTGCCCAGAGGTCTGTGGACTTTACCCTTGCAGATCCTCAAAACTTGAGTAAGACACTGAACATCCTGATCCTTTAAGACCAACTTTGAGCAGAGGTTTGGATCACATCAGAGGTCCCTTCCAATCTAGGTGACCTTATGGCTCTCTACTGCCATTATCTCTGACATCCAGTAATCTTCAGCACTGTATTTAAGTACCTGCATTGTCTCCAGGGCTATGATGATTCATGCCACATCAGGGTTGTCAGTGCTGTACTGCATCCCCCACTGATGGGGGAATATCTTGTAGTGACCGGGTAAAACAAAAAAGTTGAAATGAATAATAGTGGTTTTTTTCAGGAACTGATTACCGTTCTTCTTTTCAGATGTTACATTTGCAAGAAAAGTGAACAACAGCTGGCAGAAGGGCACAAGGAATGTGGATTAAAACATGAAGGTAATTTGTCACCAAAAGTAAAATGCTGTAGTATAATACAAATTATTCTTTTTCAGAATATATCAGTACAAGTGTGTGTGTATTTTGGTTTTTAGAACATTTTGAGTTACTAGATAATCCATTGTTTTCTTAAGGAAAATGTGTGTGTCATCATCTCCCTATACTTGGCATAGGTGAGGCCACACCTCAAATCCTGTGCTCAGTTTTGGGTCCCTCAGTATAGGAAAGAGATTGAGGTGCTGGAGCCTTTCCAGAGAAGAGTAACAGAGCTGGTGAAGGGTTTGGAGCACAAGTCTGATGAGCAGCAGCTGAGGAAGCTGGGGTTGTTTAGCCTGGAGAAAAGGAGGCTCAGGGAAAATGTTATCACTCTTTACAACTGCCTGAAAGGAGGTTGGATCCAGCTGGGAATCAGGCTCTTCTTGCAGGTTACAAGCAATAGGAGAAAAGGAAATGGCCTCAAGCTGCACCAGGGGAGGTTTAGATTGGATATTAGAAAAGGTTTCTTCACAGAAAGGGTTGCCAAGCATTGGAAAAGACAGCCCAGGGAAGCAGTGGAATCAGTATCCCTGGAAGAGTTCAGAAGTAGCGTGGATGTGGTGCCTGGGGATATGGTTTACTGGTGACCACAGTGGTGCTGAGTTGATAGTTGGGCTTGATGATCTCAGAGGTCTTTTCCAACCTAAATGATTCTATGATACCGTGATTCTAAGTATGTGAAAAACATGTAAGGTGTCTCCTCCACTCAACCTCAGAAAATTCTGATAAAATTGTGCTAATTACTTGTATATTTCAATGTGTTTTGTTTCTTTCCTTTAGGAAAAGTATATTCTGTAAGCTAGGACTCTCTTCTTTTTGTGAAAAGGACTGAACTGATAAACTGTGAAGTGGTAGAGAAGGAAGAATTTCAGTAAGATAACTTCTAGAATAAATCAGGATTAAAAATTTGCGCTTGTTAGTGCGAAAGTCACCTTATGTAATTCTGTTTATTTAATATAACTGAGTAGTGAACTTGGGCAACTAATAACTGATCTGGTGGGCTTAAGTATTTGTGTACAACGTTCCAACTAATACTCAGTATAAATGATAAATGAGATTTCTCTCCTCTTTCTCTAGTTATGCTATCCTTATTATTTTTTTTGCACTCACTCCAATCCCTGTGCACACTTCCTTGGGGTTTTTTTAATGGGCATAATTTTTCCTTCCTTTTCTTAAAACAGCTGCTTAATATATTGAATTCTGTGCATTCGTCCTCCAAGTTGTATCTCTTTATGTCTGGCTACTGTGTTGTAATGTGAAGAACTGGTATTGATGAACTTGTGACCTTGCTAGAGAAAGATATGTAGATTCAGTTGGCTGAGTTTTGCCTCCAGCCTTGGTTTATCAACTTGGATAAACCCCCCTCAAACAACAGGCAGGCTTCCTGTGGATGCTTGTTTCTGCTTTTACTCTATTTTTACTTCTTCTTGTAGAGCACTGTGCATAAAACCATAATTTTCTTGACACAAACATTTGGTCCTTTGTCCTTAGGACCTAGATTATCTTATAATTACTGTTATTTTGCACTAGATCTGTGCCAGGTTCCTGATATTTGTTAGCAAAAAAAAAAGTGTCATCATAATATGGAGATTTATTGGTAACATAAAGACTGTATATAGATATGTATCCCAACTTGAATTCCTGTTACACATGTTTATATGCAGTGCTTTCATCCCAGCCACTGATATCAGACTTTTGATACAGTCAAGAGATGGCCAAATTGACAAATTTGAGTTATTTTAATCTATGCTCAGATTCAGCTAAAGAAATTGCTTTACATAATATAAGTAATTGGTATAAATAATAATATAAATATGATAGTAGTTTTTTGGTAGGAAAAAAAATCTGTCTGTCTGAGAAATAACTGTGGTTAAAAATTACCAACCTCTCTTCTTTTGTTTCTGGGTTTTTTGTTGATCTTTTTATGTTTGGGTGGGTTGGTTTGGGTGGTTGGTTGTTTTCTAAATATGCCATTTTGTTACCTTTCATCCAGCAAAGCAGCTACTAGAAAGCTATAAGTTAGTGAGCAATCAAGACTGCTTTAGCCAATATTGCACATGACATTAGGCAGCTGATTATGTAGGATATTGTTTATTCAAATCCATTTTACTGCTGGTAGCTGGCTTTCTTTGCAGTCCAGTCTCTTCTTCATGCAGTACTAGTAAGCACAGAATACGATCAACTACTCTTGATTTGCAATAAAAAGGATTTTAAATGTTCACGTCAGATAAGCTTTTTATGCAGCAAGGTATATTGGCTGGCTCTTTCATTGTGCCTACTTGGTTTGTGTACAGTTCAGATAAGTTTAGAAGGATGCTTGATTGGCTGTCACTGAACATATTTCTTTGCATTGTGCAGAAGTCTTTGTGCATGTGTTGAGTTTTAGTACCTTATGCTGATTTCAGCAACTTGGAGTATATCTGCACAATAGGCAGTTGCACTGAGTGCCGTTTATGTGCTCCCTGCTTATGATTGCACTATTGTAGGAAAGATATTTTGAGCAAATAGTTTGCACTCTTGCAGTAATGCACCCTGTGAAACAGTTATGAAAACAGTTGGTCATTGAAAATGTGATAAATACCCTTTGTGCTTACTTGAACAGTGTAGCGGTGTTTTTTTTTTTCTTTGTAACCTGCAGAAATTTATACTGAAAGGTATTTTTCCAGCAGGTGAAAACCATCTATTACAGTAACATATAAAAGCATTCTACCTTAAGTAATTTGAAGTTTATTTATTACAGTGAGCATACTTCAAAAGTTAATATGTATCTACACATACCTATGACTAAATTACTAATGCTTCTTAGATAAACAACAAAGGGGATTTATCAATAAAGTGTGTTGTTTTCATTTTGTTGTTTGTATGTTGTTTCCAGTTCCAGTAGTTTCTTATGTTCTGTTCAGTTGCCTTCATTCCAGAGCAGGGTCTTGTCCTTTGCCTGCAGCCTGAAAAAGGCATTCTGTGGTCTAACATTGAAGTCTTTCTCATCTCTCTTAAGATAGATGTTTTGAATGTGATTGAAATTATTTCTTTCAGTAATGTTCAGTTTGAAAGCAACATAAAAAGATCAGCAGTAAAGCAAGCAATACTAAAAGCCATTGTGGCAAATGATGTGAAAATGTTGAATTTAAAAGCTGCATTTTTTTCTTGCTGTTTCTGACTTGTTTCTCAGGAAGTAGGATAGTCTAGATGGAAAAAAGAAACAGATTTATTCTTTTTCTTCAAGACTTTTGTCACAATATAATCTTACTCGCTTTTCCCAGGAATTCTGTTTGTCATGTTTCTGTTGCTAAAGACTGGATAATAAGAAGTTTCAATGAATAAAAATTCTAGAAAGTAAGAGAAGCTCAAAGAGCAAAGAACTAATACTTTGCAAATAATTTCTTTTCTTTTTTTCTTTTTTTTTTTCCTGATGTATAAACTTTGGAACAGGTCAATTCAAAATGAATGCATCATAGATTTTTAGGTTCAAAATAACCTAGACAATTGTAGTAATCACAGTCTTTGAAGGAAGGGAGAAAGCAACTCTCTCTGTTAGAATGTGAAGAATATTTTTTTTTAAAAAATCTAGTTTATTTTAGATATCCATTGGTAGTATGTGAATGCGCCTGGTAAAAACTTTTAAGTTGCCAAGAATGATTGCTTTTTAGTGCTCTTATGAGTAGGTCAAATGACAACCTATCTCCATGTATGTACTGATGTATTTCAGAAGGCGAAGAAGAATGGAAGGTCATCAAAGGGAAGTTTCTAGCCATCAATGCAGTAAATATGAGCTGTGCTTGTCCACGAAGTCCTAAAGGTCTTTCACCAGCAGCTCATTTGGCAGATGGTTCAGCAGACCTCATTCTAGTTCGTAAATGCTCCAGATTTGATTTTCTACGGTATCTTGTCAGACATACCAACCAAGATGACCAGGTGTGTATTCCCTTTGACAATGAATTCTACAGAGTCCACCTAAGTTGTAAATACTGATATTCTTATATGACAAAAATAGCATCTGCAAAGCAGGTTTGTTTGTTTTTTAAAGTTTATACATTTTGGGTGACAATCTTAGCATGTATATCATAAAAAAAAAAGGCAGCCCAAAACATTTTAACTAAGTCAAGTCTTTGGCCGTAGCATTCTAACAGAATTCCACTTTTGCAAACTGAATTTGGTTTTATAACATTTTTCATTTAATTGCTGTTTGGACAGTATTTACAGTTATTGTATCATAACTGTATCCCCATGTAGTTGTCATGAAAAACTACTCACAGCATGAAAAACTACTCACAGCATGACATAGCTGGGGTAGATGTGGTAAAGAATAATAAATCACTTTTGTAAATTGTACAAGAATGTGATTTAGAAGAAAGTTACCAAAACTGCGGTTTGATTGTAAACTGTGGGCTTTTAGCAGAATTTTACTACATATATGTGACCAGAATACAAGCCTTATACATGCAGCTTCAAAATTGTTTTTTGCATATATTGTAGCTGTCAGAAGGGAAGATTCATCACTGCTTTGGATTGTAATATCTGTTGAAACCAGAGCTATAGCTGTGAATGCACACACTTAATATTTGTCACAACCTGGTATCATTAGCATATTCTGGAAATTAACTGAACAATGGACTAATGTCATATCTAGTGCATAAAAGCAATAACAAATCTCACATGTTTATGATGCTATTCTTCCTTCTCTGTAGAAGAATTAGTATAGATTCTTTATCCTCTATTTCCTCATTAGGAGTCCCTGGGACATTGTGTACGTATTTATATTCCTCCTTCCTGCTCTTCTCAGTCTCCTCTTCTTCCCTTCACTTCTCACTCACTGTTCCCTTGATGTTTTTGATCATTTGAAGCCATCCCTGGCTACCTATCAAATTGACTTTAACATTTATCAAAGGACTACATTCTACTTAGGCTTTAGACATGAGAGTATGCACGGGTGACTCTCCACAGCCATGGACACCTGCTTTTGCACCTGAGCTGTTTGGACTAGCACACTGCTTTGTGAGCCACATACCCAAGAGCCTCTGCTCCCAAGCATGGGTTTGGTGTCTTCTCAGTTTGTTTATGGCTAAGAGCCAAGAGAGCTTAAGACCTAGGCGGTCCCTCCAACTCTGCTTTTTCTGATTGTCACTATGGCCTTTCCCTTTCCAGTGCTTCTGGTTTCTCTCTGGGTTCTGCTGGTTCTGGAGTTTAGATTAAATGCAGGGTTGTACATATGTCCTTGCCTCAGGTTAGTGTCCACCATAATAGTGGGAAACCCTTTTTGAACACTTAAGGAAATATGAAAAGAAAAAGGAAGAAAAGGGTGACTGTACATCAGTACAGACTGGTCTATGGGTAAACTGTTTCTTCGTTCACCTTTGCTTCCTTGCCATCCCCTTCCCATAGACACACACAGACATACTCCATTGTCTTTGCTAAATGACTTTACATTTCATTACAGCTTGCTAAATATTTAAGTTCATATCCGTTGAGTTGCTTTCAGGGCAGGTGGGGGAACCCTCTAATTTGATGGGTCCTTTAATTTATGAAGGCTGTTTTAAAGCGTTTGAACAATATTGTAGTGTAAATCTGCAGCCTGTGTTATAAGAGTGATCTTTTAATTGACCTGCTTTTGGTAGCTGAATTACCTAGTTAAAATTATTTTTATTTTGTTGGAATTTAATAATATTTTCCTCTATTTTTATTTATATACCCCCACCTCTGTGATTTGATCACACTGCAATGGAATTCTCACCTTCAGGGCATTGTTCCAAGTGCAGGGGCAGAAGGCTTTCATAAAAACCCATGTATCTTAAGGACTGTAGTCGAATGGGTCCCAAGGATGGTGCAGAGATACAATCCACACCTTTTTGACTTTTTTACCATTATATTTTTATATGTTATTTTAGATAGTTTTTATATGCCATTTACTCATAGTCTCAGAACCTGTTATGTGGTTATTTATAAAGTGACACTATTGCAGCTGCTTGAAGAAGACCATTGAGAAGTAAGGTTCCATTTTGACTTTATTGTCTTTCACTTGCATTGTTTTTCAAAAACGAGAATCACTATGCCTCAGGTACCTTCTCTAGAAAACTGAAGTGGACAGACTTTTCTTGAATACAAAATGCTGCATGCTGAGTTTCTTTACACATCAAACATATTTAATTGTAATTGCCTGACTTGCCTTTTTTTTTTTTAAATAGTTTGACTTCCCATTTGTAGATGTTTATCGGGTGAAGGGTTTTCAATTTACTTCAAAGCTTTCAGAAGACAACGAAAGCAATGTCATGGACATAGGAAAGAAACGTTTTGGCCAGTTCTGCAGAGATCATCCAGCCTGTTGCTGTAATATTGTGAATAGCACCTGGAATTGTGATGGAGAAACTCTGGATAGTTCAGCAATTGAAGTGAGGTAAGCTTTGATTTTTCTCTCTGTATAGCAGAACACATTAAGCCTTCTTCTTGATTTTAAAGATACTCATAAAGGCATCCTGAAAAGGTGCCTGTGCATAGCAAATTTGAGTCTTCTGATAATAAACTTAAATATGTTTGTTACCTTTTTGAATCCATTCCAAAGAATACTGCAACCATGTATGTTGTAAACGATCACTCTGACTGAGACGGATGGCCCTACCTTTGAAGTCATACTTACTACTTAGGAACTAGTATTATGTGCTTGAAGTGCTGAAAGTGAAGGTGGTATTGGGAGGATTCTTTTTAAATTAGTGGAGTGCCTCATTACTCTGAGCAATAGCTTTTCCTATCAAGTTTAAGTAAGCATCTTTGTCTTACAGAAATACTGAGTATGTCTCAGTGTTTTTTGACACACAGCATGAAGCTTTATCTCCAGTCTTCACATATGGAGAAAGAATTTTGCAGTTGTGCAAATAATCAAATTAGAAGAGAAGTTTGTGAAATTTGAAGGGGGTTTTGTTTGGTTGGTTTTTATTTTTGGCTGCTTGTTTTTGTTTGTTGTTTTTAGAACAAAGGGAACCAAAACCGTAATATTTGCATGTAAGTGTGTTCCATTAAAACATAATCACTTAGCAGTCCAAAAGTGATTTTTATAAATACTGTAGTTGTAAAAGATTGTCTCATCTAAGTGCCCATAGAACTTTTTGTGTGGGCAAGAAGCGTAAATGAGAATCCACGAAGGGGAGGATTGTATCAAGAATGAAAGTGTGGTTTCTGTAGTCTGGAGTAAGGAATTTTGTCCAACTGCTTGAAATGAATGGATTATTAGAATTGAATTATTAGAATGAAATATGTAGTACCCATTTATTTCTTACTAATTGATTTCCGTATTTTTCAGGGTTCATTGCCAGTTAATGAAACTATTTGCAAGAGGAATTGAGGAAAACTGTAAAGACGAAGCTGCCTACAGCCAGAGTAGCACTGAACAATTACTATAGACATTGTTCCTCCAATGGGGAGAAGAAAAAATAAAAGCTCAAGGAAATTGAGTAAATATGCATTTTAGTCAAATTGACAAGTATTTTAAACTTCTAGATTTTTTTTTTATGGCTTCAGTATAATTTTAGACATCTTACTGCATTGTGTCTTTTTTTAAAAAAAACATTATAATCATTAAAATATATCTTGGAGCAAGTTAATCTAAGTTATGTTAGAAAAGAGAGGATTAGCCTATATCTATGTATTCATGATGACTGATAAATTCTCTGTGCTTTTCTAGAGAGCTAATTTAGCAATTGTGTTGCAATAATATCTAAATGTTATAAAACATTGGACTTCCTATTGGCATCAAGACAAGACATTTTCAGTGTTTGAGATGTTTTCTGCTGGGAGTGTTATGTAGGTGTATGTGGCTTAAATGCTGGACAACAGTCATTCACATCTTTTTTTTTTAAATTTATTTGTTTTTAATATCTTTCATAAGTCTGACAATATCTTGCAACTTATCAATGCAATTCAAACACACATTCCTGGCTTTAAGTAATAACAGTAAGTGTGCAAATACTTTGAAAAATAAAAGCACAACTGTGTACAGGTCACACCTCATCCTATATCTATTTACGAAGGCTTCCTTGAATCATGGAGTTTGTGATTATAAAGGGGTTTTTGACTGTTTGGATGATACCAAATAACACACAGTGGGCTTGCAAGCAACTCGCAGAAATACTTATATAATATCAGGAAGGCAGAGGCATAGGAAAACATAAATAACTTCTCAAACACCAGCAAGTGGGCTTTTTTGTTGGGTTGTTTTTTTTAAATACCTAATACTAACATATGAAAAGCTTCCCTCTTCAGTACACAATTCTTTGAACATTCTACTCCATACCTTAAAATGTCTTTGCAAAATAAGGTGTTGAAATGTGAAGTTTAGAAATATGATTTGATGATTGAAAATCTTTGAAATAATGTTTATTTAACTAAATGTGAAACAAAATAATTTGTTTTGTGAAGTCAAGGGAAGAAACTGGCATCTGATAAATAATTAATTCACTGTGCTGATTTGTTTTGATAAAAAACATTAGACTGTCATATAGAGCTATGGAGTGATTGTTTAAATTGTTTAAATATGTTTTTTGTATGGTGCCACACACGTTTTGTGTTCAGGCTTGGTGCTAAATTTTGCTCTTCTTATACAGGCTTACTGCTGTTTGAGGATCAGAAGTTAGCCCTTGTTCTTTCTTTTTTTAAATGTTCTTTAAAGTTCTCTTTAAAGCTTGCTGCATCTGAGGCGTTTTTTGCATCTGAACAGCTACTGATTCTGTGTTCATGTATATTTATTGGTACTTCTTCCATCCAGTTTGTATTAGTTTCATGTCTGTCATATATTTGGTCTCTGTAAGCCATAGCAATTGGTAATTTTATTACTGAAGCACTTGAAAACTGTTATAAATGGCAGGCTATTTTTTTTCTATTGAAGTTATTTACATTCCAGTTTTGTGTAATATCAAAATTGTATGCTATATTTTTGCCACAAGTCTTATTCATACTGCTCTATATGACAAAAAGCATTTGCAAATTATATTTGCCTCAAGTACAATCATAAAAAGTTTAGGATCCTTTTTTGTTGTATAGCATTTCAGGGAAATACTTGAATACTTTTCCAAAACTACTCCTCTTTACTTTCCTTATTAATGCAATGAGTTGAAATGTTGATTCATCCAATGTTTTTCAGACATTTGTAACACAGATGTTATGTTTATGTATGCTGTATTTTTAAAGCCATGTTTAATAAGTGAAATAGTACTTTTAAACTAAGAACCCCATTGAAAATGAAATCATGCAGTTCTACAAATGTAAATATTTTTTGAAAGTGTTATTTGTTAAAAAATTTCTACAGTTATTGTGGTCTATCCATGAATATTGTGAGAGAACCCAGACTTCAATTACAGTAATTCTTGTGCAGGGTATGATGGTGCACACTCAGGTTACCAGCAGTGAGGAAGTTTATGAGGCATTGCAGCTATCCAGAGCATGTTCTCATATAACTGAGAACAGGAGTGAATACTAACCAGCTCTTTCCATTAGTTTACTAGCAAGTCTTGAGACCCTTACTTGAAAAATGGAGACTTAATCTTATAGTGAATGTATATTGAAATGCTTTGAATGTTTTAATATCTGAAACTGAGTGCTTGGTGTTTCCAAAGAAAGCCATAGTGAAGGCCCCCTTTCTGAGAAAAAGCCACCAGAAAAGGAGGAGAACAGATCATTCTGTAGTATGGTAAAGAGGTATGAAGTAAATAATAAAGGTATTGCAACATAATAAAATGAAAAAGTCTTAGGTAATAGAAAAGCTGCATAGTTGCATTTGAATGATTCTATTTGTAGCATATTAAACTAGCAAAGCACCATATGTGAGTTGTATGACATGTCCAGTTTATTTTTAAGAAAAAAAAGCTGTGTCAGTAATGTCTGCTTACGTTTTAATTCTAGGTTTGTTTGTTGTTTTTTTTTTTTCCTCTGAATGTAGTCTCGGTATGGAAATTATGTATAGGAAAACCAACTTTGATTTTTCTTTTTTCCCAATCTTGCGGGCTTCAAGATTAGAAAATGTGTTGTTTTATGACGCTAGGACATTTCATTGGAAAAATAAAATAGCATTGTACAACAATATAGTGGTTTTTTTCTTTTCACAACTTGATTTGAAAAAGATCCCTCACTTTGACAGAAATCTGGCAGTAGAGTGCTTAGTGTAACCAATACGGGCAGACCAAACCAGGTGAAGCAATTCATAATCTTCTCTTTGGGAGGACCACTGTTTTGTGGTAATTTTGAGTGTGAACAAACACTGAAAGTGAAGGAAAGTGACTAGTGAAGCAGGATGTGGGCTAAAACTACGCAACTCTACCAAGGTAAACTAGATGGAAATGAGGAGGAGAAACTTAGATATAATGCAGGTATTTAGAGTTATTATTATGGAAAAATCTACACTACAAAAAGTGAAAGGAAACTGCTGTTCTAAGAAGCACGAAGCGTGTTGTGTTATAAATATAAATATAAATAGTATGTGATAGTCAGTTTAGAATTTTGTTGAAACAATTACTACAGAAGTAAAACATGTTCATTGTAGATAAACAATGGGCACAGAAGGCAAACATTTTTCAGCAGTGTAGAAACTCCCACTTTTGAAGTATATTGGTTTTACTGGGTAAGGTTTTGGTAGCTGGGGGTGCTGCAATGGTGGCTTCTGGAAGAAGACAGCAGAAGCTACCCCCATGTCAGAGTCAGTTTCCCAGCCAGCTCCAAGATGGACCTGCCGCTGGCCAGAGCTGAGCTGATGGGACGACATTGCTAGCCGTTCTGTGAACTCATATTTAAAAAAGGTAAAACATGCTGCTCAGTAGCTGTGAAAGGAGTGAGAGGAAGATAAATATCCTGCAGACACCAAGCTCAGTGAAGAAGGGGCAGCAGGTTCTCCAGGCACCAAAGCAGATTTGCTGCAGCCCATGGTGAGGCAGCTGTGCCCGTGCAGCCCATGGAGTTGCATGGGAAACAGGGATCCACCTCCAGCCCAAGGAGGACCCCACACTGGAGCAGGTGGGTGTGCCCCGAGGGAAGCTGCAACCCATGGGGAGTCTGTGCTGGAGCAAGTTTCCTGGTGGGAGCTGCAGCCATGGAGAGGAGCATATACATGAGCAGATATTTCTGGCAGGAACTGTGGCCCGTGGGAGACTCTTCCCTCTTGAGGAAGGAGGAGGAAGTGGGAGAGATAAAGTGTTATGAATTCACTAGAACCCCCATTTCCCATTCCCCTGCATTGCTCAAGATGAGGGGAGGAGGTAGAAGAGTCAGGAGTAAAATTGATCAAAGGAGGAAGACAGGGAGGGAGGTGGGGATTTAGTTTTGTTTCTATCTTACTCTGGTATTACTTGGCAATAAATTAAATTAATCTCCCAGTTGGCTTTGTTTTGCCCCTGACTGTAACTGCTAAAGGAACCTCCCTGTCCTTAGTTTGACCCATGAGCTTTTCATCATTTCTCACCGTGTCCTGAGGAGGGTGGTGGAATCAGAACTCTCTCCAAACATACCTGTCTTGCAATTCAAGCATTAGAATAATAGAATCTTAGAACCGTTTAGGTTGGAAAAGACCTTTCGGATCATCAGGTCCAACCCTTAACCCAGCACTGCCAAGTTCACCACTAAACCATATCCCTAAGTGCCATACCTAGAGGTCTTTTAAATACCTCCAAGGATGGTGTCCCACCCACTTCCCTGTGCAGCCGGTTCCAGGGCTTGACAACCCTTTCCATGAAGAAGTTTTTCCTAATACTGAATTTAAACCTCCCCCGACACAACATCATAGAAACTTGGATTGGAAGGGACCTTAGAGATCATCTTGAGCTTAAAGTTCATCTTGGTCTCAGCTTGAGGCCATTTCCTCTATTTCCTTTTGTCCTGTTGCTTGTTACATGAAAAAGGATACTGACCCCCAGCTAGTCACAACCTCAGGTAGTTGTAGAGAGTAATAAGGTCTCCCCTGAGCCTCTTTTTCTCCAGGATAAACACCCTCAGCTCCCTCAGCTGCTCCTCATCAGACTTGTACTCCAGACCCTTCAGCACCGTTGCCCTTCTCTAGACATGCTCAAGGACCTCCATGTCCTTCTCCTAGGGAGTGACCCAGAACTGAACACAGAATTCATCCCTGTAGAACTCCTGCCTGAATTCCTATGAAGTAAATGAGTAATAGGAATTCTTCATTTTTATTTCCATTAGTGACATTTCTTTTATTTCAAATTTTCAACAGGAGAGTTAAGTAATTTAATAGATTCTAACTGGTGTTTAAGTTGCAGTAAATTAATTCTGTCCATAATTAAGCAACAGTCTTTCCAGACTTCTGTTTCACCGACTGCCATGCACATGATGTACATTTAGCAAAGGCTTATGCATGTTCTTAATTAATGTGTGACTAGTCCCATTAATTAGAAGGGGGTGGGGCATTCATTCTTCAGTCATGCCTTTCAAATCCTCTGCAGTGAGAGGATTAACATTTTTTTTTATTCAATTTCCTACTGTTTAGAAATGATTCCTAATATGCACCTGCCAAAATTGCCAATGAGGTTGTCTTCAAAAAACGTTTGCTGCTTTAAGATTCTTACATGTCTGAAAGGGTGATTTGCTCTTGTTGGTAGCTATTTCACCAAAAGTGCAATTTTCTGCCTTATTTCATAGGAATCCTCCAACAAAAAATTAATAGGGTTTTTAATCTCTCTTTTTTTTTAAAGTATTTAAATAGTGTAAAACATTGGAACAGTGGAAAAAAATATAAGGGAAAAAATAATTATCCATACAGGAAAAATACTGGAAGAATAACAGAAGTGATACAAACTAAAAAATCAAAATTCTGGAAAGGATGAAAGAGAACAACTGCAAAACAAATACTTAAAAGAAGAAATAGGAGAACAAAATACAGATTTTTTCTTTTCATTTACTTTTCTGGAAAGTATTGCTCAGGTATGTGTACTGTAAATGCACAATAAAGCTAGCACTAAAGGTTTCAGTAGATTGCTAGAAGTTTGACTATTTACAACTGATAGAATAAAACCTTTATCACTGTTTTGAAGACACATTACTAAACCACTGTTGGGTCACATGCTAGGTAAGTGTTTCAATGCTGCTGAAGTTAAGGTGGGGGGATAGCAACTCGCCCCAGGTGAGGGGCTGCCCCACAGACCTTGTAACAGGAAAAGTCCCCACAGAAAATGCCTCCCTACAGAAATACTATGTAGTTCTGGGCACATATTTGTGTAACCTGTTCTGAGCTTTCAGTGATGTATACTCTGCAAAGCAGATTAGCCACCAGAACACATTGTTTAAAGATTTTTATTTAGAAACCCTTGGTTACTCACTGAATTGTATTTCCCTTGCTGTATTTACAGGTGGGCACAGAGACCATCTAGTTTCTTTTGGGAGAATTCCTTCCCTGGGCGATTTTGTTCCCTCTCAGCATCCTGTTCTTTGCCTAAACAGTACTACTGTTCAGACAGAAGGAAAAACCCACAATATTCAAGCACTACTGATATCAAGAATAACTGCTTGAAGCTGATTTTTGTTTACCACCAAAGAAGGAACTTTATAGAAAAGACCTGGTATTGACAGGGTGGCTCTGAAAAAGGAATGAGTATCTACATAAAGTCTTCAATCAAAGCAGATACTGTTAGTTCCTAAATACCATGTTTTCACAGAATGCTGTCTAAAGCTCTGATGAACACATTTAAAGCAGATATCTCCTCTCAGCAATACCTATGAGATAAATAACTACTCTGAGGATTATTCTGCTGGTAGGTGCTGCCCTGCCGCTAGCCCAAAAATCAACCCAGTAAATAGCTCTCAGATGGTTGGAGCCTCCCATTTGCATTGTGCCTCGCAGTGTTTGAATGTTCTAGGGAAAACAGGCAAAACCTGAACACCTGGGTATCGCTGTGGTTGCAATTTCCTAGCACAGGCTTTCAGAAAATCCTCAACACTTTGGTAGCAGTGTCGGGAAAGAGTAAACATAGGCGTTTTCTCTCTCCAGAACAGCAGATAGTACTATTTGCTTTCCTCTGTGTGCAGGCAAACCTTTGAGCTAACAGAGGAAATTTTTTTTCCCTGCATAAAAGAGTTACAGACTCGGTGGAGGAAGGTGAGGTGGGGAGGAAGCACAGGTTTGCTGCCACCTGTGCTCGGAGGAGTCTATCCTGAAGCTGTTGTGGTGGGAACACCAGGCAGTAATGCTTCCTCTGGATGAATTGGTGCAGAAGAGCGATGCTGTGAGCAGGAATATCTAAAGATCAGTGTCTATGCAGGCTCAGCAGTTTAAACTTACCTGCCCAGTAAACAAAGCATTGCACTGTATTGCATTGCTCAGGTTTGGGACTGAAGGCCATTGCTCCCTGCTCTGCCCTTATTTTTTGGAGGAAATTTCACTGGTCTGGGATAAATCTGTCCTGTAACACTGTTATGAGAAAGCACAGCAGGAATTTAGTAGTAAAGCAGATTTATTAGCATTAGTAGACTGGTCGGTGTTTACACTGAAACTAAAGAAGAGGAAAATGGCAATGAAAGTGTTGTTGATTCACCCAGCCCCTACTGAAGGAATCTGAAACAATGCAGCTTACATTGCACATGCAAGGGAAATGGGAGGCTATGGCTGCTTGCATTGATTTCTGCCAGGGGTTCTGATTTCTAACTTCCAACAAAGGCTACTGAGATACCAGAACTCTGTTCTCCACTTGGCATAGGTGGGGGCTAAGGGAATTAATGTTATTCCAATTTGAAAGCACAAATAGTTGTATTTGAACTCCCTTCAGTTCCAGGACACAGCATATATCCTTCAGTGGTGACAGCTAGGGCTTCCTGTGGAGTGGAAAATGCCTTCTTATGCTCTTAATGCAAGGCAGTGGTGAAAGGCACTGCAGCTACTGTGGTTTTAGTGTTTTTCTTGAAGCCACTTAGATGGGAATGCATCTCTGCTGTCTTGAGAAACACTGGGAAACTCACATCAGTCTACAATGACCCCTGCAGTGCCCTTTCTATCGACATTGCCTGATGCCTTAGACAGTACCCACAGGCTGTGGGCTGTGTGAAGGTGTAATCAGAATATGCACCAGAAAATGAGGTTGCTGCTATCTTTGAGCTACGGCCACAGACATTTTAGCAGAAGAGAAGGTGTTGTTGATGACTGTGCAGTTGTTGTCTCTCATACATGTTGAAATGTGTGCTGGAAAAACATTTTTCTGTACCAGGAAAAAGAGGCGGGTATCTCCATGGGTGGGCAGCCAATACGGAGCTCCTGCAGTCCTCAGGAGCACTGATGTGGAGCGTGCCTGGCAAAGGACCCTGGGTTAGGATGTGAGTTGATGGCTCTGACACAAGCCATGCTCTGCCTCTAGAATGCAGAAGTGACAGTGGGAGCAACAACCAAAGGGGATCAAACAAAACAGCTTACACAAAATAGAGGAGATGGCAGAGATGGCGTTAACAATGTCTGCAATGGACTTGCTGCCTGTGAACTGCTGTGCCAACAGAGTTGCAGGGGCTGAGCACAACCAGCTCACTGAAGGTGATGATCCCTGGAAGCAAGTGCACTGGTACATCAGATCTTAGCCAAAGATCTAAAAATTAAGCACTTGTAGGTGGTTATGTCATTCCAGGAAGGTTGAAAGGTCCTGATGCAAGTCCCAGCTCTCTAAGACATAGTAAGCCTGATCTCATGAATGGTGGCTTCCAGCAACTTACTCATGTTCCCTTGTTTAAACAATGGCTGGGGCAATATTGGCTCCTGAGATGCTCTGGGGCACAGCGTGGTGGCTCTATTACCTACCTAAAGCTCTCTCCAAGCTACTGTTTGCTCTTCTGCCCTTTTCTTATGAATACCAGCCTATTAAAGTCTTCTAACAAGTAGGAAGAATACAGACACTGAGAGGTTACCACATCATGTCCTTTCATACAGGGCAGCAATGTTTATGTGGTGCAGAAGAATTCAGGTGGAAGAGCATAGCCTTGTCATTTGAGTTTGTGTCACATGCCAGGTGGCATGGATGTGCCATGGAGAGGACCGCTGCAGTGAAGCATCCATCAGGAGTGACTGAAGAGCAGCGCCCTACTGCTGCTGCCCCCATGCTTCAGCATATTTGTGATTGTGAATATTTGGGAGTCATTTGACATGATGAAATAATTCTGAAAAAGGTGTATTTATTTTCAAGGCCTCTTCATACAGGCCCACTGGAGGACATATTTGGATTCTTGGATGTAGTCCGAGACTTGTAAATAACATCAAATATTTTGCTGTGACCTCATTTTTCTCTGTTCAAGAACCTGTCAAGGACTTGTTTTTCCATCTTGGCTGACACTGCCAACACAGTGGTGTCAGTACAGAGAAGGCTGGCTAGCACTGAGCAGTGCTAAACATCTGTGAACGGCACAGATGTCACTGACTGGCCTGTCTGGTAGGGCTGTGTCAGAGGAAAAAGGCTCAGTGTGTGCTGAGTGTAAAGGATAACCCTCAAAAATGACACATCTAGACAAAATTTGCCTTTGGGTAGAAGCAGATTGTTTTGCATACAAATATGAGTGCATGGAGACAGCACAGATAACTGCCTATTGCTCTCGTGTGCACTGATTGAATCTCTGAACCCGAGGTCTATAGTTACCATATCAGAAATATTGCCACTAGCTTTCAATAAGGAAAGAAATATAGCTTTGTTTTGCTTTTGGAGTCTTTGTATCACAAGTCAGTGCCTATAATCCAGGAAAAGAGAAGATTATTTTTCAGAAAAACCTCAAACAATGCCTTTAGATGCAGTTACATGCATCACTTGTTTTTCCACACCCTAAGATACAGTGGAGAGTTCTAAAGCTTAAATAATTTTATGATAATAAACTCTCTGGTACACTGTTTAATAATTCTGCATGTTAACGTAAATACTTTTTAATCTACCTTACTGCAGTGACTGCTATTCAGTGTTTTAATTCTGACCTGGTCCTGCAGCTCCCTCTACTGAAAATTAGCTCTCTTGAAAATAACTCCACATTTCAAAATACAGCAGTCATTTTTAAGGTAGTCTGGCAAATCCATTTCCTATGGCTCCCTACAGATGAGGTCTGCAGTAACGTGCTTCAGTTCAAATTACATGTCACTTCACACCAGTGATTTCTACTTTTAATTTTCTTTACAGGATTCAGTGTGATCAAACAGTGATAGATGCTGCAAAGTTGTTTTTTGTCTCAAACAACTGAACAGCTTGAATAATGTCTTCATTAGAAAGACAGAAACATAGACCAAATAGGGGAAAAGTGTAATTGTAAATTTTAGCATCTGGGACCCTTGGATCCTTGTTCATGTACCAGCTTTCTCAGCTCAGGAGAGTTTGCCTATGCTGCATGTTGGGCACACTATTAATAGTGGCTTAAATATTTGTTTCAGCCTGGTCTCAGGTAGTTCCGGTTCTCACTGAATGAGAGTTCATGGTGCTCTGCCCTAAGCAAGCATGGACAAATGTCAGAAATAGAGCAAAGAAGCTTCCATATCTGTTAAGCAGGTAGCCTGCAGACAGACCACATCGTCTATCAATTTCAGTCAGTGTCACATGGTGTATGGGAGGCAGGGGCAAACCTGACTAGATCTGGTTTGTTTTTTCCTCTCCCTGCCAGTTTCTGGCTCTCAGGCTCAACCCTGTTTGCTCCTTTTATAGCCATAGCAGCATTTCTGAGCACTTCCAGTCTCCCAAGGCTTTTCCTCTTCCTTATTGCTGTCCTGACTTTTCACCGTTTCCACTGTTTTCTTTTACTGGCCCCTTATGGAGTTCAAGTATGGTACCAGGTAGTACTGGCCAGAAAATACCGTCCTGTGTTCCTTTGGTCTCCTTTGCTCCACCTTTGGCACTCCCTCAGTCTGGCTGCCTGCTACTCCAGAACAAAGGCTATCAAGGTCTCCTCTGTGTTATTTCACTCCTGGAACTTTTCTGTTTGATTTTGTGATGCAGACATACATCTGAAACAAGGGACTTGTACATCTCTGAGAAGAGATGTTTGGCATCTGTCTTCGGGCACCCAAGGGTTTTACCTTACAGTATATCCAAGCCATACTGATCAGCTTTGGGTTTCTGGCTTTGTCAGTGTTTTTCTGTCTGAGCATTTGAAAATTTTCCAAAACTCCTTTCCTCGAGGTGAAATATCGATGTGTAATAAATGAATGACAATAGCAATAGGAAAATATTATTTGTTATGTATAATTCAATTGCAAATAAGTGCATGTTGCCCAAGGGAGCTTTTAAAAGCTGAGTATCGCTGAGATGAGGCTACATAATGTCACCATTGGGGTAAGGCACTGCCATATTCATACTTCTTTTCTCTCTAAAAGGCTAGGTAAAGCAGCACGTCACCGGCAACCATGAGCTTTTCTTATTTATTTCTACATTAAAAGGAATCTCCAAGGAAACAGAACTACTGTGTGGCACTGCTAAGGTGTTTCTTCCCTCTCTTAACCTTCCAACAGCCATCTTTATCAAAAGCTTTTAAAAAATAATGATTTCTTTAGCATGTAAAGTATGAACAATATAAATGTCAATATTTATGCTCTACATATTTTCTTCTGTATAGCAGAGCAATGATATATGTGTAAGAGCAATTTTGCAGAAAATAGGATGGAGTGATTTCAGTGCAAATGTTCCTTGCATTTCTTGCTATGAGCTGGTTTGTTTACAATGGGATCTATAATCCACACAATACTCGATTGAAGTGCATCCTAATGTTTGTAGCTGGATTTCATCAGAAGCCATAAGCTGGAAAATGGTTGTTCCTATGGTCAAAAGGGCTGTGTAGTCTGTGCTACATGTGGACGTCTTTTAATTCAGGAGTATTAAGACCCCAGGGACCTCTAGTGGAAAATGATAAGAGAGGACACAATGCTATTGAAAGGTAGCAGAAGTACCAAGCCCCAGGGGAGCAGTGGGGGAATGACAGAGAGCAGAGAAAAGCACAAACTGAAGCCAGACCTCCGCATGTTGGTGTATCCCAGGATGGGTTGCAGGCTCAGGCAACAGCAGGGGGATTACAAAATCCAAACTGACTGTGCTTTGGAGCCTTTGGCATGTGACCATTCCTCTTCAATAGCCTTATATAAACGTTTTGAATTTCAGTTGCTCCTCAACAGAGCCTTTGGCAATAAGTACCTTGCTGAACACAAGAGGGTTTCCTCCTCTTTTAAAGAGCAAAGGTCCAAGACATGAGTGGCAGGTCAGCTGTGTCCTCAGCTGATGGAAATCAGGTCCTTTGACCTTTAATAGAGCCACATCAGTTTACCACAGACAGAGATGTGCTGGTCTGCTTAGCTGATATATATCTGCTTAATTCAAGGGCATATCAGGAACTATTGCACCAAAAATCCGGACAGACTTTGCATCCATGATGTGACCTCTGGAACTGTACTCTGTCAGCTCTAGCAAAGAAGTTTCTTCTTATTCTGCTTCAGTGTACTCTGAACTAGAGGAACTAGACTAATAGGAGTGTTAGTTTTATTTCCAGCTGGGTTTTGAGTAAGGCAAATTTGCATTTTCTATTGAATACACAAGACCATCTAAACAAGAGGAGAGGAGAAGACGGTCTATTGACATTATGTAAAGGCGGCATATCAGTTTAAAGGGTTCTGTTTGCCTAGAAGAGTGTGAAGGAGACTATTTAATTACCTGTCTAGGGTTGACAAAGATAAACACCCTGTTATTATTCTATGTATTTGCTTGTAACTCAATTAAGGATGTGTACTTAATTGTATCACCAATATGAAGAAATAAGTGTTAAGGTGTTTGAAAGCTAGAGGAAATGAGATGTCCCTCAAGAAACATGAAAGGTCAGGGAGTAGAGAAAGCAAGGAAGCATAAAATTATAGCATTGGTATTCAACTAAGATCAGAAGTGAAGGGCTGTGTTATCTGAATTCCCAATTGTAAAGTTGAATTGAGGAGTTAACTGAAAAAGCAGAGCGACACGGCACAGCAGCATGAACTAAATCAAACATGTCTAGTTATTCTGACAGTGGTAAAGGAGAGCTTATGTTCTCAAGTTATTTGAGTAACATTGAATCATCCCTGACATATCTACCATATTTGCTGTCTTCTCTGTACAACGCTGTTGAATGATAGTGTTCAATGCATGGCACTAAGTGATCTCCATATTAATTTTGCCATTAAAAATACAGAAACAACCAAGGAGATAAGTTTGGTTAAAGTTTTTTTAAAATTTAAGATTAACACATGGCCTGTCTAATCATTTCCCTACCTTTCCCTTTTAATGTGCCTACCCCTTGGACATTGGCTGCTCCTGCCATCATCAGCACAACAGGGTGATCTCAGACCACCAGCACCAAGGTGGTGGGAGGAGGGGTGATACGATACCATGGCTTTGCACAGCCGTGGGCTGGTCCTGGTGTATGGCCCCACAGCAGGAAAGACAGTGCCAGACAAGGTCTCGTAATTGCACCCAGAGTTGTCGTTTTTGTAGCACACTCAGAAGAGTAAGTCATTAGGTGACTTCTTACTGTTTCTGACTCTTTCTGTGGAATCAGGTGTTCTCACGGGTGCAAGTCTGAGGAGGACAGAAAGCAGACAGGGGACATCACTTGGCCATGTCAGGTCACAAATGGCACTCCTGGGATGCTCCAACAGCAAAGAACTGAGGGAAAACATTTTCCCTGCTTCCCCCCTGCCATTACAATGTCTCCATCTAATCTTCCTTTTGACACACCTGACAATATAAACATGCTCTTTGCAACCCCAGGGGATTTTCACAGATATAATTTGTCATTGAAATAGTTTGATTAAATTAATTTTGCTCTTTGTGATTTTTTTCTTAAATTACTTCAGCACTTTCAGAGGAAAATGTAGGGGGTTTTAATCAATATGACAGCCGATTGTTTTGAGGTTTTTTTACAGCATCTGACACAGCTGACACCACTGTTCTTTTCATAAATATCTGCCACATTAGTTTAAAACTGTGATTAAAGCTGCTCTGCATGCTGCTGGCAAGGCAGCTGGACCTGCACGAATTATGATAATAACAAGAGAAGCTCCTTCCTGAGAAGAGTGCTGTTTCTGTAGCCGTGTCAGACAAGTGCTGTCTTTTAAGAATGATTGCTCTGCTCTAAATGACATTTTTGGCTTTCTCTAAGAAAAGTAAGTTATTTATTTTCCTGTGATTTTAACTAAAGAACACGATCATCCCTAGAGAACAATTTTGTTTTTCAGCACTGGAGCAATTACTTTCAGCTGTATCAAGTGCCTGAAGTATAAAAGTCTGTGGTTTCATGGGTTTGAAAAATGCCTGCTCTTAAGGACTCCTAAGCTAGTTTCTCTGTGGCCCTCACCAGTCCCACAACCTCAGAAGAAGACAGCTGTGTATCACCTGGCCAATGCTCCCTTACCATTTGCCATTTGTGAGAAAATGCATACATAACCAGGAGATAGATATACTCAAAGTCGAAGTAGGAAATGAATGTACGTGGTTATAATGCTATCATTAAGACAGCAGATTTTTGTCTGGAAAAGCTGGTTTTGTCCAGGAGAACAACCAGAGTCATAGAACTGCTGAGGTTGGAAAGGACCTCGAAAGACCATCTTGTCCAACCTTTTGTGTGAGAGGGAACCTAGATGACATTGCCTCACATCCTAACCAATTGCATCTTGAGAACCTCTGACAATGGGGACTTTACACCATCTCTGGGGAGGCTGTTCCACTGAATGATCATATTCACGGTAAAAAATTTCTTCCTTATGTAGAGATAAAACCTCTCCTGGTGCAACCTGTACCTGTTACCCCTTTCTACTCCATGCGCCTCCTTGTGAAGAGAGGGGAGGACCTCCATCCTCTTTGCAGCTGCCCTTTAAATACTGGAATACTGTGAGGAGATCCACCCTGAGCCTCCTCTTCCCTTGGGACTAAAAGTCTAACTCCTTCAGTATTCCTCAAAGGGCAGGTTCTCCAGTTCTTTGGTCATCTTTATAACCTTCCTTGGGAAATTCTCCAGTTTTTCCATATTTGTCTTGAATTATAGGGACCAGAAATGAACATGGTACTCCAGGTGTGGCCTGACAAGTGCTGGGGGCAGTCATAGAGACCAGAGGAGGGCACTAGATGAGGAAATTACAAACTCATCAGGAAGTAAAGAAAGAGTTTCTGCCTTGCACAGGAGCAAGGTACCACTGACTGACAACAGCTTGTCTCTCTGAGAGACAGCATCTCCCACCTCTAACTAATTTCTACCAGCCAGCTACCCCTCCATTTGGGGAGGCTCCACCTGCCACCGTGCTGGCAGGACTCTGGCATGCGTGGGAGGGCAGAGAGTGATGGCACCAGCTGCCCTTCCAGAAACCAACACAGAGCACGAGCTGTGGTGCTGCGCTGCCCAGAGCAAGGAGGTAAGCAATAAGACCTTTGGTGACCAAGTTGTGTGTGGCCATGGCCACAGTCTAGGTAGCACATATATATATTCTTTGAATGAAGCTAGTCCCTGTTGCTGGAGCACAGAGAGCAGAACCACAGAGCTGAAGGCTAGATGCCTTGTTAATGGCAAAGTGTACACCTGCACTAATGTTTGATTACTGATATGAGTCAGAATCATATTGATGAACAATCCACTGAGGGAAATTCTTAAAAGTGCAACTTATAAGAGCAAAACATGTATAAGTACAGATCAATCTATAATTCATGATTACCAGAGGCATTTTAACACTCAGTTCTTGCCACACTGAATAATTAATATGTTCTTTGTACTAGAAGTAAATAATGTACATGAAACATATCATCCACAAAATGTTATTAAATACATAAGACCATGCTATTGTCATCTTCTCATGCCAACAACTGGGGAAAAAAAAAAATAGACAACTCCCAAATAGTAAACAATCACAAAACAAAAGAATAATTATACTTGTAATCTGAGTCATTCTTCAGTTCTTACTGGTTTCAGGCAAAACACACAGTCACCAGCTAGAGTCAACATTCATGGCTTGTGTTCTGTTTCAAATACATTTGTTGCCATGTCCTCCTGTCCTTTAGTGGTATCACACTCCAGTAGGAGCCTCCCAGTGCCACAGAGCCCGCCCAGTGCTCAGGCCCAGAGCAGCTGCTTGGTTTGATTCTTCTATTAAGCTAAAATCTCAGTCATCATTGCCCCAGTCTATTTAGGCCACTTGAATTAGAAAGTATTGGAGATAAAAATAACAGCAAATTATTTTGAGGAAATAATAGGATTGATGTAAATAATCTGGTTGACTGTGCTGACAGGGATCCATTGAACTGGGGAAAGCACTAAGACTGTGGGGGAGGACAGTGGTTTATGGTGTGGTGGGCCTGGCCAGGAAAGGGTGGCAACCTGGGCTGGGGAGCAGGAGAAGTTGTACCTGGAGACACACATGGCAGGAGACACAAAACAGATCCTGAATGCAAGCTGCCACGCTTGACCTGGTGCATTTATCAGTAGTTTCCACACAGAAGATAATAGGAGCAGGCTTGGGCATTACAAGAGGCTGTCTGGTTGCTAAATCCTCTGACTTTCATCTGCAATCAAGTTTTCAGGTCTCATGGACAAGGTCTGCTTTAAAAATCTCAGGTCAAGCAGGGCATGCGCATTATGCAGTGCAATTGCAATGGCCTTTAGACAGGCTGTCAGCAGAATTGCTGTCACCACCTCTCCTGAGATGTCTGTGAAACCTACTGTAACTATTCTGGCCGCTGGCTCTTTTCTGTGCATGCCCAGGCTGATGACTAGTACCACTTAGTGCATGGTCTCTGAGGGAATTTGTGAACGTGCTCTGAAAATACATCAGGCAACTAATTTGTTAGCATACCCTCTAGTATGAGGCCAAAATTAGACCATGAGTTCCTTCACATCCCATTAACCCGAGGCTGAGGGATGGAAAGGGCTGGTGAGCCAGCCCCATGATGCTGTTTCCACCTCTGGACACTCTGACAGCAATGGCCAACTGCTGTGACCAGTGGTACTGCACACACACACCAAATTCCTACTCACGACTCCTGCCCTGTGGCGTTAGTCCCAGCCCACTGTCACTGACAGTCTGAGTGATAGCTGCCATTGCTTCCCCTCCACGTGTACCCTCTCTGCCCTTGGCTCCTCACCTCCTCCAAGCTCTCTGGCACGGCACCCACTGCTTCCTGGGGGTGCATGCAGGGAACACAAGCTGACCATCTCCCATCAGTTCTGTCCTGGAGGGATCCACTGGCTGTGTGGGTGGCTTGTTGGTATGTCTGGGAAGGCAAACACATGGAACCTTCTGCCAAATGGGGAAAAAAGTTCCAGTGTGGTCTGTAATGGCAGAATATTTCATGACATGGCACAGGTGGGGGAAGGCTTGCTAATCATGCAGCTGGGTTGGGGTATGAAGCTTCTGTGTGACTCTGATGCATCTGGGAGTGCTGCCAAGGAGGACTTCAGCCTCTCTGGGATCTTCTGTGAAGAGTGGGAAGCTGAGTACGGGAAACTCTTTCCTCCATAACCTCCAGATATCCTCTGTATTTTCCTCCTTCTCTTCGACTTGTTCCAAGAGAGTAGAAGTCCACAGTGTGCACATGTTCCCATCAAAAAATATAGGAAGCCTGTAAACATGGAAATTTCAATTTGGATGAAGGACAGGATCCCAGTAACCCAAGCTGAAATATGTTCATTGGGTACTGCTTGCCTCTACAGAGACTTGTGCTGGAGTAGCACCTGTGGCTGGGGAAGACAGCTTGTCAGGCAGCCCTGTTCCTTAATCAGGCTTTCCAAGAGATGAATAACTGTGACATGGCTTTCAGGTCTGTGGCCAGTCCCTTTTCCAACCATGCCGTGCACCTTCACTGCCCGCTGGCCACTTGTGGCACAAAGGAGCAGGTCTGTGCACGAGGCTGGGAAAGGCAGGGGATGAGAGTGCTGGGTGATGGATGGCATGTCTTGCAGTCATCTCTCGGGCATGAGGGTGTGAGCTAGCAAATGAGCCTAAACGGGGCCGAGTGCTTCAAATGAGTGCCTGGACAGTTGGGGTGTTATTAGCAATCCAGAGGAATTAGACCTGCTGTCTGGGGCAATTGCATCATTACTCAGTGTAGACTCTTACCCAGAGGGGGAATTTCACTCTTTGGGAGCCTAAACTAGGGCAGATGAAACTCAGGCACTGGGCCGATAGATAATTAATAATGCTCTCAATACATTCAGGCCATTTTTCTCTTTGTCTTTTATTCCACAACAGACACTTTATTATTTTATTAATTTGCTTGTATTGCTTAAAAAGTAATTCACGAATGGGGTAGATTGCTTGTGATATTTCTTCAGTGTCAATATGGCTTCATGAAATGGCTATGAAAGCTTGCCCAGAGCATGGAGAGCACCGTGAGCCTGAACAACAGTGCTGCCTGCCCCAGCCATACCACTGGAAGGTGCCAGCATTGCCTTGGCACATACCTAGCCTGGGGCCAAAGTCTGCCCTTAGAAGTAACACAACAGAATTATATTCTCTCAAAAAGACTACAAATATCAATGGGCTTTCATTGCTTCTGTGAGTTCATATAAATCATAAAAATAATTCTATTTCCAATGCATTCTACCATGTCTTGAGGGGACTGTGCCATTTGAAGGCAAAAGGGTCAGGATTTTACTCCTTGTTTTAGGGTATATTATTTCAGCTCATCAATTTTCATGACTTTGTTTCTGGTCTTAAAAAACATTTCATGTGGGTATTTTGACCTCACAAACCAGCAGTCAGTATTATTCCCTGAAGTGTCATGGAAGGGGTGAAGGGCTGCTGTTTTCTGGGGTTATTGTAGGAGTTTATTACTTGACTACAGTTTGTGTCTGGCTAATGCACATTTTCTCCACATCCATCACTTTCAAAGCATGTTTTTAGTTTGTTCTTCTTCCTTAAAACCTGTGCTGAGAGGTTTCTATTTATGACTTCTCTCTTCCACTGAATGTGCAGGCCAGTTCCCAAAATAAAGTCAAGCTCCTCAGTGGACATGGACCACACTGGTCTACAGGTGTCCAGCTGTGGTCTGTTTTGTGCAAGAACCATAATTTAAACTAGTCAAGAATACAGGGAAATGCATCATCACTCCTTTTTTTTCCCTTTCTAAATACTTTCACGTGGCAGGTCATGAAATAAAGCAATTATAAAATGAAAAAGTATTATAATAACAAAGAACCAAATATTTATAATTAATTAAAATTAACAAAGGAAGAATTAGAATCTAAAACAAGAGCTGATATGTCATTTGCAAGAGCTGGGTGGGGTGCACTGCTCCTCTCTCAGCATGGGACCCTCAGAGCGTGGTGGGTATGGATTGTGAGTGCCCCTCTCTGTGGTGCACTCCAGGAGGGGAAAATTAAATATATTGTCAGACACAATTAAAAACTGCAAATGTTTATCCTTCTTAATTAGACTGTAGAACACTTATTGCCAACCTCCCCAAAAGCTTACTGTTGAAAACAAATTATTATGAGAGCATTTTTAATGTAACTATTTTGCAACTTGCTGAAATTTTTACATCTTCTTTAACAAGGTTGGTGGCTTGAGACTGACCAATAGACCCTGTCCATGGAAAAAGGCTCACATGGAATTTAAACTAGACAACTAGCAAAAGTATTTCGAAGTGAGCAATGGCCTTGAGCTGCCTTCCATCTACACATGCCTTCTCAGTGATTGAGAACGTCCCCCATTGTGACAGTGAGCATATTATAGACACTGGTAATGGGAATCATGTTGGTCGGTCATTGATTGAACGGTGGCAATTGCAGTACTCTGCTAAAAGTAGTTTACATTTGTATTATGTTTTCAGCATATTTTGTATCACTCTGCTAAATCAGAAATCCTATATAACACCTTCAAATAAGTATCTTTGACATTAAGCCTCACACCCTTCACCCATGGCACATCCAAAGAAGCTGGGCAGAGAGTACTGGACTCCAACATGACTGTTCAATTATAAGACAATTTTGGAATTACGTTGTTCATGAATTTATATGTCTTTGAGTTTTGTCAGATAGTTTCTCATCAGAGAAACTTATTTAAGTAAACGCTAGCAGCAGTGACAACTGGCAACTCTAATTACACTTGACAGAGTACAAGACAGTCTTTTTTCTTCCTACCAGATGCTTCCACTGCTGCGTGCTCCCTCATCTACTAATTCCTGCCCCCGGTAGAACTTATTAAGACACGCACCTGTCATTTGGTATATCACAAATATCTGGTAAGACATGTAAAGTTTAGCAATGCACAGCAGAAGTGCCAGTGTAAGCAGCCTCCCTCTGTCATAGAAGACTACCTTCAGAAGTAAAGAGTGACGTGGGATAAATGCTTGTCACCAAGGTGAAGTGATGAATCAGCAGCGGAGGCAGTCAGGGGGTTGCATCCAAAAAGGTATCAGGGTGCATCCCTGCCCACACACTTCAGGGCTGATGTGCTCTTGTGATCCTCACACAGTCATGTCTGTGCCTTCACCGCTCAAGTGTTCTCACAGACTCATGCTTGATTAAGTCGAGGAGGCAGGCGGGATGATCTGATGACTGCTGCAGCATGATACGGCGAGCTAGACTGGCATGATGTTTCCATTCCAGATAAATCACAGCATAATAATCTGTCAGCACGCACAGATATATTCTCCCCTTTTTCTTCATTCATGTATGAATTTTTGTTTAATATCACATTAGTTTGCTTTCAATGTATAGAATAAACAGACCTAATTTTTGCTGCCAGACACAAGGAAGGCAGAGCAAAAAGGTGTTCTGTGGGGAAAGGAAGCACACCAAATTTCAAAGATCCTGGAACAACATTCCTGATGTGGAGCAAGATGATAAGAACAAGGAATGGCTGTACACAGATAAGGAGGTTGTTAGTGAAACCCTGGCAAGTTAAAATATCACATTATTGGGAAAACACCCAACACACATGCTGACGGAGAGGCAAAATTCCCATACCTTCATTCCTTCTTCCTAATAAACCTACCTCAAAAACAAATTCACAATTCAAAAATTTAAATTGGACTTCAGAGCATTATAGGCTGCTGTTTGTTCTACTTTATAGAGAATAAGAATTTGGGAAGTCTAATTGAGTTATTCTATGCCTTCTGGGGAAGAAACATCAGTACATCTCTTATTTATGTGCTGCAGGAAAAAATCAGGAGGTTCCTGATTGTTGTGAGAATTAACCCAGTGCATGAGCTTCTTACAGAGAAACAATGAACTGACAAGAAAGCAAAAAACAACCTACTTAGAAAGTTTGGGAGAGATCTTGGTAGTCTAGAGGTTATATTTTTTATATCTTCCCATCTCAAGAACCAAGAGCTTTTATGATTACTAGTCCAGATATTTTGAGCCAAGAAGTACCTGTAACATTTCAAAAATAGGTTTTATATGCTAAAAAATAATTCATGCTTTAAGGGTCAGATATCTCAAAATCTTCTAAAATTGGGAGACTGGGAATTTTTCCTTTTCATTGGCATAAAGGTTTCTATTTCTAGCGATATCCAATATAGTATATATGGGGCATTAAAGCTCTGACATTTCTAGGCAAATAAAATTTGTCACTGTTGTAGCACTGATTGTTACCTTTCTAATAGCTCACATAGGTGTCATTTTTGGAGAAATTCTGTGTCTGAAATAAAGAAAAGGAAATATTAGCTACAGGGAGCTGTTCCTATTTGTGGACTGTTGAAATAAAAGCTAGGTGATCAGCTTTGAGAAGAAGGTAAAGTGGTTTAAGGTATATGATAAATTCCAATATAAGGTATCACTGTAATTCAACACCCCATCTCAAATATGCCACTGTATATCATCAGTCAGAGATCTGTGTGTGAGCCCCCATTGACTGAGTATCAAGGGACTGGGAGAGGCAGCAAAGACAAAACTATAACAGGGAACAATTATGGGCAGACTGGTCTAGGGCAGTTTAGTGGTAGGCCCTGCATCCCCATGTCCGTGTCCCTCCCCCAGGACAGGAGCTGATGTCCCCAGGTCTCACTCCATGATGCTGAAATCATGGGGTGCAGAACCAGGTCATGCCATATTTTGTCTGTCCCACCATCACACCAGTCCCTGGAAACTCAGCAAAAAAACATGCTGGAGTTCCACAACATCCTCTTTCTTCCTCCAGCCATTTCACTAATTTTTACTAATAGGCTCATCAGTCAGGAAGGGTTTGAGTAACTATTAAGAGATGTGCCAAAAGGGTTTCCCTGGCTCAGGACTGAATGAGGCTGGACAACAAAATCTCTGCCCCAAATCACACCCAAGAGAGCTCAATTGCTGCATTGATTATTTGTTTATCCTGCCAGAACACACTTCCACTGTGGAGGGGAGGAAGAAAATACAGATGGGCTTTCTTATGCACCAGATGATGCAAATTCCCAGAGATAGTCAGGGTAAAATGGGAGAAATTATTCTTTTTTTTTTTTTTTTTTGCGATAGCTTTTATTTTGAGTGCTAAATGAATACAGAACACACCTAGGTTTTTAACTTTGTGTAATTGGATTCCTAAGTTGCTATGACATCAAAAAGTAAACACCTATAAGTATATATAAATATATTCTTTGGGTATATATTATATAAAAATATATATTATATATCATTTTTATAAACATATATAAATACATATAAGTGAGTATATAATATAGAACAGTTATTTCTCTGGACTTTCTGTACATGTAAATACAGCCCGGCCTCCAGAGCCTTTACTTTATCTACATGAACATACTGCTTTTGATGATAATGTACTCCCTAGTTTGTTCTCCCACTGGTTTACATTTCTTATAGCTAGTTTTTCAAACACAAAATGGCACCATAGAGCTTAGCAATTATTTCCAACGTCTAGGCATATTTATCAAGTGGAATCAAGTATTGATCATCTGTAGAGAAGGTCTCAGCATTCCCTCACATTTTCCAGCTGGCCAGCTGGAGGGGAAGTGTATTTTTATCAGTGAATTGAAAGTTGGGTTTGTATTCCTGTTTTTAAACAAAACTCAAGCTCTGTTGTTCCAGGTTTGTAACAAAAACCAGTCAAACCGCCTGCTTTTCTCAACTGTTGCCATTGATTTGTTTGGCTGTTCTGTTTCAAATTTGGCACATCATGTTTTTATAATGCTTAGATCAAAAGAGTTTGTGTGAAAGGAGATAACTGCTTTGTATGACAAAGATTATTTTAAGATTCAAAGACTAAGTACTTAATACATGTTCTGTTAGATTTTTATCTGCATGTCAGCTAACTCAGTCAGAAAAAATATCTGTCACCTAAACATCTCTTGCCAGGAGAATCCTGCTACTTTCAAGGATGAAAATATCCTTCCCAGCATGATTCGCAGGCCCAGCATCACACCACTATAAAGAACCAGTGCTGGCTCTGCTCTTCAGCCTTCACTGCTGAGGCCCTTCTTGCCGGAGGGTTTTGAAGAACTGTGGATTCACTGCAGACTCGTGTCACTCTAATACAGCAAATGTGTATTACTACTTCTGCTTTACAGATGAAAGATACAAAACTAGGGGGAAATAGCAAATTAACCCAATACCTTACTGGATATCCTGTGGGGAAACCATGAGTCTGTCTCCTGGTCTCCTTACTAACCACAGATCCATCATTACCATGTGTTTCCAGGATGTGTTTGTACTGTTACTGCTTCTAATACCACTGTTCCAGCAGATGCCCTGTTTAACCGATAGAAGAAATCCTTCTATTTCCAAATTTTCCCTACTCTCTTATGTATGTTGCAACACAAAGGACTTTTCGGGTGAAAAAAGCTATCTAAGAAGAAGCTTGGGCCATTCACAAGGACAAATTTTCATTTCCATAACATGCATTCCATGTGATAATTGACCACATATTTTAATTGAAAAACCTCCTGTGCAGCAGACTGTTTGCAGGAATAGAGCATGCCAGCCACAGAGAAGTCATGGAAAAATAAAATGACATTTTCATACTGATTTCCTCACATTTGTTGTTTGTTTTGTGCATATGTAACCCCATACTATGAGGTGGGGGAGTTCATAAGAACAAACCAGAAGCCACAACAGAGCACCTCACAGCTGGGAGGTGTCTAGCAGAGTAACTGGTGAGCTGGGGGCCAGCTCCTCAGCACCCCTCGAGCACTGCTGCTCCTTTCAGTATAAGGACTGTGCTGCCACCACTCAGCCTTGGCCAAGGTGCACAGGCTCCCCTTACAGATAATTTATCACATTCATTCAATTACCTAATATTTAAGCAACAGAGTAATCCTTCTTGGCTGGTAAATGTCTGGCTGTGTGTTCCTTTGCCAGCTGGAGGGGCAGGGTGTTGCACAGGAGCAGTGGTGGGTGATGCACCTGCAGCGTGGCAGCAGCAAGGGAGGAAGCCAAATTGGTCACAACCAGAGAGACTGCACAACCCAAAACCTAGAAATACACTGTGAGCCACTCCTATATCCTTCGTCCATTACCTTATCATATGATATGTCCGGTCTGCTTTTAAATCATTTCAGAGATGTGACTTCTAACACTTTTTCTGGAGAAGCTATTTCACAGTTGATTAGACATCCTTTTTAAAATTTTGGCTGGATAGTCAACTCAAGTCTCTATTTGCTCACTTTCTTACCCTTATATGCAATTATACCCCGGAGAAGTGCTCTAAACAATCTCCTAATGCCTCCTTGTTTGTATTTTTCTAGCACATGTAAACAGTTATACCAGTTTTGGACATCATGTGGGGCATCTTACACTATTTAGCTCTCAGGCTCTTTCTTGATGGATCATCCTCTATAGCCCTTACGTTAGGTATTTTATCCTAAAAGTTCTTTATAATTTGTCACCATCTTCCTAGGTAGGCTGGTGCCCAGGCCTGCATGCAAGCTGTAATTTGTACAACAAAGATTTCATATTCATAATGCTTCTAGGCTGCACATAATTTTAAATTCTGCTCAGTGTCCTACTTTCACCAGTAATTGTACCTTTTTTTTTCCCTACCTTATAGAGAAAGAGAAGTGAGCAGCTTTCCGATTTAATTAGTTTGGTTTCTGACAGCTTAAATATGCAATACTGTAAAGATCTGCAAGGTTAAAAGATTTTCCTGGGGTCTGTAGAACTGCAAAGAAAAATAAACATATTTTGCTTATAAAACAGAAGCAATGTTACAAAGGATATTAAAATATTTCCCTCCCTTTGTTTTTTTAAAGCACAGAACTGCTTTAGGAACATGTGTTTGTCATACTCACTCCCAAAATAAACTACACACAAATGTATTCATAGTGCTATCCAGATACTTTTCATGACAATGTGATAGTCAGATGTCACAGACAAGATGCTGTCTGTTGGTATTTAGAACATTTGGTGTCACTGCATGGTAGGAGCTCTCTCTGCATAACAAAATGAATAGAGGTCTCTATAGGTGCTACTTGTTATGATTTGGTAGAAAAGTTCTTTCTGGGAATCAATAAATGACACTTTTTATTTTTTAAAATAAATATGTGCATGAATTGATAACAATACCTGATTTCAGTTGCTTAATAGGCTCATTCTTAATGTGAGAAACTCTATGAAAATTTTGGAAATGTACATAATTGTTCTAAAAATGAGCACACCAATACCCTATGGACTTCAGGATGGATTAGAGCAGTCAGGATGAAAATAACCTGGGATGATTCTGTGTAATTATTAATGATAAAAACTATGATGAATATATAAAATATTAATGTTATTAATAATAATTTGGACAAAATTATGAAGAAACTCCAGTCAGGACCTTGCTAAAGAACCAGTCAAACAAATAAAACAAACAGTCAAACAAGTCAAGACATGCTAAAAAATACAAAATCACTGTCATATACCTACCACAGGGTCACCTGCACACTCCAATTTTTCACAAAAAGAAGGATAGCTATTTTTTCTCTTTGGGTGAGAAGCATTTTTTAAGTGCTCTAAGTACAGCTGGTATCATATCCATCTTCTCCCCTCATTCAGTACAGTAAGATTAAAAATATGAAAAAGCATGTGAGGAAAAAATATATGAAAGCCATAGATGATATCTTTTTATGAATAGCATGGTAGAATTCAACTTTTGAAAGACATGGCTTTATTACCTTTTCCTATTGTACTATCACTTGAGGCTTTTTCCACCTCTGGCCTTTTCAGCAAAATTTTACTCTCCTCAATATTTATTTCCTGATGTCTGGCTTCCATCTTGCTGCTGATTGACAATCCGAAATCTAAAACATGGCCTGCAAACTGCAGCTCACTTAGAGCTACTGATCTGTCTTGCCTTTCACCCAAGCTCTTCCCCATCCAAATGTGGCAGGGCACAGAGGAAGGCCCTTTAGGTCAGCCATGTGCTGCACAGTGGGAGCTGAATGCAGGTCACATCGTGGTCTGAGCTGTTTCTGTGAGAGAATGAGCAGGAACTGCAATTTTAGGAGATGGTCTGACTAAAGCAGATAAGCCTTTCATCTCAGTTTTGATACTTCTTTTTAGATTGCAGTGCACTAGGCTGCTCTGGACAGCAGAGACCCAAGCACCTTTAAGGCAGGAGGTAAGGATGAGTTTAAAGAAGAAAAGAAGACTTCAAGTTTTGTATTTCAAGCGGAGAAAAATAGCCTTTTTGTTTGTTGCTTTTGGGGGTTTTTTGTTTGTTTGTTTTGGTATGGCTTTTTTTTTGGTTTTGGGAGGTTTTTTTGAAAGTAGAGGAGAAAAATATTGACATGGGACTATAACTCTAAAAACAAAAGAGAGATTCACAGAGGCCATGTCTTCGAGGTTTGTTATTAAACAAATCCCCTGGCAACTCTTACCTTTGCATGATGTTCCACATGGGTCATACATGCTTACAAACTGGCAGAACCCATACGTGAGAAGACAAACACCTGAATGGGCCTCTTCTGAATGAGGTTTACCTCGAGGCCTTTTTCTGGGTGTTTCTTTTGAGTACTTTTGAATGCCAGAAGGAACTTGTTAATGAGAATCATCTTCAATGTGTAGCAATCATAGACAGAAGGCTGCAGGCAACTCCTGATGTAGCGCTGGCAGCAACAGCAATGCAATGCCATCATTTTTCCTAAGTGATGCGGTGTAAGGCTGGATTCTGGCAGGATCTGGTGTTCCTTGATACTTGAGTTGGTTAATTTGAATGGGATAAAAATTCAGCCATTTCTACAGATGGAAAACATTGAAACATTTTTTCTTCCCATAGAAATTATTTATGCCATATTTGAGTGAATTTACCTTGGCAAAATTCCTGCTTCCTTCTGCTTTCTGTAAACTTTCCAGTTATTAAATCTGATGCAGGTGTTCACAGACAGTATGTTTCAATACCAGTTTTGTTCTATATCAGCTCTTATATCTTACTCAGCAGCATCAAAAGCCTTCCTACAATGCATGAAGCAATTTGATGACTATCTACCCGTCACATTCTCTCTGTCCATCTTTCTCCAGAGAAAGATGCCTGCAGTCCAGCCCATGTACTGCTGCACACACAACCCATCCCTGCTGCTGATGAGCTGTGCTGGCTGGCAGCCACAACTGCTGGTCAGGGCTCAGAGAATGGGTCTCCCTTCCCTGTGCACTGACAGGAAGAGATCTGTCAGCAACACTTCAGTTCCACACTCCCAGATAAATCAAAATTTCACTGAATCTTAGATATAAGGTACCAGTTGACAGCAATGTTTTCATAAGCAGACCTATATGCTGGGTGGTTCAGAAAGAGCATCGTGGTCATCAGTGAACAAATCCTTCAAAATAGTGTAACAATTACAACTAAAAGCTGCCTAAAATGAACGCTTAAAATGTTTGGATATTTAGAATGAAAGAAATGTCCTCCTCTAAGTCTGTGAGTGTTTGACCGCTTGCATTTTGTGCAGAGTCAGAATTAAAGAAACCTGAATATTGTCTTAATTTCAGAAAAAGGTGAATCTATAGGTGAGAACTAAGATGAAACTGCTATACTGTGAATATTTTGTCTAATATGCAATTTGTATTCTTTCCAATACTGCTTACTTTCTATTCTTTACCACAGAAAAGTTAGCATTAGAGGAAAGCTTCATGATCCACTGAGATGGACACTCAGAAAATAATAATCATTAATTCAGAAAATTAATTAGCCCATAATTCACCATAACTTCTTAACTCTAAATAGTTAAGAGGACTCTGAACTCTCAGTCCACCTTTTTTTTTTTTCTCCTTAGTTTTTTTAAAGTGACCTCTATTTCCCTTTAAAACCTTCAGGTTGAGTTTAGCAAAGTGGATGCTTTATATATAGGGCTCCTTGTGTAAACCAGAATGGCCAGGAGCTCTCCTGTAATTAGCTCTGCCAGCATGACTGTGCATTTTAATTTGAATACTTGACTGATCTTCATCCACTTCTGAGAGGTGGCCTTCATACACACTTATTGCAAATATAGGGAAAAAGAAAATAAAATTAAAAAAATTTCCTGCTTCTGTTTTCTCTTTACCTTAGAGTATTGTTTTGGCTTCAAATCAACTATCAGATTTTAAGAATGCTCAATGTGTTCTGGTTTTGAGTTCCAGTGTTTAACACTGCCATGAGACCAAGGATTGGATACACCAGGGAACAGTGGAGCCCTCTTTGTGCCAGTTTTCCCACTACAGATCAGTTTTCCAGATTCTGTCAGGGGACTGTGCTGGTGACAGCCATTAACACGTGCACACAGAAACACTGATGTCACTGGTGTTTGACAGGTGTGCAGTTCCCCATCAGTGGGCAGAGTGCTGATAACCCTGAGGCTGGTGTGTTTCCCACAGCAGTCCATGGGAGTCTGGAGCTGCTAGCAAGCAGCAATGCCCAGCTCTCAAGAAACACACCGTATATTTCAAACATACACGGCATGCAAAGTTGCTGAGAGAAATCAGTATCAGTAGGTGTGCAATACCATGCACTTTAATGTAAATTTACTCTCCCACTGATTTTGTGGCAGTGATCATGAAAGATGAGATAGAACTAGATTGCAATAACCTTTCACCTCCCAGCACCTAACATGGAGCTAACACACATTTAAACAGTTCCTCCTTCTGGAACTGCAGTTGCTTGGAGAGATAGGTGCAAATATGCTGCCAGATAATGCTGTCATCACTGACTAGCAGGGCTGCCCTGAGCTGGGAGAGCACAGTGCTGGAGTCAAGAGGCCCTGTGAAGTCATGGAGCTGGAATAAAGCCAGGGTAGTCTAAGATGTGCTTTACTGGTGGCTTAACATCTTCAAAAAGCAACCTCTCTGTGCCTCAGAAAGGTAGCTGCTGTGGGTTAAAGCACTGTCAGACCCTGCAGAAGTGGTGGTGATGTCGCCCATGGCAGTGAGAGCTAGACAGGGTACACACCAACTACCCAGAGTGTGGAGCAGTCCATGTCACTGACACCCAGTGGTTGTGGTGCAGCACAGGAAAAGGCTTCCCAAGGCTCTGCCAACCACCTTCCTCTGTATCCACCAGCCCGTGCCGAGCCCATGTTCAGCTTTAAGAATGGGACATCCACTTGGTGTCAGAGGAAGGCCAAGGAAGCCCCCATAGGTTTGGCTCTCTTCTGAAAAAGGCGAATCAGATCTGTACAGGCAAAATGTAAAATCTTCCTTACTTGGCCCGCTGCCCTCTGACTTGCTTACAGAGCATCACAGGAGCATGGAGCAGGTAGCTAACAGTGTCTAACCCAGTAGCCTTTGGGCCTCCTTTGAGTAAGGAATCTCTCCCCACCGCAGAGGTCTTGTACTCATGCCTTTTGTCTCTGCTAAACCCTGACCTGCCACGTATCCCGCATGTGCTCAGGAGCAGCATGCTGTGACTCCAGCTGTACTCTGCCCTGCAGGGGAACAAACTATTGTGATTTAGAAAACCATGATTCCTATGCTGGGTTTGACATGTGGCAAAGCAATAAATGACTCCCTTCTCATTATTGACACCCATAGGATTGTTGCACAAGTCCAGCCCATTACCTAACATAGGTCTTTGACTGCACACAGACACAAACACCAGGAAAATAGCTTTCAGCTCAACCTGGATCCTGTCCCCAGGAATGTGATAATCCTGATCATTTGATACTGTGGACAGACTTCACTTACTTGTCAAACAAGCTCTGCTGCTTACTGAAATGAACAAATCCACTTACAGCCTCAGAGGGAAGTTTAACTTGCTTTTTCTTTAAATTAAGGCTGCACTGCCCAAACTTCTACTGAAGTGTCAGCAGGTATATTCCAAAAATGACATCTGTAAAAATGACTGCCTTCCCCTCCTGCTATTCTCTGTTCATCCATGTAGAATCTAATGCTGAAAAATAAAGTTATCTGCTAATAATGGTGATCTAATCTCTATTCTGAGATCTGACAATCCGCAGAGCTGGTTTTAACAGCCTGGACAAAGTGATTTCCACTCAGTAATGTACTAAAACATGAGGCAGATCCACACTTTGTCCAGCTGTTTTGATCTAGACTACTCATCAAAAGCAAAGATTTGTGATGTGGGATTGTCCAGTCATGTAGCAAAAAATCCTAGGTTGTTTTTTTTTCATAGTGCTCTGAAAATTATTTGCATAATGTGCTGAAAATATCAAACCTGTATTTATTTGAAGGATTGTGTCCACTTTTCAATTGTTGTTCTTATAATGGTGACACCTGAATAATAATTACAGCAAACATCAGCTTGGGCCAGCAACCAAGTCCCACACAGCCACTCACTCACTGCTCTTCCAGGAGCATTATTGAGAGTGGGAAGAGTAAAAGTCAGAAAACTCATGGGTTGGAATAATGACAGTTTAATGGGACATGGAAGAAATAGAATAATAATAATTACTAAATAATTCAAAAACACAAAATAAGTGATGCTCCATGCAATTGCTCATCACCTGCCCATCCCGTTCCTCAGCAGTGGCTCCTGGCCAAGTTCCCCCAGTTTTATATGCTGAGCATGACACCACATGCTATGAAATATCCCTTGGGTCACCCGGGGTCAACTATCCTGGCTCTGTTCCTTCACAATTCCTTGAGCCTCTCCAGTCTTCTCACTGGCAGGGCATGAGAAGGTGAGAAGTCTTTGACTTAGTATAAACACTACTTAGCAGAAACTAAAACATCAGTGTGTTATCAACATTAACCTCATACTAAAACCAAAATATAGCCCTGTATCAGCTACTAGCAAGAAAATGAACTCTATCCCAGGCAAAAACAGGACACCATCTTTCAGCAAGACCATTTGGCTTTGGAATACATTTCACCCCAATTAAATGCCCTTCACCTGGTTCCTGCAGGAGACATGCTACTCTGAACACCCCTCAGCACTGCTCTGCCCCTCTGTTCTCAGGGAGGCTTGCAATACTGCTTTCCATGAGATTGTGTCAGAAGTCTCTCATTAGAAACTAAAATTCCTCATCAGGTTTGTTAAACTAGGAAAAGGGGTGGTGAGCAAACAGATATTGGAAGGTATGGTGTATCCTTGTGTTCTCCCAGCCCAGGATGTGCTCTCCTGGCTACCCAAGCTGCTTTGTCAGCACTTGGAGGAATCTGCTGGTGGGGTCCCCTCTGTACCAGGACCATGGTTATCTCCTGGGGATCTGGAGTGGGAAAACCCTTTTCCAGGCACAGTACTGAGCCACTCTGTTTCACAGGTCCTACTACTGTAAAAGGGGTGAGAAACTAATTTTTTAAGAGGTTGAATTTCTTTGTAGTTTTCTTTTTTTTTTTCCCCATCAAATAAAAATTACATCTCCACTCTAAATGCAGTGGAAATGCAGTGACTATCTTTTTTTTGCTGAATAAGTATAAATCTACATGTGATTTTGTGTCTTTAGAGATCTCTGTTCTCAAGTGTTTTCCAGCTGTATGAAAATTTTGGGTTATAACTTTAGTTTCTGTTAAATTATCAAGTTATATCTTAGCAACAAAATCCAAAATCTTTTGGGAATGAGGTGTATTCATATGTTTCTACTATTCATAAACTATTTAATGACATATGCTAGATGGCACAAAGAGATGATCACCTCAATACTAAATTTTCTGAAGAAGGCTATTCTACACAACTCCTGCATGACAACTTAAAACAGTTTCTAAGAAGGAAATTTATGATGACTTGAAAAGACTAAAATGTTGTTTTACAGGAAAGGTAAGTTGATCTGTCTTTCAATTTACTTAATCCTATGAAACTCTATAGCTCTCCTCATTTCCGCTTTTTAAAATATCAGTCAGTAAGAAAAGCGAGAAATAAATGGCTGCTGTTTAAGAAATTATGACTTTACTGAGGCTTCAATGTGTAAAGCTGAAGTCAGTGGCTCAAGGAGGGTCTCGGCACCTGGTGCATCATCCTACCAGAGGCAGTGCTTGACACAGACACAGACACCAGCACTGACACCACCTGAGCTCGAAGGCAGAAGGCAGAGCTGGACCAAGAACAGGTAAAGCCAAGATGGATCTCTGGAGCAAAGTGTGCTGCTGGAGAACTGCAGCACAGACTGCAGGATCAGCTGAGGCTGAGAACATAGACAACAAGTCTGCAAGTAAGTTGTGTGTGTGGTCATCCATCACCTCACGAAATACAGCAGATCCAGATTGGAGGTATGAGGTCCTTTGGGTACAGAATGAAAACCCCATCGGTACAGCAGCTACAGTCAGCAAAAGAAATTTGCTGATGACATTTTATAGTGCAGTGAAGAAAATAAAAACTATTTGCCCCCCAAAGATGGATATATTGCAATCTTCTTTTACTAGATATGGAATGCAGCTTGGATAAAGTTTATCAGAGTGCTGAACTGCTTGGTGAAACTGGATATGCACAGGTTTAAAGAAAACTATTTTCAGACATTTATGGGATTGATAGCTATCTGTGAAAAACTGGTACAGTAGCAAAATACACTAATCTGGATGGATTCCACTTTCCTATATATATTGAAAATGTATCTGAGATTACTTGAAAAATCCCTAAAAATTGCCTGGGTGTTGTGCTTTCAATAAATGCAGAACTTTTTCTTCACTGATTTGTGTTCATCATGTCCTGGATAAGAAAGTTACTGCTGCTTTTGCTGATTTGTGTAATTCAGTTTTAAATTCAAAACACAGATACAAACTCATCTTTTTTAATAGAAGTTTTAACTAGAATCAGGCAACAAAGGGTTGATCTTCCATGACTGAATATATTAAAGTTATATCCATAGCAGTCTATTATTATCTTCCCAGAGATTAAGTACTATGTTGTGCTCATCCTCCTGTCACAGAATCACAGAATAGTTGAGGTTGGAAGGGACCTCTGATCAAGCTCCAGCAGAACTGCCTAGAGCTGGTTGCCCAGACCCATGGCCAGAGGGCTTTTGAATATCTCCAAGAATGGAGACTGCACAACCTCCCTGGGCAGCCTGTGCCAGTACTTGGTTCCTCCCACAGTGAAAAGGTGTTTCCTGATGTTCAGAGGGAACCTCCTGCATTTCAGTTTGTGCCCATTGCCTCTGATCCTGTCACTGGGCACCACTGAGAAGAGCCTGGCTCCGTCCTCTCTGCAACTTCAGATATTTATATACACGGATGAGATCCTCCTGAGCCTCCTCTTCTCCAGGCTGAACAGTCACAACTCTCAGACTTTGCTCACAGGAGGGATGCTCCAGCCCTATCATCATCTTCATGCTCTCTGCTGGACTCTCCTGTATGTCCATGTCTCTCTTGTACTGGGGAGCCCAGAACTAGACAAAGGACTCCATGTGTGGCCTCAAGTGTTGAATAAAGCAGAAGAATCACCTCCTTCAATCTGTTGCCTATACTTTTCTAAATGAATCTCAGGATATGGTTAGCCTTCTTTGCACTGAGGGCGTGTTGCTGACTCATGTTGAGCTTGGTGTCCAACAAGACCCACAGGTCCTTTTTTGCCAAGCTATTTTCCAGCTAGGTGGACCTGGCATGTACTGGTGCCTGGGGTTGTTCCTCCTCTGGTGCAGAACTTTCAGCTTTCTTGTTGAACTTCATGCAGTTCACTCCAGCCCACTTCTCCAGTGTGTTGACCTCTCTCTGAGTGGCAGCAAATCCCTGTGGCATATCAGGCACTCCTCCCAGTTTTGTGTAATCAGCAAGCTTGGTGAGGGTACACTTTGTTCCATCACCCAAATCATTAATGGAATTGTGAACAGTGTAGGATGCACTACTGACCCCTGGGGTATATCACAAGTGACTGACCTCCAGCTGCACTCTGTGCCACCCATCACTGCTCTCTGGGCATTGCCGTACAGCCAGTTTTTATCCCACCTCACTGTCTGCTCATCCAGCCCATAACTCATCAGCTTCTTTATCACAATCTTGCAACTGTGCTCAAAGACTCACTGAAGTTCAGGCAGACACATACACTGCTCTCCCATCACCTACCAGGACAATCCTTTAGTGACAGAAGGTTATCAAATTTGCCAACTATGACTACCCCTTGGAAAATCCATTCTGACTGCTCCCACTGCCATTGGAGATGTTTGTCTCACATTTTCTCATGCGGGACTATGAGTCTGGCACCTTCATCTTTGCATATATTCTCATTTGCAACAGTTTATACCACTGACACGAAATTTTCTACTAGTCTTGTACTATTGATGATACTGTGTATTTCTTCTCATTTTCTTTATGCGGTCTTCGTTTGTGGTGGCCTTCCCAGTTCCTAATCAGCATTTCTTGTACCTGTTTTATGTACACAGCTACTTCAGAAAGAACACTGTTTATATTCAGCATATTTAAGGCACTGCAGCAATGTATGTTGCAATAAAGACTAATCCAATTAATGAAATGGATCTTAGGTTGAGTTACAACTGCCCAAGTATCAATGGATTTGTTGTACTGGTACATCACAGGCTGGATACAGGTCTCCTTTCAAAGCACCTGCTTATGGGGCTGGCATTTACAGCTACATGACAACTGCACTTTATAAACCCATAACCAATACCCTGGGTCTTAAATTTCACTACTGCTTTCCATGTAGCTTATTGCTGTACAGTTTCTGCATTTTGCTTTCATTGTTCCCTGCCTGCTTTTTTTTCCAGACTGAATCTCATTTTATTGCCTACTTACACCTCTAAATTCTGCAGGTCTCTTTTTATTATTTTGCCGTCTGTCCTGGGTTTTGCAACACCTTACTATTTAGTATGATCTGTAAATTTAATTACTGCCATGTTTGCCAAAGACCATAAGAAGCCAAGTCAAATATATGACCAAAAAAAAAAGAAAAAAAGGAAGCCTTTATTATGCTATAAACACTCTGTTAAAAATCCAGCTCAAAAAGGAAATATACGTTTCTTGGCCTCCACAGATGTAATTGCAAAGGGATCTAGATGTTTTTCCCACATCATTTGTGTCATTTAAAAGAAAAAATGTATTATTACCAAAGTAAACATTAAAGAGATGAAAAATGGCAACTTAATTCCTTTCTATGCAACTAAAATATGCTGGAGAGGGTAAGACAAGCATTCATAGTCCACACTTTGCTATTAAATTAAACTTACCACAGTATTACTAAAGTAGAATTGCCTCAATTTGGTTCACACATTAAGGGCAAATGCAGACAACCAATTATTAACTGATTTTATTTATTGTCTGCTTTTTTATTATTATTTTTCTTTCTTAGTATTTCCAACACGTGTTATGTGTATAGTGCAATTATGTAATGCCTCTGCCCAGTCTGACAACGTTTGAGCAAAGTCTATAATTCTGTGTCATTATTATCTCTGAGCTATTATGAAACTGGGAAGAATTAGAGCAGAGTAACCTCCATCATTGGACCAGAAACAACAGCAATTACAATTTAGTCTCTGACTGAGGTTAAAACAGATAAATTGAGCTAGATAATTATTACCATTTCTCAAATTCATCATTAGCTGTAACTGCATTTTTAATGTAGAAGCCCAGACTATTACGCCTGACCATGATAGCTGCTCTTGGCTTACGCTACAGCAACATTACTAAGCTCACTCCTCTTTAATCAGGCCTCTTGTTCTTAAAGAGCACCACCTGAGATACACTAATAGGTATTAACTTTTACAAAGTAATTCAATAGTTTGAAAATCCATTTTCAATGTTCAGCCTAAATACCTGATTTTCAGGCAGGGCTGTTCTCCATTGCAAGGGAAGAGAAAATCCCCTTTTCAAGCAAAACATATGCAGTATGTAATTTGGTTAATGAAAGAATGCAAATTAAGATGTGTAATTTAGTAAGTTATGAATGTGCCTTAGCCCCACTAACATCAATGTCTTGCCCATAAATTCAGAGTGCATGCAAATTTCTCCATGGACAAGTTGATTTTATATCCTTGATTTAACTATAATTAGGATTTATTTTCTCAACTGATTTTGCCTGTAACTATATTCCAAACACGAGTGTCCTATTGACAGAGAGATGAAAAGTTAAGAGTGTGAGAGAAGACAGCCAAGTGTTACAAGCTGAGAGAGGTCAGGGCACCGGTGAGCTATCTTAGAAGCCTGAGCCCCTGTAGCTGCTCACATCAATGTCTACCTGTCCTGCAGACTGTTGGAAACCACTCCCATATTGCCTGGTGTGAAATATAAGACTTTAGTGGCTCGATCCGGTTGCCCAAACACCAGGTATCCAGTGCCATGTAAAAACCCCAAGGGTTTGGGTGTCATTCATACAGAGCCCATGGGGATGACAGAAGATTCCCTTTCCCTTAGAGATTTGTGCTCCTCTGTGGAGGCAGCTGGATGCTGTAATGTGGATATCCAAATGTAGTACAAAGGGTGTTTGATGGCTGCACGTAGAGCTTTCAGCAGTGCTCCAGACATCGTGATGGCTGCAAAGATTCAGAGCACTCAGGCACATTAATTTTACGTTTTTGGTAAATGTTTTTATCCTGTTTTTTTAGAAAGACATAGCTGACACAGACATAGAATTAGCAAATTGTCCTAATCAATACAAGCGCCTACTATCAGCTTAAAAACCACTAGGTGTTAATTATGAGACACCACAAACACATCACTCAAGGCAGCTCTTCAGCAGTTCTTGTGCTCTGCACAGCTCCCAGCCCACGCTCCCTCCCTCCTTCCTCTGCTCCCTCCATCTCACCTCTCAGTCAGTAACAATTGCTTTTGTGAGACATTTATCATTCCACAGTTTCAAGCTTCTCACTTGAAGTTCTGCCCTTCAAACTCTCAGATGAAGTGACAGATAATTTCTGCTTTCACCCACCTGGGTACCACGTAATGGTGTTTCTTCCTCCAGAAGTATTTGAGGAGATTTCTGATGGACTTTGACTTGTGTATGTTTATTAGCCTCCCATGGAAGGCAGTACAGATCTTAGGGACTAGGGAAAAAGATTACCTAGAATGTGTGAGGAGGAAATTGTATAGAAAACTACAGCACAGTGGCCTCCAGGAAAGGAGATACCTTGTGGGAAATATAAAGTGAAATGGTATAGATGAGAGAGAGGGGGAGACAGAGTGAAACCCATGAAAGTCACACAGACTTTATCATACACTGTTTTCTCAGATGCTGTGGTGATAGGCATGACGATCAGTGTAGATCACAGAAAGCTGTAGACTAAACTCAGTTTTTCTGCAGGTGCAACCTGCTCTGGAGGGTCCTGGAGGGCTCTGGTGTGTTCAGGGGCTTGAGGAGCACCTGGGGATGGGCAATGGCTGGAGGCTGGGTGAGACCTAGCAACAGGCATTCACAGAGCACAAATCAAGCGCTTATTTCTGTCCTTCATATGCAGTCACAAGACACATGAGAGACAACAGAAATACTGGTGTGTTACAGAGTGGTCTGATGAAAATGCTGCAGCTGTCACTCAAATATCTCCTCTGCTTGGGCATGCACTGGTTTTGGTCAGTGGTTGTGCTGAGCTGCTGCCATGCGTGAAGGGGTTGCAGGAAAAGTTCAGTATAAGCTGAGTGAAATGTATTTTCAGAAATTAGCATCTAGGTGTAGCATGAGCAGAGCCACAGTAATGTTCTGTGATTTGCCCAGTTCTTCAGCTCTGGCATGTGAAAGTTAGATGAGGCCCTGAAAGCCTCAGCCCTCCCTGTCACCTGCTGAGAAAATAAAAATGATTGAAAATGATTTATGCATTGAGAGAGCTGACTTGTTTGGTTTTGTAGATAACAATATTTTAGCTATTCTAATTACAAGTAGTAATTAGGCAGCTGGACCAAATCAGTGTTGGAGTATAAACACCTGCTTATGCATTTCCAGCTGTTCTCCACTGGAATTATTAACATTGTCTATGTTGCATAGACGTTTTACAGGCATTTTAAGATCATTGCCATTTTCTTTCTCATTTCTGAAGAACAGGCTGTGCTCCAAAGCTTACTAGAGAAAGAAAGTGGGTGCCGGGGCAATGATAACATTTAAGAATTCACCACCCTTTCATTCTTTGGTATAATCGCTTTTCACCTGAAGGAAACAACATGAAAAGAAGACAGAGGTAGCAGATAATGAAACAACAGCTTAATTCAAATGGATGAAGGCAGTTTATTCATTCCTAAATGAGAGAAGATGCCAAAAGTCTGCTGTAAATCTGAATGTCAAAATTGCTCAGAGCTCGGTCTACCTCCACAGCAGCAGCGAGCTTTATGTGCAGCCTTCTGACACTTACAATGCTCTTCACAAATATTTCTAAGCAAAGGTTGCAGTCACCTATTATCCTGCTTATTCCAGAAGTGCTCAGGGGCTGGCTGAAAGCAGAGCCCTGTTGTGCCGGGCTTTGTGCAAACAAAGCCACAGAGACAGCCACTGTCTCACTGGCTTTGCTTGGCTATTGTTTTGCTGAAATGCAATTTAAAATGTGATGCAATTCTCCTGGCTATTAACAAGAGGAGAAAATACTGTCTTGATTTGTGCCAGTATGTTAGATGGGTTTAGGGCGAACAAATACAAATGAAGCTACATATTTTTACATATTTAGGACAAATGTTTAGTTAAAACCAATAACTGATGTGAGACACTCCATTCATTTGAGGTTAGAAGCATTTATTTGGAGAGCTTCAAGTGGGGAGGTAATGGAGGTATTGGGGAGTGATGATGATGCGCAGCCCTGTGCCTGATGACTTCCCATTTATTCTGCCCCAGGAAGAGCTCTCAAACATCTCACTTGAAATCTTTGCAACTCGTTTCTTCACTAAAATACAAATATTTTTCTACTCTTCTTTAGCACTGGGACCAGGAGTACTGGTACTGAAGGAGAACAATGTCACTGTGGCTAGATCCCACCTCCTTGACATGCCCTCCAGAAGTGTCACAGCAATACATCTTTCAGAGATGGTCCTGTGTTTCCCTGAAACTAATAATCCTATGTCCTAGCATGAAAATGAGCATAGCATTTAAGAATTCTAGAATATGCTTGGATATATTTAAGAGTATCTAGAATGTTAGAATACAAATATGAGCAGTAAATATCAGGTTCATCACCTCCTGAGGAACCTGAATATATGTAAGTCTATGACACCTGATGAAACGCATCCCAGAGTCCTGAGAGAATTGGATAATGTAGTTGCCAAGCCACTCTTCACAATATTTGAGAAGTCATGGCAGTCAGGTGAAGTCCCAGCTGACTGGAAAAGGGGAAATATTTTAATCATATTTATAAAGGGTAGAAAGAAGGACCCTGGGAACTATCAACCTGTGAGCCTCACCTCTGTGCCTGGGAAGATCATGGAACAGATCCTCCGGGACGTTCTAAGACACATGGAGGACAGGGAGGTGATTTGAGACCCCAAGCATGGCTTCAGCTAGGGCAAGTCCTGCCTGACCAATCTAGTGGCCTTCTATGATGGAGTGACTTCTGTAAAGATTTTGGTATGGTCCTCCATGACATCCTTTTCTCTAAACTGAAAAGAGATGGATTTGATGAGCGGACTGTTGGATGGATAAGAAAGCAGTTGGACGGTCACATCCAGAGGGCAGTAGTCAATGGCTCTGTGTCCCAGTGGACATCAGTGACAAGTGGTGTCCCTCAATGGGGTCTGTATTTGGACAAGTGTTATTTAATTCCTTTAATAATGACATAGACAAAGGAATTGAGTGCACCCTCAGCAAATTTGCAGATGACACCAAGCTGAGTGGTGTGGTTGACAGACCTGAAGAATGGAATGCCATTGAAAGAGACCTGGACAAGTGCAAGAGATGGCCCTATGGGAATCTCATGGGGTTTAATAAGATCAAGTGCAAGGTGCTGCATCTGGGTCAGGACAACCCCTGCTATCAGTACAGGCTGGGGGATGCACAGATCAAGAGCAGTCCTGCCAAGGGAACTTGGGGTGCTGGTGGATGAGAGGCTGGACATGACCTGGCAATGTGACTTGCAGCCCAGAAAGTCATATATGTCCTGGGCTGCATCAAAAGAAGGGTGGCCAGAAGGTCGAGGGAGATGATTCTGCCTCAAAACTCCCTGATAGTTAATAGGCATTTAAATGTATTTGAGAAAAGCACTCAAATGTCTGTCAAACTATAGGAAGAGAAACTGGAATAGCCTAATTATCTGGAGACACAGGTATCAACAGGGCCATGAGACAATGAATGGCCATCACTTCTAAGTAACTGAAGCCACATCCCAGTGGGATCTCCTGGCCAAATTAGCACAAGGCACTAATTCTGGCGCCAGTCCCCTGACAATGCATATCCAGGACAGGAAGTTTCTCTTGGTTTAGAGGGCAAGGCACCAGAGGAAACGGTGTGAGCCTGTGGTGGCTCAGTCATGGCTGTTTCAAGCCATGAAGAAATCATTACCCTCCTCTGTGTCATAAGCAAGAACGAGACCTGAGATGACAGGATATTGGCAAGGACACTCCAGGAGAGACAATTTTTAGGATGACAAAACTGCAATTCATCACTTTTCATTACTTTTTAAAGTATCTGCCAATGGCACAATATCATTATACGGCTTCTTAAAATCTCTACCATGCAATTTCTGGCACAACAGTGACCCTGGCAAGTTTCTCAGACAGAAGGATTTTGTTCAATATCTCTCTACTGTGTATCAGTTTGTCATGAAACGCTGAGCATGTGTTGTTTAATGTCAGGCAGAAGCACAGCTTGGCTACTGCTTATTCTCCTTTACCATTTCCCTTCCCATCAAAGCCTACTCATTTCCTGAGCAAGTGTTCATTTCTTCTGAGTGCTTGCAGTAAGCACTGAGCAAAATCTACCCATTCTAACGGAACCTCTTGGGGAAAACCAACACAATTATAATTTTATGACTAATGAATTTAAAATTACCCTAGGAGAAGTTGCTGGCAACATCAAAAGGAAAAGCGTGATGTATGATGACTTTCTGTTTACCTGCCTCTGCAAAGCGTGTTGGGATACGTCCTCCAGCAGACATATCATCTCCTTTGGGATTATGGAGGAGACATGCTAAACACTTACTTCAGATTTAATAGAGATGGAAGCTTTTCTCAGGTAGCAGATCTCATATATATAAAAAGTACTTGTCTGTAGCCACCAGAAGCAATGATTTCTGTACTTGTGGGATTTCTGTATGCTTTAATTCCTTCAGAATAAGGGAAAGGGAAAATGTTTTGGCTTTGCAACATCCAGGAATACAGGCATCTGTGACACTGGTGAAGGATGAGTTCTAAATATAACCCTCGCAGAACTAGAGAGGGATAATCATGACAAGAAAAGATTTTTGTTTTCTAATAACAAATGGCAGCTGGATTAAGACATTGGGTCACCCATGCCTGGAGCACTAACTCAAGTTTTTCATTTCCTAAAGTTCAACTGGCAGCAAGGGCCTCTGAGTTATTTTGATGTCTTTGGTATTAATCCTTGTGGCATGCAGTAAATATTCTTTTTAGAAATGCAGTTCAAATTTTTCATCCACCAAAAGAATACCCAAACCCCAGTTCTCATAATCTATAAAGTATTTGAAGTGTCTTGGAGTCACGTGACAAATTGTCTTCCAAAAACATCTGTGCTTCAATTGCCCACTAAGGTAACACTTGCTGCTTCCTACCAACAACTTCTGCAAATTGCTTTCTTGCACTAAGAAACCAAAACCACAGAAATGCCAGTTATACCAAATATGAAAGACATTGCAAAAACACATTATGCAAAATGACAATTAGGTAGTAGGGCTTTATTTATCGTCGTGAAATAAGTATCAGTTAATCAGCACCAGAAGCACCAATCTCCATCCTCCATTTAGGTGAAATTTCGGCTGCCTAACTCATTATCAGCTTTCAGTAATGCCTGCTCATCAGTTGCAGTCGCATTAGACAAAATACAATGCATCCGATATGGCAGTAATTAAATCATACTCCAGGGAAGAGATAACAGTGAATTATAAGATATCTTGAGAAGTAATAATAATTACTCCATAAGGGTTCTATTCTATTACGGCTTAAATACTTCTAAGACTTTGTAGAAAACACTTAATTTGAAAAAAACCCTGCTAAAGATAAAAGTAAACAAAAACTAAATGTTGTTAATCTTAGCCATCACACACACCTCTGGCCTTATTGAACATCTGGTTTACCTTTAGCCCCAAAGCTTGGAAGCCACTGGATTATTCACCAAAATTGAAGCAGACATGACTATTTAATTGATTGTGGCTTGATAGCTCTTGTGCAGATGAGAAGCTTGACCAAAACCAAGAACACTGAGACAAAGGGAGAAGCTCCACCAGGGAGTGGAGTGAGGAGCCCAATATCTAGAAAGGGGATCTAAATTACAGAGAGCAATAAAGAGCTATGAAAATCCAGAGTTTGGGAGATGGAAGCAGAGCCAAATCTGACATTTCTTAATAAAATTTAAGTTATTGTAACTTGCAAAAAGGATGATACTTGAGTCCCAGCTCCACTGAACAGCACTGGATCTCTAGGATCAGCACTGGCGTTCAGGAGGCGTTATGGGTCTCATCCTGTTCTGTTAGCATCAGTTGTTTGGAGGTTTCATTTCCTCTTGGTTTCTTTCAAAGCAAGACTAAATGCTTGAGATAATCTGAAAATTAGACAAGACTTTCCTACTCATGCAATTTATGCAATGTTCTAATATAAAGCAACTGCACTGGATTCATATTAGTATTTGATATCTCATATAAAGTGTAAAATGAATGTGAAAGAAAAAACACAACTGTCTTCTGTCAGTGTTTATTGGAATGAATTTGAGAAGCTCATATCTTAACACGCCTCTTTTGGTCTTTTTCATAGAGTCTCTTTCTGGTAAAGAAGTTGGACTTGAGTGTTTCAAAGATCTGGAGCCCTGAACATATTTTCCACCTTTTCTTTCTCTGGCACAGTGGGCAATTAATTTGTGACAGTAACCATACAACTTTTGGACAAGCACTTTGTGGCCCTGGTGATTCACTACCACTAACTCCAGCAGTTTAGTTTAAAAACCCTTCAGTTATCCTTTCAGTGTGAGATGAGCCCCCTTACATGGTAAACTCTGATGCAAATAATCCATTTTGCTCTTCTGCTGTGTCATCACTTATCCTGAATGAATGTCCTTTTACATTTTGACTACCCATCAGACTCTCTACTTCTTTGATTGTTCAAGGGTAAAAAAGGGCAAAAGAGAGTTAGCCCAGATAGTCCCAAAAATATGTAAGCACTGTTTCTCCAATTGTTTGCTTTCCAGCTTTATGAAGTAATGTGTTTCTGTGGGACTATTTGCACATAATTTACGTGTATTTTCAACCTTTTAAGACCTGTTAATTCAAAATTATACCATTTTCTTATGAGGGATTGAACTCACCTAATCCTCTTTTATAACAAATAAAAATAGAGATAAACTTAAAATGAAAGAAAATATAGTAGAGTCCAAACAGTGTTGAATATGGGATATTAAATTAATAAAAATTCCATGCCATGATGTTTTTTTTAAGAATATGAAAGAAATACTGCACACCTTTTTCTGAGGGTCTCCTCAGGAGATGAGCATTTTGTAAATCACCCTCCCCTGATGATACAGCAGCATTTCACGTTGCCAGCAGCTAAATGAGCTCACCATTGTGTAGGTGTAGCTCTGTGCAACTTAGCAGCCCCAAGGCATCTGTGAGACAGCACCAACCATGCCATAACACTGCAATGCCAGCCAAGTAATGGACATCCAAGAAGCCTAGGTAGATAAGAAACAGATAGGGGGCAAAGAGAGGACAGTACCTGTCACAACTGAGGTGTCAGACAAATGCTGTCTTACTTCCACTGTCAGTGTTTTGATGCCAACTGTGGATCTATGTGCACTAGTGTTGCCAGCACTTAGGCTTCTTCTTAACTCTACAGCTACACCAGGCATTTTTCTGACAACTCTGAGGAGAGACACATGTCTAGCACTGTAAGGAATACAGAGCCATGTATACTCTTATGCTGGATGCTGTGGACACTTCAGGCATGTACTTCTCTCAAACGGTCTTCCACTGCTATCTAAAAAAAGATTTAATTTGTCTTTTTGTTTTTTTTAATCAGTGGTGCTGTTCTCCAGCCTCATGCGTGATTACAAACTGCTGTAACTATGCTAAGATGCCAGGCCATCAAAATGCATTTGCACCCAAAGAGATGGTTATTGGTTGGACCACACAGAGAATAATGAAGTATTTTAAATTCTGAGGAGATGAACAAATTTTTTCACTCCTTAAACCCACACTGGAGAAGAACCAGGAAAGGATGGGCACGGCAAACACTGGATGGCTCATATGCAGCTATCCAGAGATGCTGAGGTTTGTTCCTCACATTTCTTGGGTCTGCTCATTTAATGACTGTTTAGAAGCACAAGTATCAAAATGCAGAGAGAAATCATTTGCTTGAATATTTTTTGACTCAAGAAACTTCAAAAGGAAACCTGATCAAAGCAGCACAGATAAATGTCTGTAATATTACCCTGATTGATCTCCCTCTGAATTGCCAACATACACATTATGAGCTACCTGAGCACACCCTTCTGCCTTGAGTAGATCTAATATATATTCATACATACTTTCAGATTGTCAAATCTTATTTTTCCTTAGTCTTTTTTCATTAAATAGATACTTTCCCCCAACTGATATTGAGTTGCATTCACTGTTCTGGGAAGATCCCCAGATCAGAAAGTCTGAGGACTGAATGTACTGTTGGCTGCATTGCTTGCAGCAGATCTCATTTGTCCCAGTGCCCACCCTGCACACTCTACAGGAATGGGTTCATCATTCAACCTTTCAACCATTAAAATCCTAACTGGAATTGCTTTATATTTTGAGGGGGATTGTGGATGACACATGCATTAAGACATTTATCTTTTTTTGGATATGAGGCATCAGGTAGCAACACTGATGTGGGGTAGGTGTGAATTTTCACTTGCAAATGAAGTCTCTGCCATCTATTGCCAGTGATTCCATACCACTGATTCATGTTTTCCCTATTTTCAGATCTTTTAAATTTTAAATGCCAGTCCAGCTCAATTCTCAGTACCACTCCTGTACATCTGACCTGCCTATAAGCAGCCAACCATCTTTCAGTCCTTGCAGCCAGTTCTCTACTTTTACAGATCTTCTTTTATTCAATTTTATATTAACTCTGGTAGCTGCCATGGTTTAAAGACATGGTGGCTGTCCAGCATGGGCCTGTTGTCCCAGCTGGGTGGGCAGGTCCCAGGGTGCTAGGAACCAGCTCTGGCCCACAGCTCAGTGGAGAGCACAAGCTGCTTCATTTTTTCATCCTTTCGCAATGCTCTACTAAATAAATCTGGACTTCCAAATGGGAACCTCTGTGCACTGTTGAGAAGCAGAAGAAAACCAAGCGCATGCATATGAATCAAATCTGCTTTCAACCCAGCAATGGGCAGCAGGCTGGAGAGGAAACTGCCAGGATGCACTCAGCAGATTTAACATGTGAGGGTAAGATCAGGTTTCTCCTTCATGGCAGGATCAGCCATGGCTTTCCATACCCTCCTCCAGAGTTCATGGAAATGGCATCTCTTCCCCCTCCTCGCCACATCAAGGTGCCAAAATCTGTGTCTTTGAATCCTGGTATGTCTCTGTTGCCAGCCAAGCCATGCCAGCAAGTGTCTCCATTGGCGCTGCTTTGTGCTGGGCAGCCTCCCAGGCAGGGGGCTTCCCCAGCATGCCTGGGGCTTTGCTGGGCCCCTTGAATCACAGCTCCCTTTGCAGAGGGTCAGAAATTTCAGCTGAGGATTTGCTCCACATGTGACCCAGGCTTCCTCCTCTACATCTCTGTACCCATCTTCCTTCATCAAAAGCAAAATGAGCATCACTGGAAAGGCTCTTGTGTTCAGGTGGCCATAGTGGCTCGTTCTGGGATGTGTGGGTTGTCAGACAAAGTTTAACAAGGCTTGTTGGACAAATCATCAGCTATTTAGTGTATTTCTGGACCAAATGTTCTTTGCCTGGCTGTGGCCCAGCCTGGTGTGGCACTGGGTTCTGCCCTTGCCTGTTCATCTGTGAGAGAGCAGGGACTGCACCTTTGTGCCAGATCAGTGGCAGGCTTGCCATCCCCATCCCCATCCCCATCCCCAGAAGGCAGCTCAGCCTGTCTGGGAATGCAGAGATTTCAGTCCAGAGAGTCCAGTCCCCAGCCAAGCTCAGAGGTGTGCTGGGCTATTCTTGCCAGCAGCAGCCTTGTTTTACTTAGAATATGAACATTAGACAAAAAGAAATCCTGAACACCTTATCTTCAAAGTCTCACTGTTTACCTTAGGTTTAAATTTTGTGTTTCCCACATAAGATAGCTTCAGCCAGGCAGAAGCAGTAACTTTTTATTTCTGTTGCAAAGTTGCTGGAGCACTTTCAGGAGCTGGGAAATTGTGACAGTCAGGGCTAGCCCCTGTGCAGGACCAGCTGGAGCAGCAGATTGCTGAGGGACCTGTGCAAATAGAGGAGCACAGTCCCATGGCTGGTGCCAGGAGAACCTGTGCCCAAACCTGCTCAGCCTGTGGCCTGCATGTGATCCTGGAGATCTTTATTTTGCTGTTCTGCAATGGAGTTTTCCCAGCCATAAAATGAAGATAAATGACATTTTTGCAGATGGCCAGCTACACATGCGTAAAGAGCAGTCAGAACTCTTAGCCCTCCCCTGCACTCAATTAACATGTATTTTAAAGGCAACATTGACATTTGTTCACTGCCTCACTCCCACTCTCCAACGCTTTCGTGACCATCTTCAGGACACTGTTTCTCAAAATCACCTTTCCTAAAGAAAACTGGGTTTTGGGGAAGACACAGACAGGCTTGTGGGTTGCTGCAGTCACTCCCATACCCACATCCCCCCAGTTCCCCACACACTCCCCCCAGTTCCCCACACCACCAGCTGCTTATTCATATGGGCCATACCGACTGAGTGCATTTGTTCAAATCTCTACGCTCACAACAAGGGCTATTTATCAAGCCTACAAGATTCAAAACTGCAAGACCCTGAATTTCATACTCATTTACAACGTCAGAAGCTGCTAATGGCCCATAAAATTTAGCAACTTCTCCATAAGCTGCTGGTTAATGAAAAATCGGTTAAATTGTTCACAGATCAGCTGGCACGGTGCCCTCTGATTCACGGGATGCTTTCCCTGGCAAAGGTTACATTAACTGCACTGGGGAAGCAGAGAGAAGAGGTGCGGCATTTTGCCGGAGGCTGTGACTTTTCCTGGCTGGGATGAGGGCAAAGACCCTCCGCACCAGCCGTGCAGGATGGGACCCCCTCCCACATGCGGCTGAGCACTCCCCGGCACTGCCCCAGCACGGGTGCCCAAAGTGCCGCTGCCCGGGTTAAAGTCCGGCTGCCTGAGAGGGGAGATGTTCATTGCAGCGAGGCAGTTTTGCAGAGATGGATGCACACTCAGAGAACCCCTATTCTGATTTTGAACTGAAACCACAAGGCAGATCTGACTCTCCCCTCTCTGGGACTGCTGCATGCTGAGCAATGGGGAGTCCCTGCCTGCACACTCCTGCAGCTCTCTGGGTTATGGGGGCTGAATGAAAGGACATCACAGCCCTTAGCTGGCCTCCTGCAGAGCCTATTTTGCCTTGTGTTGCTCCTGTTGCTGCTGCTGTTGCCTTTCACGGCAGCTGCTGCTGTACCTTGGGCCAGTCTCACATGATGCACACACTGTCCTGCGTCTGGGTGCAGAACTCCGGCTGCAGCACAGGGTAAGGATTTGGCATCCGTACTGAGTTAGCAGCCTGATGTCAGCACAAATTAACGCTGCTCACCATACTGACATTGCAAGGCCTCAGCTGTCAACGCTGGCATTTATGATGCTGTGTATTTTAACTAATTAGGCACTCACAGCCCAGCCGGTGCAACCCATCCATCTTAGAAACGCTGGATGTTTTTGCACTGGCATATGCTACAATAATGAGAATCAATGTTGCTAATGACTTTGCACAGCCCATTTTTCAGTCACCTTTGCAAATTCACATTATGTTGGGAATGCACAGAGGAGAATACACTGGCTTTAAAATACCAAAGATGCATTTCTGCAGGACAAACCCCAGACCTGGCTTGCTCTGGCACAGCCAGAGCCCTGTGGCAGAGGAGCTGCTCCCACCAAAACAGACATGGAATTCTGAGAAAGCAAATCCTATTGCAGGCACTAGAACAGATGAGATTTCTGAGGTTAGAGAGCTTAAACATGTTTGACTGAATTTTCTCACAGTCTTGGGCAAGCTTTCAGATTTTCTCTTGGAGAGTAGCTGCCCGTTTTTCTCACTCCAATCCGCAAATTAAATCTTTCTGCTTTCCCTGGTGGGGGAGCAGCCGTGGGGCCAGCCCATCGGGTGGTGAGGATGCTGGCTACCTTTCAGCATTAGGGGCTTGGAAAAGCATCAGCTGCCTGCAGCAGTCAAGGGAAGAGAATTCCTTCCATCGCCTTCTAAAGTGCCATCCCCTCCTCAAGAGATTTACCAGATGTTCTGATTAAGGCAGTTCAATTGCAGTGTTTAAAAGCTTTACCCACCTGCTCGCTGCAAGCTCCCCTCTGTAGGCAAGAGCAGCTCTAATTAAAAATTCCCTCCTGCTGTGAGGACTCCTCCCTCACCTTTCCAGAAACCAGCGTTGTACAGACATCCCCCCGGGACTGCTCTCCAGAGCCTAACTTCTCTCCCTTTTGCTTTTCCTGCCCAGCAGTGGAAATCACAATCGAGGAACCTGAAACATGGGCAGCACAGAATAGGAGAGCTCCTTCCCAAAGCTCTCTCTCCAGCACTGACCACCATTCAGAACCCCCTGGCCCTGCCTTGGCTAGCACCTTCTCTACGTGTTTTCATCAGTCACCACCCCCTGGAAATGCCCTCAGAGTGTAGAGAGAACTCTGCAACCCCACAACCCTTCCCTATCCAGTGTGCACTCTGACTCACTAGAGTGGAGACTTCATGGCAGTCCCCAGCTCACAGCAAAGTGCCACACTCAGGTCGGGGGGTCTTGAGAGACCAGGATCTCACTCAGCTGGCTCCTTTGGGGCTGATTCTGAGGGGAGAGACCAGACTGTGTGGCGGGCACCAGAATGTAGCATGAGAGCAAGGGAAGCAGACAACTCAGGTGCAAAATTTGCTGGTACAAAACTCAGGCTACTCTTGCACTTGTAGGGGCTTCCCTGCTCCTGGCACTGTCAGGAAGAAAAGCTCTAGCCCTTCCCTCTTGCAGAGCCCCATGGCTCTGATGAACAAATAAACAGATATAAATGATCCTACTCCTTTTGCTGAAATAAATGGGTATTTACCCTGACTCAGAGCACACAGAGGGACCACCCCATAAAACCCTCCATGCCCATCAGTCTCTTTTCTCTCATATTCCAACAGAAATCAGACACTGGTTTGCTTTAGACGTGGACTGGAGATCCTGGCGCTTTGCCTCTGAGGGTCTCCGTAGCACAGAGAGGGGTCTGGCAGGATCAGTAAAATGCCATTCCTGTCCTTGAGCCCCACCACCATCCCAATGCACAGCCAGGCAGCCCCTCACCTGCACACACATCTGCTGGTGCCTTCTCACTTAGCTGAGCCTCCCTTTTTATATCTCTCCATGGGCAGACTTCCCTGAGCTGCCCACCAGCTGCTGGAGCAGCCTTACCCCTCCTTGAAAAGGCCGAGATAGAAAATCTTCTTAAGCAAATCCTCTGCTGATAAGTGCTATTCAGATGATGGGATTAATATTTTCCCTATTTTGCAGGCACTCAAGCATGCAGGTGAATATATGCCCATTTAGCATGTTTTTGAGCAGTAAATATGCTTTCCCCCTCCGAAGGGCTCTCTGCCTTTTAACCCTCCCTGGATGACTAGATGCAAGCCTGGGATTTTACTGTCACAGGACTCAGTGGAGCCAATCCCCATAGTAACGGGGCATCCACGCATGAATCCAGACCTGCAGCAGGTCCGAGTGCTGCAGTGTTCAGGCTAGGCACATGTTCAGCATCGGGGTATACACATGCATAAGTATATATACAACTATTCTGTGCTTGCTCAGCCAATACAGTATGCGCCCAAGACAGGTAAATGCTGGTAAGAATGCAGCCCCCTTGATGTGCAGAGCTTGCACACATGCTGTGTCCAGAAACTGTAAAAATGGCTAAGGAATTGAATACTGTTCCATCAAACGTGCCTATCACAGCCCTAAAACGATCAGAGGATGACTTCCCAAGTTGTGTTGTTCAAACAGTTTATATTTGCATATTTTCCTCAGAAAAACATAATCCTTTAAAATAGGATCTGCTGTAGCCTTACCATTAGTTTCCTTGGAAGAGCTACAAAACTGTGCAGCTAGCACCACTTACTGGCAAAGCTACTGACACAGGTGTTCAACAATTTTACTTCACAAGCTTCTCACACAGAAATGCTGAATACAAATCTTATGATAGTGTTTGAATAAAATAAACAAATGTAGGACATGATTTTTCCTTTTTCCTGTTGGGAAAAAAAAACAAAAAAGGAAACTGACATTACTTTCTAAAGCAGCCTTCAAATAGCTTCCAGTAACCACAATCCTTGCAATACAGAGCTATAATTTGCTCAATTCATTATACCTTTGCATGCTGATAACACATCTACTTTAAGTCCTACCTTTACAGCAATGGGCAAAAATCAATGGCCCATTTGACAGCAAGGGGGGGTGGGTCTGCATATTTCCTTTTGACACTTCAAAGGAGTGGTGTGTGTTGCTCAGGTGCATATATATATTTTACATATTTTGTGTGTGTTCATCTGCCACAGACATGGATGGGCAACTGTGTCCATCATTTTTAAAACCCCAAGAAAAACGAACCTTATTTTTAAACCCCCAAGGAAATCAACCCCATTTTGAGACATTCTCCTCCCCTGAACTCTTCCTCAGGAGTGATAAGCTGATGAGTGGCTTCACAATTCCATGTGTTCCTTTAATCATGACCAACAGTTTCTGCTTCTTAACAGAGGGTCTTTATAGCCACCCTCTAAGCTGTCTCCTTCTTCAGTATCTGTGATTTATTGGGGGAAAAAAGCATCAGTTCAAAGGCACTGTGGTGACTTCAATGCAAAGGTCCCTCTACTGGACTTGGCTGCATCTCTGTTTTGCTTTACAAATCCCTTTTCTTTCACACTATGCTGTCTATATTAGACTCATTTATTTCAACTCAGAAAAACAGGGTAACAGAATGGCAAAAGATTTAAGTTTCTGGAAAGCTTTTGCTTAGGACAGAACTTATCTCAGTGTTGTAGTTTTTTAGGCAGCAGATGTACCTGTTGTTTTAGACCAGCATCTGTAATGCTGGTCCACAGTCCCCTGCTCTCCAGCCTAGCTGGACCCCTGCACCCTGATTATGCAGACCCTGAAGGGTGTTAGTCATGGTGCAAGTGTCATTATTTTTGTTCTCTAACTGGAAAGGGTTTTTAGGTGTCTGATATCTAATAAATATGAAAAAGTCACATTTTAGAGCCTTGTGGTTTAGAAGAATCATCTTGAAAAAGAAGATTCATTAATTAGTTACACTGGCAGTCTTTAATTAGGTGTTGCTGAGTACCTTCAGTCTTTGTGATCTTTAGCATTCCTAGCTTGTTATACTTTATTTACATATTTTCTTGGACATGTACGTAATTTCTAATTAACACTGTAGAGTCTACTCCAGTTATTTCAAGATGTCACGTACAGTAGATCTTTAGACATGCTTTCTGGATATATGCTGAATTTAAATTACTCCTTTAATCAGACCAGAAAACCTGTATCCTTCTATTGGGGCACAAGAACACCCACCAGAGACATCCAGGGGAAGGTAATCTAGTTTCCAGGAGGTTTCAGTATGGGAGCAAATGAAAGGCACTTACAAAATGAAACCTTTCAAAAGACATTTCTGTCAGGAATTTTAAAAAGAGAATTTGCCTGCAGGGAAATCCTCTGACAGCAGGCTGTCAAAGGCACATCCCACCAGGGTGGTCTGCAGGAGAGAACAGAACAGCACAGATCGTGTTGGGATTTCAGGAGACTCGGGCGAGCACAATGTTTCTTAAAGGAAGTGGAAGCCTTGTATCCTAATGGAAAAGCAAGCATTTGTATATCAGACATAAGCCACAGCCCTTGAACAATAATTTTAGTGAGGCAGCACATGAGGAAATGCAGGGTGCTTCTCCACTTTTGTGGCATATGTCCCTGTATTGAACGAAGCAGCACTTTAAAGAAAGAATCTTTTCTTCTTCAAACTGGGACCCTATTCTGCATTAGTTTGGCCAAATGCATTTTTGTTAATGCCTCCACCCTTTTATCCAGTTTCTATTTGCTCAATTTCTATTTTTAGAGGCAGCAGAGAGGGTATTTTGCAGGGGACAATACTATAGAGACAGAAAACTTGTAGAGGACAAGAATATCATGTCTCCTCCCTGTCTAGCTTATCTGATCTTACCAAAACTCTGTTTTATCTTTGCTAGGTTACTTTGATCTGTCAGCCCCAGTGTTATCCATCAGTGTAGTACTCTGGTCTTTACACTTATTGGTAATGGTAATCAATACACAACTGTCACAGCATCTTTCTGAAAACTCTGTGCTCTCTGTTTCTCAAGACTTGCTCCCACTGCTTTCTGCAGACTTAACCTTTTCTTTCATAGATGTTTATCTCCCTCAGGGATAAGGCTTGAGCTTGTACCTTACAGTGGTCAGGTACTGCCCTTACACTAACAGATAATTATATAAATAAAATGGGTGCGTATTTCTGTGCCACTTCCACAGCTTAGAGTCCCCCATTTTATTGGTGTATTATAAGCCTGATGAACAGTCCCAGCCAAAGCACTTTCTCTTATCCTCAGAACTAAAAGAAGGAAAGAGAATGTGATTAAGGTGTACAGTTGATAAATTCTGCCTGGATGTTCATGCCGAACAGAGCTGGAAGGTCTGGACCTGGCAATCTCCTCATTGCTGAAAGAAACGAGGTCCTGATTAGCGTGGGGAGGTAAGAGACAGTGTGACAAAACCCCCCTCAGGTTACTGGGGTGAGTCAGCACCACTGGGGCTGCAGTACTCCACAATTAATCATGCTGAGGCTGTTCTTCCTCTGACTTGCTAGCCATAAAATATAGCTCTTTACTGCAACAAATTTTTAAATTCTGTAAAAAAATAAAATAAAATCAAGCTCAGTTTTCTCACATATACACTGAGCTGCACCTGCCAGTCGCTTGGCTGAAAAGAGAACAGTGGCTTAGCATACAAGTGCTGTAGGGAAGGGGCCATCCTTTTATCTTAGTCTTTCTGCAGCATCCTGCATTGGGAAGTCTGGCCTGTGAGTGCAATGATAACGCAAATATGTAAATAAAGGTGACAGCATTTCTCGTGTCTAGTTCATGGAGACACAAGGGTTTGGCAGCTGACAGAGTGCTTCTCCAGCTTGGATTGGCACTGTGAAACCAAAACAAGGTCTTGTTTGAATCAGATAAGTCTTTTCTCGGAAATGGCAAAATCTAGGGTGATAAAGACTGAGTGCTATAGCTGACTGCTTGTGCTTGGCAAACACCTGTCTCTAGGAGGAGATAAGTGCTGGACTTGGTTTTAATTTCTTCACTGTGATGAAAGGTTTTCACATCCTTAAAGTCTTTAGAGGAACAGGGTGCAGATTTGTTCCCCTTCATGTCCTTCCCAATGGAGAAGGGGATCTGCATCTTCTGTACTTTCTGGAGGCACACATGACATCCTGTAAGAGACTTCATCTGATAAAAGGCAAAGACTGGAGGAAGAAGGGTAAATCACCGATGACCAGCCTGATAGCCCCTGTGCTGCAATGTCTAGCTCTGCAGTACAGGGGGACAGCAGGTGTTGATTTTAGCAGAGATTTCAACATTCTGCACCAGAGATGATAACCTTGCAGCCAGGTAAGAAGGGTATGGACTAGATGGATGGACAAGAAGGGACATAGTAATTGACCAGACTATTGAGCTTAGAGGACTGTAGCTTATGTTTCAGTGCCCATCCAGGAGCCAGTCACAGGTGGTGCTCCTTGGGGCTTCTTGGTGATCCTGGGGCTGGTGCTATGTGATGCCTTCATCAGTGACCTGACTGCTGGAAGGGGACGTACTCTCAGCAAGGTAACACTGAATTAGGGTGTAGCTGGGTAGGCAGGAGAACAGAGAGGGCATTCAGAGCAGCCTCAACAAGCTGAAAGAGTGTAAGTATGGACTAACTGAAAGAAGTCCAGCATAGGGCCACTGAGAGGGCTAAGTGTCAGGAATACATGGTCTATGATAGGAGTCTGAGGAAACAGGCTTAGCTGAGTCTTGAGGAAAGCAGACGGAGTGGGAGTTCACTGCTGGTTTTCACCTGTCTGAAATGGAAGTGCTGGCTTCCAGTACCACAGGGGAAACAAATCCAGACTCTTTCCAGTGATACACAGTCAACTACAAATGGTTGCAGAATGGGGAATGACAGATTGTCACAAGGAAAAAGATATTTACAGTGACAATTGTTACACACCAGAAAAGGATGTCCAAACTGATTTGGAACCTCTGTTTGTGGAGACATTCAAAGCTCAGCTGGGCAAGGCCCTGAGCAACCTGTTTTCCTTTAGCATTTGCCCCACTCTGAGATGTTCAGACGTCCCTTCCAATCTCAATCATTCTATGTTTTTTATGAACTGATTTTCCCTTCCCATTAGAAATAATTATTTAATCAAATGATAGGTCCAGCCTTTCACATCTCAATATTGGATGTACCTCACAGGATGACACCAACCTAAGAGTGCAGTGGTTGTACAGCCAGGCTTTCACACAACTTCATCTCACAGTAAAGAGTACCACTCTGTCATAGTCATCTGTAAGTGCCACTAAACATAAACCTGTGTAAAAATGATACATAGCAGTGAATCTCAGAAGACAGCTTCTCCCCATAACATCCACACATGACGCATTGTCACAAGAGTTATATACGAAGACAATAGTAAGCCTTTTTTCAGACTGATAAACTACACTGGGTGTCCTGCAGAGCTGAAGTATTATTCAGTTTGTTATCAGCATCCTACAGTCTTGGAAAAACTCAGCTGTTACTAAATGTCATACTGCAATATATAAACCCCAGCTCCCTAGCTTGTCTTTACATTATAGTGCTCATAATTGTGAATGAAGGAGAAGACCACTGGAAAAATTAACCATCTGTATCAAGATGAGACCCATTATTTTAACATGGAATAGTTGCATATTGTAGAGAATACTCTGTCTAACAGAGAATTGCTCGGTGGAAGAGCTTTTCTGATCACAAGAGCCCAGACCTCAGCATGCAGCGTGGCTGCTCAGGTCTGCACTATCTGGCTCCTTCAGTGAGTGACACAACACTGCCTCCTGGTTTTCCTTAAGGAAAATGAAGTCAGTGACACAGGGTCAAATTGCTTCAAGTGAAAATGTGGTTGAACTACAACTGTCTGCAGGAATCCCATTTTTCTGATACTTATTTTCTTAGAAGGGTTTCCCTTGATTACTAGTTCATCTGTAGTGAAAGAGATCTCCCCAGGGAAGTGTGGACTCTCGAGGGGGAGTGGGTTATCTCCCCTCCTGTCCACCTTTCTCAAAGGGCAAAAGCCTCTCTCCCAGAGATTTGTTTAACCTACCTGTAAAATAAACATGACTTTAAACTGTCAGCACCATAGGTACTAAGTCAAGAAAGAGGACAGCCGTTGCTAGGAAAAGTGATTTTACAGTCTATAAAAATGTTGTCTGTATCAGGAAACAGAATGTGTTGCTTAATTGTTGTGCTCTCAGCTCCCCACTCATCCCACTGCCAGTTGCCAGCTGCACCCATCACAGTCCTGTCCCTGTTGTGACCACTGTGCCTCCTCTGCCTGAAATGTCACCACACTTTCAAAATGGGAATGCAGGATGACAGGGTAGTTGCTCTTGTTCAAATCTTCCAGGATGTCTGTTGTCTGTGGTAGAGAGGGTGAACACGAGTGCAGTTGTTGCCATAGGGGCACAGTGATAAATTCATGTGCTGCTATAAACATCTCAGGCACCTGGGGCAACTGTGAGAGGTGGCTCAAAGGGGACATATGCATTTACTGTCTGAAATGCAGTATGAAGCAATATGGTCAGAGAAGTTAGTACCCTAATCACATTACTGTGTGCTAGAGCTGCTGGGGAGTTATTTAAAACGACTTGAGATTGCAGATGAGAAAAACAGCTCTGGCGGAATAGCCTGAGGAAAAGACTGTGTGTCATGGCTGTCAACCCTCTCCTCTTATACCAGGTGAAAAATAGGAAAAAAAAAATCCTGAAATAAACACAGCCGCCAGGAACATCTGTCTGCAGGACAAATGTGACCCAGGTGCCACCACCTGTGTGGTGACCAGCCACTTTCACCCTTCCCTGTGCCATCAGGGCTGCAGGGTTGTGAGAGGCAGAGATTCTCAGGAGCTGCTGATGGCTGGAAACCCTCCAGCCTCCAGACCCTGGTGCCTGAAAAATATGGATACAGAAGGGACAAGTCCCTAGGGAATACTCTATCACACCATGGAAAAGGACCAGGTTTTCCAGGTCCCAGTCTGCTATACTTGTGACCCAGGGAAGACTCAGAGGTTCCTCTGGGCCCTGGCTGCACTGTTTCTGAGGTAGATGTGACACTATTTTTGACATATGATGCTAAACATCTATGCAAGTGTAACAGCTTGGAGATATTCAGATGGGAGGGGAAAGGAAGATGTTATTTTTACTAGACTTCAATTCCACTGTAAAGACCTGTAAAACAGGCACCAGGAAAGTAAGATCAAGAATATTTGTTTTCTACATGTTACCTTCCAGAGAAATTTTGCTTCCTACCAGTGCTGACACTGATTTACTAGACAAGGATGACCAACTGGGAGTGCCCTAAACCAGTCAGGAGATTTGGAGTGCTTCTGCTTTTTCCCTTGAGCAGCTGAAGGCACAGGCAACTCTGTATTTTTCTTGGGACATGATAGAATTGGTAAATCATGTGCAAATTATTTAGCTATTATTAACTAACAGAATTTCAGAACTCCACACACATACACAAAAGAGGGTGTAGCACCTCAGGTTGCTCTAGTATTTAACATGTGAATTAACAGAAGACTAAAGCATCCCTTACCATATACCAATAAAAAAAAAAAAAGAAAAAGACCATATCATACTATACCAAAAAAATATGTTACCTTTCATGCACTATGGTCCTGGCTCTGCAAGGGCATCAAGATGTGGCTCACCTGAGTGAGCAGGGAGCCCTGGGTTATGCTTGTATAATGTAGTATTTCTGGTATTGCATTTTTATCCATTTTGCAATACTCTCAGCGCATCATTTGCTTCTTTCAAGCTCTGTAAATCCCTGATGATTGTGAAAACAGAAGAGAGCCTAGAATTATTTATACCCAGAGATATTGTTAGGACCAAAATTAATGAGAACGACATTATGGGTAGGAAAGCTGAAACTGAAGGAGTACTTCCTGCCATGGAGACTTGATTTGTTTGTTCATCTCCTAAAGGGACTCTCCTGATGTGAGCACCGGCAACTTCATCCTTCAAGACAATGAAAACTAAACCAGACAGTGAGAACTTGTGGAAAAGTATTTTTTACACAGTGTGTCCCTCCTGCTGGGGAATGATATCTGTGCCTCCTGGGGACAACTGCCCCCGCTCCTTAGAGCAGTGGCAGGGATGGCCAGTGGCACCCATGTGGCTTCTCTGTGCCTGCCTGCAGCCCTGGTGGGAGGCAAGCTGAGGTGGGAGAGGAATCGGCATTCCAAGATAACCACTGCCAGTCAGTGCATCACCAGGCAAGCTGAGATATCAAGTCACCATGGATGCCTTTTTTCAGACTGAAAACTGCCTAATGGTTACTTTCCAAGAAAACTGCATTCCCCATAGGACTCCCAGTATTCACAGGACACTTCTCAGCTTGAAAGGGGTTATTTCAATTCCAAGGTGATGTTTGTGAAAGCAGGAGGAAATAGAGTACGACGAAGTACTTCTAGTTCAAGGTCTACAGAATCCCAAAGAAAAGGCAGCAGATGGAAAGCCTGAGTATTGCTTTTGATGGAAGTTTGTATGAAAGGGAGCTTGCCAGACCCTTAAAAATTGTGAACTGTAAGGAAAAAAAAGTAATACTGAAGGTACTGGTCTCATGTACTTCCATCCAAACTCATAATGCATACATGAAGCAAGTCGAAGAGCTTACCATCAGAGCACTTCCATAGTCTTCTCCCAGTATTCATAGCCAAGGTACTCTGAAACAGATGCCTAAGCTTTTCTCCTGCAAAATCAGCTATTGCCCCTGTCCTTCAAGTGCTGATTCAGTTGCAGTAAGCAGGAAGATTATTTCAGCTTGTGCTCAGCTGCTGGCAGGACAGCAGGTTTCTGGGAAGCAGCTGCCCTCTGGGTTGTACTATCGATTCACCTTGACACCGGGTGCCTGCGCTGGGCACTGCTCCTTGACGGGCAGGGATGGGGTGTCCTGCAGGGACAGGCCACCTGACATTGGCACCCTCTGCAATGACCAACCTTGACGTGACATGCAAAGCCTTTCATTTCTGATTAGTGTGTAGTCATGTGCACACCGTCATTTACACTTTTAAGAAAATGCCATCAAATCCTGGGAAGCACTTCTATAGCTGGGTAATTGAATTCAAAGCAACCCATTCCTCAATGGAAAATTAATAACTTGGAAACCTCGGACTTTACTTTTATTAACTCTTTCACTAACACTCATGAAACAATCCTCTTAAATTTTATGAAATAAAGAAACCTCTTAGGACTTGCAAGAATTATATTACTTTTGCATCTTCACAGTTCATACACATATCACACTTAGGTCCATATTTTAATTTATCCAGCATATTTGGCCTAGAAATGTCCTAAAAACCTGCCTTTATGATAAACAATACCAGTCACAGGGAAGCACTGTTTGCATAAAACACATACGCCATCTAACCTGGATACTTTCAACATAGGCTGATCATATAGAAGCTAAACAAAAAAAAGTGGTGACTGATTTTGCATTAATGGGTGAAGTGGGTGAATATGCCTGGGTTGCCATTAACACAGTAACTGTGTTGCCAGTGCTGTCACTAATGCAGTAGTAGGGAAGACGCTTTTCATCGTCTTCATCAACATGTCTTCAGCGTCTCAGATGAGCCATGTGTGTGTGGAAAAAAAAAAAAAAAGCCAAAATCCTCCCGGCTCTTACCTGAGAAGAAAGTTCATGGAAACTTAAGGAGTTTTCTACTGGAAAAATTGTTTAAAGCTCTTATCTCAGCATTCAGATGGGTCCTGCAGTCTTGCTAAGGATCCTTTTTTTGTCTACTCTGTACAAGTAGAGCTGGTGTAGAAAAGGTACATGGCAAATAAGTAGAAATATGTATAAGGGTAGTAAAAAAATAAATTGCTTGATTCGCTCTCTTGGAATTTATTCCTAGCATTTATAGCAAACCGAATAATCAAGTGAGTAAAGCTGTACTTCAGATTCAGTATAAATTCAGCACTAATCTGATTACAGAAATAATTCTTTTTCGGGGGAGGTAATATGTTGACTGAGATATAAAACCTGAATATACTGTGAAACAGAAACGTAGTACAAGAAAGCATATATCTGTGCTACAGATTAATTACAGGGAAGTGCATTAAAAAGCCCCACAAACAACAAACAAACAAAAAAACCCCACTTTACCTTTCCAGAAAAAAAAAAAACAAATATGCAAACTGAGCATGAAATGGGAGTAATCCTCTTTGTCTGAGAAGTAACACAGCAGGAACTCCAGAAAAAGTGGTTGACAAGGCTGTCTTCACCAAGCAATCTTGCAGCCAGGGTTGCCCTGTGCACGTCACCCTGATGCAGCAAGACTGCCTCTTATGCCTTCAGCAGTGATAAAGGAGAACTGGTCCAAACTCAGCAGTTTGTGTTTATAGGATTTCATCTCTTTTAGATTTGGGATTTTTGATGGGTTGTTTTTTTTGACTGCTGTTTTAAGAAACCTCAGACATCATGCAAAAGTGCCTTCAGGGACAGGGATTTGGGTCGGTATTAGCTGGGGTGAAAACCACGAGGTTAAGGCTGGTAAAGGGAGAGGTGTTGCTTTTCTCAACGGGCAACTTCCATCCCGATGTGAATGGTGCCCTTTGGCTTTCGGCACAGAGCCAGACTCTGCTGGTGTCCTTCAGCTTAGGGTGTGAAACCAGACAGCACTGGATGCCTTTTCTGCAGATCCCATGCTGCCTTGTGGGCAAGCAGGTCCCCATGCTCTGGAGGATGCCACCCCTCCAACTGCAGACACATCCATCCCAAAAACTTCTGACTCAAGATTTTTGTTCATCACCTTGCACTTGGTCTCTGAACAGCTTTGGGCAGTGGCAGCATCCTCATGGTTTGAACCTGCCATTGTCATAGTCTGGGCAGTGAAAGAAAGAAAGAAAGAAACAGGAACAGCTTTGAAAATGCCAGCATGGGTGGACCATGCCTTCTGGTTGTGTGGGCAGAATAACGAGCCCACTTCTGGAACCCTTATGCTTCTTTCAATCTTATACTTACTGCATTTTGTATACATTTCAGCATATATATATATAAATACTCTGTTTACCCTTAATCATAGTTATTCTCAGTCCCTCCAGTGTTGTGAATCAAAAATCCCTGTTTGTAGGCTGGGAATTGCTACACTTGTGTGGGGAGTGTATAAGGAAAGTCCAGTCCAGGATAGCTCAGCAAGGTATGGTGCAGCTCATACTATGAGTGTTACCTCTGTACAGAGCACAGCTGGGCTCTGATGTGTGCTGGAAAACAGTCCTCAGACACCTACCAAGAGTGCATCACAGCCAAAAGACTGGGAAGCGTGCAAATCAAATCAGAAAGAGGATAGCTCAGATCGCAGATCTGCCAGCTGATAGGGAGGCAGCTGAGCTGATGGCAGCATGTAAGCTTAAAACCTCAACCCACTTAGAGATTGATAGACATGGAGCAATCTCTAGAGAAACTGAAATGGTTGGATGGATGGCAGCATCACTTTGAGAGTCCCAGTCTCACTACTGATTTTTTTGCAGCACAGAAAAAAATGAGAAAGTAATACAATAGAGTACAAGAGACTGCATTCATTAAAGTATCTATATCTGCTCTGCATTTTTCAGACCTCGAGGAAATCTCTGTCAGGAAAATCTGAGACTTTTGGAAAGTGTATTTCATATAATGGTGGAAAAGAGGCCGCAATTTCACAGTAAGGCAGAATCGGATGATCTTGTATTAAATGTTATTCAACTTAAATTATCTCATTAAATGCTCTTATTATTATTTCCCATTGTTGAATAGATATCTGGGGCACTGCTGCATGGTTCCCCAGGAAGAACTCAGTGATCTAGAATATCTGTGTATATTTTTAGTGTAATATATTTTAATGACACATTTACTGTGGTCCTTGAGTACAGGATCATAGCACATGAACCAGGCTTGTTTGCCTGTATGCTTCTTTCCTTCCATCTCATCCTGTACCTGCCTGGCAGGGATCATACCAGCCTCAGGAACTGACTCTGGTCGCAGACCCTCTTCAGAAACATGATTCACAGCTGTTGGGAATCCATACAACCAAAAATAATCACCCACAACATGACTTTCCAAGGTATTTAGACTTTTGCATACCTGTCAAGGAAGCAAACTGTAGTTTATCCCAAATTCAAATGCTACCTAAATCTTTGAGGGGGTCTCTACATTAAGTAAACACCCCAGGGTTTTACTGACACCTAATAGACAGTATAGGAGTCATCCATTAAACATTAATGTAAAATGCTTTCCTATACATAACTAAATATCCTAAAGGCTATCTAAATTGTGCTTAACTAATTTTCAGTTTTGTTGGTCTCCCCAGTTCAAAGAAAGTATCTGTTTATGACTAGGAACTATATAGAGGCTTATTTTAAACTCCCAAGGTTTTCTTATGTCTTCTGTGTTACTCAGAATATCTCTGTCGTGAATGGGATTAAATGACACCCGATCTGTGCAAGAAAATATGTTGCAATAGAAATAATGAATGTCTCACTGTAAAAAAGTTTAAAACCTGTTTGTATCCAGGCAGCATCTGCCCAGAGCCCCAGTTTGTTCTGCCTTGTGCCTGCTCACCCAAAGCACAGACTAAAAGAGCAAACTGGGAAGCGCTGAACCACTGCAGGGAGGGGCAGCTGGGCCACCACCCTAATTTTCACAAGCTGAGATGCACAGCAGGACTTGGTGAGTTTGCAGAGCATCTGCAGGAAGAATGAAGATGAAATTTGTTGTTTATATCTGTTGTCTTTAGTCCTGCTTTGGGCTGGGTCCTCAGGAAAATCCCTGCCCCAGTCCTTGCTCTTCATCCCATTGGAATGCTCAGCAAGGTGATGGCAACACATGTAGCCCTGGTGTTTTGCAGGCTTCCCTGATGTGGTTTGCAGGATGAGCAGGAGAGGGCATAGGGTTGTGAAAATGAGGCTGGCACCTGTCAGAGTCAGCTGCCAGTGGAAGGATGAGAGTATCTTCCACAGTTCTCCAAAAGCAGTCACTAATTCAGAGTCAAAACCAGGCTCACCTTTAAAAGGACATGGCTATTTGGTCCTCAAAAATCACAAGCTGGCAGGAGCCAAAGAGGGAAAGTGAGCTGAGCCCCATTGCATGCTGGAAAGGGAGTCTGAGTGTCTTGAAGAGACCTGTCTCCCAAACTGAAGGCTTGCTGCATCTGACCTACACAAGTGTTTCAAGACCTTGTCAAATCCTGGGGAGCAGCTCTTCTCCCATCAAACCACCTCACAAGCTCTGGTGTATCCAAGAGATGCAAAGGTTCTCTTGACAGGATTATTTATATTTCTTCATAAACAGGTCAGAAAAGTGAAAAAACAACAGCTACAAAAATCCCATGACAGTAAGTGAGCTAAGCAATTCATCGCATTATGTTTTTATATTTATACAGCTCTGCAATAGTACCACAAAGAGGAAAGATAAAAAGCAGTTTGTATAATTCACATGTTAATAGCCCACATATTCCAGAAAGGGAAAAAATAGGAAGGATAACACTGGCAGAGCACAGACATGAAAGGTCAAGTGAGATCAAAGGTCAAGTTGCTGGCAAACATCAAACACCAAAGAAGCACTGTAGAAATTTGTATTTAAAGAAGAAGAAAATGACAATAAATAACTTTAATGAAAACCAGGTGAGCATTTCATTTCCCTGAATGAAAAGTGCTTTTCAAATGTGTTTGTCCTCAGATAAAAAGAAGAGAGAGAGCAAAGAAGTGGTGTCCCTGCCAAACACCGGCAGAGCTCAGACCACAATGTTGGCCCCTGGGATGGACTCTGAAGTTAAAGCAGGATGGGGGGGGGGCTGAATTCTGCCTCCTTTCTCATCTTTACCCTTTACCTTTTGCTCACCTTCTTTTTTTGTGTAAGTCCCAGGAAGCATCTGTGGAGAAAAGCAGAAGGATATAAACTTGCTGCTAAGTCATCAGGACAACCTCTGCTCGTTTCATCTTTTGCGACCTGATTTTGCAGGGCTGTGTCCAAACCGTCGGCATTGCTATTCATCTCACAGCTGTGCTTCAGAACTTTCACCTGCAAATGGGATTACAAATGCAATCATTAGTACAGATTCCCCAAGAAGCTTTCACAGTATTACAATTAGATTTCCCTTTCTAGCAGCATCTAAATCAATATGATATGATTAGTTACTCTCGTGGATTACATGCTGCTGTACAAAACCTTCACACACAGAAATCTGAGTAATTTAATCAGGCAGTAATGGATTCTGGGAATGCTCCCACTGTCTAGAAACTTAAAATCATTCTGTCTCTATAATAATTTGCCATTATGCACCTGAAGCTAAATTGCCTGACATACCTGACAGTGGACAGCAGTGATTAAAACAGGTCACATCTCATCAGCCAAAGTGGCAACTCCCTCTGAATTCACTTTGAAAACTGAATTTGAGGGAGGAAAAAAAAATCACCTTTAGTTGTTTTTCCTGGGCTATAACTTAAGTTTTAAGCTGTCTCTTTAAATACATCTATGTATGTATTTTTGTGTGTGTGTGTGTGAGAAAGACAGAATGTAAGTGCTATCCATTTCTCATCATTTTAGTCGAGAGGAATATATGAACTAATGCTCCTGGGGAAATGCAGCAGACCAAGGCAGAAATGAGCACATCATTTTATTTCTCTGAAGGTGCTCAGCACTGCTGAGCAAGATATCGGGAAGGAGGAACCTTTCTGGAAGGGTCTTGAAAGCAAAGAGTCCCTGGCTGCCATTGTCAGCAGCTCACAGGAGAGAGCAATGCTGTGTGATGGAACCTGAGCTGCTGATGGCTGCTTTCCGGGTAAGGATTTGCACCTCATGTTTCCCCAGCTTGGCTAAACAGCTCAGCCCTGCACCCCTGAGCTGCAGCAGCTCTCTTCTGCTACACCCAGGGATTGCAAACAGCCCTGAAAAACAAAGCGCTGTGCTCAGCGCTGCAAAGGTGGGTGACAGTGTTGTGGGGAAAGCACACAAACCCACACATGGGGGAACAGATACAGCCTCATTTGAAAAATTTGGCCTTTGTGTTTATAAGCAGAAAATACTCAGAAATGTGCTACTGTTCATCTCGTATCCCACCAATGTGCAACAGCTTATGCCCAAGAAATACAAGACATTATATTACTATTGAGGACATTCCTTTTTCTTACAGCACAGTTGCATTGAAATAGCCCTGACCCATGGTGCCTGGGGACTCCTGCTTTTGAGGAGGATTTTTCCTATGGTAAATTGATATTTCAAATAGCCAGTTGGCAAGAAAAAAAAGAAAAATAGCTATCCATGGAAAGTTTCCTAAGCAATAATTGCCAGTGAACTCTGCCCTCATTATAAAACTCTACATAGCTTGACATAAAAAAAGCCCCGTGATGCACATACACTTTTCACCTCCGTATTCCCCATAATAGTCTTGGTTATGTTACTCTGTTCAGATATGCTAACCAATGGCAGTGTTAATCCACATTGTTTTTAGGGTGCGGTGTGGTCTGTGTGCCAAGCCAGGGGTGGTGTGTGCCAGGGGTGGTGTGTGCCAGGGCTCCCCTGTGCCCAGAGGCACCAGAGCACCAGCAGTGCCACTCACAGCAGCACTGCCAAAACGCCACTGGCACAACCGGGCACATTAGTCCTCCTGACAAGCAACTCTTAAACAAATCTCATATTAATTCCTTACTGGAGGTGCTGAAGGAAATCTGTGGAGGCTGTTAAGAAAAGGAATTGATGCCAGTGGCATTTGGGCAGGGGGAGGCGGGTGGAGTCAGTCGTGGCCACCTGCTTTCCAATCCTCCGCAGCCCACAGCCCACCACTGAAAGAAAGGGCTGACATTTCATGCAGGCTGGAGATTGGACCACTGCATTACTATTAATAAACAATAAAGCTATTAAGGCATATTAAAGCTTGGCAATGAACTTGTCAAAATGGATGATCTATAAATCAATATAAACAGCAGTGACAGGCAGTAATTGAATTCCAGTGGTCCCTCAGCACATGCTAAATATGAAGGGACATGACACGCTGAAAATATAGTAGGAAAGCTGAAAAATTGATAGCATTAACGTTCTCCTGGTGAAACGTGGCATCACTTTAGCCCTTAATGGGGGTCAAACTGTGAATACGTATTGACTTCTTCTTTTAAAACAAGAAAATGGCTACATAAATCTGAGGCTTCCCAAATTAGAAATGGCTGCTCAAAAAGTTCACAGCCGCTCTGGATGTGGTTGCCACAGAGCAGCAGACAGAGCCCTCCTCCGATGGGTTCATTAGCAGGACTTCTTGCTTTACTTGGGTAGGAAGAAGGATGGGTTTTGTGCAATCCAGAAAGCCTCTGAAGTTGATTCATCCGTTTTCATCTTCCATAAAGGACCAGCAAAAGCCCATCGGGTAGGAGAAGTTAATGCTAGCATGCTGCCAGGCTCGGGTGGCTACGTATCTTTCAAATTCAGATATAACAAGCCAGGCCTCGAATATCAGCAGAGGATGAGACAATCAGAACGGAAAGAAATTGGTGAAGTCGCAGCAAGCCTTTTAATGGAGATTCAAGTGACAGCAAATAAATCATGACAGCTTCTGTGGATGAAACCAGGGCCTCATTCTTTATTTTCTCTTGATGTGCTTCACTCAGTGAAGCCTTTCTTAGGCGATTTTCACAATAGAGCCCTATGCCACTGGAGTTCAGAAAATTCTGAAATGGAGGGTTTGGACACTAAGGATTATTTTGTCTGTGCCACCTCACTCACGGGCAGAGAGCGCCTGTGATCAAAAATCATGGGGGATATTTGAATTTCAAGGGTCTCTGTGGGCACAGAGATGGAAAGCCAGCAAAGAAATATATAAATGAGTGTCCATATATTGAGTGATGACCTGCTAATAAGGTCTCAAATGCTGTAGAGCAGCAGAGCTGGGACAGGGGCTGGTCAACAGTGCAGAATGAGTGCAATAGCTAAAGGGCAGCCAGTGTGCCTGGCATGGCCACAACCACTAGGCTAAAACTGCTGCTTAGCATGAATAAAGTTCCTATATAACAAGAGTTAAGACTTCACTAGGGTCACTCTGCACCATTGTGTCTTGAATACAGCCAATATTTGGAAGAGAGACAGGTGGAGTGGGACATTTTCTGAGAATCACTCTGTTCTGACGCAAAATTTAAAATTAAAATAGAAAAAAACTCTAAGGAACGAGTCAAGGAGGCAACATTTTTTCCCTTTAAACCTAATGTACTCTTTTAGGTCAGCCAAGACTCATTTGACCTATCTGATGTGCATTCTGCCTTCAGATTTGCTGAGCATGTACTGATGTAACATGAAAGGTTAAGGAAGCCCATTTTAAAAAGTCTAAAATCTTTAGAGATGATGTGTAGAAATGCAAGATGTGCATCATCCATACCTTGTATGAAAATTGGTGAAGTAGGTCTCAAACAAAGCAACTTTGCCTGCAGCAATGTTGAGGGTGCGAATATCCAGCATCCCTGCCAACTCCCGTGCACCATCTCCACCCATCCCATCCCATCCTAAACTCATCCACTAGGAGCTGTGTGTAACCTTCCTGTGCCTTTAAACCTGCAAGAGCTGGGAAGCGTGGTGTGTAATAATAGTAGTGGCTTTAATCAACAGGACAGTGCTGACACATTGCCCATTGAAATAGATGAACTAGCCTTGACTTTTCCCTGCATTTGCATCATTCTTAATTTTTCTTATGTGGAGGTTTTTTCACTGCCATTTAAAAGGTGAGAATTTAGTCAACTGAATGCAGTACTGATTAGCTCAGTATTGTAATTGTACTTCATGGACACCTACTGCTTGTATGTCACAGCTCTCCAAATTGCCATTATATTATTAATCTAGGTTTTATGGCACTTCAGAACTGAAGTATCAAAAAACAATTATGTAAGTGGAAAAAATCACAGTGGCAATCTACCAAAGAGCTCATATGGGTTATTATGAAAACACCAAAAAAACCAAAACAAGGGAGCCTGTTTGCAAAATCCAGAGAGTCTGATGACCTGCGAGAATAAGGGAAAAACAGATTTGACATGTCAACAGCTGGCTTTCCAACACTGCCTACAGCATGTCAGCATGCTGAGTTCAGGACTGTGCACTTGTTCTTTAGTGCAGATGGAAGAAATCCAGCCTTCTCCATTCAGATTTTTTTTCCCCAGCACCTGTGGGGGAAGAGAAGCAGTCTGCTGTGATTGTGTTAATACACTATTCACATTTCCATTTGTTGTTTTCTCAGTCAGTATGCTCAGAGAAGGGTTTTGTACTATAAGAGAAACGTCTACTCCCCAAATACTTACACCCTCAGGGATGTTACACCATAAACATCTCAGTCACTGCTGTATTTGGAGTACCGTTCTTGGGAGCATTCAGCCCAGCATAATCATACTAGACCTGTTTTGCTCAAGCAAAGCAGTTGCACACAAAGCTGTTCTGCAGTCAGGGAGCACAGAATTGCTCCACCAACCTTGCGCTGCTGTGCACAAGCTCCCTGTCCGGGTGCCCTCCACAGCTCTCTGTGCCTGGGGCCAGGAAAGGGGCAATGTAGAAAGAAAAATGGCTTAAGATGAAGTGACCAAAGCTCAAATGAAGGCTTACAAGGCAGCATAATAAATCTATCTGGGCTTCATCTGTACTTGGAACAAAACCAGGAAACAAGTTATTTTTTACGGGAATGCACCACCTCATTCCCTTATGAAATAATCATCTCCTTGCAGGGTACTAGAAGGGGATTTTCCCGGGGGATCTTGGTAGCAAGGAAGCCACTAGGAACCTGTCCAAAAGCAGTATTTCACTAGGCAAAGTGAGAGCTTTCCTCTTCCATCAGCCTAGTCTAAACCCTAACCCATTTCTGACCCTTACTCTGCATCTATCCCTAATGCTAACCCTTCTCTAGCCCTATCCTTAGAGGAAAAGAAAGCCTGCAATTTTTTTTTCTCTAATGCAAGTCTGGGAGAACTAAACCCATGTTTAGGGTCAGTTTTGAAAGAAGGAGATGCCAGTACTTCCAAAGCAGTGAGGGTGGAATGGGGTTGCAAAAGGGGAGCAGAGGCTTCAGAGATGGTAGCCGTGAGAAATACTTTGTATGAGTAATGGCCAGTTCAACCCCAGCTGGTTTATGGTTAAAATTAGGTTTAGCGTTAAGAGAGGAATAAAGTTCAGAGCTTTATTTGCAGTGGGGCTGAAAAAGAGCAGCAAAAAAGAGATCAAAAGATGCAGCAGCAAAATATTTCAAGTTCTTCTGTCACACTGATCCTCACCAGCTACTAGTGGGGTGGTGAGGAATGAGTGACACACTTCTTAGATGCACCTCTGCAGCCAGTGATGCCTCCTGACACCTCTCGAGGCCCAAGTGCCCTTCCTCCAGCACTGACCAAGGCACAAAGCACTGAGATTCAGAAACAAAGGTAGCTTTTTTTCAATATTGCTTAAGGACTGATTACCCACTAACTGTACTCTCTGTAATTCCTGGCCAGTAGCCAGCATGAGCTCTGATTCCTGGGTCAAACACACCATTGTCTTGAAAATGCAGTACTCAAAAAAGATGCTTTGCTCAAAGTGCCTAAAATGGAGCCTGACAGAAGAAAAATAGATGCTTCCCAGACACAAACTGTGCTGAAGCACATTTCTGGTTGTCCCTAGCCTCACTATTTTTCACTTGTTTAAGAACAGCAGTGTTTGGTGTCACCTGTCTCTGGAGGCTGCTGAACCAGAGCCTGCTACTGCTCACCCGTGAGGTGGCCCAGGTGCACAGGAGTGGTATAAGGCTGCTTTTGCCATCTGCGTGGCTGCTCCTGCATATCAAAGATCTACTGACAAAAGCAAGATACTTGATTCCTGCCAGTAGAAAGCACTTGCAATCTTATTGTTCCCTGGACGTGCGGACAAATAGCTATTTACTGTGAACTGCAGACTCATTGTAAGAAATTAAATGCCTTTGGTGGTTATGAATGTAAAAACACATCTTTTCTTGAGATGAGAGTTACAGATTCCAGGAATTACTTTCTGCTTTACATTTTGGATGAGTAGCCAACTCCGAGCTTGAAAAACATACAGCTTGAAGAACACCCTTCCCTTCCCTTCCCTTCCCTCTCCAGGATTGCTAGGCAAGGGACAGGGAAAGCAGGCTAAGTCCAACTGTGGCAAAACACTTGGGAGGATGTGCAAAGACATCTTTTTGATTACATAATGCCTCTGCAAGCCCTTTGTCATTAAAATATGATTAAAAGTGGTGGCCAGGAGGAGTTCACCTTTAGAAAATGACACTTACAAGAAATCACTTCCCAAACAGATACTTGCCTCCCTGAGATGAAGAAGAGGTTTGATGGATGAGAAGGCAATATTAAAATGTCTCCTCTCATAAGAAAACAGAATGAGAGCAATCATCAGAATTTATCTGCCAGAGAGGAATAGAGTGTTTTCTTGGCACTAAAGGGACCCTATACACTAAATCAAAACCAGAACACAGGCTCACAAAAGAAAGAGACAGATGTCTCTGCCATATAAATACCAAATAAATGAACTTTCTGGAATGGGAATCTTATTTAAGCACACACCATAGTGACATCTGAGAAATATATAACGAACCAAAGCAGATCATGAAGCTGGTATCAGCACTGAAGCTTCAGCAATTTTTGAAGGGTAATGACCCATCTGCCAACCATGCTTGGGAGTTATGGCTTTCATGTTTTGGATCTACTTCTTTGCAAACCCCCAATTTCCTCCTCGTAACACCTGAACCAACACCCACTTATTTACACATCACCCATTTTTAATTCATTCCGCCCAAAATGTAGCCCAGGCTCATCAAAATCCTGTCTCCTGAGGGAAACAGGAGTTTCCTGGTGAAAACAGGAGTGATCTCTGCTTCAGGGTGAGCTGTGTCTCAAGAAACTATTGCTATATCCACAGCACATCCCAATGCACTGCAAAGATGTAACACCACTGCAATCCCAGAAAACACACTCAGAAAATAACCTGAGAAAATAACCCTGAGACTGTCAGGCAGGATGCCTGCTTGGATCAGCCTCACCACTTTCCTGCCATCCATGCAGGCACCTGGAATGGGGCAGCCCTTCAAACTGCTCTCTTGAGTTAAAATACGTTGCAGCCCTCACACTGAGCTCCTCGGGAAGGCAATTAGCATATGGTTCTTTGTTAATATTCCCTTCGATGCTATCTATAAGCCTACACAGAGGAGCTTCAAAGGTTGGACATTTCAGTTTGCTGGGGGTAAATATCCACACTGTGTTTTAAGGTTCCTTATCCCCATTTTCTAAGGTTAGTGGTTTTGGACATGGCTCTTCCTGGAGGGTTTTAACACCTCTCTTTTGATTATATGCCAAATAGGAAAGCACAACCGTAAACTTTCTTTTATGAAGACAAATTTAGTCTTAAATCAAACCAGACTTGAGCCCAAACATGACATTTACATGGTTGCTGAATGTAAAGTATAAAACATGACTTCAGTTTCCTAGTGGATACAGACTGCGTGGAGCTTTCCTGGTTGCAGAGGGGCAGAAAGGAATAATGCAAGCGCCAAGGCTTTGCAACAGCTAGCTGGGTGGAATACATAGGGGAAGAATGGCTTATTAGCCCTTCATGTTAGAATAAGCTCTGAGAGCATGCAGGCATCACTGGGGGAGGTCAAATACAAAGCTCTGCTTGAGAATGGGTGATCTGGCATCATAGCCATCTACATTAACCTCAACCCTTGCACTAATTAGACTTTTCCCTACTCTCCGGAAAAGCAGTCTGCAAATAGCATCAGGCCTGACCTACTTCTGCCTGCTTAGCTGCAATTTTCAGTTACCGTGATTGGATTCTTTCTGTGCTGGGTTTCTTCCAGAAAAATGTCAGACTTTTCTTCCTTGCTCTTCAGAGGCATTGAATAAGCCCAACGTCCCAAGATGTGTTCCTCTGCTCTGGGGAGGAGAATCAGGGATGAGCTGTGGTGTGGGATGGCACCCAGCATGCTGCAGCTCCTTGGTGCCTGTGTGTTCACGGCGTCAAATAAGTGGCACTGGTGGAAGGAGTGATGTTTGCAAGGCATGACTTCCACATTTGGGTGAAGGCAGTTTGCTTTTCACAAGCGAGGTATGGCTTTGTAAAGAGACATGGAAACTTGAGCAACATACTTGACAGCACATTTATTCAGTGAGAAGTATTATACAAATGTCATGTGTGTTGAACTCATTTTCATGCTTTGAAGGCTGAGAGGAGCCGGAGTGAACAGATAAGGTCATCAGCTAACTCAAGAAAAAAAAATCTTATTGCTTTGCCTCAAAAGCACTATGTTGTTTTTTACTGCTGAGTTCTGCCTTCTGAGCAAGAATACTCAGGGACAGCCAGTGGAACACAAAAAGTTTTATCCCTTGGCTCTTCCAAGGGTACATGTCACCTCTTTGTCCCAGCCATTAGGAATTAGGCTCTAATTGTTACAATCGTTTGGAGAGTTAGAGTAAGATAATGAATTAATTAGTTTTAGAAGTTTGTATTTCATCTCTGTGACTTGACCATTAATCATTTCTTAACAGGATTTCTATTTTTCCCCTCTACAGTCATAAATTGAACATCAAATTTAAATGGAGCAGTAACATTACATCCTAGCCAGAAGTAGGGAACATCTTCCAACTGCTTGTCTCCGTGATGTAGAAATAGCTGTACCATGTTAATATTAGGAATTTTCCTATTAATAAATAACAAAGAAGAGAAAAAAACCCAAATTTGTCCTAAGGGAAATGCCTTAACTAAAAAATTCCAGCAAGATCCACCTCCTCAGCCCTTTGTTGTCATGTTTCCATAATGAAAGTGGGAAAACAAGTACAAGCCCTTAACAATGTACATTTTTATGCTATGCTGTGTACAGTGCTATGTACAATGCTCCATCCTTGCCAGAAGCATGAGGTCCAGTTTAAATTTTTCCTCATGGCTAAACTGGTGCAAGGAAAATCAAATAAGATTGTAGACTTGTGGATTTGGGGTGTGCTTTCAATATATTGATTCTAGTATCAACATATACAGATCCTAGTATTTATCCTAATTCTCTTCATAATACATTCACTAAATCAACCCATAGAAAGTAATGTTATGCAGATGGCAGAGTTTGCTCTTAGTTTGATGAAGTAGTTGAAAAAGAAGGATGATTTCTCTTTTAAAATTATAGGTAATTTTTTGAATAATTTTGAGATTTCTTTATGTTGCAGGAAAATTCAATACAGCCTGTTGTTTATACAATTCCATTCAAGAAGATTAAGAGATGAAAAAATTGCTTGTTCAGACAATAGACAAAATGTGGATTTTTAATGCAGGGGAGTCTTGGGAAAGCTTCTGTGGAGGCCACTTCTGCAAAGACAGCAAATTCATTCAGATTTGACAGAAAAAGTACATCTGAGAAACAAAAGCACATATTCGTGCACTGTTTGCACGCAAATCCTTGATTGCATCATTGAAAATCAGTGGACCACTTCAACTCCTACAGCTATGCATAAAAGGGCTGAATAATTTTATGGTCAGCAATAATAGCATTTTTACTTTTGCAAATAAAGGAAACTTGGGTCAAGCAGAAAAATGATTGCCACAGGCATTAAAAACAAATGAGCAGACATATATATGTGTGGCATTGTGTACTCAACCAGGTCCATAACACTCAGATGAATATATCATCAAATTTTCTGCTAATATTCAATTTTACATTAATTTCCTTTAGGTGAGATCTGCTCTGCTGGATCCCAGGAGTGGTTAAAGGCACTGCCACTCTGAGCAGCTAGACTCCAGAACTGGATGAAGGTTGCAGGCCATTTAAGGCACAAATTCATTGAGTTAGAAACTTCTCTGTCTCCCTTTGGCTTTTGTAGAAAAAAAAGGTACTCCAGAGGGAGATTCAGGACACCTAATACTGCCCTTCTCCAGGGATGTAGGGAACAAATGTGAGATCTGAGGGTCTTCCACCTACCCCTCCAGTCCTCTTCTCAACAGGACACAAAGCTCAGGTGATGGTCCTACTCAGTGTATCAGTCCTGTTCATGGGAAGTGGGAGGTCCTGGGTTCTTGGCTCTATCATATTGACAAGATCAAACTGTTGGTCAGTAATATGTCCTAAATAGCAAATACCCATTATAGGGACTTAGATTGTCCAGGCATATTAGGCAGTCATTTAATGAAGCATCAGCACCCACTAAAAAGTCTTTAAAGTATCTACGAGGAATGTCTCAAGTGGACCTTCAGTCTTGGCAAGGGAGAAGGACTGAGTAATGCTTCAGGTGTCAGCCTGGACTCTGCCCCTGTTTCTAAGTGTGGGATTCAGTTCACAGATATGTCAGCTGAGTAACTGAGTCCTGACTCCTCAGCATGGACCTCAGTGGAGCCATCCAACCCTGTATTCCTTTTTCCTAATTTGCAGTGGTTGCCTGCCACTGGTGTTCTCTAAGGATGTGTTTGAAGGAGCAGGAATGTGTGGGGAGTTGCTGCAAATGGGCATAGAAGACATCACATTTGGCACATTGCAGTGGGGCTAATTTTTCAGTGATGCTCATACAGGCAACAGGGGTCACCTGGGCATCAGGGAGGCTGGAGGATCTCCCCCACCACCAACAGAATGCCCAGGGGTATAGCACAGGACAGAAACATATGAGATATTTCTCTCTGACAGTATTAACTCTGATAATAATGTCTCCAACGCAAGAGAGAATATATTTCTCTTTCACAGACTGAAATAAAAAGTTAGCATTTTGAGAGCTTTGCATACATTACAGGAATTATTTATACTGCACCACAAATGTTGTGCTGCACAGGGCCTCTGCAGTGCTGTGGATGTATGTGTCTATAAATCAGATGCTCCAGAAACGAAAAGAGGGTGATCCCTGCATCAATACTGCACAGCTCACTGGGTAAGAAGCACGGTTCACTGTGTGACAGCAGCATGGCTGAGACCCGTGGGAGCTGGCATTTGCACCTCCTGCAATGGGGCCCTGAGGACATCACTGTGTCACCAGGCATTCAGCAGCAGCTTCTTCAGCAGCTTTTGCCATTTTGAACAATGTCCCTCCCCAAACAGGCAATGTTATCTTTTGCCTGACGTCCCAGCTGCAGTCAGCATGCTCCAGTGAAGCAATGGAAAAATATATGGTTGTTTCCTCTGCACTCCTGTGCTTGGAGCTCTACCAGGACAAGGGAGCAGATCCCACATGTTCCCTCTGCGTGCCCAGGGAATGCTGGCCCAGAGACTGTAACTGAACCTTATCAAGGGTTATACAGGAGCTGAACTTCAAACTGCAATTTTTTCCCTGTCTTGCTCCAACAGCTGTGGAAAGGCACAGCGGAGTAACTGGTGGCTCCCTTGGCATGGGCTAGGTCCCTACAGTGCAAATCATCTATTTCCCTTCCTAAGAGGACAGCAGGAAGCCACTAGTTTAAGTGACTTGACTTAGTTGCTCACATGCAGAAAGAATTAATTTGCAGTGGCTGTAAAGCAGCAGGACAGCCAGGTGCAATCATGAATCTCGGCAGCTCTTCATATTTATATTAGGCCCTTTGCAGCTGCTCTAGAGGCGCCTCACTAACTCTGAACTTCGCCTGAATACCAAGTGACTGTGGCTACATGCAGTGCACTGTCCCTCCTTTCAAGAACACACACATAGCAGAAAAAGATAAAATAATCAAAGCAAGTGCCTGGAAAGTTTTTCCATTTGGAGAAAAAGAGGGGTAAGGGATTTTTCTCCCACAAGAGCAGTGTAAGAGGATGGAATAGCCTAGATCAGGTCTCTTCTGCAGTCAAGTCAGGACTGTCACATATCAAGGACCAGGACAGCCCTGTCTGTAACCCCGCAGGAACTGGGAAGCTTGTTTTTAATCCAGTGTTAGAAGTAGCTAGCTATGTATTTACATCTGTGTACATGTGCAGTGCATGCAAATGGGACACACCAACAGAAAAACATGTACATGGACCTGGGTGTGCAGAAGTGTGGTGATGGAACACCAACTGCATGAAGCTACATAGTTTGGATCCAGTCTCTCCCCATAACTTTGACTACTAACACAAGTAAGGCTGCCTGGATTAAGTGATTCGTGCCCTGTTCCCTAAATGGCTGCCTAAATTTTGTGCCAAGACTTGTGCAATTGTGGTTGTGGACCACACTTGTGCACCTTCACCTATGCTTGTGTTCCAGTACCTGCCAGGTACATATGGGCAACAGGTGCTTTTAATTCATCCTTGAATATTTTGATTCTTTTTTAATTCATCCTTGTGCCATGTGGTAGCACACGTGGATGTGAAGGAGTCCTCCAGGCACTTAGTTACTTGTCCCACACTTAGCTGAGGACTGAGTGGATGAGTTGACCTTTCCCTCACTTGAAATCCATCTCTTGATACAAGTAGTTAAAAAATTTGCATTTTGACAGGATGTGTCATTTTCATGAAAAGTTTCATAAGGAGATTTGGCATGAAAGGGATATTTCTTAAGAGTAAACATGTATGGGCCCATGATTTGGTACTTGAGACATGAGCATCTGCAGTGAAAAGCTGAGTGTAGAGCAAGGTGATCAGCATGGACCAGTTCCCAGAGGGAGGACTCCAGCTCTCAGCACACACCAGCACCAAAAGCAGGCATCACTAATACACCCCATATTTTGGTGTGCAACAGAACTCCCAAAAACTTAAAATTACTTTAGAATGAGACTAATGGCCTCTGGTTAAATGTGCCCTGGCAGTGAACTCTCTTCCCTTCCTCATGTTGAAACAGGGGCTCAGGAGGCCTCGTGGGGACCAATCTCTAAGCCAGAGGATGTCTGCAGCCATCTGCCCCAACACAAAGCATTCAGGTGGTGCAGCTGCACTTTTAAACATGTCTAAAGGAGTCTGGGGAAGAAGCCACAGGCTGTAAGCTGTTAACAGAGAGGGATGGATGCCCAGACACAGGACGAAGCTGCATGAGCCAGATTGAAGAGGGTCCATATGTGTAAGTTTATCTAAGACTCAGCAAAGCTAAAGAAAAGTTCAGTGTCACAGAGTCAAGGAGAGCAGCAGCCAACAGGACTGAAAAGCAAGCAAGCAATATATAAAGTAGCTACCTATTCTGTGCTCTGGAGACACTGCCAACCTGGCTGGCCTTGGCCAGGAGCCTTCAGAGATGCCAGGTGTGAGCTGTATCACTCTCACTCCTTGGCTCTCTGTATTCCCATTTTCAGTACTTAACTAAATGGTCTATGTCAACATGTTGGTGCATTTCCCCACTCCCATAACACTTCTTGGGTGTGCTTTATATTGAAAAACTTGTACTCCTGTGAATATAAGACAGTTGTGCTGCAGGTTTGTCCCTACAATATCCAGTATGTCTATCCTCCCCTCTTGCTATCATGATATTCAAATATGATATGGAACTGAAGGCCCAATTTTCATCTGAGTGAAAGACAGAAGTTCCTTATCCCATAGCCTCAAGGGACCTATATTCTCCAAGACTATGCCATCCACTAGCAGTGTACCCAGCCTTTTATGGCATCTCTGAAACTTTCTGAAAAAAATTTTCTTAATAAAGAGTAAAATAAACCTCAACAGCCTGCAAAAATCTGAAATTTCACTAAATTGATGTAAAGAGAAAAGGAAACAAAGTGTGAGTGTTTTGATTCTTGGCCTCAAATTGTTGCTGCAGTTCAAATCCCCTGCTTAACTAACTTGTGTCATCTGTACTTTACAGCTCCACCTGTGCAATCATTTGTAGAAACATTATTAGATGTTTGATTTTTTTCCCCTAGTTTGCTTCCATAGCAACATCCATCAGGGAGAGAACAGCAGGAGCATATGGGGAAGTTATAAAGCACATTTTCTACAAGAAAAGGAGGCCAAAGCATTTAACAGACAGCACTTAGGTTTCCCTTAGTAACTGAAAATCCAAAATACCTCTCTTGTTTCAGTATGTCCTAGTATTAATTAGGCTGCTTAATGATGGAGCAGTGCAGGCTGGAGGTAACACTTGGGTTGTCTTTAATTAATCAAGGTTCTGGAACATTTCTTTGAGATTTAAGCTTATTGCCAAAACACATTCTTGTTACATTTTTGTGTGCATGTATTTTACAAGCAAGGCTTGGAGCTGTTAGACAGCCTTTGACATGCTAAATATTGTGGAAAAATTTTTGCATAAGGCTCCAAAGAGAAATGCTAGAACTGAAAATTATCTGTTTGAATAGTTTGAAATCTGTCACCAAGGAATAGCTAGAAGCTGTCAGGTCAATTTTAGAATAAGTATATAAAAAAAAATAAAAGCATATCTCCTGCATAGTCATTTCTCTCTTTGCCAGTAGCAACCCATATACACTGGTATTTTATTAATGAAAACTGTACTGGTGTTCCTCTTTAGTTTAAAATACAGACCCTGAAGCTCAATTTGAAACACTAAGAAGTTGTTAGGCCTTTTTAGTAAATCAAATATTCCACTAATCTCTTGATTAGTGTTTTTGCCAATACGGGTTTGAAATGGAGATGTTGATGTTTTGGGGGATGTTGTTATGCATAAGCATAAACCTGACAGGGGGCCTGATGATACTGCAGTATAGGATGTTGTGGAGATTGAATTACTAGTGTCCAGACAAACACACTGGAAGACGTTGCACCTAGCAGAGGTGCCTCCTGCTGGCAGGCTGTTATTTGTCCCCAGTGTATCTGCTAGCTCAGAAGTGTGGCCAGTGCTGGGTGTAGGAGGAGACACACCAAAGCCCTCCTGAAGCCACTCAGAAACATCGTGAAATGCAGCTTCATCTTTCCTCTTTCCATCCTTCCCTGTCAGTTCCTTGCTTTTCTTGTTCTTGTGTCGAAATTTGTCCCTTCAGCCACATGCCACTTCAGCCTCCCCCACCTTTTTATTCCCATCTCCTATTGTCTTTCCTCTGTGGCTTCTTCTCTGCCTGATCCATTTGGTCACTGCTGTCTGTATGTGCTCTCCTTACAATCAGCTCTGCTGCACCCAATCTCCCTGACAATGCAACTCCCCTTTCTGCAATCAGTTTAACAATTCTCTCTCACACCTGCCAACTGAACCCTTCTGCCCCTTTCTGGCTCTGTACATCCTCACCTCCTCTAACACATCCTCATCCCTAGCAGTCATTCCCCACCTGAGTGTAACTTGTCTCCATCACCCCAGTGCCACCCCCTCACCTCCTGCAGCCCTTTCACCACCCAGCAAGCTCTCTTTCTGTCCCTTCATCCCGTAAGGGCAGAACAGGAAGAAGAGCAGGAGATGTCTTGCACTACAGAAGAGGAGAGTAAAATCTGTTCATGCATTTCCAGCATATCTAGAAGTCTTCTGCCACTCATTGCATGCTCAATGCCACTTCAACAAATCTGGGCCAGAGCCCAGTGACCTGTCCTGCCACCTCTATCAGCTGTGCAACTAGAGCAGGCTGCGGCATGAGGATCCGTAACATCCCACTTAAAATCAAAATTTGCCAAGAAATTCAACCTGGCCATGGACAACTATAGAGGAATATCCATTGCTTGAGGCCTCTGGCTGAACTGAATGAACAGACTCAGAGTTACTTGAGTATAGAGAGCTCCAAAGAGCTATCCACTGCTGAATGTTGCACTTCATTTGTGAAAAGTTTTGCATTCTAAAACAGGCAAACATGACTTTGTCCTCTTTGTACTCTCACATCCCAGGCTGCAAGGGCGTGCTGTAAGGCAACAAACTCTGCCATGTTGTAGACGTGTAAAAAATAACGCACTTCCCAATCCACAACCACAAGCAAAACAGTGAGGAACATGAAGAGGTAACTGCACTGGCTGTAATTCAGATACAAATTTTTGGCATTTTTGAGGTGCCAGTGTGTCCTTAAAAAATAAATTAACCTACTCCCCACCCTCAGTTTTGAAGGAAGAGCTCATTTCCTGCCATGTGATCAGTTGCTTGGGTTTAAAGTTGAACCATTGAGTGACCATGTATAGAAAGACTAGTCCTGCCTAATGAGGAGAAAGACTGAGGTTGCCTAGAGAATGAGCCCTTTTCTAACACCTGGTCCTCTGATATTACACCAGATCTCTCAAATCCAGTTTCTATTAAGGATGGCATAGGCAGAATCTATCCGCCGAGAAGTTATCAAACACAAAATGAACAGGAAGCAGTAGTTTTCTCCCTTTATTTAAAAAGCACCTGCTACATCAACTAAGTTATAGCATAGATAGAACACGAAAAATTAAAGCTGGCAGGGGATAAATTGGAGAAACAATATTTCAGTTGGTCCTCCTACAGGAGCAACTCTTGTCAGACTAACCATGAGGACAGATGGAGCCAGGTTCTCCACCCTCCCCAGCTTTCAGAGGCAGCTCTGCTAGCAAATCCCAGCCAAAGAGTGCTGTTGGCCAAGCCTTAGCAAAAACAAAGCCAGCGCAGTGCCAAGCAGCCAAGAACAGGGAGGCTGAGACAGCCAAGGCTGGGTAACACAGCATTGGGCAGGATTCCTCTGTGTTTGAAGGTGCCAGGTGGAGGGGAGAAAACTAATTGGGTTTGTTTCAAGTAAGACTCCGAACTTTCATTGCTCCAAGGGGGTTGCAGCCAGCAACTTCTAGTTCCTACCTCTGCTAGTGGGTATTTTTTATTTCTTAATGTGAGCAATATGTCACACACACATATATATATAGATATAGAGAGATATAGATGATATAGTAAATGCCATTTACGGTTCTTGTTAATAATAGATCCCTTGGGATGCATTAGAGTGAAATGACACTAAATGACTGGTGTTTATAAATGTATATATGTCAGTTTTATTTCGGAACAATTTGGTTGCAATGGAAAGGGAGTCTGTAGCCATTTTGGTTATTGTCTTTAGAACTATAGCAATATAAAAGCATGAAAATAACACTTCAGAAAATGTATAAGAAAAAAAGAGAAAGAAAGGATAAGAGTAGAAAGATATCTCCTCATTCAGCAATGAGACTTGATTGTTGCAATTTTGATGTCCCTTGATCAAGGTGATGGTCACAGTCTTGACCTGTCAGGAATGAGGGAAGTCCATGAAACACAAAGTTCAGGTCCAGGTTCATGTGGGAATGCCCAGGTACCTGCCCTGGATTGAGAGTTTTACAGTGTTTGAAGTAAAACTGATTCACGTGCAGCTCTCAGGTGGAAGGCCTCAGAAAAGAGTCTGAGGGTGCTTCAGGGGTCTTAGATGGTTTATGACACCTCCTAAGACATGACAGCTGCCTCTCATGTCAGCGTAGCTTTGCCCCATCATTACTGGCCTTGTCTCTTGTCTGGCTCAAAACCCAGCTTGTAGCCTCTGCTCCTGGGCTGCTACTTTGCACATCATCAGCAAAACACCCACTGCTTTTGCAAATGGCCATTTATTTGAGTCATTAACTATTAACATTTCAGTCTCTCACAAGGGATCATTAGCAACCTGAGGAATACTAGTCCTGGAAGACAAAGGAAGGACTGAGAGGAATAGGGATGTAGTTAGAAGACAAGACTCAACTCCTTCCTTGACTCTAGGGAATGGGGTATAAGAAAGTGGGAGGGCTGGGAAGTTCTGCAGGGTAAGCACTGGGGGCAGAGATGAGGTTGGGGTTCACCCTCTGGATTTAAAGAACACCAACACTGGTAAGATAAGTTTGTGATATGCATGCTTTTGTCAATTAAAAAAGGAGAAAGAATTGTGGAAAAGAGTTACTTGCTTTACTCCTGCAAATAAGTATAAAACCCTCAAATGTTAACTTTGTAATTCAACTCACCCTCTGTAACCACTTTAAATCCCCTCTGAGACACACTATCTTTACTATTTTAAATAACTCTGCAAGGATTAAATAAGGATTTAGTGTTTTTATTCTCCTATGGATGACAACGTGAGGCTCTCTCCCTTGTTCATTGCTGCATTCACTTCCTTTCCTCTCTGTGTATGTGACAGCAATGCTTTCTATTCCTCTGCTTGAAAATTAGCCTTCCCAAATACTGACGTGCTTAACAGCTGTTTTTCCTCAATTTGCACAAAAATGGAGTATTATTCCATAATGCTGCATAATTTGCCAACTTTTACACCTCCACAGTCCTGAAATCTTTTTCTCTGCCTCGGAAGGTATTTGCATACCTCAGGTCATATCAAGACTCCTTATGAAAACCAAATGCAAACTATGCCTGTTTGTTTCATAATGCAGCAGCAATCTTAAATTTCTGTTATCTGAGCTAGTTGCAAACAACCCTCTCAACCATGGACGCTGTCGCAGTGCTTCGGATGGCGACTCTGCCTGAAGCAGCATCCCCCCCATTGCTGCTTGGTAAGTTCACTGAGACATTTTGGGATTTGCCCTTGAGGGAAAGTCCCCAGCGAATGCCATGTGTTCAGACATCAGAGCAGCATGGTCACATAAGCGTGCAACACCTGCCACTGTGGTGTCACCAAAGCTGCAGGTGCTGAACTCCAAGCACAAGTCCACAGGGCACAGCACCATGCCCAAAGGCAATGCCCTCCACCCTCAGCACCCACAACCCAGGGTGGTGGCTACTGCCTTGTGCATGATGCTGCTGGTGGGAGGACTGAGCTGGGTTGGAGGAGAGCAGCTGCTCCCAGTCTTTGGTTGAGAAGTGGAGCTGTGCATAAATCCCCACCCATTCAGCATTTAGAGGTGTGGACCCCATTCCTCACCACATCAAATCTGCCTGCACCTTATGCTGTACCAAAATCATGTGTTTAAGCTTCACAGGCAGCAAAATTTTACTAGAAGTCCTTGACTTGGTCTGACCACATCTTAGCAATGGATAAGGAGAATGGTGCAGCTCCAATGAGCTGCCCAGGGAGCACAAATGTGCATAAACAATCTGCCAAGCCACATCCACAGCCAGGAGACACAGGCAGAGGGTGCAGAGGCACGGGATAGGAGAGGACACCTCTGCCTGCACCCTGAGATCTTCTGTGCAGCACTAGCACTCTTTGAAGTCTTACCATCAGAGGAATCCAGGCAGGATCTTCAGGTGTCAGAATTTCCTCTCCAGTTGTCACAAGGGAGATCTTGCATATTGCCTTATTGACTGATTTTGCTATGTCTCTCAGGAAGATTCTTGCACCACCTCAGCCCACTTCAGCTCATCCTGTAGGAGTGTCTGGCTCCAGCCCTGTCCATGGCTCATGGATGGAACCTGCTGCTGCCACCCCCCAGTTCTGTTTGCCTGGTGAGGGACTGTGGGTCAGTGCCCAGAAGTGACAGCATGGCCCACACCAGAGTCCCTCATAGCTTGACTACTCACAGAGCAGTGCTCTCACTCGCTCAAGGCTGGACCCCAAATCCCATCATTCTCAGAACCCAATGTACCTGAACAGTTCACACACAGCAGCTACAAGACTGCACTTTTAACTCCTTTCTACCAAACCAGATAAGAATACTCTTTATTCCCCTCCACTTGTCACAGTATGTTGGACTGTGGCCACTTCTGCCATCTTCCTGCCAGTAACCAGCTGCTTGGTTTTGGGGCACTGCAGCACATGGAGAGGAGATGAAAGGGATGGGCTGCAAAGGACCCCTCATCTCACATAATAATGTCCCCCTGTGCCACATCTGGGCTGAGGTGTGTCCTCCTGCCTGGCAGAAGACCTGAGCACTGTCAGTCCCACATGTAGGAGACGTTGTGGATGAGACAAGGGGTAAAAGTAGTCTCACACAGTTCAGCCAACTTCATTTTTCACTCTTTAGGAAGTGTCAGAATTGAATTTCCAGATACACTCCACTGTGGTAAGAGATGTAATGCTTCAAGAACATATTTTCTTTCTTGTTCAGATGCAGAAAAAAATTCCCACGAACAACCATTCTCATGGGATTTTGCCCAGAATTGGTAGAAACCTCAAGCAAACAATTCTTTTTGTAATATCTCTGATTTCTCTGTTCAAAAATCTCATGAGGATATTTTCTAGGACTGTTGAATTTAAAGCTGTGTGCTACCTAGGTGGATTCTCAAATCTGAGTGAGTCCACATTTTTATTTTTTTTCTCTCCTTCTTGATAATGACTGAAAGAGCCCAGTGTTCCCTGCTCTGGTGTTACTGCTTGGTGCTGTGCTATCAGGAGGGCACAAGTGTACTTAAACCAGCTGCAGGGTAAGCACAGCATAGGGCTGCTTCCCCAGTCACATGCAATGGGAAATGGGCAGTTCAGAAGTTGGCATCCTTTATTCAGTCCTGATTTTTCACAGCTTCACTGCCTCACCATGATTATACACAATTGGCAAAAAGCAGCACTCTGGCCCAGCATTGCTCTGTAGTGGCAGGAAAGCTCAGAGAGCCTGGAACTGCTGCTTTGACCTAGCTGCCTGACAGTCACACCTTCTGGCCTCACCTTCCTGTCTGGGTCTCACTGAAGCCCCACTATGGCATTCTTCAGAAGCAAAACCAAAAAAAGCATAACCAACAGGTATTTTAGTGTTTTAAGTTTTCCCATCAGTAGATTCACCACCACTACATGGCAGGAATAAGTTTGCAGTGTGGGATTGTCCTGCAGGACTGAATCATCTCCCCCATCCACCTGTAGCACAAAGGGTACTGAGGCACCATCACACACACAAGATGTGTAAGCAGGATCTGTAGCTGGTATTGGCTCTAATGGTGAATGTTATTTTGGGAATAAAATGAGAAGAAAAGAGGAGAGAGAGAAAAAAAAGGAAAAGGGAAAGGGAGAGCACATAAGGTCCTTTGCGGTTCACTAACAAATGGCTTGGAGACTGTGATGAGTAAAACATCTTGGAAAAAAAAATAATTGAAAAGGGAAGACCAGGGTGTAGAAAAGCACAAGGAAGGCGAGGGGGCAGGCTGCAGGAGAAAAGGAAAATGAACAGATCTGATTGTGATTTGTGGCTGAGAAACCCAGCCTGTTCTGGCTCAGCACCTGTGAAAGTCCTTGCAATATGGACTAATACATTCACAAGCAAGAGACAGGGATGAAAGAGAAAGAAGGAAGCAGTGGATTTTACAAATTTTGATTTCCAAACCTCTTCTAACGAGAGCTTAATGGGACAACGAGCATACCTCCAGTAATTAACACTTCCCTGCATCTCCCACTACTGAAACGGCATCTGAAATTACCTCCTGTAGTCCCAGTGAGCTGCATTGCAAAATAAGCGGGCACAAATGCACTTTGTCCCAGCCATGGCTACAAGGAAGAATTTATGGTTTAGCACTCCAAAATCTGACTCCTTTGGACAGACTTTCTGTTCACCGTGGTGCAAAATTCCCCCTGTGCGCCTCTCCATGGTCCCCCTGTAGAGTATGTGGACTGCAGGCCAGGACCTGCTTCTCAGAAGGGGCATGTACGGCATGTACAATGTAAGGGCTCTCGTCATTATTAGGATCCTCTGTGTAAAGTGTGGTTACATTAAGGAAGAATAATGGCATCACACTTACAGACACGCTCAATCCAATTTTAACAGAACTAATGACTCTCAGTTGGCCAGAAGAACAGTATCAGATCACTGCTGCTCATTGATAGAGACTGACAAGGCATCCTCCCTTTGGTGCTCACCAGAGCCCAAAGGTTACACAGAAGTTTTAAAGATCTGCCTGCAGCTTCCACCTGCAACTAGCACTTTTATCTCAGACATATCTTGTCTCTGTGCCATTTCCTAGAGCTGTCAGGTAATCACAGCTGTTTGTGTTCTCCCAACAGATTTCATGGCTACAAGGCTTCAAAATGAAACAGCCAGGCAATGAGGCATTTCTCTGGAGAAGACATGTCTTGACTAAACTATTTAAGAGTTTTACTCACAGTGGAAGTAAAATGGATTGTGTACCTGACCAGTCCAAAGCCTGCTCCAGTGCAACAGAAATAAAAAACCATTACACTATGCAAAAAGGAAAGGAAACAGAAATCTCGCAGAGGATATGAGAGGTAAAAGGTCAGAGCCATAAAAACTCTAGAGCACCAAAGCTGCTGCGAAATTTTGTAGAACACAGATTCTTACAGTGCAACCTGGAGAAAAGATTTCCCCAGTTCTTCTGTCAGAGCAGGTGGAAAATGCAGAAGATGCTTCAGTTAGGATGTAGACCACTTCAGCACCTTCTTGGATGGATCTGGCCCTGCTGTCAGCTGTGCCTAGAAGGAACAAAATGAGAAGTATGAGATGAGGTCCACTGGCAGTAATTGCTTCTGTAATCTCTGAAATCTCTGAGCAGGTCTAGCTCTTTCCTTGGCCTCTTCCCCTGACCCAGGGAGCTTGACATGGACAAATAAGAATGCCTTTCTTGCCTCTTCAAGGCAGAATGTTTTGGCTAGAGCTATCAACTAGATAAGCACCCAACAGCATTTGAAGAACTTCTCCCTATGGTGCCACACTTTGGACGTGATGGAGTTTGGTTTTAGCCTTGAGGTCTTCAAAAAACAATTTCCTGCATGAAGGCAAGTGGCAATAGTGAAAACCTGGGAAAAGGAAAGATACAAAGCTCATTCATAGTCATGGAAATACCTGAAGGGTAAAGAGTTGTATCCAAACTAGGCTCACCGAGGCTTCCTTCATATTGACCGGGAGAAGGAGAAGTTTGGGACAGAGTGGCATTTAGATCTTTCTAGATCTGTCTTGCCTGTCTGGCCATTCAAGTATCTGTGTGGTCAGATCAGTTGTGCCTCGCATGTATAAAGCTTTAAGCAGTGATTTGATTTCCTGCTTTCTCCTATCAGAAATCATGATTTTCTCCAACAATCTTCTGGGAGTCACTTGGCATGGTCAGAGGGGTTAATCAGACCCTGTAGCTAGGATCTTGCTACAGAGTAAAGTGTAAGGAAATCAGAGCTGTGAACATATTTATCTAGGTAAGCTCTGTCCTGACAGGGAAAAACAGGTTTAAAATATAGTAGAAACAAAACACCTGAAAAACATTTAGGAAAACCCCAATATATTACTTCCACTTGATGTATTTTAAATGTCTGAGAGCAATGAACTGGCACTTGGCTCAAATGGAAACAAAAGAGAAGATCTCACACAGAGGGAGTGGAGAAGGAATAATCCTGGCGCACATGTTGTTCCCTGAGTATAAACCTACTTCACACTCCTGTAGGTTAACACACCCCCTATGCAAACACCATTACTCTGAAAGGGGTTTATTTATGTTCATATAAAGGGAAAACTTCTGTTGCCCAGAAAAGATGGAAAAAAAATTAAACCGGATCTGACACAGACTGCTGAAAATAGTAAGAATAGAGAACACAAGGCGGTCTTGGTGATAATTTAACTTTTTCATCACAAGCAATTATCCCTACCCTCCCTGAGACACACATGCTGCATACACAAAATAGCTGTGCATGGCTGTGGGTTTGAGGGTGGGATCCTAGAAGCTGTGAAGAAGCAATGGATAACCAATAAAGAAAATAGAACCACTTGTGCATAAAACCTTCAGCTCACTGCTAAGCAATTTTTATCAGCGAAAAGAATACTGTGCCTCTGTAACTCAAGAGTGGGGATTAAGAAGAAAAGAAGCAATCCACTATATAAATGTTTACTTCTTTTTCTCTCCAGTAACCCCTGTGGCCCCAGGTGGCGGGAAGCCCCTTCTGATAGGTAATGTAAGTGGTGCTTCCCTCTCCCTTGCCCACAGCTCAGCGAGGTTCAGCACTATCTGCCTGTGCAAGTAACAGCCTGTTTGATATAAATGCTCCCCCCTGCACAAAGTGGCCAGGTGCTGTGACAGCTCGTTGGAGTTCTCCAAGTCTCTCCAGCAGGGTTTTTCTACCATTATCCTCTCACAGCCCTTGGGAATATGATTTATTCATGGAGCATCACTGAAGGCATCTTTCTATGGCATATGGAGTTAAAGTGTCCTCTTCACAGAGCTGCCTGGGGACAACTGTGGAATTTGTACAGACAATCCCACTAGGTAGTCAATCTTGTAAAAGCACCGATATTACAAAGTAAATACAAGTGATCTATTTGTTTAAGGTTATTACTGTGACCGACAGGGTATTAAAACAATCTTTCTACTGACAAAAGATATCAGGCCTGCACTCCCATTTGATGTTCCTAGGCATGCTTTTCTTCTTTCGTTCCCAGCTGCTGAGCTTTGGGGTGTTCATCAAACTTGACTGATATGGAGATCGGAGTGCACCACGCAACCAGCCCATTGAAATTCAATTCAGATATGGGCTTAAATTATAAAAAGAAACCTTAGCTAGTAATAACACTTTGATGTGCAGATGCATGAAAGTTTCAACTTCTACTTTCTTCTGAAACAAATCAGCTTCAAGTCATGCTATTTGATTCATATTTTATCTTTTAATACATCCAAAGCACGAATATTAAACATTGCCCTCTGTGGTCAGGAAACTTAGAGTGGGTAATGTATGAAGGCTTCCATTTTATCCTTTTATGGAGGCTGTATATGGACACTTCCCTGCAACACAAATATACTGCCCAACATTCAGAGAAAAAGGGCCAGTCACTTTAGATCTGGCCCTTTTTCAAAAACATACCATTTCTCTTGGAACTGGAAATTTCAGCTAGGAAAGAACATCACCTTCCTGGATGCATTTTACATTCTGGCAGCTGGCAGACCTAAGGAAGAAGTCAGTTCTGGACACATAGCACCCAGACAGGTTCCTCTCTGCTCTGTACTTTACAAACCATGCCTCACTCTCCTGTCCACTTTCCATTCTGAAGCACACAGTCCTATGAAACTATACTGTTTGCTTATTTATCTATTTTTGTTTTATTTATGTTTCTCTTGTAAAGTCCAATAACTCTGCAACATCTCTGATCTGCTGTACCAAACCCAAATCCTACCCCAGGAAGGGGCACAACCATTCATTGTCCCATACACGTCAGCCTCATTTTCCTCCTTGGGATCTGCCAGGATCCAACAGCAGGTACCTCACTCTTGCTCTTACAATGCCCAAGGATAGCACTAACCCTAAACTTATCAGAACAATAATGAACTATCACCTGACTATGATCCACATGTGTATGTGAGAATCAAGCTTCATTCTAACTTTATGGCTCTTACAGGATATAATAACATGTCGAGTCTCTACTTCTAACCCTTAGCCCCAGTTCTAACTTTGAACCCAGACCAGCAATAGCTCTGTGCCCCTAGGTTCAAACACGAAGGTTTCCTTCATACTGGCACTGACCTTCTTCCTAGCATGATGACTCTTACAGGATTCAAGAATGAACATAGCTTATCACTAATGCTAACTCAAACAATGTCTTTAATTAATTGGGCATTTGGTCAGAATTAATATGCCAGCATAAGGAAGGGACTGAAGAGCTAGCTTTAAGTTTCATACCTTCAAGGGCTGAGGTAGAGACCTGTGCCCACAGGAGTGCTGGTTTCCTGCTTAGCAATACCTAATAAATAAATACACAGTGACCTTTGCCAGGCCACAGGAGCCTCACAGAGATGCCTGTGCACAACCCTCCTCAGGCTCATAATTCCTGGCTTTTAAGATGACCTCAGATGGAAGCCAGACACATAATCTGTGAGAAGATGCACCATCAGTGAACCAGCCCTCACTTTGACCTGTCAGCATCTCTAGGCGTCAGCCCCAGCTCTTTGGTGTTGCGTTCCCAACCATGTACAGGCCATGTCTGAGACACCCAACTCATCCTCTACCAAGCCAGGGACTGTGCTAACAAGTAAACATCATGATCCATCCCATATCCTGGCCTCGTGTATTTTACTGGTACAGATACAGCCAGACATACAGCAATAAATATGACTGTGCAGGCCCCAAGAGCAGAAAGCACATTCGTTATCCCACATCTCTGCCTTAACTGCAATGCCATAAATATCTCTTCTAGATATAAGATACAAGTCATTCAACACTCAAGCACCAGTCTTAGAATCATAGACTCATAGAAAAGTTAGGGTTGCTCTGCTTTGAAATTAACATATACTGGATAGTTTTTTTGAGAAAATGACCCAACATTTTAATACACACACAAGTTAGAATTAGGATTTAGGATTGTGCAGCTCTGTGTTGGTGAGCTATGGTTAAGTGTTAGTCAGTAAACTAGGATGAAGGCTCAGCTTTCAGTTCACGCTGTGAGTGGGGACCTCAGAAGCTGCTGAATTCAGGTTTTCTCCCCTGCCTCTCACAATACCTACTGACCCTGAGATTAGCTCTGTTGGTTAAAACTTGGTGGTAAGGTTACAGGTTCAACCCCTTATATGGGCCATTCACTTGAGAGCTGGATTCAGTGATCCTTGTGGGTCCCTTCCAACTCAGAATATTCTGTGATACTGTATTTGTGCTGAGAGAGGCTCCAGTGAACAGTTCAGTCTTTTATTTCCTTGTGGCCTTAACAACACCAAATGGTTAAATTTCATGTTAGATTATCAACAGAGGGCAAAATCTCTGCTGCAGGCAGAAGGAAACAGCTAAACAGGTCAGGCTGATGTGGGAGCTAAAAGCAATGGGACAGATAGACTCTGTGTAAGGATAAAGGAGAAGCAGCTCCCTTAGCCTGACTGAAAAGCTGCAGTGACTGCAGACAGGAATGAAGGCTGCTATGAAATGAGGCCATTAGACCAGAGCTTTTCCTAAGCTTGGTAATGAAAAAAAAAATAGTTTTCAGTCCCTAATTTCTAAACCTTATCCCATATCTATCTATCTATCTCATCCTCTAACAAATAAGGAAATTCAACCAGCCCTAAAGAAAATCAGTCATCCCAGTGAACACTGCTCCTCACCTCAGCAAACAGGCCTTGCAGGACACAGCAACAGCACAAACATTTCACTCACAGGAGTCCTGTATTTGTTACATGACTCACTATAATATGCATGACATTAGTGACATCAAACCCAACCAAAGCCTACAGACTTTGCAGAACTCCGTCCAGTCCTATTTGTCCAGAACTGGAGTTACCAGAACCTGATAAAATCCTAACTCAGCATCTCTAGTTCAAAGAACTGTAAGACACAGCCTATTGACACCAGTCCTCCTCAAAGACTCTGGTGGCAGAAAGAATCCCGAATTTTTTAAGTCAGTTTCCCATGCCTCACTGAACCATGTAGAACTATGTGGTATATGATATGTACCTCAGGATATGAATTTGAGCAATGTGATTTAGCTAATTTAAAAATTGCCCCTGCTTTGATTGCAGAGTTGAGACAGATGCCCCCAGACAACCCTACCAGCCTTAACTCTGTGAGCCTGCACATAAACTCACCTGGAACAAACCTCTCACCTGGTTTCTTATAGCAGACAAGGAATCAAATTATGCAGCCCTTTATCTATCAGCCCCATTCCTGGGCAGGTTCAAAGCCAGGCTGGATGGAACTTTGAGCAGCCTGGTGGAAGGTGTCCCTGCCCATGGCAGGGTAGTTGGAACTGGATGATCTTTAAGGTCTTTAAGGTCACTTCAGACCCAAACAGTTCTGTGATTCTATGATACCTGACCATAATGCCAATGAAAGCCTTGGTGAGTCCTGTCTGGGACAGGCCTGTAGTAGAATAAACCCTTACTATTTCCCCAGTCTGACATTTGAGTTCTGTGGGCTCTGAAAGTAAATTTCTATATTCACACAATGAAAAGAGGATAAGCCCTTTTTTGCTTTCATGCTATAACCCTTTCATTTACTTTTTTCTAGAGTTTTCTGAAGTCCTTGCCTATTTGATTCTGGCTTGATAGGGGTCTTTTGGCTGGCTGTGTTCAAGCTTTGCTCCTGGGCTCAGTCCATTCCCCCATATCTTTTCCACTACTCCCAGAGGGAGAGGTACTGATCACTCCTTTGCCCAGCCTTGAGCATGATGGTTCCCTGTCCCCTGCCATTGCATGTACCATGTTCTTCCGAGCCGCACTACAGTTCTCTGATTCTACTCCCTCACCCTAGATACAGAAGGTATGCTACTGGCTATACCATTATGCCTATCCTTTTTGAGAAGATCAAGGCTTTAATTTTTTCCCCAAGTCATCATCTTCTTTCCTTGAGAATGAGAGTAAGGAGAACCTTCATAGCTTTGTAAAAACAAATAACAATTATAGCATTAACATGGCATTTGAATAACCAGATGAAAAACTTGGAAGTTAGAAGTCAACTCTAATGTAAAAATCAAGTGACATTGGGATGTCTCTGATTTAATTTTCTCTCTTGATGCTGCACCTTTTAATGGAGGAAGACTGTCTTCAGAGCAAAATCAGCTCCCGCCTCTGTTAAAATTCAGCCTGGTGCAGAGCTCAGTCACTGTGTCCTTCTCAGCTCCATTGGAATGGAGGCTTACACAGTGCCCTTGTTGAGGACCCAGGGACACAGCATGTAGGAAAGCCCAGGGAGGATTCAGGGTTCCTGCACTCCCCTGTGTCCCCAGGCACAGCCCATTGAAAAGCAGCAAGTGGGACAAGGGGAACCTAAATGCATCTTGGTCCCAGCAGTTCAGGTCTTTCACCCTCTGAAGCATCATCCCTCATTTATGCCCCAATGTACAAAATCCAGGTTGGTCAGTGACAGGTACCTAACCCACCAGCCACTCATTCCAAGCTGCAGCTGTGGCTCAGGTTAAATTTCCTGCCAAGTCTTAACTGTAATTTAAATTTCCTACACTATTTAAGCTGAGCAATCTGTACTTCAGATCTCCTGAGCATTAATAAAACAGTTATGAGAAAATTCAGGATAAAAGGTTAAGCCCATAAAAATATGCAACTCATTTATAAAAATAACTCCATCAGGTTTTCACAGACTAAGAAGACAAAGGTGCTAATTCCTGCATTTGTAATAACCTTGGGACTGCCACTGGTAAAAGTCACCAGAGTAGCCATTCTTTGCTAATTGGCTGCCCTTAACTTTTCAAAATCTGTAACTGGGCCACAGGCTTTGCAGCACAGTGTCAGTGAGGCATTTTCTACTTCACAGCCAGAGAAGCATCTTGGGAGCAATAGAGACGTTCATGGCCACCTCTTGGAGCTCACCCCCTCCTGCGGGGCTTAGCCAAAGCCACTACAATGACCCTTTCCCAGCAGGATCATATCAGTTAGCAGGATGGGCCATGTTCACCACTTCCAGATGCTCTTTGCGGTGTCACAAAGTCCCTGTTTTCCCTGACCATGGCAGTGCCACCTGTGGGAAATTCTTCAAGGTACTTGAACCACCCTCAATGTCTCTTGTCAGCTGTCATAACTGAGTTTATATCCCCTGCGACTGGGGGGACCACTGGAGCTAGCTCAGATACATCCACTTGCCATTGTGGACAACCTCAGTAGGGTAGAAGGAAACTCTCTCTACCCTCTCGGTGGGGAGAACCAAGGCTGCCAGTGTTATGCAGTGAAATTAATTAAACACAGTCAAAATATTCCACTGTCACTTATTTTAAGAGTAGTTTTGTTATTAGCAGCTCTCTTTTGAGCTGAGATTGTGAAAAAACTGGTGTGTTAGCTGCCCAGCAGATATACAAAACCAGTGGGGTCTAGGGACAACTTTGAAGTTCCATTAAAAACCCAGGTCTTTTGCTATTGCTGTAAAATACTATGAAAAATGTTTATGTAGTTCCTCAGGAGCTCAGAAATAATTTTAAAATAAATCAGCTTAAAATAAACCCAGTAATTCCTTGTTATATGTGCTACTATATTCATCCTCATATAAGCAGCTTTTCTCACTAAGCATTAGCTTGTATTTGCGTATCAATTCTAGAAAGCCTGGTTTCTTTCCATCTAGCAGACTTTAAAGCCTCTTCCTCTGCAGCGTTTGCTGGACGGTCAGCTAAATATAAAGCAAGTATCCTTCTAGCTCGTTTCTGCTGATTACCGTGCTCTGCCTTGGCTTTCCTCCCTGCTTGTTCTGCAGGCCTAGCCTTTTCTGGGAACTGCCATCATTCCACACAGCAGCACAGCATGAGAAAGGTGTTTTGGAAAGTTTCCTTTTGTGGGGAAAAAGGATGCTGTACAGGTGTTGCTCATGGTATGTGATGTTACTCCAGAAGCAGCCCTGAGGTTGCACTCAAATGTGCAATCCAGGGCCTTTACCTTAGGAGTACACAAATTTCCATCAGAGTACACAAATTTCCATCAAAATCTACGTTGCTATGAGCAGTGACAACCACTGCAACAAAACCCAGCACTGAGGGCTTCTTGCCTGTTTTATGTCTTGGTCACACACTACAACCCCTCCAAGCTCCAAGCTATTTACTTAGTTTTACTCTGATATAACTAACTTCTATGGCTGGTCCAACATCTTATCCAGTCTTACCCAGTCTTGTCCAGTCTTACTTGTCACAAACTACATTTTAGTAGAAATCACCTCTCAAACCAATAGCTCAATGGAAGGGAAGAGTGATCTCTCCCCCACAGCCTGTTCAGGGAGAAGGGAACAGGCACCCATCACCCATGGCCATGCAGCCACTGTGGCCACTGTGGCAAGTGAGGAGTCATCAGATGGAAACAAACTGGCTAATGCCAGTGGGAGATTGAGCAAGTCCCAAGAAAACAATGCCTCTTTCAAACCACCATAATGTCATATAAGATAGCTCATATAAGATAGGCTGGCAATCCCCTAAGATGCATGTTGGTTTTTTCCTATTTGTGTTAAAAATGAGAGCAGAAGCAGCAGAGTGCTTCAAGCATAAGCATATACTGTGGGGATAGAAGTAGCAGTAATGGTACTTCAGCCTTTATGTATTGGCTTTTCATCTGCAGGATTCAAAGCACTTCCACAAAAGGACATTGCTGTCATTCTCCATGTTCTCCTGAAAGAAAGGACATGATCAAGCTCACCAGCATATCCCACCAGTCTCCTACAACTGCCAGATCTCATGCTGTCCTCCCCACCACTTGTGCTGATGTGCTTGACAGGTACTGGGTTTCTTCTCACCACCCCCTTTCCCAGTTGCCTAGCAGGAAGGGACCAGCACTAAGTGGGTGGCAGCAACCTCTGTGTGGGAGCTGCTGCCAGGGATCCCATGCTGGGTGCTGCGGGAAAAGGGCTCTCTCCAGGCAAGGGCATTATCCTAACTTCTCAAGGTGGGCAGCCTGAAGAGCTGTTTCTCTGTCTCCTGCTGGTAAAAGAGGAATCAGTCAATTAGTGCAGCACTAATAAAGCACACCTCCACTGTTTTTTTGCCTTTTTTTTTTTTTTTTTTAATAAATGCACAGTATACATACATAAAGGAAAGACACAGGGGAAAGAGAGTAACCTATCTGCTTTCTACTATGTGGGGAGCAAGGGATACTCTCAGAGCCCTCTTGCATTCATCCCTTCAACAACCACATACTTTGTGGTGTGTTGAAACACTGCCAGGCAGGGCAGTCACATTGCAGTGAGTTTTGTAGCTGCCTGCAGGTCTTTCACACAGACAGATTCCTTAAAGGTGTTTTGAGACAGCAAAAGGCTGGAGAGCTGATGCTCTAAAACATTTTGAGCTGTGGTACTGAATGAGCAAAGAGCAGCAGGGAGCTCCTGGCAGCTGCAGGAGAATCTAGACCTGTTCTTTGCAGGGCAAAAATGCATCTTCTGTGTTTTGTCCTCGTTCACTGCAAACATTGAACACCAGCATTTCCATGGAGATGGAGGCATGCATATTATTGAGGCAAGGATGTGAATTTAAAACAGAAATATGGTGGATCTTCAAATGCCGCTCAGGAGGCAAGGCACTGTTACACTAAAATGTGTGTTTTCCAGCCCTTTGCCATGCCCATGGAGGGCTGCCACTGTTAACTCCTTCAGTTTCAAACCCAGTAGGCACCACAACAGTGAACAGCCTGCCACAGCTTAAAATTGGTTCGGACATAGCAAGGTACTTGTCTGCCTGATCACTCAGCCCCAGTTTTTATATGATAAGTCATGCCAATGTGGCAGAAAGTGTTCCCTCTGTAAGATATTAGGAAGCTTCAGTACCCCCAGGAAATGAGAGTAGAGGCTCAGCATCCTGAAGGATAAAACCATCAGATTTTGGATTTGCAGAATTTAACATGAGGAGTTAACAAAAAATATGCAATTTTATTAATATATATATATGTTAGCCTTCCATTAACTGCCAGAAAATGCAAGGAAAACATATTATTCCAGCCAAATAAGTATTTTATGCCAATACTTTATCTTTTTACATCTCCTGCCTGCAACTCAACACTTAAACTATACTTGAAATGAGGAGAAAGCAGAACAGACCAAGGAAGGTGACTCAGCAGGTAGTTTCAGTTACTACTAGCTGAAGGAGTTCTCTCCTCAGATAAAGGTCTTTTAAGCTTTTTTATGCATGGACTACCTCAGAGATATTAAAAACAAGGTGCATTGTGCACCTGCAGAAGAAATCTTGGTGTACCACTGTGGAGATGCAGGCAGCCTTGCAAGAGCCCTCACCTGAATGGGCACGGAGCAGTGAGCCAGGAAAGCACATGGGTGTGATGCTTGGGAGAGAGACGTGGAGGCAGAGAAGGTGGGCATCTCTACAGAAATAAGACAGAGTAGTCCCTGCAAGAAGCCACTGAGGACTTCTGATTCAGCTGATGTGTTTGCTAAATCCATCGCAAGAAATTCAGCATGGTGGGAGGCAGGGAGGAGTCTCTGCTCCCCATCCAGGCAGAGCAGGCTCTCTGCTTTCCTGGAGGTCTGGCTGGGGAAAAGACCCTCTGCTGCCAGTGCATTCCAGCCCCAAAGCCCCACCTGTCACCCAGAACAGGGTCCCCAAGCCCAGGGGTCCACCAAGGAACCAGCACTGCCATGAACACCAACACCAGGAAAGACTACAAAGTCTTTTGTTTATTTGCAAAGATCTGAATGCCTTGTGAATGTCATTATGAAATTACTTTCTTTTATTTAGGACTAGACTGGAAGGGAGTAGAAGTGTAAATTGGCAAACCCCACGTGCTGTATTTCTGTGTATGATAAATAAAGAAACTCTAGCCCAGCAATCTTTGGGGCTCAGCATCCTTTCCTCTCAGAGACACATGCCTGAAGCACTACCAGCCTTTCCTGGCCCTCAGATCACAGCAGCTTTCCCAAACCACTGCCTCCTGCTCTCCAGGATGCCCAGCTGCATGGGTCTGGCCCCATTTCCCCTGTCTGGTTGCAGATGTAAGATGTCACACCATTAATTGTATGGTGGCAGGACAAATGCTTGTCATTCACTGCTCTTCAGACACAGAGGAAAAGAAGCATTTTACATATTCTTGATTAGACAAATGGTCCACCGAAGGCAATATTCATTAAAATTCCATATACATAAGAGTCATTAAAACACAGAGCTGGCTTGTCCACACATACAAATTTCCCAGAGTTAAATCATGGAATTTTAACACAATGATGTTAGAAAAAAAAGTTAGTCATGACAACAAACCATCAAAAAAGTACTGCAGGCCTGAAATTCATTGTAAAAATATTGCTTGATTGCTGGATTGTTTGTTGTTTGGTTTTTTTCACTCTACCCACAATGTCTGGAAACCACAGACTGAAAATTTCTTATTGTTGCAAATAGACACAGTGTGGGAGGGAGAGAACAGAAAAGCACCAGGATGCCATTTGGCATGAGACCTCCCTGCTCATGGAGCCAGCCTTTGCCATCTCAGCACGCATGTAGTATGACCTTCATAAACTGATCTAGATCCACCTTAAAGTTATCAAGATAAAGACAGATACTGTCTGTTAGGACAGTAGGGCACTATTCTTATAGATCTTATTCTTCTAATAGTCTGGGATCCTTCAGGTAGTTTCCAGCCTATGTTTGGACCAGTTTATATCCCACACCTAAGTTGTCCTTCAGATCAAATATCCTTGAGGACCATTTCCTGAATACTGTATTTGCCATGAGCATATCCCTTCTCTGTCCATGTTTTGCCAGGCTAAACACAGATCCTTTGTTGCCTTCTCAAAGGGCAGCTTTTCCTTTCCACAAGCAGCTGTAATAAAAACTGGGGGCTGCAGGCATCTCTTCTGGGTGCTGCTTATCAGACCTGCATGCTTGCTGTCCATAGGATGGGTGTGGATTTGAAAGTGGTCTGGGAGGTCAGTGCTGCCAGTGGCTGGAGGGACTATGAGGTAGATACTGATTTACCATCTCATTCTTTTTGGCAAAAAGAATTAAGTTCTCCATTCTTAAACACAGGAAAGGGAATGCTAAAAAAAAGGACAGCCACCTTTGTGACTGTGGGACAGGATGGGCTGAAAGCACAAGTTCCACCACACAGCTCCCTACCACCATTCGTGGCTGGGGGCTCTCCCATTTCATGCCTCCCAGGCTGCTGACTAGCTTGGCCTTCATGTGAGCAAAGTTTAGGTGCACCACTGAGATATACTGTCTCTCAGTGAAGATTTGGATGTGACAAAAGGATTCAACACAACACAGGTTTCAGAGCAAGTGACAGGAGTATTAAAATTCAAGCAGAGCATAAACATACAAGGTTAGCATCATCAAAATGAAATTACCTTCTCCTTATTGTTCTTTATAGACTGCATATTGACCATGAAAGTGAACTGCTTTCTGTAGCATGTTCAATTGACTTTGGGAAACTTCCTTAAATCAAATTGGAAATGTTTTGAGCTTTCTCAGGAGAATAAATGAGAAATAAATAGCAAGGCAGCATTTTGCTGAAGTGTCTAGTCACCAGTCATCATTAGATCTGTCAGACAGAACAAGATGTTTAGAAAACTCATTGAAGATAGTCTGTTATCTAGCTATGTATCAAGGCTTTTATCTGACATATCTCTGGTCTTCTTTATATAAAAAGAACTCTGTTGTATTTGCAACAAAAATATCTGTTAATCCTAAGGACCTTGTTGTCTACAGTATGTTGCTTCTGAGCACTATACAATTTATTTCATAGCAACATAGTTCTCAGTTTTAATATTGCTGTGAAAAATTAGGAACGTTGCAGTTTGTCTGGTGAAGGGCAGACAAAAATCTGCTCTTATTTATGCTTGAATAAATCTAAAACAACTGTTGACTTAAGCTGCTCATCTAGATACCCACTGCTGTACCAGAGGAGAAACTCATCCACAGAATGCTCATTTTTTTCCATCACAGCTGTCCCTGCATGGCTGAGCCCAGAGTCCTGATGAATAATGTACAAAGATTTTGAAAAAGTCACTTTCCTCCAGTCTAGATATTGAGCCTTGCTCTAACCCTGGCTCTAGCGTTACAGAGACTCAGAGTCTTCAGAAAGCTCTTCCACAGGTAAAGGCTTACAGACCATGACCAAAGCACTTCAGCTCCATTTGGATAAATTATACTGAGCTCTTGGCATGCTCTAAGCTTTTCCAGACTTCAGCTCATTCTTGCAGTACGTCTCTGTATCCCTTCCAATTTATCAGCATACTCTTTAAACTGGGGATCCAAGAAGTGGTCACTTTGTTCCAGTAAAGCTCTTGCTAATGCCTCATGCAGTGATAATTTCCCTTCCTGCCTCTCATCAGTATTTTCTTCACATGCAGCCATGGATTACTTTAGCACTTTAGCCACTTGACTAGTCTGGGATCCCATCAGCAGCCAGCTATCCACCATGAAACCATTTCTTGGCCATTGCTTGCTGAAATACAGTCCTGAGTGCTGTCACTGGTATGCAGTTCCACCTCCAGCAGTTCAGCTCACCATTAAAAGGCACGCTACTCCAGGGAGCCCAAGCTGCTGTGCCACTAGATAGCTCTAAAGGGCTGCCCTTTATCTCCCTCCCCCATACAAACCTTTTGCAGTTGGGTCCACTGGGATGTGTTTGCACCCTGGCTGTGGAGGATGTCAATGAGATCAGTACCATGAGCAGGCACCTTGTGACATCCCAGCAAGCACACTCCACTGGGAGACTGGCTTCTGGGATATAATTACTTTTTGAGATCTGTCCATCAGCTCATTTCTAAACCTTTTGATAGAGGTTTGTATTGCCTTGTATACAGAAATGGTTATTTTTTCAGCAGAATGGCATCCATTATCAAATGAAATGCCTTACAGTGTCAAATTTGGCAATGCTGTTATTTTTATCAGTCCAAACTGCATCTCAAAGAAAAAGCAATATCAACAGAAATACTGTTCTGCACTCATTTGCTTATACATACAAAAAACCAATCAAACTGCAAAACCTCAGGAAATAAAAAATATATTCAGTTATTTAAATTTTCAAAGAGAAATCTTTTGTTCATCCACTTTGCACTATTCCTGAAAACAGAAAGGTTTTTACTCCTTCCTGATATTCAGCAACTCCCATAAAGTCTGAGACAACCAATTTCACTCTCAAGCCATTTAAAGCAGATGGATTGTAGTCATGCACAAAACTCTCTAATGAATAAGTAAAACTACAGTTACTTATTATATTATATAATAGCCATTTGTAAAGAACTGATCATTGAAGCAGTTGAAGTTTTCAGCTTCTCTCTGCCTTGCTTTATTTAATTGCCTTTGTCTGCCCGGGTTTTGTTGGGCATTTACTGCCATCCAGTGCTTCTCTGAGATATGACTCCACCATCCACTGTTAAAAGCTAACACAAAGCAAGAATATTTGGCTCTTAATGAACTCGCTGACCTCATTTGGAGAAGTGCTACAGGTATGTTATGGCAATAAGCCAGCACACTGCCCTGCTGCAGCAATGTTTGGATGTTTTGAAATGTTGGGGAAGGAGGGGGGAGTGTTTGGTTTTTTTAATTCACTGCACACATTTTGCTTTTGCATTTTGTACCCAGCAACTGTTCAGAATGTGTGCTGCTCCTGCTTGCCTGAAAGATAAAACTCCATACTTGAAAAGCATCTGTCTTCCTGGAATGATTTTTTAATTTATTTTTATTTTTATTTTTTGGACAAACCCCACACTTTGTAAGATCTGCTTATGTTTAGGCAATGTGTAAGAAAGTTAAAATAGTAAAGATTTTAATTATACAATATCCAAATTTTTCATATTTTCATGAAATGTTGAGTGAAGTTCATAACAAACAGTCCATGTAGCAAAAAACCCAATGGCACTCCAATATTATACTCATTTTAATAAGATAGAATGTCTTAATTCTGCAAGGAATAAACTATCCAGGGCTTTGCAAAGGCTAAAACTCTTACTTCAGATCTGAGAGAAGATGGACCGAGTAAAAACGAGAAGTTTAGGGCTGTGAGCTGAGGAGCCGGGCTCAGCCCTGATCCTGGCCAAGTCATTCCGACCATGTTTTGGCAACTGTACATTCCTTGTTTTGGCTGGGTATGAGATACCTAAATGTATCCAGACATCCTATTTGTACCAGCTGGTGGCATTTCCCTTGTTGCAACGATTTAATACATTGTGGTAATAATGTACCTAAGGAGATATGTATGTTTGTGTATTTACTGTGATTTCTATTTTACTTTGTATGGTGTTTTAGGGAAGACAGAACTTACAGCACTTAACCACTGTTTTTATTGTGTGGGAGATCAAACACTGCAAAGACTGCCCAGAGAGGTTGTAGGATCTCCACCCTTGGCTGACTGGACATGGTCCTGAGCAACCTGCTGTGAGCAAGGGATGGACTAGACGGTCTTCGGAGGTGCTTCCAGCTTCAGCAGTTTGTGATCATGTGGAACAATATATATCTTTGTCCTGAAACAAAATGTTATGTAGACACAGGAAAATATTGTACAACAACAATAAAATCATAGACA
>JAWWTY010000037.1:14862558-14955965 GCA_035222235.1 Margarornis squamiger | reverse complement strand
ACCAATAGGAACAATTGTACAAACAAATAGAACATATAACTAACTAATACAACCATAAACTATCTAATTAAAGTAGAGCTACATGGGAGCCATAACTTCTTTCTCTTCTTCTCCGGGATGGCCTCCTCCTACAACAGCAACTCATAACAGCATTCATGAATATTACATAATTTTATTTCCAATATATTAAAACATTTAAGCACATGCTTATGTATCAGAATAACCCTACTGTGATTGATACTCAGATTTAGACTAAGCACGTGTTAGATGAACACATAAACTTCACCTCTTAACACATTCATTGCTCTGGTACCTGTATTCCAGCCCACAGAGCTGGCTAGTAAAGGGCAAAAAGAAAATTATATGTATACTAGAAGTTAATGTGTGTCCAGTTGAGATATAAGTGAACTGGGAAACTGAGAGCCCAAAAAAAGAGAAAACCTGGCCCAGATACAAATATTAATTCCCCATGTAAAAGTTCTAGCACATGCAGTTGAGCTGCTCCATGTATCCCAGCCAAGTTTGGCTTCAGACTGGAAACACAGGGCATTAACAGATGTGTTGAACCAGGAAAGCTGGCATATATGAAGCCTCTCAGGTATCCTGATCAAGCTTTCCTGACCATCTTGTCCTTGCCCAGCACGGCACCCCAGTGGTCACCCCATCCCCAGCAGCACACATCCAAGCAGGCACAGCACTCCCTGAGCACCAGAGCCTTCATCTCCCCATAAATCCACCCTACATGTGCACCTCCCCCAGCTTTCCCTTTCTCCTTGAGTAGAAGAAAAAATCCTCCACAATGCTCAACTGCGTGATAGGACAAGGGTGGTTTTAAACTAAAAGAGAATAGACTTAAACTACATATAAGGAAGAAATTTTTATTATGAGAGTCCTGAACACTGGCACAGATTTCCCAGAGGGGTGGGAGGTGCTCCATCCCTGGAAACATTCTAGGACAGGTTGGATGGGGCTCTGAGCAACTTGATCGAGTTGAATGTGTCCTTGTAGGAGGGTTGGACTAGACAGCCTTTACAGGTCCCTTCCAACCCAAACTATTATCTGATTCTCTGATTCTGTGATGTAAACACTCACATCACTGCATGCACCTGAGCAGCAGTGCTGTATTTCCCTTTGTTTAGCTGCTGTCATACAGCAGCAGGAGACTACAAGGAACTGCTGAATGCAATGTTTCAGTGTTAGATTTTGTGCTGCAGTGTTATATTTTATTTTAAAATAATGTTAATTAAAAATCTTTGCCTCAATTTATCTCTATGAGTTAGAGAATTTCAACTGAACCTCTAAAAAAATTATTTTCCCCTTTATCATTGTCTCTAAATTTGTGTTTTTCACATAGTTGTGAATCAAAGAGGTTTAATCTGATTCACTTTGTTTTATAATTGATTCCAAATCCAGATGGTTTTACACCCTTCACATGCCTTAAACAGTGATGGCATGGAAATGCAGATCTATTCTAGTAACAAAAATAAACCTATTTCAAAAACTTCCAGCCCTTCTAAAGCCTAACACTAAAATCACAAAAATCTCAGCCAGGATTTTGTTGAGAATTTCTATAGGAGACCTGAACCCTGGGGAGCAAACCATGGTTTTTAATCCTTAGCAGAAAACAAAACAACTCAGTATTGGATTTTTTTTTTAAATTACCTCTCTCTATGGCTTAAAAAAATCTCACACACACAAAGAAGAAATAGCTTGAGTTGTATGATTCCCAGGGGTAGGAGGAAGCTTGTTTATTGATCTCACATTTTTTTTAAACAAAAGCTAGACTTTGATCCCATGGCTGGATCCACCAGCAGCTTTTCTACCCACATGGGCACATGTATGTCAAAACGATGTTCTTAATTCTAGCCTGGCCCCAGCTTGTCCCAAATGGAAGTACAGAGATCCAAATAAGCTTTGATACTGCTCTACCCACAGCTTTGAATGGAAAACTGATCATTTTTAAGCTTATTTGAAAGTACTGAAAGGAACCTGTAACACACTGAATGCTGAAATCACAGCAAACCACAAAAGAATAGGTTTGCTTTTGACATGTCAAAAGAATGGGCTCCTTTTTATCCCACAAGTGTCTGTAAAACTGGGGAAAGAGAGACCCCTTTGCCTTTCTGGTCAGTGTTTACAAGATCATTTCTTTGAAGTTTCATCTAACCTGTTCCTGCATGTCTGCACTATCAACGTCTCAGCTCCCTATTTCACCATGGCTTAGTCTGTTATTCATATTCTGAGGTTTGCCACATTATGTAACCTACCTTTTTTCACACTTAGTTTCTTCTCCTACCACCTCTAAAGAACTCTTGACCTTATACACCTGCTGACATGAAAATACTTAGAGGCTATGAGGATATCCCATTGACATTCCTTCACACCGAGTTTCTTCAGGAGCTCTTTGTCATGTTACCCAGATTTTGAATTCTCTCTGGTTTATGCTTTCTTCATGCTTTTAGAAACCCTGTGAATCATGTCAATCCCTCTCCCTGCATTTTTAATTTTCTTTCTGGATGTGAAATGAGGTAAATATGTGATGGATGCTCCACAGCCTTGGGAGACATGGACATTAAAACAAGTGAAGGAAAGGGAAAGAAAACTTGCTTTGGGTTTAGCCATTTGCTTGCTCCCTCTGTGATTGTACACAGAAATCTCTTTAGTCATTTCATGGTGTATGATTTGGCATAAATCCCACCAAACCCAAAGGTATCAGTTGGGTCCTGTCTAATGTGGGAGCAATCTGGGAGTCAACACAGCTTCTGAATAGCAGAGGTAAATTCATCACATAGAAACGTGGTGGGTTGTATGAGTCTCCTTTTTCAAGATGTGAATATGGTGCCATTACCAAACATGTTTATAACAATCCATCAGGAGCATTCTATCAAAAGCATGTTTTGATTCAGCACTGCTGTGGGTAAATGGTGGGAGATGTAGTTCCACCAGAGGATACTTGAACCCTCAGACCTTCATGTGTTCCCAGGAGGCTTGACAAGAACCCACAAGATGTTGGGTTGAGAGAAAGTAAAGTTGGTTGCTGTCTAATTTGCATTCCTTCTCCAGGATTTTTGTCTATGAGTCAGCAAAGCCTGAACACTTATGCTACAAGGGAAAATGGGAGCAAAGGGAACATAAACTCATAGCTCCATGGACTGCAGCTTCAGGAACAGGTATGTGCTGTAGATTGCAGCTTGAAGCAAAAACATCTACATGTTTCTAAATTAGAGAGTGTTTTTTGAACAATTTCTTCAGATTTTTATGTGCACTCACGTGAATATTCCAGCTTGCATCAGGACAAAACAACAAATGTTGAAGAACTCATTTTTCCCCTGGGATGAAAAACCTAATTTCTACTTGGCTGTAGAAAATAAACAATCCACAGTAGCTTAGAGGCTTAATTAAAAGACGGCTATACCTGTGGTAAAAACTGGCAAACATCGACTTTTTAATGGCTTCTGTGAGCAATAAAAAAAAGAAACCCAAAACAAAACTCAATCCTACTTGACTTTGCAGTGTAAAGAGAAAAGCAATTCTGAAGAGCAGCTGGGCTTTGGGAACACGACCTTTGCTGATAGTACCCTTGGAGATAAACAAGAGTTAGGCAAGCACTTAAGTGATGCACAGGATAGAAAAAGTTACTTTAACGAGATGTATTTTATAGAGCTGTGTGTTTTTACTACCAGGTTGCAACTAAGAGCTCATGAAAAACAGAAATAGAAGTGCTTTTGAGATGGTGAAAACAAAATTTATTGCCACCACTGGTTGAACAGCAAAAGGATCTGAGATAGTTCCCCTGCACTTGCTGTGCAGACTGGGAGCTGCTGTGCAGTGATGCAGCTGGACACCTTGTGGGAAATGCAGTAACACTCAGCAGAGATCACACAGGCAGCATTTTAAAGAAATTGCACTAAAACCTTCAGAGTTTAATTTTATTTTAAAGGAACATTTACTGTGAACTTTCTAAGAAAGACCCTCAGTTATCCTAAGGCTGGCTCACAAGTGAAATGAAAGCCATTATTGCAGAGCTGAATAGGATTCAGCTGTCCTCAATACACATTCCAATAAGAAGCAGTAATTGATAGCCTTGGACAGGATAGCAGATGAACAGAAAACAGCTCCTATGGAACTCTCACCCTTGCTGCTGCTCTAAAACACACTCTAAGGCTCATACCACTTGTGTGAATGGTTTCTAAATAGCACATTTGTTTAAAAGTCCATTTTTGCTGTGCTGAATCTCCCTCCCAGAAAGAGAGCCACAGTTCACATTAATAGTAGTGCTGCAGCCAGAGACCCCCTGCAAACATAGAGCTCCTCACTGCTGCATTCCAGCTTGCCAAGAAGTTCGTTCCACACTGATTCATTACTAGGGAGAAGATGCAAATTCTTTCAGTCTTGCTGACTTGTTCATCTGTTAGTCAAATAAACGGAGAGGGAAGCTGGTTAATTTGGTAACAGGAAAGTTTTCCTTATTGAAACATCACAGGCAATAAAATAACCACTCAGTGGGTTTTCATTTGTTCTCTTGATTATTCCATGTCTGTGACAAAGAGAATTCATCTGGTGTTATGTTTAAATGAAGAAAAATTTATATCTATATAGTCATTTGTACTGAACTCATATGGGGGAAAGCTAAGGTGTTTGCAAAGAAACATCATAATGGAAAATAAATCACACACAATTTATAACCGACTTTAATCCTTTTTTCTTCTTTCTTTTGGACAAGCTCATTACAGAAGGAAAAGCGAATTTCTGGAGTAGCTGCCTTTGCTCACAGGCCTCTGATGAGCAATCAGCACTGTGCACTGAAGCATGAACCTTATATGTGTACAGAAATTCACAGTTCAACAAATTCCCCAGATCAGCCTGGAGATGGAATAACAACAGAATTAGATGTGTTATTACAGATAGTGACCCAACACCTTCATTTTTCACCTTTCATTTACCTTCCGTTTGCCTGCAACCAGAATGACAAGCTGAGTCTGCCTTCACTCAGTCGCTTCTGTGATGAAGTGTTTGATGAAATTTCTGCAGGCCAAAACCATTATGGTTTTCTTTTTAATTTTGATGGTTTTTTTCTTACATTGCTATTCACATAGAAGTCACATATGGATGGAGGAGATAAAGGAAAATGTCACATTGCACAGGCTTTGAATTAAAATAAAGCTCTTGCATCACAGTTTTTTCACATAGCAAACCACATGAAAGATCCTGCATTTTGTCCACTTTTCCAAGAGGAATTGCTCAGTGATTTTATCTTTGCCAGTGAAAGCAGCAACAATTTCAGAGCGGAACAGGTGGGATAATGTTAGTATCTCAAACTTCTCATCCAAATATACGTCCTCCCCACAAGCCTGCCACCATGTCCCTGGTTATGGTGAATTCCAAGTGGCAGCTCCAGACCTTCTGTGCTGCAGAGCCACAGCAATGGGCACCCCCATGACATAAGTGGGAGCCAAAACCCTGGTGTCTCTAGGCTGACCCAGCACTTACAGCCAGGGCAGAAGACAGCACACTGGTTCATCAGGGTCATCAGCAGTCTGCTGGGGTAGGCAGATACTGGTGTTAAATTATAAGGATTTTTTAGGTTCAGCATTTTTAGCGTATCTTGGCTTCCCTTCTTCAAACCAGTCTGCAAGGCTTGCAGAGAAGTTCCTTCTCAGACAATGGGGATGCCCATGCTTTTAGGGTTGTGGAAAGCAAACCTAAAATCCATTGTAGTCTTTTTGACAGGATCCATTCATTTAATATATGACAAATTATATGATACATATAAATCCATTTTATATATATATATATATATATATATAGAAAGAGAGGGAGAGGGAGAGAGAGAAAAAGAAAAAATAAGGAAAGGGTGGCAGTTTCAATTTTGGATATACTAACATTTTGGATTTTCTTCAAGCATCTCTCCTGCAGAAGGTGGAACCAGGAGCAAGTCTTGCATTAGCAAAGCATTCCTGGGCCAGGATGACACCAGGAGGGTTTTTCAGGAACATGCTGCCCACTCCCAGCTTTTCAGAGCATTTTCTGGAGTGGGACTTCTCACTACACATCACATGCTGCCAACCAGCCTGTCAGCACTGCATGTGCATGAACATCTAACACATTTACATGTAGGTAAAGGGAAAAATGTCAGGCAAAAATATCATAAAATCAACATCTAGCTTTTGCTTTGTTTTGGTTATTTACCATTTATTATAGTTGAAACCAGTGGCAGACCAACCCTAAAGCCAGGTGCTGGGACAAGAGTATTTTCAGTTTTGCCTCCTTGCCCCTGAAATTAGTTTCCTCGCTTGTTGAGTGACTCAGGATGTAGCAAGATCCACATTTTCAGAAATGAGAAATAATTTGGCCTTGAACAGTAGGTGATATTTTTGTATTCAGCTCAAAGTCTTTTTCTTAACAGGGAAATAAGAGGGCCTTTTAATTTTCCAGGAGCCTCATGAAAACACTCATAGTAACTTTACTAACTCCTGTCTGTTGTATCTGATATTTTGGACTCCTCTTGCCTCATACAAGTCTTAAGCCAGAGTAACATCGGTGCCACCGATGAGTCTGTCACTTCATCTATTGTACTTTTTTATCTCAGCTCTTCCCCTTCTCCCTCCCTACAGCTGGTCAATAGTTTTTAGATTTTTAGTCACTAAAATATCTTTCATGTAACGTGTATTTCATTAAATGAGAGATTTTGGAGCCATCTAACTGATTTATGATCTTAGTGAGGACAAATTTTTAATGGACCCAGTTTGCAGGGAGATGGCACTATAGGATACCCCCATCCCTGGATCTGGCCTTGCCACTGGCCAAGGGCTGATGACTGTCACCTGCCTGTGGCAACTGTGTCCCTCCAGTACAGCATCCAGTATCCTCATACAAGGCCTGTCAGTAGGGTGGGACCATGCTGGAGGGCATCACAACTCCTGCTGGCATCTATAACCAAAAATGCCCTGCGCAATGATACTTACAGATAAGAAACAAATTTATTTTAGTCACTAGAGGAGTAGATACATGATCATATTTTGAAACAGTCTACAAAAGATTAAAAGAAATGCAGGTGTGCCTGGACAGCCCCATCTTCCACCACTGGTGCTGCTTGAAGGTTCCTTTTCTGTTCTGCCCCAGCTACCTGCACAGTGGACCATCCTCCATGCCCTCCTCCACAGCCACTGGCCCCATGGAGCTCACCAGGCAATTCACATGCCAGCATCAGTGATGCCTTTCATTCATTTAAAGTCCTCTAGCTAAAGCATGTGTCCTGAGAGGCAGAGGTGTCCTGTGATGAGTGATGGGATTTTCTCCTTGCCCGTTCCCCTTCCGACCACTGCAGCTGAGGTCTCCTTCAGCCCTCTTCAGAGCCACCAGTTAACTTCCTAATTCAGAGTCCTGGCCCACCAGCACAGCACCACCCCTGTGGTTCTCCAGTTCAAGTGCCGAGGGTGGTGGCTCAAGGAATCTCACCACGCAGCTTTATGGCTGTGAGGACTTGAGGGTCCAAAAAGTTCGAGAACCGGGTTAATGTCTTCAGAGGCTTCCCCTCCCTGGTACTGCCACAGCAGGAACAGATTCCTCACAGAGCACAAGTCTGGTGCTGCACCAGGGATGGAGGATGTCCCTGAAGGTATTTTAATTAGTTCAGGCTGGCTTGTTCTGCCACAGGGGATCACAAAGGCCCCAGTAGCTTTATCATCACAGAGCTTTGAGCTGATGCATTTGATAGCAGCTCACGTCAGATCTGTTTGCCATTAAATCATTAGCAGTCCGTAAAAATTGAAAACAAATCAGGCTACTATTCCCCAGACTTTGGTCATTTCCTAATCTCATGAAACACACCAAAATAGCTATGCTAATGACATTGTTATGAATCTGGCTTTCTTGCTCATCATTACCATTTTAAAGTGGCTTAAATGAACTAATAATCACCATAGCAACAAAGCAGCAGTCAGGAGGACTACTATCAAGAGAATTTGGTGCCTTAAAAGGGAATGGGTTTTTTTTTTTACATCTTTTCAATGAAACCTGTTCTTTTTTTCTGACTTTGAACCAGATAACAGACCTGAAACAACCAAGAAGAAAATATGAACATTCTCATAAAAGCACTGAATATCCCCAAATCTACACTTCTTACTTACTCATGCAAAATTTAAGGGGAATGAATAGAGAAGCAAGTAGGAATTAGTCCATCAGGAAGCATTTAAGTATGCATTGGGGTAAAAAATGCATTCCAGTAGCAAAAAAGTAATATTATACCTGGGAAAGCAAATAACTGAGGTCTGCAAGAAGACCACAGTGTCTTGCTGTATCTCAGGCTTCAGCGATTTTTTTACAACTTTTCCTGCTTTTGCCTCCTCCTTCCATTGTTAAACACTCACAGACCCTTAAAATTACTTGTCACGGTATACAGCACAGTCTAACATGGTTATTTTAGTTGTCCCTTAGACACTGGCAGCCACAGCTAATTATGTTAGAGAAGAGATGTAATTTTTTCTTCTTTTTTCCCTGACAGCCAAAGCACAAGGCAGGATTACCCTACGGGGTTTGGAGCCCAGGAGCAAGCTGTGGGTGGAGGATGGCTGGGGAAACAGCAGACACTCCCAGCCATGCTGACCAGCCCTTGGCTGATCAAGTTACCTGTTAAAGACAACAGATCTTGAAGGCAAAGACCTTTTCCAAGGTATTTCCTGTCTGTTTACTTTGGAAGCTGTACACATCCTGATGGAGCTAAGGCCTCTCTGTACTTCCCACCCTCCCTACAGCTGCCAGACTGCTGCATCAAAAGGTGTGAGAGAGTACATTACTTCGACCTTTAGCCTCCACTTTTTTAAAAAAAACATTTCAGTATTACCAAGCACTTGTATAAACCACATTGTTTCTCTTCTTGGATTGCGCAATCATAGTTTTCTTTTTATAAAAGGCTTATGTTCATGCCAAAGACTTGCTTCTCAATGCCACTGCCATCACTAGGTATGGGGACCTTTTCCAAGACCTGCATGCTGGTCTGCAGCCAGATGCTATTTTCACCTCATTGCTGATGAGCATGTAGAAACTGCTGATGAGTCTAAAGCAGTACACTTGCTCCAAGTTCCTTCCCTTCATTATTAAACACTAGCAGATGGAACCCGCTGCACATTCTCCCCAGCCATGCCCCAAGCCCAGGGAGGACGCAGATTGTCCACATCTGTGAGCTGAATGCAGCAGGGCCCACCAGGAGGGAGCTCACAGGAAAACACATTGCTTAAAATACCCATCCCAGAGGTCTCAGAGGTGTCTGGCCGAGCAATGCTCTGGGGGATGGAGACCACCAGTTTCAGCACAACAATCCTTGTACCCCATGGGGATGAGCACCTCTTAGCTGTGCTTTGCACAGAGCAGGTCCCACTCCAAGCTGAACAGGCTCCTGCGTGTTACCCTCCACAGCACCCAATACTGCCTGCTGCTTGTTAAAAACAAATAAACAAACTACAGTGTTGCTTTTCCTAAAGAGAGCATCAAATCCAGCATCTGATAAACACACTTCATCCCCTGCAAGGGCTTCCCTATGAATTGGTTAGAAGTCACATTCAGGAGCTGTGTTTCAGCAAAAGAGCTAACAAAGGAACAAGTCCTCTAGGTCACCTCAGCCACATCAATAGCAAAAGGAATCGGAGCCCCAGGGTCACCTGAGTCCCGGCTGGCCTGGCACAGCACAGTCCCCCTGGCTCTGCCAGCAGTGCTTCTGATCTGCAGACAGGCTCCAAAAGGAGATCCTGCACTTCAGGAACTACACAAAAGAGTATAAAACCAGATAGAAAATTAACCCAATAAGAGACAATAAATGATGTGGGACAGACAAGACCCTCCTCTGTAATGGTGTCCCTCTCCCCTCACTATGGCTGCTCTCCTAGCCTTGATACAAGGCACAGTGCAAGCAGTACAGTCCTTCCCACACAGAGCTGGCTGATTAAAACATAATGGACACCATAAAATGTGGAACAATGGGTGGAAATGAGGGTAACAGCTTAAACAAGAATGCTGTTTTGCTAAGAGAAAAGTTCAGGCTTTGCCTGAAACCTTTCTGGCTGTAGAAGCAGGACAGGAGAGCAGAACCTCTTCCAACTCTGCCCACCCCTCAGTGCCTTGGGGATGGCACCAGCCCAACACATCCACTGCCAGAGGCACAAAGCCCAGGCATTTCTGTCGTGAGGGGTGACAACCTCCTGGCCAAGAGAACGAAGCAGTGGCTTGTACCCAGCTAGGAGCTGCAGCAGGACAGTGCCTTGCTCCAGTTGCTCTCTGTGCTGGGAGTATGGGAGATGCTGCATTGCATTCCACCTCCCCCTGCAGCCGTGTGGGAGCTCAGGGCACTGCCGAGGCCAGGAGAGCAGCACAGACAGGGCTTGGAGGGGGAATCAAGCTCATGGTCACTGTAAGGGTCTTCCTGGCCAAAGAAGTTTCAGCAGCTCTGCCTGTTTGGGCAAGTGCAGGGCTGGGTGTCCACACATATGCACTTTAGAGAGCCTATATTTAGGATTTAATACTTCTTAGAGATCCAGCTTTGCCAGAAATCAGAAGTCTGAGCAAGTTTGTCACCACCATGCCCCCCGAGGTATCTCCTGCCATGTGCTCAGGTCTTCTCTCATCGGCTAATCCGTCCCTGAGCAACCTGATGCGATTGCTGAAATGACACTCCTGAAAGCAGGGGGAAAATGACTCTCATCTGGGCTTTCTTGACAGTAATAAAGAAACCCAACACCCTAATTCCCAAAAACAAGAATGAAGACTTCGAAGTAACTGAAACCTGGTACCTGTATCTTGATAACATATTCTCCACCAAAAATGTTAGCAGCGAGGAGATCATAATACAGTGTTGTAAAGTATCACAGCCATAGAATAACAAAAATAGCTTATAAAGGGCTAAGTATGATGTGTTTCCATGTGGAGCTTGGAAGTCAGGTTCCCAGAGGTGTCACAAGAACCTCGCAACCTGAGCATCCCTGAGAGACAAGCCAACCCAATATTCCCCACCCTGGTCTGATGCTGGTGGGCTCCACAACTCAGACAGCTGGTGATTTCAAAAAGCAAGGGAACAAAACCATAAAGACAGATAAATTCAGCAAATGCTGGGATCTCTGGCCCAGCACAAGGACACAGATCTGGGTGTTTAAGTGTGAGATAGTTTTTTTCTTTGCAGGCTAAGGATGTGATGTGTAACAGGAGCAGGACATCTCCCATCTAATGTGAATTACTCCTATCTAGGTTTTAAAAACATCAAGTGTTAAAAACTGCATATACCTGCAAAAAAATCTCACTCAGGTGTTTGTTGACAGGGATCTAGGAAACCTGAGCTTTTCCCCAGCAGCTGCTGCTGCAACCTATGGCACATCTTACAAGTCAAGGATGAGAGTTTTTGCAAAGATTCAGGACACCAGCACCTTCCTTTTTACACGGGCTCACAACCCAATCCTGTACCTACTTGCATTTTATACCATTGAGCAGTGCCACCATCTACCAAGCCATGCAGTGGCCCTTGGTCCCTGTGGGAGCATGGGGTGGCTGGAGACACCTTTGGGAGCTGAAATGGGCAGCTGCAGGAGCACAATGGCTGGGCAGGGGCTAAGGGTCTGAAAACAGAGAGTCAACCTTCCTGCAAACCTATCTGCTGTGCACAGAAAGGTAAGCTTTTGGCCTGTTTGTCAGTGCACACAGCTACATGTCCACAGACACACGTGCAGAAAGAAGGTAAAACTGAAGAGTAACATGGGTTAAAAAAACAAACAACCCCCCTGCCCTTTTTTTTAATTTAAATTTAACATCATCCAAGACTCATGATTTTTAGGACAAGAACATACCAACCACAGATAGCACGTCTTTTGCTTCTTCTGCATGGGGGCTCTGAGACAGCCATTCCCACTTCACTACAGCTTCCAAGAGGGATGTGATGTGTCCAACCCGGCACAGCCCTTGAGACAACAAACAGAAAGCCCACGACTTCTCCTGGCTGTGCTTCCTGCCTCCTCTCCAACCATCCCTGCTCTGATTGCGATGGCCCCAAAAATTTGATGAGCAATTGTCACTCCCTCACGTTTTTTGTTTTTTTTCTGGCCAGCTCTGGTTGAAGTTTTGAGAGAAGAAGCTGGGCTAAAGTCAGTGCTTGAAGGAAGTGGATTTAGCAGATTAAACATACCTCTAACAACAGCATTTCAGCTCTAAATATTTGCACCATTAGGTTTTGTGCAGTTAACTTGTACACACAGACATTCATTTTAGCTCAGTTTCTTTGCATTTTTCTTTAATATTACATACTCAGGACCAGCATTTAATGTTTATCCGAATTATATTCAAAAGTTACTTCTGAAATCTGATGGACATTGCAAAATTGAAAAGGGGAACACAGAGACAATTGTATATGCCAGCTCCTTTATGGCCACCAAAACCATACCTGGGCTGCAGATCTGAGGGCAGCCAGGCCACTCTGTAGCAGCTTCCTGTGCTTTTCGGGAAGTGGGACATGCACTGCTCTTCCCACTGCTCTCACGTCCTCTACTTGGTCCCTGCCATTTTAGGGACCTGTGGTGAGCCCTAATGTCAGCATAAGGTAGGTGGTGGGAGGCAGGGAGCTCTTAGTTTGGCATGAAACCAAAGGCACCTTAAAATGTTTGCTTGAGCAGAGGCCAGAGTGTGGGTCTTTCAAGAAGGTGTTCATTCAGTTGGACCTGGAGACTGGCACACTTGTAGGTGTTAACAGGCTCCTGTCATCTCCAAGTTAGCAGATGCACAGTAAGTCTTCACTAAGCCATCCACTTTGTCAAGAATATAAAACAGTAAAGCTACTCAAATAGTAAAAATAAATCTTAAACATGAGTTAGTAGATTAGCAAACCCAAGTGGTTTGCTGAGGTTGTTGATGATCTTTTTTTGTGTGTTTATTTTCCCCAGAAGTCACAAAATACAACTGGTATTTGCTACACAGTGACCTTGCATGAAGACCAAAGTGGCTGTATTTGAAAATGGCTGTATTAGGGCAATACACTAAATCCAAATTCTTCATACAGACATTCTTTATACACTTTCAGGCATACTTAAAAGCAGAGTCAACATACTTACCCATCTTTGAAAACAGCATCTCTCCTGCTTTTCCAAAAGCCCTTTTGATCCCTGCTCTGCCACAGATGGTGTGAGGAGCACCCACAGCTATCACAAGGCCAGTTTTGGACTCAAAGCTGCCTGTCCCCCACATCCCATCTGTCTTCCCTTCACCATTTAAGTCCTGCATCCCCTAAATAAAGTTCAGAGCTTAACTCCCCACCGCTGTGCTTTGCTTTCCTTGGAGTAGGATTTGAGGGCAGACACAGCTGCCACCACTCCGTGAGCTATGCAGTCAAGGCTGCTTATTTTGGTAAGTCATAGGGGTCAACACACCATGAGAACAATGTGAAGCTCCATCTACAAGCAGGAAGATGGCTTTCTACAGCATCTCCCCTGTCAGGCAAGTCCTGAAAGTAATGATGACATCCTTTGTAGCTTTCGAAACTTTCCTAGAGCATGTCCACTAACCAACACCATTCACACAATTCCTGCAAGCTTCCAAAACACAGGGTGTTGCAAGAAAAACCCAACTGAAACAAAGGACAGCATTGCGTTAAGAGAGTAAAGAAAGGTAAATACTGCCATTTTATATATTTATATATATATGTATATATACACTCCATAAGAAAAGTCTAATGAAGGTTGCTGTTAGCTCACACTCCAGGACCCATCCTCAGTTTTTGCCAAATAACATCTAGAAGATTTTATTATTTTTTTTTCAAAGAGCTTCTTTTGGCCCCAAATCCAGACTCCATTTCTGCAAATGTATGGACTTGCATGATATTTCTAAGGATTATTAGGTTTAGAAACAACTCATGACTCTCATTCCTGTTGTGTGGCTGGTTAACAACATTTCTGCTGAGAGGAGACAATTTTTCACAAAGCAAAACCAACACGGAATACAGTTGCTTTGTTTACAGGCTTTATACTAGGAGCAGTCCTTCCCAAATGTTTATCTGACCTAAAAAAAACTAGGGAGAGGATTTTCAGAAGTTCTTATTGACTCAGCCGTGAGAGGCTAAAACCTTACACCCTGTGCTCAAGAGACTAGCATGGACATGCCAGAGCAAGTACCAGCTTAGGCTCAAACATTCCTTCCCAAACACCATTTTTCAGCAGGCAGCTACATCTGCAGTTACTCACTCCTCTGCAGATACATATTTTGTTTGACAAAGGCTTGCACCAGTAAAACTGGCTTTCTCAAGAAGAAATTGTCTGCTTTGAAGAGCTCACTCAACAGTTTCAAGAAGCACCTTCTCCCTCAGTCATGCAGATCATCAGGAGCAAAGACACGACAAATTAACTTGAGAAAATAGAAGCCGCTGTGTAATCCATACCAGCAGAGAGAGCAATTTAGCTCCAATTTATACAAAATGGAATATATAACAGGTGGAGGCAGCTTTAGTGAACTTCTGACACGTTCATCAGGACATGATCAGTCAGTATTTCTAAACAACCAGGACTGAAAGTAGACATTTTTGTTAAGAGCAAGAAAACTGGAACAATGCTGAAGCAGAAAAACACAGGCAAGAAGAAACAGTGGAAAAGTTCTCACTTTAAAACATCAGTAGTCACAGACAGTAAAGAAGAAATTTAGGCAATTTAGGAATGAAAAAGGAGCAACTTCCCTTTGGACATAATTCAGCTTGAACTTTCAGCTAGACTGTCAAGTTAAAGCCAGACACACTGAAAGGAGTGATGAAGAGAAATTTCTGGTTTAGGCATACATGTGGTGGTATACCCATTCCCACGAGACCATCCAGAGATGAAAGTGCAGGGCATAAGAAAAGGGATGCAGTAGGCCAAATGGACCAAGTGGGTTTTGAGGTAGGTTTGTATATGTTTATGAGGAGAAGCAAAGAAGAAAAAAAAAACCCCATACATAGAGAACTAGCGAAGCATATGGAGTCTACAGCCAAAACCAGACTTCCAGGCTCCACATTCTCCTTCCATGAGGCTTCAGGCAGGCAGGATGGAATCCAATCTTTCCAAGTACTGCTGCAGATGCAACTCATCTTGTACAAATATTTAATGAAAAATGCATTAAAGCAATACAAGAGGGATGTTAAGTATTCTCTGAACAAGTTAAGTATTGTGAGAACACATAAAATACCAGTGTAAAAGCACCATTATATCACCAGCTGCATTGCTGCCACCATGAGAAAACTAAATATTGAAATAAATGGAGCAGCACACACTCATGACTGGAGAATTTGTCCCAGACTGATCTATTTCAGCCCAGCAAACCACAGAAAGGAGTATTGTGGAGACAAACAAACAGGTCTGCGTTAGATGACCAGGGAGCTCACTCCTGGTATTAAGTTCCTACCCGCAGACAAAGGCCTGAGTATGTGCTGACAGGCAGCGCTGGGCAGGGAGCCTCCCTGGCACACACCACGGATCAGGGCGCCTGGCCGTGTGTCCCCAGCAGGGTGACAGGTTACACAGAAGCACTGCCACAGGCTCAGCAGCGCAGTGTGGGCTGGCAGGACTGGAGAGCTGACGGGACTATGGATGCTGCAGAACAGCCATTTTTGATTACGGAATGCTTCTGCTGAGCACACCTGCAACCCTTGGGCTGGAAAAGCGCTCATCCTTAACTCCAGTGCCCACCTGCAGCACAGGGTGCAGTTACATGTTTGGTGGTGGAGCTCCGGCAGATATGAGTCCATATTCCTCTGAACAGTCTCGTGTCATCCATGCCCTCCTGCAGTGGCAGTGTCTTAGAACTCACTGGTTCCTTTTTTTTTTTTTCCAAATTAACCATATAAAGTGACAGACTTACAGAAAAGATTTAACAAAAAATATATATACAGTCTACAATACAGCTGCAGGATTATTTTAAATAAAACCCTTGTTCCTTGGGCTTTAAAGGCAGTGAGAAACCAAACCCACCTGGTTCCCTCACCAGTGATGGACCTGTGGCTATGAATCTGCCAAAAAGCACTAACTCACTTCATTCCAAGAAATCAGATGTAGTTTTGACAGGTAAGTAATTAACGTTTGAAAGAAGCATTAGCACAAAGCATTTTTAGGTTTATTTAAATAAAAATTATAATTTATACAAGACTTTTTAAACAAACAAGATTTTCTTAAAAAATGTACAGGGCAAATAATTTCATTATTTCAATTATTCATACAGTATAAGTCTTTTGTCAAACAAAAGTTACACTGATAATGAATTATTTACAATTTCAAAATATAGACTCAAACTTCAGACATAAAAATTTTAACATCCATTATATTTCAATGATTAGTAGAAATTAAACATCTGCCAAAATGTACAGAGTTCAATAAAAACTAACAATGTTTTTAAACAGGCTTAAGTAGCCAAAAAAAAGGTACATCCTTTCATCTCTTCACGGCTGGGTAAAATCCCTTTTCTCTTTGTCTGCAGAACAAGGGTAGGTTTTGCTGCTGGCATCCTGTGTGATGTTGCTACTAATAAATAGATTGTTTCATTCAATCTTGCCTCACAAAAGCTACAGTGCACAGAAAGGCATGATTTCATATTTCAGCTTGTTTAGCCTTTTGAATTTAAGTGGTGGCTGACAAAGAATTAAAGCAGTCAGTTTTCATCTCCCTTTTTTTATTCTCTTTAAAAGGGACTCAAACTAACCAGTGAACTTCTAAAGAAGTTAAATCCAATTACGTGTGAATGATCGAGATATCTACAGACATCAACAGAACTGCAAATATAAACAGCAATCAAACAGACAGAATGACAAGAACATCACTTTGTGCTATTTAGAAGCACTTTACATTAAGTGTTCCAACCCAGCCTGTTACTGTAGTGCACCAGGCTGTACTGCAAAACTAAACTGGAAAATTGGAATTTAAGGTAAGAGCTTCAGTGTAATTGTACAAGTCAAGTATATATTTACTCACTGCCGGCCCCCTCCTGCCCTCCAAACCTGGGAGGGTGTAGCAGGAGGAAAAGCAGGAGTAACCACACTAAGGGTACCTTCTGGCATCTCTGAAGTTACATACACCACAGGAGCAGTTATGCAGCAGGAACCCAGATAATGTAAAGTGAAATTCGCAAAATATGTACACAGATGTTTGTCAATTATATTACAGCCCTATTTAAAAAAAAAAAAAAAAAGGAAAGAAATCCAGTCTGTTTAATAGAATGAATCAATGTTGCATTGCAGTTTGCACTAGGTTTACTGCTTTAAGAATCGCTGACTTTTAAAAGTTCACACTGTTAAAGTGTAGAATCATTTCAAACGTCAGAAAATAAATTTTAAGAGCATATTGTACACGAGGCATTTCAGTCTGGGAAAAGCATAATGATATCTTTTCTCCAAAGCCTGGGTATGGTTAACTGTCCTGGCACCATCAGTATAGATCCTATAGCTCCTTCAGGAACCAGAATCTAGGACAACCTTGTTTACGAGGGTCAACCAGTGAAGGGTGGAAGGGGGAGGAGGTAATAAGTGCAAGTCAACTGATTTCCTACTGAAATGGCTGTTATGATCAGAGTGAAGGTATAAATTACACTTGAAAAATGATACAAAAATAAGAAAAAGAGCATGCTCTCTGTAAAAAATATAGTCTTCTGTTTGTTCAAAAAAAAAGGATAATCTTAAAACACACCCAAGGGATTTTTTTCTTAAGACAAAATTAATGGATCTGATTAAGATTTATATAACATTAAGCCATTTTAATGCCTATTTGTTAGCCACACTATTCAAGGAAGATTGCAGAAAGGAAAGCCTATTATAATAAAGAGAAATTACAAAAAAGAGAGTAACTGATTTTAAAGTAGGTTCAATGAGAAAAATTTAAGATCAAGAATATTTACTTAAACATATAACCCGAATGTGTAAAGTGATGAAAGCATAAACTGTCAAGCTACATCCACTTCAGATGGTGGCAAAATGGATTTCCCACCAGCTTCATTTGTATTTTAAGTTTCCAGGCCCTGAGTTATAGCATATCTAAGGTGGTGTTAGAAATGCACCCCTTTTTCAGATTATGTAAAGACGTGTTCAAGTGCTACTGTAAAGGGAGAACTTGAAAATTACATTTTAGCCATTACAGTGGCTTCTCCCCCCCATTCTTGCTTACATTTCCACCCAGGGCACAGAGTTTTACCCCATCAGTGTTTCACTTCACAATACTCAACCAAATCATGGTAATTAACAGTATTTCTTCATATCAAGTTTATATTAAGTTCTCATATCATATCTCTTCACTGCCAGACTAAAAAAAATAAAAAGGGTTGTACATGTTGATTGCCACCTTCTTCATTACTGCTGAATTTGTTGACACACTTTAATTTAAAACTGTGCTAAGAGTTAAACACCCTTTGGTGTTTGTTACCTCTCTCTCCTCCTCATTTTACCCCTTTCCCTATAAAGAAAGAAAATGGTTTAAAAAAATCAGAGAAAAAAACCCCATGAAATTAAGTCCCATTTTTACACAGGAATTTGCATCTCCATTGCTTTTTTTTTTACAGCCATTCATACAATGTCTGGAAAATCTATACTGCTCAACTCAAAAGACATAGCAAAGGAAAAGACACACTGGAAGGCTTGGCATAACTCCTACTGTGCTTTCATGAAAATGCAAATAAAATTCTAAACCTCTCAGATGGGTGCTATTACATAGAGTATAAAAGCTTTCTAATATTAAAGACAAAGGTCAATATGTGCTTTGCTGCTAGACAGTCCTGAGAGAGTTCAGAGGAGTGCAGCCTTCCTGTTTTACCTGCCAGTTGGGTTTAATTGTTACTAAAATTTAATTCTGCAAGGGGAAAGACAGCTGCATATCAATGCTCCTCAAATTATGCTTTAAGAGGAACTAGTGCTTTCTGTTGCTATATTCTAGTGGGTTTTCTCATTACAAGGTAACTCAAGAGAAAAGCCAAATTTAAAATGTCATGTCTAAGTTTAACTATTCCCACCTCCCCCAACACAAAACGCCTGCAAGTCTTTAGCGCATTAACATACAAACGCCTTGTACATAAAACATGTACAACAGCTGAGCCCTTCTACAAGTATCTACAGAAATACAAATATATGATGCCTAACATTTTAGGAACAACATTTTGGTGCCCTCTTTTATAAAAAGTATCTGCCTGCCTTCCTTCCTCTTACTTTGGTTAATTAGGAAAGGAAGATGTAGTTACAAACTTTCTCCTCCAATTGACTGTACAAGTAATTGAAACAAGTAATTGAAAAAAAAAATTGTAAAAGTAATTGAAAAAAGAAAAATTGAACCTAACCAAACCAGTAAAATATCCTTCTGTGATGCAAAATTAGCAAGGAGGAGTTATTTTCAATGCAATTGTAAATGTGGAAATACTAAGATGGTATTACTTCCTTGATGTTGCTATCTTAACAAAGAACCCAATTCAAAACTCTGAGCTGAAGAAGGAGACTTCAGGTTGCTGCAGCCATTATTCTCACATCTCAGGGAAAAACAACTAAAATAAAGGGACACACATATCCCTACAGATATCAGTGGAGTTAAAGGGATCATTCTGTTTCACTTCATTATTAAGTCAGGTCTCCAAGTATCTTCCCAGCTTTTAATGTCAGTAAATAAACATTAAAAGTGCTTAATGTGCAAGGCTAATAGTGATGATAGCACTTTCACTGTTTTGTTTCATTTTGGTTTTTTTTTTTTTTTACAAAAACCTTAAAAACAAACATGAAGGCATATATAAAATACACTTGGTTTATGTAACAGACAGAATATAAACCACCAGACAAGAAAAATTATTGCAAAATAGATGAGGATGTTTTTTTTGTTTGTTTTTTTTTCCACTACCGAGTTGTAAAATAAGAAAGTTTCTTTAGTTCTTCCAAGATAAGATGCTAGCTCTCATTGCTGGATGTTGCAGATGTTATTTTCACATATTGGCTGAGAATTGCCTCAAAAGCTTCATCTCTGTGTACCATGGCACCAAAAATCAAAGGCTAAACAACAGGAAAAAGAAAAGCACATCATGTCAGTCCAGAAAGAAAAACATTCCTCTGGCTATAGTTTTGGCTAAGTCAATAGGAACAGGTTAATTGTACTTAGAAGTGCATTAATAAAGAAGTAAGAATCCTTTTCTCTACTAAATCCCTGGTTATATAGCAGAGTTTCTAGTATTTTCCACTTTTTTATCTTCTTCCTAAACTAACCATGGCATAAAATGCAACTGGACAGAGTATGAGCAATGGAGAACATTGTATCTCACTTTCCTCTCTGTCCCCTTGGCGCATGATGTTGTCCCGAGTGACCTCTGCCTTCACTAAAGTTCTACAAATCTTTATCAGTGCCTCTTCATTTTGGCTCATAGAATATTTATTTAGGTAGATTAAAATTTTCAACCTCCTAAGTACAAAGTACTTCTCAATATCAAACAATGAGCAGAAAAACTCGTACAACAGTCATGAGACTTGGTGAAAACTTATCTGTGATTACTTTAACATAAGGTTCAGACATATGTTAAGAAAAGCTTCTGTTGTCCATCAAGTATTTGAGGCTTACAGAAACTTAAATCTTTAGTACCATAAGACTGAAACAGGAAAACGTCGTCTGACAGTCAGGCCCTTCCCTTCCACTCCAAAGCCTCCTCAGCCACAGACACTCTCAAGCCATAACCTTTTTGTTTCAGACTACACAGCAGAGCAGCCCCCATGCTCCTGATGAAGGATGCTGGGGAAAAATCTCTCTGAAGTGTTACAGTACAATAGTCCTGATACAGTAGAACAAGACAAATGTTTAATTCATTAAAGTTCTGAAGACAAACATACTGAGTAATAGACAAGTGAATTTAAAACAAACAAAAGAAAAAGCCAAACACTGGTATAAGGGGACAAAACTCCCTTTATGCTGGTGCTAGCAAGAGAAGGAAGAAAAGAAGGGTATGAAGTCAAACACAGTAATACAGATACAGCCAGCTACTTACTTTTTGTGTAGATGGTGTTGATACAGCAATACCCATCCCTGATCCTGGGAGAACAGAGAGTACTTTGTACTAAAAAGAAAAAAAAAAACACAAAAGATATCTTACATACTGAGCAAATTGCAAAAGATGCTGCCGAGGTTACACAATTCATCACTAGTATGACCTTCCAACCACAACTAAGGGACCTCTACTAAAACCAAGAAGCCACATGTTGTTCTCTGATCCTGGACTCAATGGGTACAGCATCACCTGAACAGCCAGAACCTGCCTCTTCTCTTTCTCCCACGCTCACCCAGCCCCAAACTGAGCATCCCAGTACCAGCATGGCACATGGAAGCTGACGCGGCTGTGATGCCAGGGAACACCGCGGGCAGCCGGACAGTGCAGGCAGGTAGTACATCCCAAATCTGTGTCTATGTGTGCATGAGAGAGTGTGCCTGTGTGCATCACCTAGAGGCTTCCTGAGAAGTAACATTCATCCACTGTTTTTAGGAGAACCAAACGGACCAGAAAAAGCTTCTTTTTCAGTATTTGATAGATAAACAGGGTATCATAGAGTCATGGAATCATTAAGGTTAAAAAAAGACCTCCAAGATCACTGAGTCCAAGCTCTGACTGAACACTGCCATGTCAACTAAACCATAGCACTAAATATAGGTTTCTGGTTTTTTGTTGTTGTTGGGTTTTTTTTGTTTGTTGTGGTTTTTTTGTTGTTGTGGGTTTTTTTTTGTTTGTTGGTTTTGGGTTTTTTTTTGTTGTTTTTAAAGAAAGTCCGTAAAGGTAAGAAGGAATACAGCTGGCTGAACTTGGGAATATTCACAGGGAGTAAAAGACCCCTTAAGTCAGACCCATATTTCCCATCTCCAAATAAAACCAGGCACAGCACATGTTTATGCTTCTCTGCATGATCCCTGTCTCACCTTTGTTAAAAAAATTAAACAGACACAAAAGGACTTTTATGGAAGTAAAGACCTACCACAGAACGAGCCTACATTATTTCAAGTATGATGTTTGAAATCCATTAACATGAATTATTAATTCCAATAGGAATATTTAATTTGGGCATAAGCTGTCTGCTTTATAGACATGTGATGTAAATAGAAGGAATTAATTTGGAAATCTGGAGGTACTTGCATAGTAGCAGACACAAAGCTGAGGTGTTTCTTTGCTCAACATGATTTAATCTGTGGCACTCACAGCCAAGGGACGTAGCAGAAAGCGGGGGTGTTTAAAATGAGGACAAGTGAAGAAGGATGACATTGTACTTGCCATGCTTCCAACCACAGACTTTGTGCCTGTGTTATGACTGGACACAACTAGATAAAACTCCAGCCCAACCCAGTCTGGCTGTTCTAACGATCTACCTTTCTTCACTGACAATCCTTTCTCCCTCTGAGGCACCGACTTTTAAGATGATGCATCTACCAATATCCACACCCAAAATGAAGTTATTATTACACTATTCCTGCTACCAATAAATCTTCTCAAAGCCTATGCAGCTCTAGTCAACACTGGAGTTAATAAACAACACAACTTTAATTTTTAAAATAATGCACAAGTGTAAGGGTTTAGTAAACTACTTTGTCTTCATACTTGTAGTGAGTTTGCTTGTTGTAAGTCCGAATGGCTAAACAAGAAGTTCCAGGAAACATTCATGATCAAAGAACTACCTTTTTTACTTATAAAACTTATCAGTGGCATGCTTTTTCAAACTAACATAAGGAAAAATGCAAAACATGGCTAGCTGAGCAGAAAACCAGTTTTCTCCCCTATTTGCAACACCAACCAGACATACCTTCTGGATATCTGTTATATCCGTTAGCTTTATAACTTTATTTTTCTTGGATGAGCCAGACTTTGAGCTTTCAAAGCACAAGTAACTGAAAAAAAAAAAAAGAAAAGAAAATGCTCATTTTGATACAGTATTCTAAACCAAATGTCTCAAATATTTCTTGTCTTTTCTGAAGTTTGAAATCTCACAGATTAAATCAGCTTCAAAATAAAAGAGAGGGACACACAATTTGCAGTTCAGTTATGGCTCGTAATTTAGAGCAAACATTTATAAATTCTAGCAACTGACTGATGTGTCTGAAAGCCTAGAACATATAGTATGCATACACACACACAAAAACTCTTGTATTTATATTACTGCATGGAATGATTAAACCTGACAAGTATATTAAAGACACAGGAGGGACATATATCCTTAAACAGCTGAAATACCAAATCTGAAAAGGCTTATAAATCTTTTACCATCCTAAAAGAAGATTAATGGAAAACACTGTGTTAGTTTCATGTTATTGTGATGCAGACAAAAGCTCAGATTTATAAATGCTGGAGAGTGGTCTCCATCACTAGGTGACATTGCATACAGATGAGCTTTATTTCCTTTCATTACACTCCAAAGGAACTTCAGTGCAAGACCCAAACAGTAATGACCATAGTTATTCAGCCCAGGGAGGCTGGGAGGCAGGTATCGATTTAAAAAAACCCCTTAAAACAAACACAAATAACCCTCCCCCTACATAACAAAACCAAAAAAACCCAAACAAACCAACCACAAAAACAAACAAACAAACAAAAACCACCACAAAAAACCACCCACAAAAATCAAGTACTCGATTTGAAACCAAGGCTTGATTTTCAGTTTTCTTTTTGTTGCATCTCATTTCAAGGAAGCTATATATTCAGCTTGCTTTAAAAACCAAAAACTAAGACTATTTGCCAAATAGTTGTTGATCACAACTTTCAAAGTACACTTAGCTTTAGATTTCTCTTCTAGTGTATATATATATAGTTAGTATGTTATCCACATCAAGAACTCCAGTTACTAACAACAGAGCTACTCTGCATTTCTATGCAAGCCTTTCCAAGGCAAAAATCACATTTGTTAAGCATTGCCACACACCAGATTCAGCTCTCCATCTCCTATGATGCTTTGTTGAGGTTGTAAAGCACTTTGAAATGGCATTTTTGTTTCAAAACATTAAAGGATCACTTTTAGAATCAAATTCTTTAACGTCTTGCATTTCCCTCCTAAGAAATGTGTGGAGGGCAGTGACTCACTTTTCTGTGACATAAAGAACTCCATGCCTGATGTAGTCTGTAGGCATCTTCTTATCTCTGTTAATCAAGCAACAGCGCCAGCCATTTTCACTCACTGAAAAAATCATAACAAGAAATCTTAGTTTAAAAAAGAGACAGGCACTACCCCAAACAGCTCCCTTATAAAACAGAAAACAATGAATATTAAACTTTAGATACCTAAACTAGAAGTGCTTAGAAAGAAAAGCCTAAATAAGATGGTTTAGACATCATAACATCTGTTTTAACACTGGTTTTAAAAAATCCAAAACAAAAACCACCCACACAATTATTCCCTTTAACTTGACTATTGGATTTGCATAATCACAAAAGGCACACCAGGCTGTGCACTCTTTCAAAGAGCTGCAAGGCTGTGGAATGAAAGGGGCCGTCTCCATTCATCCTAATTTAAAGCAAGACTTTTTAATCAAAAGCTTACACCTATACAATGCACAGAAAGGGAATTCAACTTTAAACTATCATTGGCTTTTTACAAAATACTCTATTAATGTAGCCTTCCTGTGGCATCATACCTGCCAAAGGACGTTCATTCTCTGAGAGGTTGAAAACTTCATGGAAATTCCCCTTCTTGGTGGTATGCAAACGACTTGTGTCTTCATCTTTGCTTATTCCGGCTGGGGCGCTTGAGCCCACGTAGCTTCTGGATGCTATTGTTTGAAGCTGCAGAAAAAGAAACACAATTCCAAAATCTGAGCAGTGACATTTAAGCTACATTCTTAAAAATAATTTGCCTAATACTCTTTCTGAAAACAAGAAAAAAAATCTATAATGCAACAATTTTCACTAACTACTACAATAAAGTTAACTTTGGACTACTGCACTATACTTGTTGCTATAGCATAAACCTCTAATATGGTACCTGAACATATCCTTTCAAAGTGCTGCCCTTTGATGGACACCCTTTGCAGGGGTGAAGCACATGATGCTAAATGCACCTACCTTAAAATACTATTTTTCTACAGTAAAGGCTGTATCTGATTAGATACAGCTAAGTCACTGCACACAAGTCCAGTGATTGTAACTAATGGGACTACTAACAGACAATAGGTTATCAGTACTTGGCTTGTCTTCAATAGTTAGACAAAATAATACTGCACAAAAGAAGTTTAGAAACAAAAAAGAGCAAAGAAAAAGCCACACAAAACCGCATAAGCTCATTATGAATACAAACGCTGGAATTGAAAGGAAGTTTTCCAGCTATCATCCATACCTTTTCATGCCCTGACAGCTAGCAGGAAAAGAAACAAACAACACAAATGTGACAGTGACAAAAGAAAAAAAGTAAAATCTCTTTAACAGTATAATACATAGAATAAAACATGAACTGAGTGACACTGCAAGATCTTGCTCACAAACCAAGAAACTACATACAATGAATGCAATTAAAAAGTTATCAGTGGTTAGAGCACACCAGTTCAATTTATTCAGGTTGCATTCGAGCCATTGATCTTTCCTTTGCTTTGAAGTTACACTGAATTTTGAGAGTGTAGACACATGAAGTAAAATCTGAATGGTTGTCAGCATCCTTGTGGGGAAAAACAGGCAGCATGGAGTTCCCAAAACCAAAGTACTTGAGTAAAATCTACTTTTAAACAGAGCTCCTCAACCACAGGAGACTGCCCTAGCAAGAAGCCTTGTTTCTGGAAGGACAGCAGGCAGTTTCTTTTGGAAATCTTGCCCGCATTTGCTCTTTCATCTTGGTGGGGCACCACATGATTCCAAAAGCTGGCTTTTGTCATTGATGCATTGGCAGCTCAGTTCTTTGCCCTACCATACACATGCGGTTAAACAACTGGCAAACTGATAACATGGTAGCTCAGGACTAAACTCTTCCTCTGTAGAGGCCCAATGCTGCATTTTTGTTGTTCTTGTTTTTTGGGTTTTTGTTTGGTTTTTTTTTTGGACTAAGCTGGCAGCACTTGACACTTTTCAGGATTTAGAGCTAGCAGAAGAAATACACAGCAAATGAAAAAACGTGCATTGCAATTGCTAACTAGAAACCAGACTGGCAAAACAGGCACAGCAGAGCGTTTTTATCATCAACCTTTTAGGGTACAATGATGCCTTGGGAGAAAAAGTAAAGAAAGTTGATATGGAAAGCAAATGGCTGATGGTAACTGCAATACTGCCTCAGGTACTGTCCTTCTGCAGTGCTCTTAGCAATGATCAGGTTCTTGGAACCAAGGAAAATAACAGCTTCTCCAACAACTTGTGTACAAGTAAAGAGGAGAACTGTTTCAAGGCCTTCTTAGACAATTTATTTGCCTGTATCTGCACAAAACCAGGTGAAGCTACATGGCCCAAAACATAAAAAAAGAACAGGGCAAGAGGTCTAATGCTTTTGCGCTGGCATAAGGACTACTTCTGCTCTTTGCTACACTGCCTTATACATACCTGTTACATAAAGGGATTAAGGAGTTTAAACTTCAGTACTACATCCCATCTGATGGCTGAAAATGTGAGAAAGTTCTGTCCTTATTCCTAGTCCTGCCTAACACATGCAAATGTTTCCTCTCAGGCTTGAGAAAACCTATGGTCAATTACTAAGAGAAAACATCATATCCAATTTTGATAAGCCTTAAATCTAACTGGAAGTGATTGGATTTGTAATGCTAGAAGAGTCCTGATTGTCTAAAAATGTCACCCACAACCTGGAGGTAGGAACACCTGGAGGTATTCCTTTTCACTTGATCTGTCAACAGTTTTTGACATACATCCCTTCCTGATCAGATATTGTTGTCAGGACTGTTCTCTAAGGACATAGGGTCAGAGTGGTGGTACAGGCAATGAATAATGCATTGTGTCAAGTTTATGGTGTCTTGTATATGCTGTTTAATGGTAAGAAACCAAAGCAAGTGCACACATGCTGGCACTGCATGCTTTTGGGTCCTTTGGGCTCTGCCTTTTCTATGAAAAACATGAAAAAAACTATCTGTAATTTTTGCACAAAAATCTATTTTTCATACTATGAGGTTTGCAGAAGTCTCTCAAGGGGTATAAAATTACTGAGACCAAGTTAATGTTTTCAAAAGCATTTGGAAGCACGTATTACAGTCCTGCACATACTTTCCAGGCAGAGAAGCCAAGGCCACCAAGCCAGACATGATAGTACAAAACCCCTGGTCTACTTGTCAAAACTTAAGCCATGAAAAAAAGTCAGAAGGAATAATTACTCTCCAAGTTTATGGATTCGAGTTTAGCAACTCAGAGCCTTTCCTCCTCTAAGGCAGATTAGGAAGACCCAGCAAGAAGCTGTCACAAACACCACAGTATGTGAAAACAACCTGTAAGCTCAAGAAGCACAGAAACTTTTAAGCCCATCTTCTGCAAGCAGGAGAAATACAGGCCATGGATGGCTTCATCTAAGTGTTCATTTACACCTCTCATCCCTTGGAAGATAGAGCAAAAGACTCACTTTCTGTCATACACTGTCCTCCTCTTCCACTTCTGTTTGAAATACTCAGATTATGCTGCAGTTATTTTAGCACCAACTTCTCCATCACCCCCAGAACTCCAGATGTCTTCTTCACAACTTAACAACTGAGCGTTCATGTGCTTGTCCCTTTTGCTCTCCAGTTGTGTACCCAGGCTGAATTATTGCTCAGTGCTGCACATTTCAGACAGAACTCAGATACTCCATGAATGCAATTAGATATTGCACTAAGAGGCATTAAGCAAATGCTAAAGTGGGAATTAGCCTGGAGATTTATTACAAATACTTTCATTTTTAAACTAATAAACATTGACAAATTCAGGGATATGGAAAAGCATGACTAGCTTTTCAGTTATCATGTCAGGCTCCAAACAATTCACCAAGATGCACAAAAAACAACACTTGAGATTTAACTATGACATTTTAACAAAATGTACTGTTGGACTACCAACATGGTGAAAAGTCACTTATCACCACTAAAAGGTCTCCTGATACAAATAACCATAAGACATAATGCCTAAATCTGTAAACTACTTTATTACCTCTGCTAATGCTTATCCCATTAGTAAGCTGCATATTATATTCAAGCCTTTATTTTTTTAACTAACTGTTCTTCAATTTACCTAAACAACTAAACTTCCACTGAAAAGGAATGTCTAAGAACAGAGGCAGATAGATAAAGACCAGATTTTGACAATAAAATCACACAGAATGTATGTTATAAAAATTGATATGAATATAGATGGTGTTATATTTATGTGTTTTGCTTCATATGATTTACAGTATATATATACATATATATATGCACATACATTTTTCATAATTGATTCTTTTCATACAACAGAACCATAGAAAAACTGTGAATTGAAAATAATAAAAAATAGAACCAACATTGTTAGGATTTAATTAACCTTCTCTTTAATGTGCTCTAGTCACTGGAGAAAAAGGAAAGGGAGAAAGGGATATGATTTTCAGATGCTGGGAACAGAGAGACAAAAAGATTTAATACCCTTACCCGTCTCGACACTGTAGCATTAGATCTTTCTTTGAGCTGAGGATCTGTCAGGAGACTTATCCAGATGATATAAGGAGTATCATACTTAGCTCTTAGTCTGGGGCACCGTTTGAAGATAAAATCAACTAGGAAAAACTTTGTTCCAATATAGAGTCCTGAAAAAAAAGTCACTTCAGTATGCATGTGGAAAAGGCATGATGAACATCACTATTTTAAGAATGTTTTAACAAGTTCATGAATGAAACCAAATTCTGTATCTTCAGTCACAGTGTCAAACCATTCCCTTGGTTTTAATCATTTGATTCTTCTTCTAATGACAGAAAATTATTTTTCTTTTCCTCCCCTGCTCACATTTCTTTCTCCCCTCCTCAGTTCTTTTAAACCACTTACGTAGCTGCTATTATGCAGAACATTAAAAGAATCCAAACATATGTTCCAGAACCATTCTGAAAACATGGTATGCTTCCAAAACAGAAAACAGATCGGAGCATTCAACACTGCAGCTCCTGCAAGAATTTAAATGGCAACAGAGGGCTCTCACGTACTACATAAAAGTCTATCTTCCAGTCCCTTCTCTTATCTTATACAAGTTATTTCCTTGCATTCTGCCAGATTAAAAAGGGCTTAAAATACTCTCTCAAAACGTCACTGAGTGCAATTTAGAGTCAGAGTAAAAAAATAATTCATCCACATCTAATTCAACTGCCTTGTCAAGAAAAACTACACTGATGTTCAAACTAACACAATTTGAAGTTCAGTGCCACTAAAAGTAATACTCATTTGATTATACCATTACTTTAATGAATCAAAAAAAAAGAGGTTCTGGGTTCACAGTACATGGTTTCATACCTTAGGAAAAGTTATAGTCTCATGCTGTAGTGAGAACCCTCTTTCCCCAGTTCCCAGCTGAGACTAATTGTCTGCAACTTCACCCACAGTTCATTTTGTCCAGCCTATCCTCCAAGTTTTACAAGTAGTCACATTTACTCTTTTTTTTTTCCTACCCTGTCATCTTCATGCCTTCTGTGTCATGCCACATATTTAATTTACAAGGATGTATGAGCAAAAAACCCTCAAAATATAGGACGTTCCAGAAGCCTTATATCTGACAGTCTGAGGAGCTCTGCTAACAACTCATCATAAACTTCTTTTCAAGAAGCAAAAGCATTATCCAGTCTTTTTCTATTATATGCAGAGATGGTTTTTGAAATGCTCATGACAAATGATGCCAAGCACAATGAAAATACTTTAAAACATTGCATTATTTATTAATGAAGGTTTTCTTTCTTAATCTCTAAAATTCTCCCTCTAAAGCTCATGTAAATTTGAACACATTAAATCTAGACTGTAACAGGTTAATTATTTATTGTGTTTACCCAATCCAAGCCCAAGAATCCTGTAGGGCAAAAAGCAGGATGCAATAAAAGCTGCCCATAGAGCAACGTAGAGCTTCTGTGTTATTTCTGGCTGGACCCACATAAACAAGCTGAAAACAAAAAAGAAACAAGATTTCATTACTAGTGTTCCAAATATTGGTCAAGTCTTGTTTTAAGAGGGGAAAAAAAGACTGGTGTCAAATAACTTACTTTTTAAATTTTTCCAGTATGTCTGCCATCTTGCCAAAAAGGTTCTGCATTAAAAGCAACAGAATTAAAACCAAATCCTGCATTGTTTGGGGTTTTTTTGTCCACATAATGGAAACTAACAGTTTTCTTACTCTGTTGGTAACCAGTTCCCAGGAATAGTTTTTCTAACTAATTTTTAGCCATTATATACTTCACAATTGAGTAAACACAGAATAGCAATACTTGATGACTTCCGTCTCATTTAACACCTTGTTCTGTATCTTGTGATTGATTGTTAGAAGTGAAGAAACTATTTGATACCACTGTCACGACTGGAATGTATCTACATCACTGCAAATATTTTAAATTAAGCTGTCAATCTAAAAGCTCAGAGCTTCTGTCAGTAGGTAACAAAACAGGAAGTTTTTTCACACGTTTTGAGCACTGAAATTTCAGGAAGTGGTTACTGAGTTCATCAAAAGGACTATTAGCTTCCTGGAAACCAGCCACTGGATTTTATAATAAACCCCTGGAGTTACTTGATTCAATGTAATTCCAACAACTGTTGTTGCAATCTGACCCCTGCTTAGGACTAAGAGCCAACTTCTTTGATCAATCCTTGCTGTCAGAGCACATGAGAATTTCACCTTCTCAATAAATTTCTAAAGATGGTCACATAAACATAAGCACTGCCACCAGCAGAAGGCAGAAGCTGGGCATACGCAGTTAGCAAGGGAAAGGTAAACCCCTTTCACAGCAGCACATCATTTGACATGGCACAAGGCTGCAGTTCAGCTGGGTGGTGCAGTCACTCAGTTGCTGCCTCATCAAACTGATGGAGCTGGGAGAAAACCTTCCTTCAGCCTCTCCCACACAAGCAGATTTCAGGGCTTGGAGGGGGTGGAGTTTTTTAAAACATGCTATTTTAGAGATGCGGTGCAAACTGTTGAATTAACACCTAAACAGACAGTAGCCTTCAGCTAGATCTTGAAGGAATAGAGCCTCCTACATTAGTTTTGTGACTAGCAGATTTGGGATATGGATCCACACTCCAATTGGGAAGATTCACCATCCAATCTACATTATCAGAAGCTTATATGATTTTATTAGGGAGAAAACTGTGAGAGGTCCAGAGCTCGCTCAGAGCTGTGACCAGAGAACCTCAACCAGTTCTCTGAAGCATCATGCCACTTCAGAAGCTCCAGGAATCTTAGCAAGATCTGCATTGCTCATATGTAAAAAAGATCCCTATGCAAGAAAAGTATTTTTGAGTGTTTGTTTTCACATGATGAATAATAGTATCCTTTGACCACTTGGACTATGAACCAACTTGTTTCTAAGGGAGCAGCCAGAGAGGTCTGAGAGTAGCACATACCTGTGCCTTCTGAGCCACATCTAGAACAAGCTGAAACTTTTCAGACACAGTCAGGTCCTCTTTTGCTTGTTCCTTAGACAAAAAAAGAGACAATCCATTAATTTTCAGCTCAGATGAAACATATTTTACAAAACTCCTCAGAACAAGGAGATCTCTCAACATACTTGGCAACAGTCCTCTCACTTTAAATAGTCTCTAAATTTACCAATGTCCTCCCTTGTTTCATATCTACTTTTTATGTCTTTCATTGCTGATTATCTTTAGTTTTCAATGTTTTGAGGGGCTCAGGGGAGATCTTATTGATCTCTAGAACTACCTGAAAGGAGGTAGTAGTGAGGTGGGGGTCAGTGTCATCTCGCAGGTAACAAGTGACAGGTCAAGAGGAATCAGCCTCAAGTTGTGCCAGGGGAGGTTTAGATTGGATATTTGGAAAAATTTGTTCATGAAAATGGCTGTCAATCCTTGAAACAGGCTGCCTAGGGAAGTTACCATCCTTAAATGTATTTAAAAGACATGTATATGTGCCAGTTAGGGAAAGGGACCAGGACTCAGTGATGGACCTGGCAACGCCAGGTTAACAGCTGGACTTGATCTTAAAAGAAAACAGAATGCAAGGCTTCTTGAAGATCCCAGAGGACCTAACTTGTCCCAAACTGGCATATTAAGATTAATTTCAGAAATGTGTTTCAAGTTTTGAGTATTTTCAGGCAAAGAACCTGTATCTAAGAGTCCTGTTAGTAAAGATCTCTAAAGTACAACAGAAAAAAAAATTAATGTCTTTACTTGCACCTCTCTTCCTTTCACCAATACCCACACAGATACAGAGGAAGGCTTAAAGGTGCAATTTTTTGTAGGTGTAGAGGCCAAGATAATCAAAGACCTACCATGGGTTCAGAAACTTCAGGCACAATGCTCCACTGTATTCTCCAACCCCTAGAAATTATGGAAACAGTTAAAGAGAGCAAGAACTTCTCCAGCAGCCAACACTGCCTGGATTATTTGTAAAAGGTTAAAAAGTAGTTTTCTGCAATAAGCACTTATGGCTTAAAAGTAAATAATATAATACCCAAATTAACAAAGAACCCACAACACAACAAAAGCACAAGTGGCCAACAAGAGCTGGTTTTAAAAATATTAGCTAAGTAGATACTACACATAAACACTGCTTGTGGGTTTTACAACAAAAGTTAATGGTGTGCATAGAGTAAACTATTAGGAGTATTTTTATTTTTTCACGTGAACAAAATTACATCAACTTATTCAGAAGCCTATTTGCTACCAGCAATTTTCGGGGACTATGATGTCAAACAGCAAGTATCAATTAAGAAGTCAGGAACTTATTTTAAAATATTCACATTAAGGTACTCTGCACCACTTTAAGGAGAAAACACCATAAGCCTAAAAAAGCATTTTAAAAAGATTCTCTGAGTAGAGAAAACATACATTAAAAAGAAGAGAGACTTCATTTTTAAAAGAGACTGAATTTACAAACGGAAGGCACTTTGGATAAAGTATGCCAAGAGCTACGGAAAAAGGCAAAACTGCAATTTTAGGCCTAGGTGAAAATTCTCTCCAGGGAAAAGCAGCAGGCTTCAGTATTTAAGGTGATGTTATTCAAGTAGCCTAAATGCTGCAGAATTTTATTTTAGAATTTTAGTGTACTAAGGGGTTTGTTTGAGAGCATGCAACACTATTTACGATAACCCAAGTCACAGGATACAAAGGTGATTCCTTATAAAAGATTTTAGAAACTGGGAATGATACTAAACATCTTAAAGCTTGAATTTCACTTTGTTAGACATAACTCACAATATTAGAAAAGGTAACAGTTTACAACTCAATGCAAAAATAGTAAAACATATTTCAAGCAAAGCATTACAAGACAATAAGCTAGTATTTAAGTAAATACCTGGCTATGAGGTAATTTAGGGATAACCTCAAAATTGCTAAAAATAAGAACAGAGGGATGGCCCAGCCATGCCATACAGCATTCATGTAAATCTGCAGATTAAGAAGAAAAAACAAGAGAGATGTGGATTACAAACTGGGGTACAGTGAGATGCACGAAATACCATTTCCCACTGTGCTGTTGGGCTCAGAATCATGCAATTCATATTAAAAAAAACAATAAATTTTAGCCCCCATGACTGACAACAGCCCTGCACTTATGAATGTGAAGTCAAAACTGAGAATGAACCGAATCTCCAGAGTTTACACTTACCTAGTTCTCAGATACCTGAGAGTATTGAGTACTTCTAACACTACAATTACATGAAGTGGTAGGGGGGGAAAAAAAGAACTAAACTCTAAAGTCTTCGAATCTGCTACATGACCATGATATGGTCACCAATGGTAAAGAAGAGTTATCATGATTAGCCCCATACTGGGCAACAGGATAAACTCTCCCTATAATATTTCAGGTTAATTAAATCCCAGATTTTTACCAAGGCTAAAAAGATTGCAGGAAAACAGGTTTTACTTTATGTAACAAGTACAAACACAAAGAGCTTCAAAAGGTATTCTGTTCCCCTCCCAGATTCTGAAAATAGAGACTACAGCCCCTCTGTGAGAGATGATATGATTTTTACTGGTAACCCCAAAATGAAACATTGTTCTGGTTCCCAGGTCCCGGAGCTTTCAGAAAAACCACCTGAAGTTTCTTCTTTCAGCTTTTATCTGAAAAATGTGTTTGCCAGGAGAGGCAAGAGTAAAATCAGTAGATTAGGAGAAAGGACAGACACAGGGCATCAGGAAAGGGAAGCCTCCTCCTCAATATTCTTTCAGCTGTGCCATGCAAAACAGAATAGGCTCTATAACTTAGAGGGAGCCATCATTTAATGAAAAGGTGTGTGACATTTTCACCAGACAGGCTCATTCAGCTACAACGATTAGTAATTCCTTTGATAGAAAAATATTTTATATACACTGCAACCAAAAGAATTTAGATAATTTAATTAACAATTAGAAGGAAAGCTAAATACTTATGCCTCTTTGTGGCATACAAACCTCCTTAGATAGCATGGGAATGCTTGAATTTAGCTCGAAGACCTGATATTTGCACCTTGAATGATACTAAAATCAAGGCATTTTGCCTCTCCTCACTGTGATCCTAACAAATGGCAAAGAGCACTGAGGGGGAACAATAGCTTCTCATCAAACAACTACTATCAGCATTTCAGCCCTAGGCTACAAAAGACTTTGCAGGGCTGAAATAACCATCAAATTACCAGGACTGGAAGACAAGAAACAAGAAATGAGAGAACAATGCCCAGATCATTTTAAGTTATTTTAATAGTTACAAAACTATGCTACAAGAAACCCAGGGCATACAATTTAAGTGGCTTTGAAATATAACTGAAGTGACAACTACTGGTATTTCATGTTAAATGAAATTACACCATTTGATTTGACTTGAACTGTAGCACAACCCCTACTGAGATATGGCAGTTTCAATGAATTTCAGCAAATAATAGATTTTTTGAAAGTTCTTACTACTCCCAGAGGAATAGGATAACTTACAATAAAGGCAATAGCAGAAGTGTAGATAGAATACCAGTCTGATAAGGCAGAAAGATTCTTCACAAAATTAGTAACAGGTTTGGCACCTCTCTCTAAAGAGAAGTGGAGAAAAAACACAACTGTTAGAATTATCTGGCAGTGGTTAAATCACTTGTAATGACAAACAACCAAATTAGAAAATTATTAAGAATACTCAAGACATGTAATGACAAAAAGGCTTACCCAAATAAAGAAAAATTAAATCCATCAATGTAAATGAACAACTAGTTAAGAAATGCATTTCCAAAAACTAAAATATTATCCAAGGCAAAGATTATGTCTAACTCTTAAGACACTCTGTAGAAAAAGAAAAAAAATCAACATCCTTTACAAGGGTACTCAGGATGCTAAAAGGCTGTTCTGAGTCCTGTTCACATTACCCTGAAGACCTCCACACAGGTCAGTTTGTTCCACTGTAAAACAATGTACATTAGCCTGACTGAATTGCAAGCCACAAAGGAACAGCTTAGAAATCACTGAATCATTGATGTAGGAAAAGACCTTTAAGATCATCATTACATCCAACCACTAACCCAGCACTGCCAAGTCCACCACTAAACCCTGTCCCTAAATGATCCATCTGTGGAGCCTTCCTGACCACCAGCAGAGCAACCCTCCTACCCAACTTGGTGTCATCTGCAAACTGTGGGAGCACTCAGTTCTCTTGTTCAGATCATTGATAAAGATATTAAACAGGAGGCCTCAACCCTAAACCCACACCACTCTCTGGGCCCGGCCATGCAGCCAGGTTTCTACCCAGCAAAGCATGCACCTCTCCCATTTAAGAGCAGCCAGTTTCTCCAGTAGCATGCTATGGGGAATGGTGTCAAAGGCTTTACAGTAGTGTAGGTAGACAACATCCACAGCCCTTCCCTGCCTTGCTGCTGCTTCAACAGCTACCTTAAAACCAGGCTAGATCTCTCTTGGCTGTGTTTCTGCAGGACTCTATCCATTAGCAGCACTTTGCTTACTCTTCCCAAGCCAAGCAACACAGCACATTGCTGCCTGAAGAAGCCTGTCTCCCACCTCTGCAGACCTTTGCTCTTGCTGTCACTGTATGGGAGACTGACCTGTGCTGGGAGAGGACCATGCACAGATGCACCCAGCCAGTGACACCAAGAGGGGCTCCTTCTCAGCTCCCTAAAACCCACTTGTCCTTTACTCTCTTCCTCTAAGCATTTCTACCACTTGGGCAAACTAGCTAGGGAACATAAGAAAAGGACACGAGGGCTGGTGTAAGACCACTTTTGCTTTCTCTGTTGGAACATGCCAGTTTTGCTTTCCCTGCTGAGAAGAGTGACAACTCCTCTTACACAGGGAGCCCCAGACGCTCTCACCCTTATCTGCAGTAGAACTCCCAGCTTTTATAGTCTTTCTTCAAGATAGCCTGTGACTTGCTGTCCTAGTTTGTTTGGCTTGAAATTCAGCTATCCTCAGCACACTTTCTATGGGAAGTAATTAAACAACTAGGACTAGATTTCGTTAAGCATCAGCGACCCAAAGCACTTTCTTCCAGCTGCTCTGCTCCAGCACACGACACCAAACCCATAGTGGAAACCACTGGTGCCAACAAAGTTCTGGAGAACTCTCAGTGATCATCAGACACCTTGGACAACTGAGATCTAGATTTTGTGGCTCACCTAGTGGAAAAGTTAAGAACCACTCAATGCTCAAGTTTATTCCTTTTTTAAAAGGACTTCTGAAGGCAATGCACTTATACCACTGAGAACAAGTATTCCCAAATGAAACTAGAATCAAGACCAGTATTAAAATAAGGAGAAAAAACCCTAACCTTATATGGAGATTACAGACCCTTATTTCAACTCCACCTTCCTCCCTATAATAATTTACCAATTTGGAGCACGTATCAACATTTCTGTTATTTTTCAGGCCAGCAAGTCTCTCATGCACAGAACTTTTGGAGGACTTAACTACTTGGTTTAACCTGCCATCTTGCATCCTCCACCTTCCAAAAACAATTTATCAGCTATCCAAGAGAAAGAAATGCAAGACACACTCAGGATATGCATCATCCCACCCCCTCTTCTTTGAAAGTATAAGCTGGCAGACCAGCAAGTGAACTGCAATCAGCTAAGACATCAGCAAATGAACACTCTTACTTCTGCCAGTGGACAGATACCCCCTTCTCATTCATTACATGTTCAAATATTTTAATTAACATTATATGTTTGGTTCAGAGATACTCTATGTAATCCAATATTAAACAGAATCACAGCTTCTATCCCTGCTCCTCTAACTTACTTTGCACTTCAAACACTAATTCAGGATTTCAGAACCTCTTCTGCTTATGAATGAGCAGAAGTATTTCAAAACACTATATTTTAAAAACCAGCAATCCTGCCAATAGGGTTACTAAGAACGACTAAAGAAAATAGTGCTAAGTACTTACTTAATCTTCTCAAATTTTCAGTCAACCTGAGAAATTACAGATAAAAGCAATGTGTTAAATAGGTAACTAACACAGTTATGTACACTTGGTCCCTGAAATACTGCTCACAGTTATAAACTATACATGCATAAAGCTTCATTCTTGCCTGTTATAAAATGTGTTTCTAGTAACTAATACAGTCCATCTTTCATCGGACCAAAAACTGAAGTGTAAAAGCACTACAGTCTAAGACTTGGTGCACAGTTTGTGGGAGGCATATGATGGCAACTTGATAAATAATATAAATCTTATTTTACCTCAGACAGCAAATAAACTTAAAAATTCATGTTTTGTCCAAACCATTCAGAAAACTTCTGAGATGGTTCTATGCTTTCTGTTTTACTACTTGTTATGCAAACACTTGCTCAAATCATACAAGAGGTTGTAAAAGAAAAAAAAAAAGTGAGGTGAAAAAAAGCAACTTGTAAAGAAGCCAACAATTTCTCACAATCACGTTGGGGATTTACCTTCTAGCACTGAGCGGCTCTTCTGTTTCCACTGTACTCTCTTCTGGCTGAAATCTGAAGTCCTCAACATACTCCCCAAATTTATCACAAAGCCACTTCTGGAGTCTTGAACAGACTGTGTGACATTGCTTCTCTATAAAAAAGAAGGTGCAAGTATTAGGATAATGCTAGAAGACATCTTTATCCAATGCCTGTCCCTGTTCCCACATGCGATGACTCGCTGGGAAGCAGACTTTGTACAGATTTTCTGTCCTTCACTAACACTCTGTGGAAACTCTCAATTTGCCTCTGCCATTGCACAGGAGCCCTGACTGCATTAAGCTGAAAAAATAAGACTAAAGGTGACTCCTGCATTGCTCTTAGCATAGTACCTGGAAGCATCTTATTACCAGCAGTACCAAGAGTAAAACATCCTAACAAACAATAATTTTTCGAAAACACCATAAAAACATTTTCAGGTTAAGAAGGTTCTGTAAACGAAAGACTGATGTAAATCTCACGCTCCTGTTGTGCTGAAGGGTGACCTTGAGAAAAGCAAGTGCAAAGCAAAGCACTCCTGAGCAGAGAGCCTGACAACCACCTTGAAGCCACATGAGTTTGACAGGAAAGAGAGGTGGAAACATAAGCAAGATTCCACAAGAGGCATTTTTACTACCACTTTCCAACCATTTATAGTCTGTAAAGATTGTGTGTGCGTCTCTATATATCTATACAAATAAAACATGCAGTTTCTTTTTTCTAAAGTCAGGCTTCAGAAACTATGTTGCATATGCCCCTTTCTATACATGGAATATATAATCATAATATTACCTGGAAAGTCTCATACAGCAGAATAATGAAGTGATACATACTTTCTGTATGTCAGTTTCAGTGGAAAAATATATGGGTATATGGAAATAATATAAGGGTAAAAGCTTTATGGCAGCACAAGTGAGAACAAAACAATCACCTCTAAATCACAAAATTGTTGTCTAGAAGGAACAGACAGACCATTCTTTGGAAATGTAGGTCAATACAGTAAAGTCACAAAAAGGACACTGGTCACAATTATTCCAGGATCAAATTTAATACAGAACTCCATAAAAATTAAGAGATGATTAACCACAGGAATGAAAAATTAACCAGCCAACTATGATGCTTTTAAGCTCACGAGAAAAAGCAAATGGTGCTCAGAAAACAGAATCAAACTATTTATTAATGAGTGACAATGATATCTAGAAAAACAAGGAATCTAGTGACAGTTTATGGCTGAGACAGTATTTCCATCGGAAAATAAAAATATGAAGTAGCTTCCCACATGCTAATACTTCAGAAAGTACTGAGAAAGAAATTCTGAGTGTATGACACTGAAAAAAAAAAGCAGGTTGTGGTTCACATAAGAGAAAATATTGACATTATGTGAGTACAGGAGGCGCAATTTCAAATTTAATCCACAGATTTAAAAGCGTTAAGTCTCAACCAGGGGTGTGGGGAGGACAGCTTAAGTGTACTGAAAGATTGAGAATCTGACTATTGCCTTAGTTCTTTCAGAAATCACTAAATTATTGAATTTATAATAAGCATCAGCTTGAGAAATGTAGATGACAGTGCAGGTGTCCAAAAAATTAGTAACTCTTAAGCTTATTCCTTTGCCAGAATGTCTTTTCTTTTAGAGGAAGGAATTAGTAAAATGGTTAATGCCAAAACAGAATTTTAGCAGTTGAGAACAAAACAGAACATTTTTTCTATGTATTACATCTGATTTCTAGTAAGTCAAGGATCAGCAAGGCATGCAAGAATGATGAAGTCAGGCAACAGGTTTCATTACATACCAACACAGTTTACAATATACAGTAAATTCCTTGCTCAGGTATGCAAAGTCAACTACAAAAAGCAAATGCAGAATCACGTACAGAGCGCTAAGAAGTTGCTTGAATGGTCGTTTATATTCAGCTTCTTCAGAAAAAAAAAAAAAGGGGTGAAAAAAAAAATCCAACTGACCCTAAGAGCCATTAGAGATGTGACCAAGCTTACCTGTCCCATTGGTTTGTACCGGTGGCTTTGCAGGTTGCTGAGCTGCAGGCACCTCTTCCGTCCTACAAATTAAAAACAGAAACAATGTGAAATGTTAAAGTTAAAGAATTTATTCCCTCTTAGGTAAAGGAAGCACCAGAACCTCCATGGTTTCCATAGCTGAGATTATAGAATCACAACAAGAAAAATCAAACTTACGCCCTTTCACAATGTTCAAAACATACAATCCAGGGAAATAACAACCACTGGTGGGGTTTAGCCATTTCATATCACAACAACTCAATTTCATCTTACAGCTACTAAACAATTCAGTATCAAATTTGTTGCATTAGTTATGCCTTTGTGTGGTATATTCATTGCAATGCCTGCCAGGAAAACTCTGCAGAGCCATGACTTTTCCCACAGTAATAAATTAAGAGGGATTCCATATCACAAGTTGACAACTACAGCAGTAGAGCAAAACCACAGTTTAGTGCATGAATCTTGAATTCTGCCATTGTTACTAGAGTCAAACACTACTCAACTTCACATGAGGAACAGGCATAAAGAATGATTTAAAGTGTGTTGTAAGCTCTCAAAATGCACAGCTACCAATCAGTTTTAACAATATCTTTAAAAACTTGCAAAATTGAAATAACAGCTTGAAAAACTGAGACAAAAATGTTCTAAAAATAAATGTCAAGTAGCAGGCATCATTGGTCTCACCTTTCAAAATTAGTCAAGAACAATATTCTCATCCGTTAAAAGTGAACAGATTTTTGAGAACACAAATGCTTTTGCCATTCTGCACATGTGCAAGACTCCAAATTATATTTGCACTATCCACAGCCTCCAACTGCCAACCTGTCTTGAGAATACTTCAGGCTTCAGTCCCAAAGTCTTCAGCCATCCATATACAGCCATCCTACAGAAAGATTTTTCTAATGAAGCAGCAGCTTTGACAACATAACACCAGCCACAGCAAGCTTCACTTGACAGGGAGTTGTATGATTGAAAAGATTACTGCTTGAAACAGAAAAGTGTCAGTTGTGCAATTTCATTATCACTCATTTATCAGGCAATATAGGCACTTTCAAATGTTCCCTTGACCTTTTGCTTCTCAGGAAGCGAATCAAGTGAAACATGGTCAAAAAAATTAAGAGGGAGAAGAGAGATCCCACTGCATTGGGCAGATTGCAGCAATATAGACAGACATACAGTTCTCTCTCCTGCTGTTCCTCTAGAAAAGACATTAGGAAAAGATCTCACTGTACTGTCTGCACATGGAAAAGGCCACTACTAATACGTGCTGTCTCAACATCACCATACGTCAAGGGGTATGATGGAACTAATAGATAGAACTAATTATCTCTCTTCCTTCTTAAGCATTCCCCATATTTAATGAGCCTTCCACATCCTTGTTAATGTCTAAAAAGAACATTTAGAAATAATTTACTGATTTATGAATTGTAACTGGACATTTATTTGTGTGGATGAGCTAAATTCAATGGTTTCTGCTTTCAAAGACACTTATTTTCACAACTCTCCAGGACTTTTCCACACAGTTTCTGTATTTGCAGCAACTATTCTTTTCAAAAGCCACCTGAAATTCCACCAGTTTATTTTTTCTAGTTTAACTTTGGCTTCTCTGCCATTTTCCCCCAGTTTCTACACAAACCATGGGTTCCTCACCTAAAAACTCCTCCTTTCCCCTGCTTCTTCTCCCACAGCCTTGTATCTCCTCCATTTTGAGCTCACAAAAGATAGAAGACAGCAATAAACACAATCAAATCGGCACCAACTATTATACAGAAGTCTCTTGTTCTCCTCTGTCAGCACATCAGATGGTTACACCATATAGCTGGGCATTTTCATCTGCAATCTGTCACTTTGCTTCACTGAAGCTGAAGACACATTTAGGTGGAAAGGAGGCAGTCATTCACAAGCAGGTTCACACAAGCAGGAACCAGTAACTCAACCCACTCCAGTCATGTGAAGGCACTGGGGTGGTGTCACACCTGAACAACTCCTGTGACAGAGCCAAGACGGGATCCCACCACTGCCAGCTGTCAGACTCTTCAAGCTGGGTCTTCCTTTGAATGCTGGGATGTATTTCAGAAGCAGCACAGTGTCATTACTCCCCATGTTTCTTGGGCAAAAAAAATAAAAAAAAAAAAATCTCATCAAGAAGCAGTTCTGGATAGCAGCCTTACTGGGCTCCATCAGGAGCACATGACAGTTGGCTTTGGCCCTTCTTGGTGCTTTTATTTATTAATTTTTTGGCAATGTCTTACTTGCCATCTGCCTGTTACTCCTTTCCTATGAAGAACCTGACCTTTACGAATCATCAGGTTAATGACAGCTCATTACTGCACCTGTGAATCAGGTTATAATTAGCCACTGAAGACAGATCTGGGCCAGGAAGCTCAGAATTCATTGTTTAGGCTTGCATACCTACTGGGAAGCTCAATCTCAAAACCAGGTCATGTTGAACCACCAGTTCATCAAGACCACTGACAGAGGAGAAAATTACCTTTGCTACAGCTTCTGAACCACTGTTCATGCCAGAGACCAGTTAAAATGCTGAAAAACATGAACAGACCCCGGAACAACTCTGCATTCCTATGTGGGCTTCCTAACCACAGCCTGCACCAAAGAAAACAAGCTGCATTACTTCCTTTTGGAGCAGACTTTCCACACAGATAAAGGGTTTAACTGGTAGCACCAACACATCCCCAACCTGAGGCTAGGTCGTGTTTATGCAACCAGAGATTGTCCCCATTTAAAGCACAGGCTGATTAAAACAGGTAAAAGGACTCTCAGCCAGTGGAGGAGACAAACACAAATGTGCCTTTTTTGTTGCCCTTGTTTTTTTCTTCAATATACTGAAGTCAGGGAAACCTGAATATTAATGAATATTAGAGCTGTTCATGACCAGTACACAAGTACCACTCAAAACCAGCCAGCACATACTGATACAGTGTCCATTCACTGTTGCCCCACAGAACAGCACCAAAGCATTATTTTTTAGCTGCAAGTGTGACAGAAAAGTTAAGGGAGCCTTGACACAGAAGGCCATTTATTTTAAATAAATACTTTTGGTTTGTGCATACCAGACCATGAACACAGCTGCGTGGAGATGTACGCAAAGCAACAGACTACCCCAAACAACAGGGAGAAGACTAGAGTTGCTGCACACAACAGGTCCAGTCACTGCCAAGATGTTCTCAGACATATTCAAAGCAATTTTCCTACAGGCTAACTCAAGTTCACAAGGAACTCCGCATCAATCTTTCAACATTTGTTGTAAAAGCCAGCCAAGGCTGTTAAATTTTCCTACTGTTCAAAGCAACCTGAATGTGCGTGCACTTCCATCAAAAGGACATTCCAACCTCATACACACAAAAATAAGCATAAATGAGGTATTTTTCCAGCCTAATTTAAAGACATGTCATTCAGGTATGCATAGCTTTTTAACCTGAAGACCTGTTAAAAAACAAAATTAAATCATTTTCATGCTTTGCATATCCTTCCTATTAAATACATTAGACACTTCAGAAGCCCTTGCCATACTCATCCACAATGAAGGAATAGTGTCTTAGGCCGAAGCATTGTCTCTTTAGTCCTTGTAAAAACAGTTCACAGTGCTACTAATAAAGAGGTTTGCATGAGTCACAGCCTGCTGGTAGATGTTGTTGCAAAACTTTTTGTTATTTTTTTCCCGTGTGACTCTAGCTCACAATTTGTAATACATGGCAGCAACAGCTCACACATTTCAGATTATTTATTAATTGCTCCACTAGCAAAACGTCATAAGCTGCCGTACCAAATGCTGAGATGTCCTGAAGCGCACCTACAGAAAACTTTAACTGAGGCCACCATATTTCTGAATACTCAGACATACAGACAATGAACACCATGACAAACAAAACCACTAAAATCCGCTTCTTCCACTGCTCCAGGTGGACAACTCAATGAAGGAAGCCCATGTTCTTCACTAGCAAAACAAAAACCAAACCTCTAGATTGTGAGCTTATTGTTTTCTCCTTGCCAAACATTTTGCATCATGTTTTATATTGATAAATGTATTTATATGCTTCACAAATACTTTTAAAACTACAACTTTTGAAATTATTTCTTTCTTCTTATGCCAGCATGGTTTGGTTTGCATTAGCAGTTCACTTCTGTAAGCAAAAAGTACATGCAAACACGTTTATATACTATTGCAGTTTAACCCTGGCCTTCAACTAAGTACCACGCAGCTGCTCACTCCCCTCGCCAGGGGACATATGAATATCTATTTTAAAATTGTGTAAAGAATTACCTGAGAAGCAGGGTGAATTTGGTTTTGCTTCCATAAGCAAAGAGAACTTTCTGTGGTTATTTTGCTTAATAAAATTAAGTTTGCATCAGGCATTAATTCGGCCTATTGCATATTTGACTATGCCAATCTTTCACCTGTAGTCTTAATAAAAGTACTTCAAAATGTCCACAATCAAGTGCAAAAAGATAATAAGCAGTGTAGAAGAATTTCACACAATGAAGCACAACTTAAGGAAAAATCATAGACAACACAATTTTTCTCCTCCTGGGTAGAAAATGAAAAATTGCCAAAGTCTTATTTTGTTGTCACCTTACAAATCCTGCCTGTCCCAAAAAGGTTGAAATATTAGTAAGACTAGTTAAAGACTCCGGTAAGAGACTTAATTGGCTGAATGTAATCCCCAAGTGCAATACCCAAGCTAACAGGCCTAGCGTAATCCTTATGATACCTAAATGGGAACTCAACACTCAGGGAGTGATGTCATCCTACCTTAATTTAGCAATGTCATGCCTGCTAGAGATTTGCTGTTGTCCACAATCTAACAAAGCACAGATGTTGACATTAACACGGATTAACAAAGACCTTCTATGCTTTCCTCACATGTGCTCAGAAGCTGCAGTGGGCAAGATGAGACTCTGGGCCAACCTCATCACTCTGAAACAGGGCAGGATGATGCAGAGGAAGATGGTTCCTCATCCTCTTTTAGGATTCCCAGCAGTGAGAAGATCACTCTCCCCCTGCTCTGTGCATGACCTAGAGCCCAGGCACACCTGTTCTTGAGAAAAAGCCAAAGACCTATGCCAGCACTAAGGAAAACATATGGAATTTGCATCTCAAGCAAACTCTTGAGGACAGCCAGTCACAGACAGGAAGGTATCCTTAAGCATCACTTTCATCTACCACAACACTAATTGCTTTATACTGCTCTTACTGAGCTAACAGATACTCTCAGCATGGGGACGGGTCCAAGTTTCTCCTCTTCAACTGTACACTCAACCAGGCAACATCAGCCTAGATACACAGCCGGAGCAACCAGCACAGGCAGTAAAAATGCACTTCCACATTCTAGCTCTAAGAGCAACTCTAGAAAGTCACTAGAAACTTGCTCAGATCAGAGCGCTCTGGAAACACCTTTTCATTGCATGGTCATGGCACTGCCTTGGGAACCAGACTCCTCCACCAGGACCTTCCAGAGCCCCTTCTAAGTGTGTGACTTGGCAGCACACATCAAGACTTCACACAGACCAACCTGGCACAGAACAAGTGATTTTGGAAAACCATCACTGTGAAACATCACCTAAAAAAATCCCACTTTGCTGGGAACTTAGAGTAAGAGGGAAGGCCTAATTTATCTTCCATCTAAAGCCTTGGTGCACCCACACACTGAATACTGCATGAGTTCAGCCTCTTCATCTTAAAACAGTTGAAGAATGGCAACTGAATTGATGAAAGGGATGTAGTACTCTTAAGGAGACAGTGGAAAAGCTGGAATTCTCCATCTGGAGAGAAGAGCAAGAGAAGAAGACTGATCAAGGATGGCAAACAAACTGATGTTGAACAGTTATTCACCAAATCTCACAATTCTGTAATTGAAAGAAATCTGTTAAAAAGGAAATTAATTGCATCTTTAGACTCAAGAGGGGACTTCTGTAATGTATTATTTCCATAGCTTCCAGTGACAGATAGCTCCAGCACTTTCAACAGTGTTAAATAAATTAATGGATAACAGTCTCTGCAAACAGAGACTGAAGTGAAAGGCAGCAATGTACCTTCTGATACCCTTAAATACAGTGTTCATAGATGTTTATGAGGAGCAGCTGAGGCAGCTGGGGTTGTTTAGCCTACAGAAAAGGGGGCTCAGGGAAGACCTCACTGTTGTCTACAACTACCTGAAAAGAGGTTGTAGCCAGGTGAGGGTTGGGTGCTTCTCCGAAGGAACAAATGACAGCACAAAACAGCTTCAAGTTGCGCTAGGGAGTTTTAGATTTGATATTAGGAAAAATTTCTCACTGGAAGAGTTGTCAAGCACTTGAACAGGCTGCCCAGGGCAGTGGTTGAGTCACCATCGTATTTAAAGATGTGTAGATGTGACCCTTAGGGGCGTAATTTAGTGGTGGACTTAGCAGTGCTGGGTTAATGGCTGAACTTGATGATATTAAAGGTCTTTTTGAAACTAAATGATTCTACAGTAGCAGGAAGTAAACTGACCATAGAAAGCAAGTAGGCTCACTCACGTTTCCAATAAATGGCTCCTACTTTCATTGCTACAGAATACCAGTGGACACAGACTGCTGACCTGAGCAGAAAGGCATTTTTGCACTCAGAACGGAGTACAGAAGGAAGCAGCAGGCTGGGAAAAGTTTGTATGGCACTGAGAAACCTCATATCCAAGGAAAAAGTTTTGCCCGCTTGCTCTTGCTTGTTACCTCTAGGTAACCAGCAGTGCTTATAGTGTGAGATGACCAACTCAGCTCACACTATCTCCCAATGACAGCAGTTGGCAGTGAACTAGAGATCTTGCTGCTCAGCCAAGTAATCTTGGCTACTGCTGAGGAAGATAACACAGGCAGCTAAGTATTCAAGTGGTCTAGACCAACCAGGTCACCAAGCAACTGCTATGGTCTTAAGATCTAAAGCCTGTGCAGCTAGGCAAACTAAGGAGAGACAACATCAAATATGATTCTATGCATCATCAAGATGGATGTCCTTGAGGATGAAAGGGTCTAGGGGCATGGGGAGGCATGTTTCCACTTGTCATTGCAGTGGCAAAGAAGGCTCAAACTCCAGTTACTCCCACATATTTAGTGTTGTGGTATTGGGATTTCTGTGCTGCTGCTAGAACAGGAGTAACAAGGACTGGGCAGTTTGGAGAAGACACAGGTTTTGAAAGGTAAAGCATATGCAATGGCATGGCAAAAGCTCTGGCTTTCAGTAGCTTCAGGTAGGCAAGATCCCAGAGCCAGGGCATCAGAAAAGGTGCAACAAAGAATTTCTCAACTAGACAAGTGTCATGGCCCTTCTGTAGCTCTGGAAGTATGCATGGCCAAGTAACTCATATGTACATGGTGTGAATGATGTACTTTTACAGGAAAACATAGCCAGCATCTCTCTCTGTGAGCTATTATTTTAAGAGCACTAAGGCTGAAAACATATGCTTTCACCAGCACTTCTCAGACAGTCAGAGATCTCAAGTGGCTTTCAGCTTTACAGTGAAGATATTTCTCTTACCTTGTTTTAGCTGTTTCATTGACTTTTTGTTCTAGTTCTATTCTCTTCTGCCGTTCCTTTTCTAGCTCCTGCCTTAATGTTTCAGTGCTTGTTTCTTCTCTCAGCTTCCTGAGCTCCTCCTCTGTTAATTAAAGGAGAAGATAAAGATTTAGTTACCCTGAAGTATTTCTGTAAGAAATTTAAAATCTAATTATGACAGATTAAGTGTGGGAGATTTTTTTTATCTGTGCTATATCAAATATGTTAACCAGAAAAAACAAGTAATCAAATGCTAGACAGATTTCATAAAAAGCACACAGCTGTACGATGTACAAAATATTTAGTTAAAATTGTTAAGCAAGGAAAAGAACAACTTTGAAGTGTTTTGGTTTTTTTTTTTCAAGATGCAAAATAAGCCCATGGTACAAGCTATCTTCAGTTAAATACAACATGACATACTCTTCATTCCCCAAAGAAATAATCAGCAGAAAGACTGTCTACTGCTAAATCCAGTGGTCATAACAAGGAAAAAAGTGTCTGGTTTTTTTCTTACCCCTCATGTCTACAGGTACAAAAACACAAACAAATTCACATGAAGTTATAATGATGCCATATAAACCTCTGCCTGCCAATTTCTGGCACACCTGTAATTTTATGTAAGTCAGATGGTCCCATTATGGGCCTGAGCATCTTACAGTTTTAAGAAGGGGTTATGAAACAAGGAACTAATTTTAAATTTTTACCTTCTTCCAAGGTTACAGTGTGCCCTACTAACTTCCATGTAATAACTAGATATATAAACATACACACATACACACTCTCACAACTTCTTTCTCAAGAAGTTAGTATCAATGACACATAAAGCTTTTTTGTGTCTAATTAGCCTTGCTTTTTTGTCACTGGCAGTGTCCTTGTTCATGATCTTATTTTACTCTAGAGCTAAAATGAGGTCACTATTACTGATAACTTTTCCCAAATAGGCATACAAGAGACGTGACAAAATGATGATTGAAATTCTCTCTTTTTTTTTTTTAAGTTTTTTTAAACAAAAAATTTACTCTACATTTTGTTCTCTGAGCTGTGTTTTTTAGCTCAATCTCAACAATAAATAACAGAACAGCAGGTATACTTCAAGCTTACAGCAAAGCAGAAGAGAAAATACTTCACCACAGACACAGGGGGTTCAGGCTTTACATTGTTTTACAAGATTGGCATACTATGTTATACCCTCCAGCAACCCCTTGTGTTTCTTTTCATATATTGCCTTGTAAATCTTTGATAATCAGATAATTTTGATGTCTGAGCCACTCCGACTCCAATCATGCATCTTGAGAAGGTCTGAAGCCATAATGCAAATGTCCAGAGGAAATTATACACTCTCCCTCCCCTGCAGGAGGCCCTGGGGCAGGATGTCCAATCACTCTATCTGCTGTGCAAGTTAGCTGGTGGGAGATTATCTGTACTCCTGAAGTAATAAGATGTTTAGAGCACAGAATTAAGAGAGATAGGAAAAAGATACATGAATCAAGAGGACAACATGATGGCTTCCACTGTGCAGCTATAGCTTGAACTCCATCAAAGAGAAAGGAGTGCTTGTCATCCATCTCCCCCACTGATGGATGGTTAGTGATCCCAGGAAGCAGAGCTGGAGCACAAAAACCAAGTTATCCTCCAGCAACTAAAACTGAGAATCCCCAAGAGTGGGGTAGAGAAATGTCACTGTTGCAGCAGGTATTCTCTCTCCTGTAAATAACTGGAAAGATATGGACATAAAGGCAGACTTACACATGAAGCTGTTCCTAATTACATGTCCACAAGAAATTTTAAATGCAAAAAGAAAACTAAGTTTACAATTAGTTTACTTGCCCTGTTCCAGAACAAGAGCCTGCATGCAGCTGAGGGGAAACATCTGTTGCACTTCAAACGCACTGGAACTTGTGCAATATCATGAAGATATCACAGAAAGTTCCAAAGGCTGATAGGGATGTTATCTTCTCAAGACCACTAAAGGGAACAAATTCTCCATTAAGCACTTTTTGTTTTTCTTTAAAGAGGAAGTGACTATGCATTTTGTGTATGTAAGAAAACCACACGAAGTATAAACTTCAATGTCCTTGAAAGTCTACTCAGATCTTCCAGCTTCCTTAATTCCAGTTGTTCTGATTGCACTACATCTTGTACTACTAAAACCAAAACAAAACCTCCAGAAATGCAACCACCAAGATAAAAAGCAGTGACAAAGATTCTTTAAGGAAAGAGGCAAAGTTAAAGGGTGCAAGTGACTGAGGCAGAACTCCTATAAAACAAAACAAAAAAATACAACATCCCATCATTACGGTTTGTCACAGCTTCACATTTCAGAGCATTTCCTAACTTTCCCATGCATGACTGCAATTCAAATCCACCCCACTGCAACTGCTCTAGCCCCTTTAAGTCTTTAAAGAAGTATTTGTTGCTACTTTGGCAGCAGTGTGGTCTGGCACTGTAAAACCTTCGTGTCTGGTTAGTTAAATACTCTTAAGTCTGCTAAGCAACAGAAGCCACAGAGAGGGGAAGAGGGGAAGTTCTTCCTTGCTCTCTACCCTGAAATAATCTAACATTTGGCCAAGCTGAGCTGCACTTTCAAAGGATATTTCCCTATCCCTATGGGGTCCTCTTGCAGAATGAGTGAAGTTGGCTACAAAGAACAGAGGTCATGAATCCCTGAGAAGAATCTCTAAGAACATTTCACCATGGTTATCTATCTACTGAGCTTTACAGATGAGTGTCCTCCTCGATGATGAGAGTGGAGTGCTGCTTATATTTTGTCTTCAGACAGCAAAAATTCAAACATCCTCCCCTCCTCAGCACACACAAAAGGGTAAAATGTAAAAGGTCAAGCTTCAGCTTCAGAATTAATCGGCTTTCATAATTTCCCTCCCAGGCATATCAATCACAGCTCACTATCTTCTGCTTGGCAAGAAACATTAAAATAGTGCAAGAGGCTCAGCGTACATCTTAGCTGGACATGCAGGTGAAGTGAGCAGCCATAAAGGTGACCCGGTTAGAAGTGTAAAATTAGTAACAGAAGAAAGTGTCTGCTGAAATACTGACAGACAAAATGCTGGCAAGGCTGGGAACCAGAAGCATTATCAAGAAGTGCAGCTGTCCTCTCTGAAGTGCACAGCCAGGTACCTAGGAACCAGAGACATCCTGAGATATCATTGATACACACCAAAATAAGGAACTGTAACAGAAACTTATCATCTGAAAAGGTGAAAAATAGTCTGAAAAAAAGGAAAAACATCCTGGGAAAGTAAGGCTTGGTAACTGCCACCAGCTGTTCTATCTGCAAGAACAAGGAAACATTAACATCTATTGGCTATTCTGAGTGAAAAAACAGAAATTAACAGCTTCTACTGGCTGCTGAAGTGGTGGTGTCCTACACCTTATTTCTCTATGATGCAAGTATGGCTTAATTTCTATTCAAAATGAAGGTTCTCTCTCCAAGAACTTTCTGTGCTGCACGCACTTTTCCTTTCCTACACAGGCTGAACTCTCCACACAAACTTTCTAAGAGATCTTGGACCCTTGACAAGGAAGGTTTGTTTGGTTTGTCCTCCCATACCTGAGGTGGTTTGGCCCATATAAGGGGCCAAATATGGGCCCATATATTGGCCTACTGTCCAGTTAGCTTGATACTGGTATTAATGTAAATGTGTATATGTGTATATAAGTAATCCATCATAATTAGATTTTCTGTTATCTTACTGAAAACTTGTTTCATTAGTGATAATTTTGTCAGAACCTGTAAGAGAATACACCTATTTGGTTGCTGCTATACTATTGATTGCTGCCAATAATTTGTAACAGCTCTCTTTATATATTTCACAAACACACACACATATATACATATATATATTCACTTTATAAATCATAGGTACAGTTTCTAGGGGTAATGTTTGTGGTATTTGTGGCAATCTGTAGTAAAGTAGAGAAATTTAAAACAAAAAGCCTTCATGTCTTTGAGTATTACAGAAGCCTACCAACCTTCAGTCTCAACCTCTATATTCCTACACTTTGGGTAACCCTTTAGGTTGTGACAGCAGGTGTGACCCTGAAAAAATGCTTTAAAAGCTCTCTAGAAAAGTTGACTTGGGTAGAAAAGCAGGACAATATCTGGATGCTACTGCACTTCTAAAAATGAGCTGTAGATGGGAGACAAGGCAACAATGGTGTTCCAATGACATTAACCCATGCATTATTGCATTGTAAACCCTAGGAGAAGTGACCCCGTAGTAAAGAACCTCATCAGCAATGCATCTCACAAATAACCAAAAAAATTTATCTATTTCATTTTTTCTACAGCATTTTATCCTCTATGAGGTCTAACAAAACTGTCACACCTGAACTCTAAGAATTCGACCATTCACATTCAAAGATTTAACATTTCAAAAAGTTTAGCTGATACAATGTAATTGTTAAAAGAGGAACTACCAAGTGTTGTGTTGCACTGTCTTCTGGCATCAGCCACTTGAGCAACTGAAAAATTTCAGTCTGCTGCTCAGAATAAACAAGCTTGTAAAAAATGTCCTGACAAAAAACACTTGCATACCAAAGTATTTAGTTCCGGTGAGACCAAACAGAATCTGAGTAGCATTTAGATAAGAAGGATGATAAATCAGGCTGGGAAGGCATGGCAGAAGGTTGGATTTCTAATTCAATACTGCATGTGTAGTAAAGCGGATGTTTCCCTTAATCCCAGGATTGGAGGTAGATTAGGGAGTCTCCTCATAGCTGTTTTACATAACAACATTCCTTCCTAGGCCTACAGGTACACTGCAAAATTCTCCTTTGGGACAAAGTGATCAAAAATTTCTTTCAAAACATAGCTAGAGACTGCCACCCACTGTTTCTAGCTACCAAATCAGTCAGTGTTAAATCCAAGGATACCAATTTCAAAACTAGAAATGCCAAAAAGCATACATGTTCCCCGTAATACATACATGAGGAAACACCAGTACTTAATAGGACAAAAATAACCCTTCTATGTCTACCTTAATCATGACAAATCTCTCTACAACCCCCTGAACGTTACCAGAGTTCACATTATTTAATTGGTACTAGACACACTAAATCCCAACCACACACCTTCAGTCTGGATTTCATCAGCCACGCTGATGGAGCCAGACGCTGGGAGTTGTCTCCAGTGCAGGCAGCTTCTACCCTTAACAGACTCCCAATTCCTACAGAAAGCTAGTATTTTAACTTTGTCCCAAGTAAACCAACCATATGGCATTACTAACAAGATGTTAAGAGTCTGAAAACATATCTATTTTCATCATCATAGACATTGAAGTGCTTTTAGTCTTCACCTTAAAAACTAGCAGCAAAGTAGTGCTGTGAAAGACATGGAATGGCTCTATCACATGTGATAAAGCAAAGATATACAAAGAATGTTGTCTGACCAACAAGCAGTGATGGAGAAAGGACTCACAAAAGAATTCCCAAACTTGCATTTTTCCTGCTTACAGTTACTTTGCAGGAACCTCTGAAGACACATTCACAATTCGCAACAATAACTGGATACAGCTTAATTCTACTATTTGTTAGCTGTTCTTCTTCTAATCCATGATTCTCCTTCTCCAGAGGTATGCTTTTCCATCAGTGACTTGAGAACCACAGAGACTGCCAAGGTATTATCACAAGTGTACCCAGAAGGCTTCAAATAAAATAGTAGCCTTTGACCCCAGACATTGCAAGATATTCTACTTCTTTGCAGGCCAGATGCTTGGGAAAGAAAAGTACTCATTTAAGCCATTGCTCTAGCAGCTCCACTTTATTAGCTGTCCTTTCTTTAAGTCACCTCTTAAGTTCATGTCCTCTTTCATGCTTGGGCTTCCATGCTTCAGTTGAGAAGCACAAAGCTCACCTGCTTAGCAGGATTGCTCTTAGCAATTTAAGAAGGAGGAACCGACAAATGTGCCTTGTCAAGCCCCAAGCTCCAGGTTGAGTGACTTAACCCTTCCTTTGTCTTATGTGATTAGGTAGTCACTTCTGAAATGGATACCTCCATTCTTGTTCTTCAGAGCTCTTCTACAACAAGTGGTCTGGAAGAACTCTTCCTTGGTTTGGTGGGTTTTTTTGCATTTGTGAACATCCTGCTTTGTCAATTGCATGGTTTTCCCTTGTGGTCAGGCCTCTTGCTTGAATCTTGCATGAATCTTTCATACAGAAAACATGGCAAAAAAGATTTTCTAATACGAATAGCGGTGTCATAAAAAGCCAAAAGGCAGACAGAATCATTAAAGATTCAGAATCTTTATTGAGTGCATATCCTTCCCCCCTCTCTATCCTGTTTAATATAAGCATTTTGGTGGAGTGGAGAAGTGAAACAATCAAATATAAATCCTACATTTTCACTATGACCATTCTCCAGCTAAGTCTGTACACACCAAAAAGAAGTGACCTGCTGTATTCAGAACCAGTCACGTCAATTTGCCTCTAAAAAACTTTAACATGGGTTTGGCAGTCAAATAATATTTTTTTACTTGGTTTTGTTTCCATCATTCTTTTGTGCCTCTCTTTCCTCTTTCAAAGGCAGAGCTCCTGCTACAGTGCTTACCATAAGCACAGCTTTTGAGGACCAGTTTTTAAGTCTCTTTGCATACGCCTACAGAGCGAGGAGCAGCGTGGGCTCTTGCTGTGTGGATAGGAAATAAGCCAACTCCCATCCAGAGGCAGTGGAGGGAAGGCCGAGTCTGAACCATCACCGTGCCTCTCACTGCAATTAATATTCTCTGGTACTATTCTCCTCACCTGAATAGCAGAATCTCATGTCAAGTGTTCTTCTCTTCCATGAGATGAGGGAAGCTGATTTACAAAGCACATCATATTCAACAAAGTCTTCCTCTGTGCAAACTACTCCAGTCTCTCTCACCATTCCTGTTACATTCTACTTGGTGTGGGTGAGGTTAGAAAGAAGTAAGATGCCATTGCTATGGTTTGTACAAAACAGCTATGCTAAATACCAATTAGTAACTTTACATACAGTGCTTTCAGTGGAGCTTTATTGTGTTATAACTGACACAGACAAGAATCATTTCCCCTACATTATGGAAGGATTTTAAATTACGCTTCCCGAAAATACAGCTTACTGAGACAGATTCCCTTCCCAAAACACAAAGTGGGAAGTTTTATATTGCTAGATACACTTAAAAAGTCAGCTTAAAAGTCATGAAAAGTACTGCTGTTCTATGAATTTTCCGAAATTTCAGAGAATAAAAGTGCCAGAAAAGATGCAGAATTCATCTAAAATGAAGGGAGCTGCAAAAATATTGTCACTATTACAGGAATGGTTTTCACTCACTGGTTTTGGCAGAAGTGAAATAGTCTACAAATGTTGAAATAACGTCTGGCTTAGAAATAGCAGTAGGCTCTTCCAAGGCTTTTGTGTTACTAAGCTGAACAAGGAAGGGCAAGTTCCACACGGGGCTCCCAAAATCTCCATCCTAGTTACACAACAGTGCTGACCATTGCCCTGACTGGATTTTCACACCCTCTCTGCAATTCATGAAGCCAAGCTGGGCACACAAAAAAGGCAGAAGCAAGAGCACAGACCACCTACATAACAAATTGAGTAGGTGGCATCTGTTCAAGCCTCTGGAAGAGCTCAAACAATATATGTCTCTCAGCACAGTGCTGCATTTTGGTTCATCAGTCCCATGAAAAGATAGTGTGACAATATGAGATGCTCCAGCATCTGGCACCTTCATGTACTGCATCATCATTTACATCTCCATGTACGTCCTTTGTCCAATGGCTCGGGCAGATTGCACAAACCAGGATCAGAACAAGGACCAGCCCAGGACTCCAGCCTGCTGTTAAGTCGCATCCTTTCTCTCTTCTCTAGTCTCAGAAACCTTGTGCTCTTGAAAGCCAAGTTGAGATCAAGCAAGAGACCAATCCATCTCCTCCACCAGTCGGAACAGAGTCCTTGCAGATGAGGAATGGAGGTCTGAATGCTCCTTAATGTGTACTGAGGCCTCTTAAACCCCAAATAAGTGCTCTATCCTACCTCTTCTGACAATGTTTCCAGGAAAATGAGGCAAGAGTTTTGGATGTGTTTTTTTGGTGTTTTTTGTTTGTTTGTTTGTTTTTGGTTTTGTTTTGTTTTGTGGGTTTTTTTGTTTTGGTTTTGGTTTAGTGGGGTTTTTTTGTCCAGGAAGGCTAGAAATGAACTCAATATACACAGCACATCATGTAAGCATTTCTGGGTATAAGCAAAACCTTTCCTACACCTCTTAAACCTCTTAAGAAACTTCCTGTAGATTTTGAGAAGTCTCCCAGTCAGACCTAGAAAAACTTTAAAACTTGTTAGTACAAAGCAAGTGAGAGCAGCTCTGGTGAACAGACAGCTCTGTAGCAAAGCATGGACTCACAACTTTCTCCTGTGACTTCTTTGGGTGCTCAGGAAAAATATTCAAGGAAATTTCCCACCAGTCACCATACACAAACCACAGTCCTCATCAGAGTCGCTCCACAACCTGAAGGGACAAATGCAGACTCCTAGGGACATCTTTTTAGTGCCTGGAAGTCCAGAATTTTAAACGGAAAGAGGCTTAGGGAAAGGAGTAAAGGATGTGAGAAACCTGAGGTAAGCTCCAGCACTACAGCAGTCTCAGCATTCACCAGCATCAAAAACCTTGGAGCCCAAGGTGCAGCATCAGGATTCCTTTGGCCAGAGTTGACCACGTAGCAAGGAACAGCTACTGTGGCCCACAGCTGGTATTTGGCTGTCTCAGATATACAGCAGCTGCTTACTCTCTTGCCAGGGTCTTCACCTACTCTAGATCCTGTTTCAGCTCTAGATTCTGCTTCAAGATTTCTGAACCTAAGGTTCAGATTAGAGGCTGCCACGTCAGTAACAAGACAGCAAAACCAATCCAGTAAATATATTGTTCTGCTCTTCTCCATCTCTGCTGCAGCTGGTGTCGGACCCTCACATCAGGAGAAATTGCACCAAAGGTATTCTGACACAGTTGCTAACTGGACTCTAACTCAGCTTCATAGTCAATTTGTTGCATACAATTACTGTGGCTGCTTGAGGAGGTATTAGCATTTCTGTGCAGAACTGGACTTTGCAGTGTAGGTCTGCTGGTCACAGCCACGAACATACACTGTGCCTCCAAGGTTTAACACTTTCTAACATCCTAGATCTGCCTGGGAATCATGTATAGTCTTCTAGAGCTCTACTTCCATGTAGTCAGTATTCTGCTAGGTCGTTCTTCATACAAAAAATCATCAGGTCATTTATACCAGAAAGCAAGAGCCAGAGAAAATACTGTGGGGTTAGTCACACAGAGTTCAAAAAGGCACATGGGCATGAAGAGTGTGCCAGAGCAGAAATTTCAATGGGAAAGCAGCACAAACCCAACTTCTTTTGTAATGCTGGTATAAAAATCACAACTGAAACCAGTGGTTTGGTAAGCCCCTAGTGACTCCTGCCACAGTCTGCTGTACTAAGTGGAATGCAAAACCCTTGTGAGAGAGGACTTCATTTCCTCCCAGCACTCTTCATCCTCACCTGGCATTTCTTTGATTTACCAGTCCATGACTAACCCTCTTCTCTAACAGTCACCTGGTTTGTTTACTCTCAGTGGCTGCTACCTACCAACTCTTCTTCCCTGAGCTGCTAATAAATTTAGCATTGCAAAAGGCTTGAACATCCTTGAATGAGAATTAGTTAATACTTCATGTAGACCACAGGATGCATGCGTGCTTACAAAGCACCTTGTGGCACCAGCACCAGAGTGCTGGTAACTCCAAAACTGACCTCTATAAGCAGGCACAGGAAACAACAGGAAGAAAAGCAGGAAGAAAGTGTTTACCTCAGTGAGGTGCAAACCCAGAAAGATTGTTTTGTGGGTTTGCATATTGTTTTGTCTTTCAAATGCAAGAGCAGCAAGCACAATTTTATGTCTTGTTTAGATACAACTAGGTTTTGAAATAGAAACACTAAACCACTACTAACCTTAGCACATCAGTGTAACTGACTTCCAACCTGAACCCTCAACTAGCCCAAGGCAGTGTTCATGTGCATTAAAAACTAGGTTCAAACAAAACAAAGTCCTTTAGAAATGAATGATTCTGATTGTCACAGCTCCAAGAAAAAGCTTTCTCCATCCACATGCATTCAAAACTCCAGCAGAGTAAGCTCTCTGCACTTTTCATTCAGCTGGTATTCAAGCCTTTTTCTTCAGGAGCCCACACCAATATTGCAAACCCAACACACACTGTTTTCAGTATTCCTGTAATAAAGCTCAGCAGGAGCCATTAGATCACAATTCCCACACAGACAGGAAAAGCAACTTTAGCCCCTTTGGCTGGAATTGTCAAATGATCACTCCCCCTTGCTTAGGACTACCCAAAATCTCCTCCTCTGCCTGCCTCATCCTCCTGTCAGTCTGCAGCTTAAACCCCTTGCATTTCCAGTCACATTTTATTTGCATGAACAGTGACACACACGCTAAGCAATTCTCCTGCATCTTCACATCTCTGGTTATTTAGATTACCTCTTTGCTAAAGAAGAGATTCATCTGGCATCTCAGATGAAGATATTTTCCCTTTACAGAAAACAGTTTGTCTCCAGTATCTATCTGCTACAGATTTCCTCTGCAGCTTGTAGAGGCTAAAGTTAGGTTCAGGATGTGTTTAACTGAATATACTAAGCCAAACTGCACATATTACTTGTGCTTACTAATGGCTTCATAGAGTCTAACAATTAGAAACTCAACACATTAAAAAGCAAATCCATGAAACTGTAAGTATTTCCCTCACACTAGCAGTTGCTTTGATTTTTGCACACTCAGCTGGAGAAAATGGAGTTAGGTGGACATGGCAAATGGTTTATGCAAAAACACAATCATAGCAAGGCGTCCTTAAAGAATTCCGTAATCAAAAATGGTATGAAAATACTCCAGAGCAGCTAGCCTTCTTCAAAAACAACTACTGCAGCTATAGGATTTTAAAAAAATAATGATCAGGAAAATTAAACAAATTAAAGTAAATTTTCCAAGGAAAATTAAAGTAAACAAACAGCGCATTTTCAAGAATATTTTAGTCCATTTTGGGGAAGAAAATAATGAAACCATTCTAGTATCAAAAAAGTTCAAAACACTAACTCAAAGAGGAGGAAAAAGAAAAGAATGCAGGAGTCATACTCAAAAAGTGAACTCCTACTTCACTCCGACTGACAAGCACAGCGACCTATTTCAGTCCAAAATCCTGAATGGAGTGTAGGGGAATAAGGGAAAAGCTTTACCTCACTTATTTCTCAACCAGTTTATGATTCCTATTCTTGTTTTTCTGCACAGAGCTACAACCAACTTGCCAGGACAAATCTGTAATTTCAGCTACAGCAAACCTCAGGCTTTGGTGAAGAACTCATGACCTTCACCAAAGGGGCTGGGGGCACCCAGGACTGACTCAGGCCACCCAGCTGAACTACCCCATCAGTCTGAATTTCCAACCATCTGCTCAAAGCTTACATGAAAGAGTGAGCTTCGTTACCCTTTACCTTGGAGTTTGCTACAAAGGTCTGTGCAAAGGAAAAAAATATCAGCTAAAAGTGGTAATGTAGTTGATCAGAGGGTTTTCAAACTACAGCAAGAACCTGAAGATTACAAATATTCACAAAAATATGTGGGCTATTCAGTTACTGTAAGAACATGCTAAGAAAGGAGAATGGATTCACCAGCCAGAGGTGAACAGAGGTGCCCTGGGAACCCTATTATGTTTTTATATCAAAAAGGATGACCTAGTTCAAACCAGAAATCACTTCTGGTAGGCCGTAGTGTTTCTGTTACACATTAAATTACATCGGGAAATCACATGTATCCCATCTAGTTTTAAAAACAACTGGATAACAGGAGCTTAAGCAGTATACCTTTGGAGATGAAAGGAGTACATGGTACTGCACAGTTAAATAGATTCAAGTAAATCACTGAAACTAATGAGGCAAGTCAAACAGATCTTTCAGTTTTTGTCTGATATTCCAATCATAATACCTCTTCCAGGTACCTGTGGAAGCTGATAGCAGCTTGTTATAAATTCTTTCCCAGTCTCCTTTATCAGGCCTCCCTCACATACACATGGGGGAAAATATATCAAAGAAATATTGCCAAATGAGAAATGAGCTACAGAAAATGAATGCCAAATCTTTGAGACCATGCTGAAGATAAAACACAAGTGTTGTTGTTGGATTATAGTCTAGAAAATGAATAGAATCTATAGTCTTGTTATTCCTACCCCTTAGAAAATATCTGACAAGCTTTGAACACATAAAAACAACCCTCATACTCTGAAGTTCGAAACCAAAACATTAAAATTACCATTTTGGGAAGCAACTGAGAAAGAATTCTCATTGATTTATTCCAGAGATCTCTACTTCTATCAAGTTACAGGAATGCTTGTCTTCTGTTTTTAACTATACTGTCTTAAAGATCAGCAGTTCAGACCTCTTGAGTTAAAATCCCAAAAATCTTGCAGCTGCCTCTAGCCATGAATGACTCATATATATTTTTTCTCATAAACAGACACACACACATATATATATATACACATAAACCCAAACAAGTAACACTGGAAATCTACAGACACTTCTCTGTATTTCTTACACAACTTACCAGCAACTTATATTGTTAACAGACGTGTTTTAAGATGTATTATTTGTTGAAACAGCTGCCAAGGAAATGCACTGGTCGCTTCTTCAGAAATCTCTTCCTATGAATTACTGCTAGAAAAAAACACCTATCCCAAGCACATTAAGGTTGACTTAGTTCTAAGATAACCTGCAAATGTCAACATCAAGACTTCAATTAAGCAGCTTTAGTCACATAGTGAGGTACGTTGTGAGAAATGCAACGCAGAAAAAATATTCAAGTGACCCAGAAACCCTGGGAATGCTTTTAAGTTCCTCTTACGGAAACGTCAGCCCACGTGCTATCCACACATCAGCACACTTCAGAATTCTGATGCCAATTTCTACAGCTTAGAGAAACCTTATTTCAGCAGGCTTAAGCCATTCTTCTCCACAGAGCATTTTATACTTACGTAAAAAGTGTTTTTCCAGTAAGGCTATTTCCAGGTGACCTTTGATCTCACTCAGTCTGTCAGACTCTGTTCTGTTAAAATCCTGGACTCCTGAAGCCATGATGGTGGTCCCTGGACCAGCCTATAAGAAAGCCAGAACATACTGACAGCTCAGAAGGACTTTTTTGGGGGTTTTTTTTGGTTTTCATTTTTTTTGTCATTTAAATACATCAACTTGTTTCTGGGGCAATAAAGAAACAACAATGTGAGAAACATGTAAGTATCAACAACTCTCCGTGTCTCCTCAGCATTAAATTACCAAAATAAATGAATGAAAGCTAATCAAATGCACAGTATCTCTCCCATGTGAGTTTACAGAATACACTTTTGCATACCTCAGGGAGTTAAAGAAAACAAAGATTTCCCACCACCAGCCTTACCAGTTCTGCTGCATCATCATTTAAGCCTTTCTTCTGCTGATTTAAAAGGCACTTTTATACCATCCTCTCCTCTTCCCATTAAATGAATGGTAAATTCAACACACTTCACCTATAAAATTGTGATGCTCGCAAAAGTAATACTTTTCTAGATAATTACTGAGCTATTAGAAAATACATATTGCATATTTTAATATCCACTTATGGAATGTGTAATTCTGAAGATTGCAGTCTCACAGCAAGGAAGGGGTTCCCCACTCCCCCATCTCCATCATAGCTGAGTTACTGCAAAGAGATGATGCTGGTGCCCATTCTGGCAGGCTAGGAGAGCGGGGAGTCAGGAGACTGCACGTCTTGACATTTTTATCAGCATCCCTCAAATGAACTCAGAACTGGAAATACTGCAGAAAGCAGGAATTAAAGAGCAAATGGATTAGTTAGCAAGAGCATGACAACCACCCCCTCCATAAAGCAAGCACAGAAAACCCCCAAGCCCACACAGCAGAAGGCAAGTGATGCCGACTTTCTCACATTAAGTGGGCATTTTCAAACAGCAGGGAAAAGGGTGAGTGAGGGCATCTCCTGGGTAATGGTTGTTCAGCACTTGTGTGAAGTCCCCACCAGGTACAAAAAGTTCACCGATAAGAATTACAGGAGCTTCTTCAACCGCCAATATTCAAAATCAAAGTGATAGATTACAGAAGCCTGCATCTCAGAACAAAGGCAAAAAGGCATTTATTTACCTATCCTAATCGTTCTCCCACTCCTTGTCTGAACCCTGAAAACACACAGAAGCTGTATTGCTTTCAAACATCAGCTTGCATACGCTTAACCACAACAGCTTAAATTACATACATATATAAACTCAAGCAACTACAGGGGAGTAACATTTTCTATGTTTTAGGAAAGATGCGCAGAAGCTTACTGACAGCAAAGTACTTGCACTGTTGGGAATCATTTGCACTTTTAAGATAAATCAACATGGAAATACCTATTAAACATCTGCTTTCTTGCCTAAGGTGAACAGATGCTGAGTTTCAGCCTCAGAATTTGTCTATACAGGCAAATTAGCACTCTGGGGTCAGTTACTGCCCAGCATTTACCTGGCATCAACTCCCCACCTGGGCATGCTCAATACAGTGCCAAGCAGAGATGCTATTTCCAGTCCCTAAAGCAGCACCCACCCACACAGCACTCAGCGCTGCTGGCCACGGTGAGGAGCAGAAGCTGTTAGCCTAGCAGCAGCCCTAGCTGCTTCCCATTTCGGAGCCAGCATGAACCATGACATAGCAGAGACAGACAGACCACAGGGCAGTCCTCACACGGGGAACTGCAGCACAGCATCCTCCTCCCTATGCTCCACATTTCCCGTTCACCCTTGCCTTTAGCCAGAGAGGTGCAACTGTTCCAGACTAACAGAGCCTGTTTTCAGATGAACACGAGATGCCAATTAACCTCTCTGTTGATTTCTTATCTATAGAACTGGGTTGTATTTATTTACACTGCAAGATTTAGTGCTATCACTTGCCAGACACTTGCAGAGCACCAAGGAGGAGAGTGTGGCTGAAGTCGAACAGCAGCACCCTTACAACACACTCCACAGGCAGGCACAAGGAAAGCGAGGGAGGAGAGGAAGAAGAAAGGGGCTAACAAATATCTAAGCTTATCCAAGTTTTCATCCTCATTGAAGATACTCAAGATGTTTCACCCAGAGTTGTGCTATGTTTCAGAAATTCATCTAGGGAACCAGCTTTGTTTTCACTTCTTCAGAGATGTTAAGTCATTAAGTAAAACCCAGGATACCCTGACTGTGCCTCTTAGGGAGGAAGGAAAGAGCAAGAGGTGAATAGCACTGGGGAGAGTGATACCAGTTAATATGACTCATTCTGAAAGTTTTCAAATATGTTTATCTGCTGAAGCATTGGATACAAGCAGCCTGACATCCGTTGACTGGTTAAAAATCAGGAGGTACAGATTTTTAAACTAGTACAAAAGGTTACAATGACCTTCTAACTTCGAGAAAAAAAGAGGAAAAAAATCTACTAAGTTAAAACATAAGGCTGCTTGCTAAGAATACTAGGAGAGAGAGATCATGTAATTATCATGTAATAATACAGTTTAACCAGAGTAGTAAGATACAGTGACACAAGTTTGGTGGTAAATAAAGTCCCCATTTTCCAAAATCAGCATCAACACAACATTTTATGAATACCATTTAGAAGTGTTCAGAAAACTGAGCATGCCCAGGACAGTGATATGGGAGACATTTAAGCAGTTATTTCTTTTTGTTCCATTAGTTTTTTCCACATGCCAAGACACCTAAGAAGATAAGAAATAAGGTCTCTACATTTGCTGGAGGTCAACTGCCTGCCTCTGAATTCAAGAAGTCCCTCTGTCTGAAGTTAGCATAACTGACTTCATTCACAAGTTAACAGAATCCTTGTATTAATTCCAGAGTTATCTGGGTAAAGGTTTCTCCTCTCTCCTGCCTCTGTAGGACAGCGTTGGAACTCAGGCTGGATTAACTACACTGTACTATACAGATGTCCTTTCTAGTTTCTGACTCACAGTAAAAGCCTTGAAGGCTTCTACAGATTTCTGCTTTTCCTTCTGCCTCTCTAGCTTTGACAGTATTTGACACAGGAAGCCTCTTAAAATGTTGGCAATTGCTATGACTTGGCCAAGACCATACACAAGGCCTGGCCAGAGAAATGCCTGAGGTGAGTGTGGAGTCAGAGACAGAGGGGTTAAAGGAACATTTCTGATGACAACAGACTGCCTGTAACCCGTTACCAGAGTTCAGAGTTGCTGTTCCAAGCCACATCCAGCTCAGGATCTAAAAACCACATCTCCCCACCAATGTTTTTTAAGCCACCTGCAATTTAGGCTTTTCATAACAGCACTTCCCAAGCCCAAGACTCCTCTGTCTTCCCTTCCCACATGCCCCTCATCCTGCAAGCCCTGAGATTTTGTTCCAACACCAGTGCTACTGTACAGCCACAGAAAGGGTCTAATCACTTCTTAACCAAGCACATGTGGATCTGCCCTCTCCATCTGCAGCACAGCACATTTCAGCATCACACAGAAACATAACTGGCCAATTCTCTCCTTCTAATTTCCTTTCACATTATATGTGTGTGGATGACTTTTCTCTAGGAATATATAACAAAATGGTGGTCTCGTTTCCAAGTTTGTAAATAACTTGGAGAGGAGCAGTTCTCAAACATGGAGGATGAGGAGCAGTGAGGACAAGGCATGACAACCCCACAGCATAACCATCCACCCAAGTCACTCCTCAGAGCCCAGAAAGTGGCTGGAACACAATACAGTGAAGAGGTAGTTAAAAAATTTTAGCTTGCATTCAGTCGACTAAGTCTCCAGCAATAAAACAAACGATACAGCTTGTCTCGAGTTTCTCAACTGACACTTCATGAGTATTTTCTGACTTCAAATTATGAAAGGGTTCCCCATGAATGCTGCATTTACCTGCTGTAAAAACAGGGAAAACTCAACAACACTGTTTAAGAGTGAAGGTATCTGCATGAATAGTTAACCCTTAGCAGCTATTCTTGGATGCACGCCCATATTGGAAGTCTCCTAAAACACAGATATATTCTACATAAATTTAAAAAAATTTAGTTCTAGCCAGTTTTAGAGACTTTAACACCTTAACTGTAGTGTTTGCATCATGCTTCATACCTTCCAAGCATCATGCTTTATACTTTATGCTTTATACTTTACAAACACTGTAAATGAAGTGACCAATGAGGCAACATTTAAGTTTTAATTGACATGTCAAGAAAAGGCAAGCTGTACTGCAATTAAATTAATGTTTTCTGTACCACAATCACTCAGATCTAATCCTAGCATACTGGCAGGGAACTTGCATAAGTAGATTAGATTGCTTTCAGTACAACATGCCAGGTACAAGAGAGCTTTGACTTGTAATTCTCAACTGCCTCCACAAGTTTAAATACAATTTGTTCTTTCACTCCTCTGCACCACGTTCATTCATACACCTGTATGCAGAACTGAATCTTTTCTCCCCTTTTGTAAAAATGGGTCATGGTGCACTGAACAAAGGGGACTTTAATTACTGAGACAGCAACATTACCTCAATTTCCATGTCACAACAAATCAAATGCTAATACGTTCACAATTAGAAAGTAAGAACAGAGCAGGTTACCCTCTATACCTATTTTACACTTGTGATGCTTTTACACACATACAATGTTGAATGCCCTTGCTTTCAAAAAACCAAACCACCACCTATGGTAAAGAGGGAAGGGAGAAGGAAATCTGGGAAGCCATTCAGGAGCTGAGAGAGATGTTCAGCAAACAGTTAAATTTGTTAACCAACCCTGCTGTCTTGGCATTGATCTGATCACAGTGTCCAAACACCCAGAGAGACCTAAGAAAGTATCTACTATCCAAGGCGTATCTGGTAGTTGGGGCACTTACATGAGAGGGATAAAAGTACCCACACAAAAACAGCCCCAGCCTGTAAGCTGTGTCCAAACTAGTTTAAATTTAGATAAGACTTTCTGAAAGTCTCAGAAGCCACTGAGGAAAACTGAAAGGAAAAATATAAATCCTTCCAGATCCAGGCCCCTCCTATCAGGAGCTGTCTGTGTGCTTTACCCAAACACAGGTTAGGATGTTTATTATTGAAGTAAACAGGTAAAGCTCACAGTTTTAAGATGAAGAATACAGGAAGACCTCCTCTGGCTATCCTTTCTGTCTTTCCATGGAGTGCAAATTTTCTGTGTAACTTCACTAAGACATGTTGGGACTAAGTGCCACTGCCGTATCTGTGGCCTGAGACTGAGCATTCACTTCACTCATGGGAGGTGCACAACAGAGGATGATGCTCTTCTTGGCAGATGATCAAGGCTCTGCAATCACAAGCTTTTATGACAAGGCTTTTTACTCTAAAACCTCCATTTGGGTCAAATTTCTGCACACGCTTGTCAAGTTTAGATACATACATAAAGAGGAGGCACCTAATGTGCACATTTCTAAGTGCACTGCAAACCCATGAGGCACAGAAAGACCCTTCATTCATATGACTGCACTGTACTATTCTAATAGACAGACATCTTTCTTTAATGACTCCATAATGATTAATATACCAGACGGAGGCAGGGGGAGGGAAATTGAGAGGGCCAGAGATGAGGCCTTTGTCAAGGGAACGGCTGATAATAAAGGTGCAGATAAGGGGACCAGGACTCTAATTTTGCATGCCTATGTTCAGTTCTAAACCACCGATTTTCAAGACCATGGGTTCTGTACTCAGATTTCAACAGAAACAATGATGCAACAGAAGTGGAAGCACAGTATGCCTCACATTTATCTGAAAAAACACGCAGTCTAACTGCAATTTACGCAGATTTGCATTAGCTTTTGTGTGCTTTCAACATTTCCCTAAGGTATTAAACAGGAAGAAACCAATAAGACTTGTTCTTATGGTCAGTGTAATAAAAGTTGCTTACGGAATCTTTAAAAGAAAACCACCCAGTACAAGCAACTTAAGATTTTGGTTTTAGACAATGAATTAAAACCAGTTCAGGCACAATTCAACCATATGATGTCAGTAAGTAAGAGATGCAATTCAGAACTGCCCTCTTCAAAAGGTCTTAGCCAGTATTTTAATATTGATTTAAACAGATAAGCATTACTTTCTTTACTCCTGGTACCTCTGCAGCACAAGGGATTATTTCTTCTCCCTTCATTTTACGGATAGGCAGCAGCATTCAGTGGACAGATGTCTGTGAGGCCAGCTGCTAATCCCTCCAACTTCCCATCTGAAATTTATCCCTATACATCACACCTCTTCACTCATACCAATTTGCTTACTTTGCTCGTGTCTGTAACACAGCTGCTGCTCTTAGACTGTTCCAGCACCATACTGGGTTTGGAGCTTCCAAATATCAGGAGTGGGGCAAAACAAGTGTGATGCTGTTGCTGCTTTCCTCTCTCCTCTGCTCCTTGTTTTTTAAAGAACTGTACTCAACTGTATCCCAAGAACTTAGATCACAACAGCCTACTACAGTATGTAATCAGCCAGAAACCGAAGTGTTTCCTTCAAGTTCCCTTCTTGGCACACAGAGCTCAACATTTTGAGAAAACAGAGACCATCACTGCAGATGTGTAGCCATAAGGCTTTATAACTGTACAAAACTGTAGGTTTACTTCACTATTCCTCAGCCACCCTCCTTATCATCCTGGAGCTACCATTACCCTGAAGAAATACAGAAAATAGTATCTAGAGTTTAAGACAGATCTTTCTGTAGCCTCTATCTCTGCTATTCAGATACTTCTGATTAGATACAAAGAGCATCTAATATATACCTACACATAAACACAATGCCTTAAGTTTAATGAAAAAGGTATTTACCTATAAAAAACTCAGAAAATATGTTAGAAGGGCAGTGGCAGAGATTACTCCCAGTATACACTATACTCACAAAACATCTTAACAAATGACAGATGTCTTCAGTAGAGTAAGAGCAAAGGAATGGCATTTAACAGACTTTCTTGTCTCAGAAGCTTGAAGATTTGCATACAACAGACTTTTTGTGACCAAAACATGCTCTGTCATTACCAACTGTTTGTTCTATGATCATAGGAAAAACATTCTGGCAAAAAGGCTCTATATAATGAGAACTGTATATGGTACCCTACAAGCCCACTTAAATTTAAGAAAGCTAATAGCTACAGAACAAGCTGCCAACCCCAAAGTAGATGCATAAGCATATACCATTTGAAGCCTTTTAGTTTAGAATGTTGTGAGCAAGCCCTGTGTTCCTAGAAATGAGCCTTCAGACAACAGTCTGATCACGTTTTGGGAATAGAAACTACACAGGAAGTTTCCAAATAGGGTGATATAAATTCTGACTTCCAAATCACATTTTAGAAAACAGTTAAATAGACAAATCTCAATTTAGATTGTAGCATTCCAAGCTCAAGGATCCATAGCCACTTTTTAACAGTTAAAGCAGGATTTTATTTTACTTTTTTAACCAATATTTAACTTCTCCTGAAACAGTATCTTTTAAAAAGGTAGGACTGTTTGGGTCCTTCCACTTACAAGCACCAAAAACTTTTAACACCTCCTGCATAGGTTTAAACTAACTCAATAGCATGGAAGCATTACTGGATACAACACTGCAGTGGAGAACAAGGTGGTGTGACCCTTTAATGAAGTCACCAGAAGCCTTATTCCTACCCTCCTGGACAGTGTCATTTGAGCAGATCTGAGCTACTCAGACTGAAAGTTGTCTTTGCTTTTCATGTGTTCGTTGGTCATTCAACAAAACAAATAAAAACCAGAGAGCATTCGGAAGTACGTCCAAGGTTAACAAACTCGTCAATCCACAATATCTAAAAGTATGGACAGGGAACCCTAATAATAAGAAATTAATTGATCCTTCCACAAAACGGGAGCCTATTACTGGAAGGTTACTTCCTAGTCCACAAATCCTCAAGTGTCAAATCCAAAATAAAAAGATAAAGAATTACTAATTTCTGGGGTTTTTTTTTCTTCCTGACAACTATAAAACACCATATAACAATATTTAAATCAAGTACTTACAGGGTCTCTCAGCTCTTCATTGTCTCGAGCTGATGTTCGAGGTATTTTCACCGGAATTTCATCTCCACATTCAGTGTCTGAAGCATTTGGAGACTCTGCTAAATCAAGTAACTCATCTCTCTTATGACCTCTGAACCTTATTTTGTCCAACTTCTTTAGCATGTTCAGCACTGCACTTTTCTGCTTTACCTTAACATGACGGTTGGAGTCTCTGCAAGATAAAGACATCAAGAGTATTTTAGAAAGCTTGCAAATAAATCTAAATACAGACATTCTTATCACTAACTACTCCTAACCATCTTTCAAGGGCCTTCCTGCCACTGCAGGAAAAACATGCCGCTTTTTAAGAGGCATTTTTTCCACAGTGTAACAAATCTATTACTTGTTTTTCAGTAGTTGATGATCTACTGTCTTCCCAGACCATTATGGCCTCTTTCTCCTGGCTATTTTTAAAGCAAGTCAGCATAGGCACAAGGTAACAACCCACACTCCAAAGAAAGATCAGGAAGTCAGTTCCTAACAGGGTATCTGAAACAAAAAAAGTTTAGCTGGTAAAGTCCACAGTCTTAAACTTGTGATGCTTCTAATCAAAGACATGAAAATCCACTAAGCTTCGCAAGCAATCTTTAAATTCCCAGAGAAAGTGGAGCAAAAGAGTAGGGATGCTATGGTATCTCCCTACTGCTTCAGGCTAAGAAAACAAAATAGCAGAGTTTACTGAAGAAAGCCACTAGACAGATGCACGTACACGATCCCACCTAAAACTAGAGATTGTTGAAACAGACCATAAACCACATCCAAATGCACTGTCTAAATCCTTTAAAATTACCACAACTGACAATCTTGTATATCCCCTCCTAGATTTTTATTACTCTCTTTGAGGTGTAAAGGAGAATCACTTTATCAGTGATGTTTTCACAATTTTTTTAGAACTAGTAGCATGACTAAAACTTCACTGTAAGAGAAACCACATAGCCAGTATTTTTGCAGAGTATGTAGGTGCCACGGCATCCAGAGGAATAAGAAATGCCCAGGACACCCCACTTCCAGTAACAGTATGTGACACAAGCAATTCTTAAATTCTGCATCATAAATCGTTCTGGAAGAAGCATTTTGCTTTTTAAGAGACAATAGAAGAAATCTTAATTTAAGTATGTAAACTCAATTTAATGGTAGCTTTCCAAGACACTGCACTGAGTAGTTTCTGATTTAAACCAGACCTGCCAAACTGGTCCCATTCAATGAATCACACTGTGTACTAAATGTCCCAAGTTCCATCTTAAAAAAAAACCAACCAACCAACCAAAAAAACACAACCACCAACAATTAGTTCCTTAATTCTGCCACTCCAGCAAGCTATGTTCTGACCATTTATAACAACCAGCCACAATATTCTCTCCTAAAAGCTGCTTCTCAGCTCACAGAGTTCCATTTGGAGAACAATGCAATGCTCTAGCAAATGGATTTTTAAAAATTTTGAGGCACTTGTTCCTGTTACTGCGCTTTTGTCCTCTGTGGTCAACACTACCATCCTCTTCATTAAAAGCTATGCTTAGCTTCATGGCACATCATCCCAGGCACCGTTGTGAGATGAAAAAGCAAAGACACATTCAGACACACTCCAGGAGTATAAATAAAGAACAAAATAGAAGAGCCTTTTGCTACCACAAACTTTGCACCTGAGGCAGTTCTCACCTCCTAACACAAACCTCTTTTCAACAGAGCTCTTCAACTTTCCCTATGGATTCTCCACTTACCCTAACACTTCAGCAGAGTCTATTCACACCACATTCAAACTGGATTGTTCCCTTCAAAATCTGCCTGAGTTTGCACCTCTGGCAAGGTTTATTAGCACCCTTCAATTAAATACAGAAGTTCTAAACTAATACAAATCCCCTATAGTATAGCTGGCAAAAAAAAAAGCCACAAAATTCTTTGTTTATCAGAGATGCTAAAAGTTGCAGTCCTATGTTTAATCTATCACTTAAAGAGAATCACTTGTGGTAACTCACACCAAGGTTATTTTCTATGAACAGCTTTTAAGTTCTTTTGCTTGTCAAAGCTAAGTTTAAAATAGAAACACTTCTTCCTCATTCATTGACTATTTGATGAAGAAACTTGTCAGCTATCACATCCAGAAATATCTCTAGCCCCTACTATTAATAGCAACCAGGGAACAAATGGTATGAGGGAAGTTTAAACCTCTGATAAGCACCGGCACAATTGTATTGCTCTCCCTCCCATTGCAATGTTCTCCATCTATGTTCAACCAGTTTTACACACCATGTAAGAGAACTACAGCAAAGCAGTTGTGAACCAAACTCCATCATCCACACTGTCACTGCTACAGATACAGCCACACAAAGAAATAATATAGCATGGTACAGTGTTATTGCTTTTCTGGCTGGCACCCATCAGCCCATACCAGCCGAGGGCAAGTATGCAGCCCATGCATTCTCTATCCCTCTTAAGGATGGAGCAGTTACTCAAGGCTGCAGATGAGCATTGTCCTGGACAGAATCAGGAGTCCTCAGCATTCTCCTGTTAAAACCACATTTATCCACCGCTCCCTAAAGACCAGAGCTGGATCTGGACATCTCTTTATAGCCTGGCATATACAGAACTTCAATGGATGTTTCAAGATCTGAATTCAGTTTTCTTTCCCCTTATTGTAGATTCACATTCACTTATCACACAGAATAAATGAGAAGCATCAAAAACATCAAAAGCATCAAATCCTGAGACAGAGCAATCTCCAATTCTTCCCATCAAGCTTTGAACGAAGAACGAAAAACCTACGAGGCCAGTGAAAAGACCCATTGGCATAACTGTCTGGGATGAACACCATTTGGGAACTTGAAATCCTACACTCCAGTCTCGTCCTAAGATAGTTCATGCATTTCAGCCCTAGGTCACAAAATAATCTGACCAACAGATTACCCATGAAGACATTTATGGTATTTTTTTACATGCAAAACTGAGGTACTCACCCTTATGTGTGTAACCACCCTGCCTTTTAAAAACGCAAACCTTTCTTTAAATCACTCCACTGAATGGAGTCAGCTTGATTCTGAGGCTAGCAAAACAGAGATGTCATGAGGGTCAACACTTTTAAAGGATTATTCAGTAAATTGATCATTAAAAGAGGAAATAGCAAAGATTCACATTCCAAGGCATTTTTACAGTACTTTAAGTACATGAGGCTGTTATGCAAAAACATCTTCTCAGTTAAAATTTAAAAATAATAAGATCATTTTGTCTAAAAATTGTTTTGTATGTACCAGGTTCCCAAATTACTTACAGTTACATTATATGAACCTAAGCAAAAACCTAAGCTTGCCAACATGCTCCTATAGAAACTCACTATCTGGCCTCCAGCCAAATGATGAATCTAAGACAGGCTTTTTATGTCAGCAGCCTGTTCTTGCAAATAGCAACTTTTTTTTTAGATAAAGATCAATAAATATGGCGACATTTCAGCAATTTCAGGCTCCCCAGGAAAAAAGATTCTTGGAGATTTTGCATTCCAAGTGACTTGAGTCAAATTTAGATAAGCTTGAGGAAGCTTTTGTAAAATGAAAGGCCAGAATCTGATTTAGAATTAGATTTACTGTAAAATATAGTAACTAAATATCAAAACACTTGCTTCACCATCATAGCTATTCATCTATCACCTTCTCCCATCTACCCAACCCAGACTCATCCCTACCCCAACACCCATTCTGGACTCAGCTGGTTCAGCTGTAAGTTCCAGACTGTTTCCAGTAACTCCCCATCTCCACATCATCAAAATCACTGGGCAGTTTTGCACATGTGGGTCTGCCTTTGCACTCTGAACTCCACATCTCCCTCTGCTTTCAAACTAACCATTAATAAATATTACAAAATTCTAATAAAAATACAAGTATTTTAACTCCATGTGTTGTAAAAACTGTCACTTGCCAACACTGTGATACACAATTATTCTCACTACCATACAAGAAACAAGGTACAAATGAGACTAAAGACTGGTCTCATGCTTGCAAATCAACTTCAGCAAAATAAAATCCAACCTATCCTCCCCAGTCAAGTTTATTTCTGCATACAAACACCCTACTATCAAAGACCTTCCCCACATTCAATGCTACAACAGAAAGTGCTGCAGAGCAGAGTCAGGCAGGTGCTGACTCTGCAAAACTGATTTACATCCAACTTTGTTGCACCTCATCCAGATCTAATAATAGTAGCAGGTCCTCGATCATAATATAGTACGGATACCTTACATTAACATGCTTACAAACAAGGCTATTCAGGTACACAGATTTTTAAGAAAGAAGCTTTTTCTCTTGTTTTACTAATAGAGGTCAACCAGGAAAATCAAACTGCCTGTAAAAATTATCCTGAAGTCCCAAACCATAAAATAAAAAACTAGGCAACAGTTTATGCATACATGGCTTGATTAGTGAAAAAGGTCTGTATTTTCTACACTTAAAAAAAAGCCTAAACTAAAGCAATCTTTAAAGATATTTTTCATTTGCCATTAATATCTAGTTGCTAAAGCAAATCCTTCAAGCCTGAAGTTTTATTCCTTTTACAGAGGGCCAAGGAAGAGATGACTTTATTTGGACTTAAAATGTAAACTCTCAATTAACTCCCAAATAACTGTTAGACTGTGAATACATTAAGACCTGAGAACCCAAACCAACATACACATTCCAAATTTATACTAAGAACAGAAAAATCAAGTTTTCCCGAACTTTCACATAAAAATCATACGGAAATCTACAACAGCTTTTTCTGCCTATATTTACAGAGATGTTTCAGTAAGGAGGCAACCAGCTTCCAGGGAATGCCAAAAGCCATCCTGTCTGTGCAGCCTGGAAGGACTCAGTTATGAGGCTTGTTCCTATGGACAACCCCACTACCCCTTCAAGCCACTCCTCTGCCACGCTCTGTTCTTGCATGAACATGAAGAAGTTGGGATGCAGAAGGAAAGGGGGAACTCGGGGAAAAGCAGCACCCAGTGTACCACTACTGTCTGAAATCTGCCTTAACTCACCCTACTCTCAAACCATAGTGGCTCATGGGCTTTGGTTTTCTGTTGTAGCATTTAGTCTTCACACGTGAATACACTGGATCAGAGCATGTGGCCTGGTAGACCAGGCAGAGATTGAACAGCTACATCTTCCTGTGCACTTTGACAGAGAAAGATCTCTGCTTCACAACACAAGGTTGAGTTTTCCTTAGCTGTTAACAAAATGCAAGCCTGCTACACAAAGTCAAACGGCATTGCCCCAGCAAGTGTCAGTCTGGAGCCTGGGGGAAAAACAAACAACAAAAAACGCACTAAAACATCATGGATGGACAGCCCTACAAGACTATGACACATTATAGTAGCCCTCAAAGCACGCATGTTCTTTTTGCTAGAAAAACAGCTTTTCAGAAAGCTGAATATGACACTCCTTTGTATTCTCCTTTCAATGTGAAAACATCTTTCTGCAGAAGTCCAAAGAGCCCTAGTATCCAAGAAAAGCCAGGCTTTGTGTGGACAAATACATAGCTGTCAACACCAGGATGTTTTGATCTTATCATGAGGGAAAGGTGTGCAAATTGAGGCAGTGGAAAGTATCAGAATTACATTAGGTACTCATTACTTCTACACTGAAATGCTCCGGCATACTATCCTAGGAGTTGACAGGACAGCAGGAACTCAAGAAGACACACCCAATCCATCCACATACCCACTGATACTGAAAACAAAGTTTGGCCTGTTTTTTTCTGGAGATGTCTAACCAAAACTTGAAGCTGCAGTGAGTACATCTAAGTCTACAACGCATTAACAGTCCAGCTCTATAAACTGCTCTGTGAAAAAAGTTCCCTCTTGCTACATGGTTTTTCCCCCCAATTTCTCATTTTTTAACGAACAGAATCTCATTTCAAGTCACTGTCTGAACATTTTGTACTTATTAATATTTAAGAAACTAACCAGAGAAAGATCAACTGGCTGCACTTGAGAGCTCCTTTTCTGCTCAGCTTTTCACAGAATCACAAAATGGGTCAGACTGGAAGAGACCGCAGTGGGTCATCTGGTCTAACCTCCCTGCTCAAGCATGGTTACCCTAGAGCTCAGGACAAAAGAAGAAAAGCACACTTTTCTTCCCCTGTGCACACATTTCTCCCAAACTGCTCTCCAGAAGGCTCACATCTGTGAAGAAAGCCAAACCTTACCCACAGCATCTCTTCTTGAGCAACAGGAAGCGGTTTTGTAAAGGTGAAGTTGGCACTTTACAAGAAAACTTTACATTAAGCTCAACTCAAGAAGGCGTTCAGCACACAGAAGGGACACAAACCTCACTCAACACAGCCCGTTCGTGAACAGCGCCCACACGAGACTGAGATCACCCAGGAAAATGCAACATTTTAAGTTCTCTGTATAGAATGATGTCATCATTTCTTAATGGAAACCAAGATACAGCAATACTTTGGGCCAAACATTCATTGGATGGGCCAAGGGCAGTTTACAAACACTCTCTGAAGGTCACAAGCATTGTGCAAGTGCCCATCTGATGTCAACAAACACAAAAACAAATCTTCAGAGCTGAGCTCTCCCCACACTCAACACAACAGGTTCATCCTGAAATATTAGTCACTGCCTCAGCGTCACAGTCTGGTAAAGTCTTCTTCCAGTGACATTACTTGTGGCTCAAGAACAAACTGCTTTCTGGTTTTGAGTAACACGTACTTAAAGCTCCTTTCAGCATCTGGAGTCCTTAGGACTCTAGGGACAGGCTAGACAAGACAGGGATAGACTAGGAGGACAGATTCTGTTGGGTTTTTTTCCCATGAGAGATGAAGTTATTAGTTAGGCTACCTATGGAGAAACGTTACATTTAATAATTCAGGCTCTTTTGCCATTAATTTTAAAGATAGTTGAACAAAAGGGAAAAAAAAATCCCACCAGAATCACTTCCTCTGCATTCCTCTGCTGGCAGAAGCAACACTCAAGTAACGTAGGTTGGGAACCAGAAGGAAGCCGTGCTTTGGTGTTGCAAGGCTTAATTAGATGCAGCTATTAATTAAGGATCAACTCTGAAACAACTGAAATTGTCCACTGACTGCGGGAGGAGGGGATGAAGAAAAAAGTGGAAAGCTCTGTAACATGTGCTATGGTACAACACAGGCACTGGAGACAGAAGTTCAACATACCAATCTCGACTGCCACTGGTGAGGTTGTCACAGCAACCATAACGCAGCTTCATGAATATGCATTACACTAAAATCTATTTTTTTTCTCAAAAGAGACTATCGTGTCATTCAGCTCACAACATGATGCTGCCTGGGAGACAAATCGGGGTTGCACAATAAAAGTGACTTGTCTTCAAAACCTTCAGCTCGGCTGCTGCAAACAGAAGGGGTTAGGGGAAGAGGGGAGACACAGAACGTGGTGGTATAGGGCTGTAGGGCTCTCTTCTGTATCTGCCTCAGACAGAGGGCACTTCAGATGTATTTGGCAAGCATTCTAAGACAGGCACTCCCAAAATGAGCTGCTCAGTCCCTGCGAAGTTGCAGACCGGTGCAAAGCATTAATCCTTAATTAATGGATTAATTAAGGATTAATTAATTAATCCTTAATCCCTCAAGCCCCTGCAAACCAGCCCTTCAGTCAGCCAGAGGCAGTGACACCAGTGACCCTCCACAGAAGGATGGAGAAAGGGGAACTGCTCCTCAGTGCCCAAGCCAGTTGAAACTGGGGGCCTTGGCTTGACAACCACTGGAAAATTGCAGGTGGAGTGGCTCACAAAAGAGTCCCAAACCACACACATGCACCTATCCAGGTCACACAGCAGCGTGTCAGAAACAAAGGGCAGTCAGTGGTTCCACAGCATTGCTGTGGGAGTTGTACTTCCTCCTCAAGGCCCCACTTCAGGTAACACCAATTCCGCAAACACAGACACCCTACACACCTCTGTCTCTCATCTGCCTGTCATCATGAAGCATAAAATTAGCAAGCTTTGTTACATTAATTCATCTGTAAATTGGAAATATTAACTCCCAAAACAGGAAGATAAAGCTAATTTTTCCTCAAGACACCTGTGTGGGAGAAAATAAAAGTGAACCATTGATTATGTCATCAGAAGAGCTATACCAAAAACCTTGCATGAAAAAGCCTTTGCCTGCAGAGGAGGGCGGAGCCACCAGATCAAGTCATGCAGATATCCTGTGAAAGCAGTAGCATGGCATTCTAGTAATAAAAGCCTATTGCAGTGGAGGTGAGCCCCTCCCTTCCAGGTCACTCACTGGGTCCTCCTTTTTCTGCGCTCATCCTCCCTGCTGCGTACCCACCCTGACCGCAGAGGAGCCCAGCCAAGCCCAAAACCCACTTGATCACAGGCTGACACCAAAGGGAACAACCCCATTCGTTTCTGCCACAGCCTTTATGCCACTTGACCACTCATGCAGTTTATCAGCTCACTGCTGATGCAACTAATTTTTGTTTTTGTTTTCTGGCAAGGTCAGTCTAATCAGAGCAGACAACGATGCAGTCTCACTCAGGGTGGCACAAGCTATTAGAGCTGTCATGACTTCCACACAGAAAATGTTTGTGGTAGTGGGCAGAGGGAGAAAGCGTCCTTTTACAGCAGCCACCTGCACTTAAATGAGGTTAAATGACTGCAAAGTCTCACCCTAAAGACATTGTTTATAAAGCTGTCATAAGGCACATTTCAGAAATTGGACACCAGAGCTTCAGTCTACTCTGAAGGACAGGAGAAGAGTTTGTCACAGCTTGGCATTGACAAAAAGATTTTTCTGCTTCCTTGCTCTGAATTTTGTCTACTAGTCAGGGTAGAGCTGAGGGTGAAGACAGAAGTATGAACATCACCAGCTCAGCAAGAGCCTCTGCATGCAAAACGGCTCAGGCAGCTCAGGTCTGGATGGGCTTCAAACAGGTAAAAGGCAGGGACACAGAGGAGTGCTGCCCTAAGCAGGCACCACAATTCTATCTATAAAAGCAGAAACAAAAGGGTGACAGATGGGAGAGAAGGATGGGACACAACTAACACAGTGTAAGATGATCTCAGAGGTCTTTTCCAGCCTAGTTGATTCTGTGAGGATTAGGCTATCATTGCATTTATCTCCTCTTCCACTGTTCAAACGGAAAATGTAGGAAACCTAACTTGACATAGCATTCAGAATAAAACTGGCCTTTTACAATCTACTTTAAAATAAATATATAAAGTCAGAACAGCATATATTGACATGGAACATCTTATTCAGACTAATAAGATGATTATAGAAGGTAATCACTAACTTTTTAAAAAGTATGAGCCGTGCCAGCTGCCAACAGTTTTAATTCTATTCCATCAAGTAAAAAAAGGGCAAGTTACTGAGACCTGTTTGATGCTGAGTCTTGCATAACCTCAACTGCATGTTCATCATCTTCAAATGGTAACTACAGACAAATCAGAGAATGGAGGTATGGCTAAGAAAAAGAGACACTGTGGAAATGAGTCATAATCCAGGCTTAGAAAAAGGCACTTTGAGAATGGCCTTCCAAGGTCTATACAGAATGGCTTAGACCAAGCAGGTATTTCTTTGAAAGGACTCTAAGAAGGAGGTAAGTACTCATCTGCTCAGGGTGTCTGATTGTAGCTCACTCAGCAACCTCCGAAAACAGAACAAAAGTATATAGCATTGCTGAGTTTTGAAGAATGACTATGCCTTCTTTTTTTGTTCATTGTGTTTATAAACAGAGAAGTACCCATTTGAAGCAGGACATAGGTCACAACTAATGACTGCAGCCTGACTAATCTCTGTTGTGAGTGTACCTCCACTGAACACAGCTGAAAGCACACAACCCAGAAGTGAAGCCTGTCCCGGCCCTCACCAACACCAGCACCTCACAAAGGCAGCTTGCACACTTGAGTAACACTTCCCATGTCAGTGCCAAGCTCCCTGTGCAGTATGGTTTCACTTACAGCAAGACCATACAGAAGGAATTACTCGAGCTATCTGCTGGCAAAGACCACAGACTTACAACTGCTGTGTTACATGTGCAATGATAAAATGAACTCCTGCACCTTTTTGTTCACTAAGCAATCACATAGCAAGGTTCATACTCCCCAAATCGTTCAGCTATCAGGGCACCTCACTGAGAACAAGACTAACAATCAGTTAGACAGAATGATCTATTTTTAGGTCTACTTTTGAGGGCTTCCCTCAGTTTAGGCAGACAATTTAGCAGAAGTCAGCATTGGAACTTCATGAGTATCCAGTTAACATGAAACCATCCACATACAAGTTTTCAGGAGAAGATTCCCAGGATGCAGTGATTTTATGTATGGCACTTTGTAACTCACATCTGCAAGTTTTAACTATTCTACTGCTGATCTGAGAATTCATTAAGCTTCTGAAATACCTATATTGTAAAAAAAAATTGTTTCATATATACTGACTAAAAAAGTCAGACACAGCTGAGAGAAGGAAGTGAGTATTTCACCAAACACTACTAGCTCTCCAACTGCCATGCAGTCACAAAAAAAATTCTAATGAATTACCGTGTTTTAACTTCTCTGCTAGTTGGTAAGTTCAACATTGCTGTTCCAGGAAGAACTACAAAGATACAGCTAGCACATGCCAATTACAACCACAATTACAATTCAGAAATATACTGGCCTTGAGATTACAAAGAATGTAAACAATACCCAAATCACATACACTTCCATGCAAGAAGCAGAGCTGCTGCTCATTCTACTCCTTCTTTTTTCCCCGAACAAAAACCTGGAAATGCTTTTGAAGTTGGTGCTCAGGCACAGAAGAAAGGGCAGGGAAAAAAAACCCCAACATTCTGGGGATTATGCTAGTTTGCAGTGTTCTACTACTCATCATGTCAACTTCTAAATGGGGGGCACGAAATATTGTGTAAAAACTTCCATAAATAACTTGTAAAAGGACACTGCACTATACACAAAGAAGGGAGTTATACAAGTAAGTTAAATGAAGGAATAACAGAGAAACAGCAAGTTCCATACAGTAGGTCTGGCTTCAGGCATCAGCTTAATTTCTGGCACTGTCTGTACTACACAGCTCCTTGTAAAAGCCATGTAAACTATTCCTTGAAATCTTATCACAGAGTAAAAAACTCAAGGTCAAGTTCCCACCAGACTGACAGAAACATGAACAGCAGCTCTGCAGCAAAGCAGCACTCTGGAAAAGCCTCCTTCGTCCTTCCTACCTGCACAGCTTGTCAATAAATGAGCGAGATATTTCACTCCATTTCGAAGAGTTTGGAAATAGCAGAAGTTGTGTGACACAGGCAAGCACCAAACTTGGCCTCCAAGTGTCACAGACCCCTCCTCTATTTCTTGAGAGTGCAACCCTTTGCGTAAGTTCGACTGTACTGTTGGTACATTTGCTATAAAAAGAACTAAATCACTGTACCCGAAAGACAGTTTTGATATCTGAACTGCAATTACTTGTTTGAATAATTAACACAGTGAAATGGTAGGCTCTGGATTGAAAGGCCCTGCGGTTCAAGGCAATCTCCCTTACAGGAGCAAACCTCTGTGCTCTCACATTTCAAACTGCATCATTCCCACAGTAGGCAGAATGTTTGCTCTTTGTCCCCATGCTTACAACAGTAGTAATCCTAAATCTGAAAAGAAAAAAACAAAAACCAAAACAAATCTCAAGATGGTATAGCCACACCTGGGAGCAGAGGGTACAATCTGGTGAGAAACTAAAGAAGCCCTCAGAAATATAATCACAATCCTACAAGTTAACTCTTGTTCAGTAAACTGCTCGGTTATTCTGCCTTACGTGCCAATCTCTCACATGTTGATTTTAACATGCTTTGGACAGCAAAACTCAGTGGAAATCTTTGCTATTAAATCTGATTCTTCCAAGAAGCGTGTGTAGTGTGGGCACCTCCACCGTGCTTTTTCCAAATAACCTCTGTATATAACATCCACTGCTATAAATTTTGGTGACACAGCTAACTGCTTTAACTAGAGGACTGAAGAGACGGCAGTTCAGCCCAAGAAAACGCTGCCAAACATGCTTTGCAATAGTTACAGTTAAAATAGGCAACTGGTGAAGTATGAAGGTGAGGCTGAGCAGAGTCCATCCCCTCACCCCACCAGCAGATACAGATGGGGGCAAATGTGTGTCAGGAAGTTGAATAACCTCAGAAAGAATAATGGAGTCTGTCAGTCAGACATTTTTAGGGAAATATATGGAAGGGAAATTTAAAAAAAAAAAAAAAAAAAAAGGACATTATTCCAGTTAAGTTTCCCATGCATTCTTGTGTTTTCTCCCACATTTTATTAGTTTACGAAACCAATTTTATTTTGCAAACAAAACCCAAATAACTCATCACTCAGGACACATGAGCTCTGGCCAGCAATCATAACCCACTCACCATCCCACACAGGGCAGCTCAGCTCTCCACCTTCAGCAGCTCAGGACACATGGCTGCATGGATGGCTGACAGAGGAATGGAAAGAAATATGGAGATTTGCATCCACATTCTATGAGCAATTTTAGGGCTTGCTAAAAGAATGCAGTCGAGGAAAACTAAAGAAAAAATTCCCTAATTTTAAGAAAACACAGAAATTATGCATTACATAAATCTGTAAGGAAGATACAGAAGCCTCTTTCTAACAAGCAAACCACCCAGCTGAGGCTATTACCATAAGTTTGCTCAGTTCTTTCTAATTTGGTCATATTTGTAAAAAATTAACATTTTAATAGTGCTTGTTATGTCCTATTGCCTCATAACTACAGATGACAAAAAGTTATACAGAGGAGTTAACAACTACATTTCTGAAGCTGCTTGAAACAACTGGAACAAGATTATCTTAGAGCAAGTTTTTAAATAAAGTAGGGCATGTTAACAAACCCTGCTCCCCTCCTCTGCCAAGGGGCAGCCTGCTGTTGGCATCATCACCAAAGTAAAGACATGTCCTAAATGGCGTTTCTCCCAAGAGAAGTTAACCCCTCTCTTGACAGAGCCTTATCAGTAGGGTTTCCACCATGTTTCAACATGAATTGCACTGGACACATGGAAAAGGGAAAAAAACCCTCTGCCAGTTTGGTTTTTTTGACCCCAAACATGGGGTAACCTGTGAATCCAATGGTGTTTGCACTTCATGGATCAGCTCTTTGCTTTACTAACCAAGCCTGTACAAGCACTCTGATTTACCATGTTTTTTACGTACTCTATTAAAAAAAAAAAAAAAAAAGGCATTTTCTTGCCTCAAAATATTGCAAACACACCACCAACCCTGTCAGGCTGCTAAGATGATCCAAACTCAATGACAGCAAATAGCAACCTGGCACATGGCTGAGCCTTCAGACTCAAAATAGCTTTCAATTAACACAAAGATAGCAGGAGAGAGTTTAGTAACAAAGTGAAGAAACCAAGGGAGAAGAAATAAGATTGTATCAGTCATCATTTCAATCAGACTAAACAACTTAAAAGCCAGCTACAGGATGGCATTTACATCTGCCTCTAAGGCTGGGATGAGGGCCAGAATTACACTACTCGAGCTGACTTATTTATGCCATGCTGACACTTCAGTTGGCAAAGATAAAGGTCCAAAGGTCAAAGTACTTTAAGGCAGAGAGCCATGTACATGCACGATATCTTTCCAAGCAGTTACGGTTGGGATGGGGAAGGAAGGAGCAGGGAGCCTTAAACCTTGAGCACATTCACCTGCCACCATAAAAAAAATCACTTCAGCTGTGCCCATTTCAAAGCTTCCTAAGTTCACAAATGAAATTTCTGGAGAGATCCCACCTTTCTTCATCCAACCACTCCTAAGAAACAGCGTGTTTTTCCAAGCCAAAGCCAGAGAGAAGCCAGTGGTGCCTCATGGAAAAACTGAGAGGCCATGTCACCAGCTGAAGCCCAGAGACCACCCACAGACAACCAAAAGACCTCAGGAAAACTCCCTAAAGAATGTGGGGGAAGGAGTATACATGAAGGCAGAGAGCAACATTTTTGGCACTTCTGTCAGTTTCTTAACTAGGATTTCTTCCAGCTCTAACTTATTCCCAAATACTTCAATAATGTTCACATATTTAAATTTTGGAATTTTAAAACATAAATCACAGATTTCACGTTTCAAGAAGGATCCTAAAAGTTTAATTACCAGTTAGGCTCAGATTCTGGTTTCAGGATATCAAGCCTTTTGCTTACGCTATAGAAACGCTTTAACAGATACAGTCTCTCAAAGTCGCAGAAACTTGGAATTCCAAGACCTTTTGCATTAGTGTCAGAAGTATGCTGACGACTGCAGAATATGATGGAAGCACCAGCTAGCACTGAACTCCCACTAACCTCTGATTTGCTTACGTAATTGGCATAGAAGTTAAAACAAAAGAAAAAAAGAAAAAGTATACAATATTATTCTTGAATATTTTAGAGATTTCAAGAGCCAAAAGTACCCAAAAGCAAACTACAAAGCAACAAATTTGGTGAAGGGGAGAAAAAAAAAAGAAATATGACATCTTTGGATCTCTTTGTTGTAGGCATCTGGAGCCTTCGTCCAGTTGCAGATCTAAGCAGGCTGACTAAACTTGGCTGGCTGTAAATGGGAGTCTGTTCTAAGTAAGACCTAAGTCATGGAAGTTGACTTGACAAGAAACAGGGACAGGCTGTCTTCTGAGTGACAAGGAAATCTGTAAATACACAATGAAAGGATAGTTCCTCTCCTACCCATACTCCTGTTAAACCCTTCTATTTACTGGACAACACAAAAGCATCAGAAACTAAACAGTAGTTAATCAAGGACTGTTCTGGCTTTTAATTGCTGCACTCAACCCTCATGTCCCACAGCATACCAAGGGCATCAGGCTTTTCAAGAGACGCATTGCAACAAGCAGAATAAAAACCACTCCCTACTAAAACCACTCCTTCAGAAGAGGCAGCCACACAACCCAGAGACACGTAAACAAGTTTTTCTGAACTAGAAGACTGTTTTTCAGAAAGTCGGAAGGTTTCTGAGTGCCCAGGAGTCAACACAGACAATGGGAACAGAAAGCTGCGTCTGATTTGTGTATAACCAACAACGAGAACTTTGACCAAGAGCTCACATGTGTACAGAAAAAACAGTCTTAGGATTTGGTATACCGTTAACAAGGCTACAGAAAAGGTCAGACCACTTCATACTGGTGTTCTTACACAAGGGTGCATACTGGACAACATTCACATTATGACTCCACTTTGCAAAAGAACTTTTATTTTAAGAGTTGAATCTATTACTTAGTCTTCATATAAAAAGAAGTTATTTCAAATTATTATCCACTTGTAAGAAAGAAAATCTGCATGTTTGTAGCTGATCTACATCAAGAGCTGGTGTCTGGTGCTTCCTCCATGGTTCAAAAAAATCAGTGATGCATCTGCTTCCTAAACAGTTTCTCATCTCCCATTTCACATAATGAGTAATCTGTGGTCAGGCAATCATCTTCAAGGTCCAACCACTTCTCAGTGTTTTCTGTAAGTATATATGTCTTTAACTGACTTTTCTTCTGACTTTTACAAGAATGCAGTATTAACTTCATAGCAATTAGATCACTGAATTACAAAAAGCTCTAGAAAACTCCCAGTCTATGTAACTACCAACATTTGGTTCTCCTAGACTCTTAGAAAAGAGAAGAAGCGAAAAAAGCAAATCTCCACTCATATTAGTTCTCAGATATTATCATGCACTTTAAGCCAGCTGAGAAGAAAGTCTTCTTCAGAATAAAATAAACAGATGTAGTTTGCTTCAGACAATAAGAAATACAAACTGCATGGAAAGATTTTCCATGATTTAACAAAGACAATAAATTGTCATCAACAGCAGACTAATGAGTCACAGGCTACAGCTTAGTATTTCAAGCTTATTGCTTAAGAAAAAAAATTATGTCATTTCAAAGTATTAATAACAAAAGACAAAATGAATTTTGAATACATTCCATAGTCTCAAACCAGGATAGCCGTATGCATCCGTGTGAAATCTGAAGCAGACACTAGACACAGCCAGGCTTGCATTCCACCACGAAACTAGACTGAAAAAGCTGGTCATTATTGTTTTTTATTCAAAAAGCATATACTGTCCCTGCTTTAACAGACAATGGCGAGGGCCAGAGAGCTACACTGGGCAAATTCAAACTGCCAAGCAAAGTGAGCTCCACATTGGTCCTGTAAAATATTCCAAGAAATGGTATTTGTGCTTCATTTGTTTACAATGTGTTGTCATAGAGGGATAAGTGATCCAGCATCAGAGGAAATCTTTGTTGGCAGAGCCCTCAAACTGGGGAATGGTTGCTACTGGAAGAAACGGGAAAGAAGAAATATCTTTACAAAAAGTGTATTTGCTGTAATAATATTTCCTAATATAGTTTTCTGGGGAAATCAGAACTATCCCACTTTTGGCTGGTTATTCCCATAACGGAAAGTAAAAAGAAGAGTTGTTGAATGCAGTCCCATAAGCAACTCCACTGGGAAGGGAAAGCAAAGTCTTTCAAAACAGGCTGAGACCCTTTCATAAGCATCAACAACTTTTGTATTCAGAACATCTCTTTCAAACAGAACAGGGTTAGCTCCAGATAATCTGGAACAGACCACAGTCCTCATTTCTGCAGTGTTTTTCAAACCCTTGACGTTAGTTTTAATTACTGCAAGTTTCCAGGAAGCTTTTACATCTGAAGAAAATCTTGCAAGCACAGCACGCTGTAGCAGCTGGCAGTTCTCTTAAAAGATCAACATGTCCAACCACACTCTTCATGACCTGTTGGGAAGGACATTCCTTGCTGCACAATCACAGGTGATCCCACAGAGCTGCTGAGACCATGCAGGTTTTTACGCAAAACCAAACTGGACTATATTTTCATACAAAAAGTGATCTCGGACACACTAAGGTACTTTTTGGGTTGCTTTGTAACCTTTAAAGGGAATACAAGGATATTGGATAAAAGCACTGCAGAAGCAAAGAAGTATAAAGTTAATCTAACTGGAATAACACCTACAAGTGGTTTAGTGCTTTGAAAAGTCAGACTACATAAAGAATATATTTATACGGATTGCATGTTTTCCTACTCCTTCCAGTGACACGATCCTTGCAGGGAGATGCAAGACTTAGCTGCCTACAGAGCTGGTTTTTACTATTATCTGATGACTGCTGTCCAAAGTCACCCTAATATTAGTCCCATGAGGATGCTTTGGACATTTTGCTGCTCTCAGGTTCCACACTTCACAGTTATCTTTGCTCCACACAAACAGGATGGCAGCTGCTGGGAATCAAACCTCTTAGCTACATGCAGCAAGAAGCAGCAGCCAGGATCTTCAAGAATGATATACGCAGACAACTCCTTCAGCATTACTCCCAGTCTCACAAGAGAAAAGGTGAGCAAGAGGAAAGACAAAGTAAGTCCCTAACACAAAAATATATTCAGAGACACGATCACAGATTACAGATCATCTTGCAGCTTTATTTGAATCAGGCAGGCAAAGTCACTTTCACTGAGGGCCATATAACTGCAAGGAACTTCACAGAGAATTTCATCTTTGGGTGCTTAACATGTTATTTTTTTCCTGTTGCAATGTGGTACCTTGTTGCAATAGCTGTGCATCTTACAAAATGCTCAGAGCCGAGGCTACTGTTCCCTTCGCTCCCAGAATGGGATTATAGATATTTTCAGACTGGTCTCTTCTCTACTGCTCCAATCTCTAAGGCTCAAACTGGACATGCCACTCTCTCCAGACAACCCACTAAGCATAAACTCACCCAGTTTCTGGCAACATGTTACTCCTGGAACAAAACCTGATAATGGTAGTGATCCAAAATCTACTACTGGTAGTGGTCCCACTACTACAAAAGTGCCTACAGAAGCAGCTTGTACCCAAAGCACAAAACTATACAACTCCCTGGGCTCTGACCAGGAGCAAATTACAGTAAATTACAGGGTTTAGACACCCTCATCAGTCCTAACATAACTAAGTGGGGCCCTGAAGCTGTACAACTACAGACATCACCTGGATCTACCAAAAGCAAGTGGGAAAAAAGATATCCTCATCAGGCTTATAAAGCAGCAGCACGAACTATGCATGGCCTTCAAACCACTTTTTATGGCTGTGACACTGCTTTAAAACTGCTGATGGTTAAAAATCCACACATCTCTCTGCAGCCCTACTATGCTTCCCCGGGAATTATAACATGCAGTTAACCTTGAGAAGTGCCGCAAGTTATTTTAGGGCACAGTTACTGTGCACACCTGGGAACGCAGAGAAGACATCCAGAGAGAAGGAAAGAAAAACATGCAAATCATTTCCCAAATGTAGATGGAATGTGGCACCTCAAGTAGTAAAATATATGGTGAGAGGCTGGAGGACTTTTTTCTGAAGGTACCTCTAGAGCTAAAATTCCCTTAAAGAGTCTTTTTTTTAATACACATTTCTAACTTGAAGAAGCCACTCTTCAAAATTTAAGCTAATGATAAACTTCAGGTTATGAATTAAACCGTGCTTTGAGGATCTAAGGATGCTTGTGTATCCTACATGGAAAAACCTGGTACTAATTTTCAGTCTCTGAGAATTGTTTGGTTTCCAAACCAGTGAATTTGACGTGTTCTGCATGTACATAACTGTAACCTGATAATTGAAATGAATATTGAAGGAACAAGTGGCTTTTACAATGTGGTAAAATGCCAAGCATTAGTTATGCCAGATACTAATACAAACTGCTGATAGTCCTGTCAAGAGGTCTGATAAGACAGTTTTAGCAGCTGGGAACTAATTGAACTCAGTCACTAATTGCACACATTAGGCCAGCATGAAGTGTATGGTTTTGTTCTTTCTAATTAAGGTAAGTACAGACCTCTCATGTTGTGCAGTTACTTTTGCGGGGGTACCATGAACATTTGAAAGGTGCCTATTAACCCCTGGTTTCAGACGTAGACAAGGCAAGAAACTGCCAAGTCCTTTTTCCACATAATTTTGCCTTATTTTTTAAGAACCTTCAAAAAACATCTTAATCAACTACACATACCTACATACACAAGAGGGGACACTCAACGGTCGAGAAATGAGTGTCCTCTGTCACAGAATTTGGTGCAAAACCCAAGGATAAAATTACATTTTGTGCTTTATGCCTTTTTCTTGTTCTCCTCTCTTCCTCCTGTCCATGACCAGTGTTAGCAGCATTACACTAACAGCTTTATTCTGCACCTGAAAGTGTTGACCTAAAAATAAAAACCCTGTGTTGCTCTAAAAATAAACCCTCCATTTATAAATTCTGTATTTAACATGAACTACGGAATTACCCACATAGGCAGACAAAACAGATGTGGTAAAATAAGGAAGCATCCAAACGTCACTCGGTTTAATCGTGCTCACCTTCAGGCATGTCACAAGGGAAACACAGCAATGCAGAAAGTGCCCACGGAGCAGGTACGTCAGTCCCAATGGAGTGGGCAGGAAGGCCGCTGGAGAACCAAACCAGCCCACAGCAAGGATGTGCCCTCACAAACATAAGCAAGCATTCGTTGTAAGCTGCAGCAAGCTCTGTTTCAGACAGCAGTCTGTATCAACACACCGCAAAAACACATGTCCCCATGTGACTCAGCATCCAATGATTATGCTTATTAGGCATGTGTAGCCAGCAAACCCAGTCATAAATCCCTTAATCACAGGTCAAAAGAGTTGTCAAAGCCTGCACTGATGGGATCAGGAAAACAGAAGTGTTTGGGCCTTTTAAACAAGGAACATCAGCTCCTGCAGAAGAGAAAAGTACTCAGAGAAGATGCATCAGGGATTTACAGCACCAAAGTGGCCTCTTGGACCTGCATTCTAAAAAAACATACACACAATTTACTTTAGAAGTATCTTATTTTTAAAGCATACTGGAAAATGTGAGGCCACAGCTGGAGTAATGTGCCCAGTTCCAGGCCCCCCAGGACAAGAGATTCATGAACATACTGGAGGCAGTCTAGCAAAGGGATCAGAGCATCTCTCCCATGAAGAGAGGCTGAGAGAGCTGGGGCTGTTCAGCCAAGAGAAGAGAAGGGTCAAGGGAAGATCTTAGAAATGTATATAAACACCTGAAGGGAGTGTGCAGAAAGGTCAGAGATGGGCTCTTCTCGGTGGTGCCCAGTAACAAGAGCAGAGGTAACGGGCACAAACTCCAACACAGGAAGCTCCCTCTGAACATCAGGAAACACTTTTTCACTGTGGGGGTGACTGAGCACTGGCACAGGCTGCCCAGGGAGGTTGTAGAGTCTCCATCCTTGGAGATACTCAAAAACCATCTGGGCCTGTCCCTGGGCAACCTGCTTTAGATGGTCCTGCTTGAGCAGGGGGTTGGACCAGGTACCTCCAGAGGTCCCTTCCAAAGTCAACCATTCTGTGATTCTGTGAAATAAAAAAATTAGTTCAGTTACTGATGAGAGACCTAGAACAAGTTTTAAAAGAATGCATCAAGCTTCCTGTAACATGTATCTAGAACAGATCAAGTGTTCTTCACAGACCTTCACAAAAACTTTCTACATTAACCTGGGACTTATAGAAAGCTGCAACTAAATGGAATTTCAGTTTCTATTGAGATGCAGATGTAGCTTTTAAACTCAGAGACAATTTTAAGTATTCTTAAGGTTTAGAAAATCCTACCAGTGAGGTTTTTTCCTTCATTAACCCAAGCAAATATTAAACACATATGGAGATGGAAGAACCACATAGAAAGGAATTTTCAAATGCAACTGAACAAGTTGAGAATCTTTACCTTCCATTATTCTCAGAAGCAAAATCCTGCATTTTCAATCATTCAAGCACCTCTGAAAATCTGATCTTATAAGCCACAAAATTAAATTTACTGCTACCAGAGCATGCACCAGGAAAAAGGACTGGGTGGTAAAGAGAGAAGGGAAAACCCAGCAAGAGCACTCCCAGCCAAAAATACAGTATTTCTGGTTTGCATCTGATAACTGCTCTTTCAGCTTAGTCAAGGCAAGAAGATTTACTGTGCAAACAAAATCGTACTATTAAGATGAAGAAACAACATCCAGAACTTATTCTCTGTGAAGACTACAAAGCCTGTTAATATTTATGAAGTCTGAAGTAGCTTCAAAGACTCCTTACTTCATTTTCTTATGTCACAATGAAAAGCAGCACTAACTCATTAAATTTCAAGGTGAGTTCACCACTTAACTGTTTTAGTAAATCCTGAGCTCCTAGAAAAAGGCTCCTTCCTTGTTTTGTGTGTGTGTTCCATAGCGATGACAATGGCCAAAAGATGCAAAGAGAAAACTGGCATTTGTTCAGAAACTTGAAAGACCAAAGCACATTAAACCACCAAGCACCCAACACTATGGCCAAACCACTACATTTGATATCCATACTCCTGTGCACAGATTACTTCATGGATTAACCTGCCAGGTTAAGGGCAGTGGGCAAAGAGAGATGCTGTTTTGAAAGACCCTGATTAAGCACTTACTGTCAAAAGCTTTCCCTCTCATCAAACTCTGTGTCATAAAAATAACCCATTAGAGAAAGTGATCTCTCCTCCTAGCATGGAAGCTGCCATGCAGAGATTATTTAGCTAAGAAAAATCTACATAGGAAAGAAATAGAAACTGTTATAGGATGAAGGTAGAAAATTGTATACTTTATTTGGGCCTGACACACGCTTGGACAAGAGAGCCTCCAATTCGAGATGGCAGAATTCTCTGTGCGTAATACTGGAGCATTTTGGTAATAGCCAGGGCTTTGGAGAATTCGAAGCTAGAGAGTATTGCAGCTGAGCCTGAAAAATACTGGGGGTAAGGAAAGGGAGGAAGAGGCTGTAACCAGCTGCATAGCCTTAACCCAAAAAATTCAGTGAGGTATACATGGCCCTTGACTCAGGCATTCCTGAACAGTATTTATTATTCAGACCTATAAAAGCCAAAACATCAGGAAATGTGATCTATTACTCCTTAAATAAAAAATATTCACCATAACACTGCTAATGGGACCATTAACTATACACAGACTTGTATCTTCAAGAATCTCAATGGGTTTGGTGATGATACAGCCAAAATACAAAATATGACTTTTCAGCAGACAAAATGAGGAGAAACGGGGTCTTTGTTATTCTTCCAATGGATCTGTCATTGCTTTCAGAGTTAAACAGTTAATGCTTCTCCCTGTCTTTTAAGTCTCTGTATCAAGGATTGAACTCAAGTATCAGAATGATGCTGAAGACACACCACATATATGTAGTATCCTGTGTATGTACTTCATATGTATCCAAAATGTTTCATATCCCAGCTGCATACCTGACCTTTAACGGCAGCACTAATCACTTGTCAGACACTGCAAAGGTTCCCTTACCAAAATAAAATAAACCACCTGGGTTTTTTCCCCAGCTTTCAAACAATACTGAATCTCTTTGGCATGCAATACTGCCTCAGCCATTCACTCTTACAATGAACTTCTGTTCCTATAAGCTTTGACCATCACACACCAGGAAAAGAAAGGGTAGGACCAAGGGACAGCTTCTGCATCTGTTACCTGCTGTAAATCACTGGGAATTAGTTTCCAGCCACGAACACAGTAGGGCTGCCAGTCAGCCCCGATTTTGCCTCCTCAATTGTGATCTCCCTTCTACCAGTCTCTCTGACACCCAGTCCCACAGAAGAGCAGAGTCAGGACAGGCTTTTCCCAGCTGCTGCCCTTAATTCCTCCCGCCCCCACAGGCACTGACGTCAGGTCACCAGGCCATGGCGATGCTCACAAGGCGTCAGGCAGGAGGTCAAAGCCTCAGTGATGCCTTCACCCGGAGCAGAAGCCACACCATCCCAAGGAGTGGCACACATACAACAGCAGGCTACGCCACGCCACTTGGCAGTCACCTCTTGGGCCAGGACATGCTTAGCAGATCAGGTCTCAATAGTGCCACAGTTAAATGAGAAAAAATAAACCAAACTCATCAGTCTAATACTTTAGCTCAAGTTAGTCCCACCTACTACCAGATAAAACCAGCTCCAAAAGCTTACCTGCAGAGCTGGAAGCACGACATGGCTCATTTTGAGTTCACTCTGGCATCTCAACCCAAAACCACCTTTATTAGGGCAGAGGGATGAGCCAAAAATTCTTGTGGCCACCACATGAAAAAGAGTGAAACATAACTTAGGCTTTCATGGAATTTTGCACAATTTGGTGCCATAATCCCACCAATGTTTTATTTTTTTCCATTTCAGAGCTAGTAGCTTAAATGTCAGTTTCAGGAGAACACAGACTAGGACTAAAAAAAGCCCTCCTTTTTTGAATAACTAGATATGGTATTCGATAACTAAATATGGCATTAAAAATAGTTAAGCTCACACTTCTGATTCTGAGGAATGAAGCTATTTATCACATGTTAAAAGCTAAGGTAGGATACTGTCAGATAACACAGAGCACAGGGACCTGGGAGACCAACTTTATTAAATATTTCCTCTCCCCACCCACATCTCAACAACCACTGGAAATGTGATACCCGAGAACTTGTCCATCATTCATTCCACATTCACACGAGCTTAACAGTACCACATCTGCTCAATCTGAAACTCCGCAGCAAAGAAGCATGATACAAAAACATGACAAAAAGCTGTCATTTCCCATTTGCCCCATAGTCCATTTAAACCCAGCAACGACCCACAGAAGCACGCAGGAGGCCCACAAAATACGTGCAAACCTATCGACCTGACTGTAAAACAGCCATTTACCGCGGCTCTGCCATTCTCTCAGTCTCCTTGAAAGTAAGCTTTCCAGCAGCTTTTCACTGGTCCGACTCCTCCAACACTCCCGTGCCTCATTTGCTCCACATCAAGACGCATCAGACACTGCACGCTCCGTAGAATCGGTACATTGCTAGCTGCTATTTCACAGGAACATGTGGCTAGCCCCTAACTCGGCTGGGCTCTGCTACGGCTCGGGAAGCAAACCCCACAACAGAACCCGCGTTCCCAGCTCTTACTGCCAAACCGGGTGCCCCCCAGCTGCCACCCGGGCCGGGGGCGCCAGGAGGAGAAGGAGGGGACGGCGCAGTCCGCGCTGCCTCCCCCTCGCCACGGGGGATGTATTTTTGGGGGCTGGAGGGAAGGACGGCCGCCGTGCCCGGAGCCAGCAGCAGGAGCGGGGACCAGCAGCCACCACAGGGTCCCCGAGACAACAGCGGGGGCCCGGCGAGGCCGGGCTCCCTGGGGTGTGCGCACAGGGATGCGATGTGACCTTTACCGGGCTTACCGCCGTGCTTACCCCCGCCGGTGCCCCCGGCTGTGCCCGCGGCCAGGGCAGCTGCTCCGTGCCGGGCGGGGGCACAGGAGGGCTGCTCCTCCGCCCGGGGAGCGGCGAGCGGGGCAGCCGGGACCTCCCCGCGCCCACGGGCACGGTCTCCCGTCCCCCGCGAGGGCCCCGAGGGCCGGGATCTCCGCCCGGCCCCTCCCGGGGGCGCCCCGCGAACAAAAGGCAAACGACGGTCCAACAGACGGCACCGCTGCCCGCCCGGGGACCTGCCCGGCCCGGACCTGCCCGCCCGGCGCGGAGAGGGGCGGCGGGGGAAAAATGATCGCTGCTGTTATCGCTATTAATGTTATCGTCACTGTTCCCCCGAGGCGGCCGGCGCGGCACTCACCCTGCTCGGAAATCGGAGCAAACTCTCATTCACGCTCCCCGCCGTGCCCAGGCCGCCGGGAGCCAGGCGACGCCCCGGGAGCCGCCGGTCTCTGCGCCGAGCCGGGCCCCGCGCCGAGCCGAGCCGAGCCGGGCCGGGCCGGGCCGGGCGCGCCCGCTCCGCCCGGACAAAGCGCGGCGCCGCTGCGGGCGAGGCGGCCGCAGGTGCCGCTCCTGCCGCCCGGGCCGTTCCCACC
>JAWWTY010000037.1:14817834-14862149 GCA_035222235.1 Margarornis squamiger | reverse complement strand
ACGGCGGAGGCGGAGGCGGGTCCCGGCGCCGCGGCCCGGCCGGCTCTGCGCGGAGCGGCAGCGAGCGGCCCCCCGGCCCCGCGGCGGAGCCCGGACGCCCAGCAGGCAAGACCCTCCCCACTGCGCCGGCGGCCCCACCGCAGTGTCCGGTGCGCGGTGCGGGACCCCGGCCCGCCGGCACAGCGCCCCGCGGGGCGGCGGGCTTGGCGAGCGCACCCACCGCGGGCCAGCCGGGCCAGCGCTCTGCCCGGGCGCGGGGACCGAGCGGCCGGAGCCCGGGGCTGGAGGAGAGGGCTGTGCCCGAGCCGGGCACGGCACCTGCCCCGGCGGGGCGGGCTGGACGCACACACGGCGGGAGCCGCGGCCCCCGGCGCAGGGTGGGACCGTCCTGTGCACAGACCCCCCGTGTCAACACTGCGTGCGCTTGTGAATTGTTTAGTAAGCCTGTAGGGCTGTACACCATTGCTCGCGCACTGTTTGCTGTGTTTCGTGCTGCTTGTCGTTAACCCTGATCTCTTTTTTTATAGCTTAAGAAATACAGGGGGTATATGCCATAAGAAGCCCTTTTATTTTTCATTCCTCTCACGTCCAGTCTTCTGGGTTTGGTGGTGCAGGGGCTGCCTAACGGAGTGGATGCTGTGCAGCATCAGCAATATTATACAATATACAATTTTGTAATAGATTTGTCTACCTCAGCATGCGCCTCTAGCGCAATGGAGATGAGCTGTGGTTTGCTGCACGGCATCCTCCAGCGAACCCCTGGAGAGGGTGGCCCTGACTCCGCTGCTTGTCTCCTGCAGATTTCTCCGTTTGCAGGGTGGTGACTGATGGCACATTTTGTGCTCACCAGCATCCTTGTATTTCACGTCATCTCGTGCCCTTTGCATGCTGGCTTTGTAACTCTTTAATTTTTGAGATCAAGAATTCATGAATCAAAAGATGGGGGAGTGAGGAGGCTGAGTCAGATTGTGAAAAAAGGAAAGCCAATCGAGAGTGTGCAATTGCATATCACATTTACAAACATGGTTTCATTCATTCATCTCCATATGTTGCTCCTGTTACTACTAATAAAGCTCTGGTTTCTCAGAGTGGAGCTGCCCTGGGAACACTGATCTTCCTGGGGTTTTTACTCTATAGCCTCCATAGTATTTGTGTTACAGTATGTTATTTTCCCAATTGTGTTTTCATTACATTGAACATGTTAATATCACAAAGAATTTGATATTATGAATGTACTTCCCACACACTCCCTGTTGTTCCTATTCTTCGATATGCAAAGGAGTGACAGATTATATACCAGCAGCAATTTGTTTCCCTCTATAAGATTTTCTAATTATAAGAACAAAAAAAGCTTTTTCCCTGAGCACGCACCCCTGTTTGCTTCCTCTTTCTTTCCTCATCTTGCTAATGATAGCCAACTCCATCATGGTAATTTTGGAGCTGCAGGAAATCTAGCTTTGTCTACTGAAAGATTTCTACAGAAGCCTCTGTAGGTAAAGGGAGCCAGAGAGCAAGGTCTGCTTTAAGCATAATGGTGTCTGGTGTTTTTTTCCTTGGCTAGGAGTTATAACAGTAGAGTGTACAGTAATTAATTAATCCAGTGCTGAGAGAGAAGGAGGAGGAATTATTGTATTGGGAAAAAATAAGAGTTTTTTTAAAGTGTCAGATGTAAGATTTGAGCAGCTATTTCAATGACCTTTGTGATTTCTATTTGAGACAAAAGGCAGCAACCTAGTACAACGGTATCGTTTGTTTTCTCTCACTCTCATCCTTTGTTCTCCTTGGGTTTAGCCTGTCACTTCCTGGGGTTTGGCTCTGTCCCTTGTTGGGACAGCAGCACCTCTCACCCGTGACTCTCTGAAGTGCTATACTAGCAGGTGATTTTTTTTCTACTGCTTATTTCACATCTTCTCTCCTGTGCAAAGTCTTTTTTTCTTCTTACAACCCTCTGAGTCTCTCTTCTCTGTGTCTTATTTATGCTTCAGTATTTCTGCCATGCCAAACATTGTGCTGGTTACTTTACCTTCCCCCTCTCTCTACTTTTTGTCCACTCATGCCCGTTCTCTCATTTTTGTCCCCTTTGATATATCTTCTCCTTCTTACATCTTTCCGCCCCTCCCCTATTTTTCTCTTTCTTTTTATACCCTCTCCCACTCCCTCTTTTCTGGCATCCCACTTCCATCCACTGTCTTACTCTCTTCCTCTTGACATTTTCTTGCCAAGCTGTTCCTTTGGTTATTGTCCTTTTCCTCCCTTATATTTATATATATGTAAAATAATAATGTAATAAATATGTATAATATATATATTACGTGTATAGGTGTATACATATTTCTGTGCTCCATTTCATGTCCTCCATTCTCCAGCTGAAACAAAGAAATTACTCATGCTGATAGTCTGATCCTATTGCATCCCTTTCCCAGTACCTGAAATACACTGCTCCTGCCCATCCTCCAACACATGTATTGGGTAGACTGAAAAATTAAGTATGTAGGAATTGTTCCTCAATTCAAAAGTGTACTTAGGAAAGCATCTTGCTCTGGGCTGCACTGTGAACAGAGCAGCTGTTGTGCTCCCACTAACAATACCAGAGGAGGACTGTAAGTCCTTTGAACTCAAGGACCTAATGACATTTTCTTTACATTTCTCAATTTCAGTTTTTTTATAATGAAAGGACTATAATTTTAGGTAAGAGACACTGCTATGTCTTTGAATTATCCCTTGGATCCTGGACTGACCCAAAATGAGACCTCACAGAATGTGGTTTTTTTCCCCCAGTTGTTTTGGCTTATACATTCATTAAGCCACTTATATGCAGCTATTGGGAAAGAAATGCTTTCTCCTTATCAGCGCTAAGCTCTGCCTCTGAAAAGGGCTCTGTGTGGGGTGAGACTGGGATCTCATCTTGTCAGCTTCCCTTTTTTCTGGAGCCAAAGGGAGAGGAGAGCTGTGACTGCAGGATCATATGCATTGGGTGGGAGATGGAAGAATAGCTGCATAAACCAAAAATGCTACATTAACCCCAGGGAGTAGGCGGTGGAGTTGTTTAATAATTATTCCTCTTGACTGTCACTGACTACAAACACCATCACTGGGGATCAAGGGCAAATGTTAGATTTTGCTATTTAAATAGCAAAGTTGTCTTAGTTTAAAAAAGATCATTTAATAATTAAACTTTTTTTTTTTTTTTGTCATTCAAAGAGCATACTACTAACTGGCTGGAATGAAAACAGCTCTATCCCACAGATTCCACCTCCGCTTTCTGGCAGCTTACCTGACTCATAAAGAGAGTGGGGGGTTTTATATGCCACCTACATCAACCCAACATTTTCCTTTGTGGTGAGAGTTAATCACCACCCTTGTCATATTATTTCACCGACCCTCTTGAAGTGGAGATTCTTTACCTTTCAAACCAGCCTTAAAACTTAGAGTGGTTTTTTTTTCTGAATTTGGTGAAAACACATAGGTGGTCCATTGCAGTAAGGTTTTCTGTGTTATTTGTTAAAAAATAGTCTTTACTGCAGGATCAGGGAAGGGAGAGTTTCCATTTGCAGAGAACACATCTTTCACATGAGATGTGCCACTTGGAGAGCTGGGATCCTCAGCTGAAGGTAGAGGACCATCCCCCAGGTAATCATTGCAGGTAGTGTGTGTTGAGGAGGAAACTGTGGGGTTTTACCAATGATGATCAAGGATTTAAGTAGGCAAAGTTTTGTCAGCAGTGACAATGCTTATATTAGACATAGTCAGAAAAATAGACATGCTTTTGGACACATAAAGTCTTTCCTTATAACCTGTTTGTATAACCTGTGTGACTGTCTCTTGTGGGGAGAGATCATATGCAGTAGACTGATATATGTCAAGCAGAAAAAAACTACATGAAAGAGGACTAGAAGATAGGAATGAGAACAAAACACAGAGGTGGCAATAAGATAGGTACAGTGTATGTAGGAGGCAATGGAGGAAGGGGTAGGAGGAACAGAAAGTGCACCTTCTGGAAGGCTATTGAGAGTTACAAAGAGGACGTGAGTTACCTTTCCTCCTGGAAAATGTGACGAAGCTTAAGCAGAAAAGCATGTGACATTTTTGCAGAAGAAATTCTTGAAATGAGGTAGATGAAGGAACTGCTGTGGAGCTCAGCACTTAAAAAGAAAACCTTGTGTGAAGGAGGGCCAGTGAAAGCATTTGTTAAGAGTCTTCTCATTTCTCTGTCACAAAGGCAGGTAGAATCAAGGAACAGGAAGGAAAGGGGAAAACTGGAAGGATTGAAGTTAACTGTTGGCAAGTGTCAATGAAGGAAGGATAGGGAAAGGAAGCCACTGCCATATTGACAGAAAGGGAGAAGTCCTCTTTGGGACCTGGAAATTGACTGAGTAACAAGCCTTGTGCTACAAGACAGGAGTCAGGGAGCATCCTGTCAGAAATGAGCTGCCTGACCATGCCTAATATAGGTTATTTTCGTTCTTGACATTTTAAGTCTCAAAATGCACTGCAGATACAGCAGCTCTGCCCTAAAGATCTGGAAGCTGCAGCTGTCTTGGCCTTCCTGGTCTCACCATCCTCTTTCTCACATGCCAGAATTAACTCCATATTTTGTCCTCTCCTGCACTGTGGACCTTCAGCCTAGCTCAAATCATCCTTCTTATCAATTGCACCTGCCTGATAACTGGGGCACAACTCAAGATGAGGACTTTGCTGTCATCTGCAAAGATGTGCTGCTCGAAGCAAAGGCACTAATGAGCTCTGTGGAGGGAATGCGCTGGAAGAGGCACCAGCAGGGAGAAAAAAGAGCAAAGAGTGAGCACTTCATATGAGGAAGAAACAGACTTAGGAGATTATAAGACTGTTGCAGTGGAGAAACTAAAGGCGTGGAAGCCTCAAGAGGAAAGTGAATGTAAGAGGTTGAAGCCATGGGTAGTTAAAAATTACAGTATGGTACAGATAATATGGTGCTCCACTGGCATTTTAAACCTGCTGCCTTTGAAAACCCTTCTGAGTTTTGAAAAGCGAGTCTTACATTTAATTGTTCTAAATGGTCCACTGACCATCCAGGATCACTGGCATTTTGGGCCCATCATTTTGTCCAGCAATCCCCATTTTCTCCATGGCTGGTCTGATGGTTGCAACAAAGTCTTCAGCAGATTGCTCTTTGCACTCATGCCTGATGTAAATATTGATTTAGCCCCAATTATGTTTTGATTTCTCTGAAAGGGAGATGGCATTTGTGACTAGCACACTGAATCCATGTGATAACAATGCTATCACAAATTAGAGGTGAATTAAAAACACCATTCACAAGCAATTTGTACATTGTGGAATTTGGGCCTGGGCTAACCTGACCTGAAAGTCTTTTTTTTTCTTTTTTTAATGTTTCTGGACAACTGCCAGCTTTTCAAGCCTGTGGCTGTTCCAAAGGATGCATTAGTCTGCACAAATACCACATGAGAGATGGGACCAACTGGCAGCAAACCTGCTGGGGCTTTGAACCTCCTGGCACTTGTACTGGGTGTGAGAAAATGAAGGAAGGAACATAAAATGAGAGAATGAAGAAAAGAGAAGTAGGAAATGAAGGGCATCTGTGCATTTTGATAACAATTTTCAGTAGCACAGCAACGTAGAACAGAAAGACATTGTCTGGTTAATGCAGAGCAGTTATTTAGTTACTTGCTATGCCAGAGACATCTCCTAGAAATCTTTTTTTTTTTTTAATCAAGTTTTGTCTTTGAACTATGAAAGGTATGGGTTTCTTTATCTTTCTCCTCTCCTGCCTTGCCTTTATCCTCCCACTTCCAAGTAAGGATATAAGTGATGTTTCCTCTCATCTCCAGTGTAAATTTATTCATGAACATTTTAAAATGGCTTATTGTCAGTTCTTGTTCCAGAGTTTACTTTTACCTTCAATAACTCTTTGTGTCCTTACTGCTCACCCCTGTCTGTTTCTGGAGAGAGGTCAACTTGTCTCTTCAGGGAAGCTTTGCTCTGCTGTCCCAGCCATGCTTCTCTCCTCTTCTTCCATTTAACAGGCTCTCCATTTTCCTGCTTCCTACAGAAGATGACCTCTAATGTTCAGAGGACTCTCTGCCTGTGGTAATATGATCTGGTGACAGCAGCAGAAAAAGGTGTCAGCAGTCCTGGATCATGTTCCCAATCTAGTTATTGGATGATGTGAGATCTGGGGACGGACATTTATCTTTGTTTCCCTGCAGGCCCCAGTAATAGTCACACATCTCTGTTTTACAGTAAAATTGCTTTTACCATGCCAAATTAATTATTAATATACACATTACAATATTTTCAGTATCCTGTAGCAATGAAATCAGATGCTATGCCACTTGCTGCCCATTAGCTTGTGGCATGGCATGCAGTCCTTTTAGATGTACCTGTGTGGTACCCCCACCTCCTGTCACCCTGTGTTTCCAGGCACCCAGGCTTTATAGCCATGGTAAAGCAGCTTTCACATATTCCTGACTTTTTTATTAATTGCATGCTTTCTGCTGTTTTTTCTTAAATAATTTCAGGACTTGCTGAAATGTGAGTAATGTAACTGGGAAGCAACGACTGAAGTGCGAGACTCTCCTTTAGAGGGAGTGTCAGTCATGATTGATTAGAGCTGATGCAGCATGCCCTCATGTGGTGCTTTCTCCCCACATAGGGGCAGATCTGGTGATATTGCCCAGGTCTGTTGAGCATGCATGCCTTAGACCCATATACATCCTATGAGGGTTGTTAAAAAGCTTTGCTGTGTTTATTTCACCCATGCCTTTGGGAATATGTGATATCACCTGCATTGTGATGTGTACCTATCGCATCACTCAAAAGCCTTAGTGACCTTAGTCTGATCTTCAGTCCAGTTTGGGCACATAGCTTTCCACTTTGGCATGGGTTTATATCCAAATGTATTATTCCCAGTCAGCGGGTTTGGCCAGAGTACAGATTTTGACGTACGATCTCAGCTTTTGTTTCTTTTTGCTACATAAATTATCTGTGGCACTGCAAAAGGTCACAGAAACCTACCAAAACCTGGGTGTGGGGTGTGTGGGAGGAAGAGGTGCCACACGTGTCTGCATTGGTTCCCACGTAACTCCTACCTTAACTTGGAAGCAGCTTTCATCTGGGATGGCTTCTTCTCCCTCTCCCACCCACTCTCCCCTTATGGCCTGCAGGTGCTAGGCTGTAGCTTCTCTCATATTTTTGGCTGAATGTTTGAATTAGCACATTTTTAATGGATGCCTTTTTCAGCACTGATGAAAATAGTCTAGAATTTTGATAGTTCTCCATTACCCCATAAAATGCATAAAAATAGTTTGCTTAAATGCCGTAGCAGTTCTTGAGGCTTGTTACCATTACTAGTTTAGAGACCATGGTTCTATTGGAGAAGGAGGTTTTAGATAAAGCGGACTTAGCGAGTTTATGCTCTTCTGCTTTTCCAGAGAAATTTAAAGATGTGGTTAAAGATCAAGTGATTTTAATTTCTGATACAGCACAGAGCAATTTATTTCAAATCTGCACTTTTTATTTTAAATAGCTTGGAATAAGTAAATAATACTTTCTTTTGTTAGTATTACAGACCTCAGTCACCCATGATTTGTATTCTCACACCCATCTCCAGTAGTCTGTACTTTGCAAACCACCAAGATACGTAGAGCTTGTAATGCTTCTTAGTAAGGAAGCTGCTGTGATGTTTTGCTGCTTCTGCCTAGCAGGATTGGTCCAGGTCAGTTGTAGCTCAGGTTCCATACATGGTTAGCAGACTCTGACCTCCACCTGCCTTCGGAGTGTCTTTGCTGAGTTAGTCTAAGAATGGGGGCTAAACCCCACACCCAGACACCGTTGTGGCAGACAGGTTGACCCCCAGTGGGTCCAATTGAGTTGAAGTGAGATATGAAGGGAACAGAAGCCTTTTGCTTCAGAAAAGGATTTGTGGCAGAAGCAGCAAATCCTGATGACTCTGAAACTTGGAGAGGAAGCTGAAGTTTATGTTGTGTAAGGTTTTGACTTACTGATAAAACCCCAGGAAGGAAGTGAGCCTGGTGGTGTTCTCTGTTGGACTGTGTTAGTGCTGAAGACTTTTTGAGGATGTCTGTGATAGCACAGAATCACAGAATATTCTGAGTTGGAAGGGACCCACAGGAATCATCCAAGTCCAACTCCTATAGGTTTCTCTGAAACCCTGGCACTCTGTGGGAACGCTGCCTGGAGTGTAATTGTAACAGATATTTGTACTGGGTGAACTTTCATACACATTTAACAGGTATTGATCTATAGAAAACATACGTTTGCATTTATTAGATACTGTTGGTTAAGCATGTAGATCAAAGATATCCCAAAGCAGGTAGATAATGAGTGCTCTTATAAAGAGGAGATAATGAAGCTTTTCATGAAGTCTGATTTTTATAAAGTACTGAACCTCCTGGATTCCAATGGAAATCAATGTTGGCTGTTGGTGCTAAGCATCTCTAAACATTGTATTTGTGGTTTCAGATCCAGGTTAAATCCCCATTAACTTCAGACACTTTTAATGAGCCTAAGGACTGCAGTATTTAGCCTTCTGAGAGTCATTCTTGCAACACTGTCTCTCTCTTGCTCTGCTTGACTCATGGGTAAGATTTTATTTTCCTTAAGAATTCATTGTATCATCTCTGCAGAGAGCGGTGATCTGGGGGCCTGCTCCTTACTTTGTACATAAGCATCTCTGATTGATACCCCCACAGCCCTGAGAAGTGCTTGCAGCTTGGGCAGAAGTAGCACAAGAAATTACAGCTATTTATGGTGATTAAAAAATGTGCTTTCTAAAAATAATAAATGGGAATTATAGAAAATAAGAGAAAATATTATTGTAGGGAGTATCCTTTACTGAACTTCCAGGCAATTCCCAGGGTTGACACAAGCAAGATAAGGATCAGTCAGAGTTAGGACACAAGTGTTTGGCAGTGCTCTGTTCTGCTTGTATTTGTTCTAAAGAAATTTAAAGATCTCTTTGAACATAGCGTGTCTGTGTCAGAGACTGAATTTGTAGCATTTCTTTCTATGTAAAGGAGCAGGGGACATTTTCAGTTTTAATCTATTTTCATGGTCCAATACTCAAGCAGGAATCTCTTCACTAGAACACTACATATGTCTATCCCAGGTTAAAAGTTAGCCATTTAGATGATAACTTTACAGGAACGATCATACACAATGCAGCAGAGCATGTGGAAGTGGGGATGGGACCTTATTTTTGGTACTGGATTATATGGGAGAAGACCTAGGATTCCAAAACTGTTCTCTGTGCCCCGCCATCACTGGAAAAAATTGGGCATTTCAGGCCAGTTTACCTTATTCTAGGAAAATTTCCTCCTCTTTACTTCAAAGCAAATATTATCTCATCATCACATGCTAGACAACATACCAAGAGAAAAATTCTTTCCAGTCCAAAATATGACTATCAGTTTTTTCTGGTGAGGCAACGTCACCAAAGTCTCACAGTGACTCATTACACTTCTGATCTGCTTCAGTACCTAAGGCAGAGCTTGGTACCAAATAATCACAAAATATTACTTATTTTCTCAACTATTACTATATAATTACACCTGTCAGATGAGCAAGTTCTTGCTTCATAACTTCCAGGTAGATGGCTGTATATTATAAACGGGAGAGGATTTGCAGTTTGCAAAAATATGCTGTTCCAATAACAGTCATTTGTTGACACCTGGTAATTTGTAAACTGTATTTACCAGATCTTAGGAGCATTTCAGAGCAGATGAATCTGTTAGGAAGCCTTTTGGTGGAAACATTTCCTAATTAATTGTCCTTCTTTGTGTTTCAGAGAGAGTGAAACAAAAAGCATCAGCTAATTTCACTTTACATTTCTTGGCATGCGGGAACAAAGCCAAGTATTCTTTCTTAAAAGAAACTAAGGAAAGGAACAATAATTGCACAGAACTAACAGGACATTTCTACTGAAGGGGCAGAATGAACAGCAGGTGCCTGTTGGCTCTCATTTACTTTAGCAAGGAACATCAAAAGATTAGTAAATATCAGAATATCAGATGTCCAGAAGGTGAGAGCTTGAGCTTTTCCTACAAATGTTTAATTTTGCACCAAAACCTTATAAGAAGAAAGTGCTCATTCTAGACATGTATCTTTTATGGTTGATTAAGAAATTACAGCAAAAGAACAGCCTGGTGAGAATAGGAATTTACAGTGGATGCTTCAGAGGTCATCACAGCAAAGACAGCTTTCAATAGGGCAAAGAAAGAAAAAAAATCCAAGTGCTGTTTCCCCCCCTGCATGAGGAGAGCTCCAGAAGGCCAGGTCATAGTCCAGCCATAGTCACCTATGCACACTGCTGTCACCAGCTTGGCACTGGTCCTACATATTCAGCAGCAAGGCCAAAAATGAACAAAAATGCTGCAGAAGCTTCCCTGCCTGTCTTTCTTCATTGATGTGTTGGGTCTGGGGAAAACAGAGACGGCATCAGGCTCCACGTGGGATTTCTCAGCAGGGCTCCTCTCCCCTTTCAGATCTGAGACTGTAGTGATTTGTATCTTTGAATATGTTTTTCCGTTCATTTTCCTTGTAATGATGCTGAAGAAAGGGATGTCAACACAAAGGAAGATGTATCTGTCACTCCACACTGCTCTGGTTTCTGGCAGCAGTCAGGCTGCTGCTTGGAACTGGCTGGAAAAATTGCTGTTACTGTTTTTGCTGTTGGTTTTCTGAGGACGGAAAAAAATGCCAGCACTGATAACTGGTTGACTCAGAGCATACAAAGTCATGAAGTAAATATGTGCCCAAAAATTTGCCTCAAAAACCTAAAATGTTCCAAATGTCACCATGATGTTTCAGAGTGCCTTCTCTTGTATGGCCATACCCTATGTTCCGAGGGCCTTAGTGACTAGGACCTGGAGATGAACACTATCTCCCCTCCTTAAGGGTCCTTGTGGGAGTCTCTGGTTGCAGTATCCCATGGGAAATGTCCATCAAGGGAGTAGAGCTCATAAAGCATCTTGTACCCAGCTTCAGTCTCCAGGTCACAGAAATGATGAGGCTGGAGGTGCCTGTGGCAAACATCTTGCCCAGTCCGTGCACAGAGCAGGATCAGTGACTGTGGGTTGCTCAGAGCCACACCCAGTTGGGTTTTGAGTATCTTCAAGATCCTGCAACCTCTCTGAGCAACCTGTGCCAGGGCTTGGTTAACCTCAGAGTGAGAAGTCAATCATCAGGGCAGCACTTCCTAACACAAAACCTACTAACTCCAGGTTCTCTCTCTAGCTCTTTCTCAATATCCCTCTTGTCTTTTTTTTGGGGGGGGGGTTTGTTTGTTTTAGTTTTTGGGGTTTTTATTTCTTTTTAGGGAAAAGGAAGTAATGCAACTATTTTCATAAAAAGAAACCATTTTTTAAAGGTCACTTAGTGTTTCACCTGCCTCTGGGTTGTGTTGCACTGTTGACGCAAGGGCTGGTGATACTGTTGATCATTAGTAACATTATTTATTCAGCACCTGGCAAAAGCACTCAGACTCTTCGTGCTAGGTACTGCCCAAATAAATCAAAAGGAATACAATCTGTTCTCAGGAAGGTGTTATTTACCTAATAAACAGTCAGCTGAAAGAAATGGGGAGAGAAGCAAGGACACCAAAGCTTTTGTGCTACCTCTGAACTTCAGCATCACTGTGGCCATACATGGGAGAGAAGAGCGAGATCCTGGCTAACCTGCCAACTTGCTACCCAAGGGTGGGTGTTAGCCAGGCAAATGGATGGAGATGTCTTGTGGGTATGACCTTTCCTGGGGTCATATGAAATCACTTTGGTGGCTGTAGGGCACTATATTCATCTTTTAAAAGCTGCAGTACAAGTGCACTTAAGAATTAACACATATTTTAGAAGGACATACTTTTTAAAAAGCCTAAGAAATAGTCATTTGCATTTTTCAGTTGTGGTATTTTTCAGTCAGGAAATGAACTTAAGAGAAAAAGAAGCAAGTGCACAGTTATTCCTTTTCTTGGAAAAATGCCCTTCCATTGAAAAGACATATTTCTGAGTCTACAAACAGAGCAGTCGGGTGTTACTTTTCCCGGTACTGCTTCCCAAATAGAGGAAAAAAGGAAGAAAATTTCTGGTTTCACCAGAGGAAGAAAATGTGGTGTGTAAGGGGGTAGGTGTCAAAGTTTTGAAGGGTGTCCAGGACTTTTGGGGAAGTCCAGCACTAGCCCTTCCAAATGCCACCACTCAGAAGAATGCATGGGAAAATTAAGAAAGGGAATGAGGTGGCACAGTCAAGCACTTAGCACATGAAAATCATGTCTTTGGAGAAGAAACTGCTTTGCTGGAGCAGAAACTTAGTGCTAAGGACGCTGATGCCAACTTTGGCTTCTAGACAGGAGGGTGTTTTGGAGGGATGTGGTGGAGACCTTACCTCCTCCCTGCTCCTTAGCATCCCAAGCAATGCCAACCTGCCCTTGCAGCTGGGTGTATCCCCACTTGAAATACTCAGTGTTGTCTCTTGCCCAGTGCCTGCCAGACCATGAGGCTGCCAGAGCCCCGCACTGGGGCAGAGCAGCCAGCAATGGCCCTGGTGCTCTTTGCAGGCAGGAGATATCATCTCACATACTCATTTGGAGCCACAGAGGTTTCTTGCATGATTTGGAAGCAGGAGCTGGTATCCACTGAGATGTGGGCACGTAAATCCAGCCTCGATACCAAAGATGTCTGCTCCCACAGGGAGCAACCAGGAACTTCGTACAGACTTGGTTGCAACAGTGCTGCTGCATGTGGTTTTAAATGCAAATGCAGGTAGCAATGGAGAAACCAGGCATTTCTCTCCTTCCCGAGGATGAGAGGCAGGGCTGAGCATGCAGCCGCTGCTTTGGCACAGACACCATTTACGTCCCTCTCTGTGTAGACCATATGTTACATCCCAACTTTCTCTCCTGTTTACTTCTATCCATTTTCCCATGTGCCATCAGCCCTAAAGCTCTTTTTTCTCTACTAGTCTCTCGTGGCTAGCAAACTAATTCCTAGGTCATTTTCAAAGGAGATGAAGAGCAGTAAAACCCAAGCCCTAGAGTGATGCTGGAAGCTTATTCTCCAGCAAAGCCTGGAGACACCTTGTCTATCAAGAGCATTTGAAGTATCCTCTGAAACACAAAACCATTTACCAGGTTGCAACACAGTTATTCCCTTGACCCGTGCAATAAAGCACATGTAAATTTGTAGTACAGGGAAGGCACACAGTTTTTTGATGGTTGGCATACTGTCTTTTTGTTACTGCACTTCTGGATGAAAGCAGTCAGCTGCAGGTCATGGCTCTGCAGGTTATGGCCTAATGAAGAAAAACTCAGAGGGAGGATCAGGCATGTTTGGTGTAAAATGTCCAGTGAAGACTTGATCGCTCAAGAGCAGAAAGAACCAAATAGCAGGAAACAATTCTTTCCACCAACATGTAGCCCAAAAGCACATTGATGTTTGACTCCCATCCACATTTCTTTTTCTGCCAGGTAATTCCTGACACCTCCTCTAAGCTTTTCTGCACTCTGATGGTTTTTGCTAGCTAACATGAATATTGAGGGATTTCTGTATCTCAGTTAGCTAGCTTAAGAGTGTAGTATTTTCATATTCCACTGGAATACATGGTGTCATACAATACCCACAGAAATGCAAGCACCCTCAAAATAAACTTCTGCCTACATGCAAAGAAAAAAGGGTTTATTGGGGATTGTAATAACCACATAAAATAATTTGGACCATTTTCATATAAAGGTCTCTTCAGTGATATCTTGCGACAGTCTTGGGTCCATTCCAGCATGATTTAATTTCATCTGTGCTGCAGTCAGTGTTTTCTTTGGAACTGTGTCATTTTTCTCAAAAAGATGGTTACCCTCCATCTCATATTTACTAAGTAGATGCCAACTAGGCCTGTGTTCAGTGATGTTGACAAGACCAGTGTTATAGGGATTTAAACAGAAAATAACAAAAAGCCATACACAAACCAGAGCAGTTCTTGCTGGCAGTTCAAAAATGCTTGCATGGGGTCATGGGTTATTTTTCTCAGATTCAGAGCTGTTGCTTGTCTCCAGCTCAGACTCTCTCATCTTTCAGTACAATTATTCTGTAGAAGATCAAAAAATAATTAGATTTTTTTCATGTTGTCTCTGAGCAGCTCCAAGACCCAGCGAAAGATTTCTCAGGATGCCAGAGCCAGCGAAGTCAACCTCAGCCCCCAAAAAGGGCTCCAAGAAAGCCGTGACAAAGACCCAGAAGAAGGGTGATAAGAAGCGACACAAAAGCAGGAAAGAGAGCTATTCCATCTATGTCTACAAGGTGCTGAAGCAGGTCCATCCTGACACCGGCATCTCCTCCAAGGCCATGGGCATCATGAACTCCTTCGTCAACGACATCTTTGAGCGCATTGCTGGAGAAGCCTCCCGCCTGGCCCATTACAACAAGCGCTCTACTATCACCTCCCGGGAGATTCAGACAGCAGTGCGCCTGCTGCTCCCAGGAGAGCTGGCCAAACATGCTGTCTCAGAGGGCACCAAGGCTGTCACCAAGTACACGAGCTCCAAGTAGCTGGACATCAATGCAATGGGACCATTGAGCACCAGGCCCTCCATGCAACCACAGGTAGGCAGCCATGGTCTGGATAAACATCACAGCTATTATCCACAGCAATTTGCAGCCTTGGGATGGGCATGAGAAGTGACCCACTGGAAGAGGAGGCAGTGATCTGGATGTCAGCTGAATTTCATAGTCTGTTCAGGATGTGGAAAAGATTTATCAAGGCTGGTGGAGAAGGCTCCTGCTTTCACATCTTACTCAAGGAACTGACCAACCATACTGTATCCAGTCTCCTCTGTGCTTGGCAAGCATGCATGTTTGATACTGGCAGGGGAGACTGGCAGCAGCAGAGACACCATCCCTGAAGTCTTCCTGTTTGACTGCTTTCTCAGAGTCATCTGATATGGCTGCTGAGGAGTCAGCACTGGCATCCCCTCTCTCTTTTAGCCTGGATTCCTCCTGGTGTGTAGTGGCTCAGCCCACACTGTATGGGCAGAAGTGGCATCAACAGCTACCAGGCACATATCAATTCAATAGCTATCTGTGTTTGACAGCCTGTTTTAAAGAGCAAGCGTGGCAGGCAGGCAGATACCCAGGTTGATACCAAATGCTAATCCTCCTCCTTGCTCCTGATGGATGAGCCACAGAGCAGGCTGAGGGTGCTGGCACTGCCCACCACCTCTACCTTGTGCCAAGATGGGATGTTGGGACTGGGTCACTAAGTTTCCTGGCTGCTGCTTTGCTTGCTTTAGGACTTGCTTTGGTGTGCAAGACATTGGTAATTCTGCTGCTTTTCAGAGACTTTTCCTGCCTTGATGCTGCCTGGGCACTCCCTTTCACCACAAGGGTGGGCAAGAAAGGGTGGGGTCCATGAGGGTCCCCTCTTCTGCGAGTACTAGGGTGGTACAGGACAAACAAGCATGGAGGTGTTGGGAGGGGACAGGGTTTGGGAAGGCATCTGATATGGGAGCAGAGCTGGCTAATGCATTGAGGGGTGGAAAGAGGTTGGCCCCCTGCAGAGATCACTGTGAGCAGTTTACCTGGCCCTGCCTTCCCTGCTTTATTCAGCAATTAGAAAGCAAAACCAAAAACTGGGGCTGGGTGGATATATAGGGACACTTGCCTGCATCCCAGATATTTTAAAGATTAAATAATTTTAAATGTCTACAGATACTCCCCACATCTTCTTTAGGTCCACAGTAAGGTGAGCAATAATAAAATCCTAATAAAAGCCATAGATACTAGTAGAGGAATGTCTTGGTTATCTTGCCCAGACTGCTGGATAGCAGAAGAGCATGTGTAGCACTGGTGTGAAGTTGAAGCTTCCTACTCAAAACACAAAATTAGCTAACATTTAAAAAAAAAATCAAAGTCTCTGGTAGGCAGTAATGCTCAGATAAAAAATATTCATGTCTAAAATAACAACAGCTTTCTGCAACTTGTTCTGTAAATAAAAGGAGCAGCAAAGGCACAGGATCCAGAACTAAGTGCAGATTCACCCTAAACTCCAAGACCTTGTTTTTAATTGAAAAGTGAATTCATACCCCAAAATAGCAGCCTTGCAGTACATCTCCAACTTTCCCTTACATTCATCTCTATCCTGTTTCTTTATGCTTTGAGAGTGATTGGGACCTTTGGCAAATTTAGGTTGCTTTTGGATCTGTAGGACTCTGCAGCTCCAGGAGATTCAGTTATTTCTTGGTTTTATAACAGCTTTGCAGTCATTTTCCAGTTAGTCTGAGGAAAGGACTGCATAGACCTGCTTGACCAAGAGCACCTCAGAAATCTGAGAGCAGCCTGGGGTCTTGTGTGATCTCTGTGCAGGAGTGAGGGTCAAGTTATTTACAGGTTGCTCCCACCCTACTGCTTTAGTTTGAACACCTCACACTTGAAAAGGGACTTTCCTCCCACGTTCTGCTCAGTGGTGCCACACAGCTGTGTTTCATAGCCCAATGCCAGCAGGAATCTTTGGTGGTATCTGTCAGAAAGAGCAAAACCTGGCTACCTGGCTGCCAGGACCCACAAGGAGCAGCTCCCAGCAGCAGCACCTGTACTCAGTAAAATTGCTAACATGGGCCACTTGGCCACGACACTTTGCAGGTGGCAGCTTAGTACTTACTTTTGTTTTCCAATCAAATAGTCAAAATCAGATACCAAAGATTAAAATGTACCTGCAGTGGGCCCAGAGCCACCATCCTTGGCCCCTCTGCCAACAGAAATCTGGAAAGTGGATGATGCATAAGGGGAATATATGCAGTGAAAGGCTGACTGGCATTGCTGGAGCTTTCTTCTTCTGTTCCTATGAGCTGCAGGTCAGAATTCATCCCCCTGGGGAGTCGTCTTGAACGTAGGAATTCAGAGTGGAATAAAGCTGCTGAAGCAGTGTGTGTGAGCCAGGACACACATCTCCTAGGATTACCTGGCACAGCCTCTAAGCCCTCAATCTTAAGCAGAAATCAGGAAAATAAAATGAGATGATAGCCTGCCAGGGTCTCCTGGGCAACTCAGGGAGCCAGGAATGAGGCTGGTCGCTTGGACAAGGGCTGCTCACCCCATACACATACCCACAGTACTGGTTCCATTTTCTTCTGCCACTGTTGCCACTCTCTATTTTTGGAGATTGTTTCAGAGAGAGGAGAAACAGTGATTTAAGGCTACAAAAATACTTGAAGACTTAAAGAGGTTTTTTATATTGTCTAAAGCTAAGTGACTGAGACTGATGAGGTCCATCCATTTATAGTTTAGGTTGTCCTTTCACACATCATTTGCTCTTCAGTCTCCCTTTGTATTTTTTCTTTACTCGCCCTTGACAGTGTGAAGCATAGGACTGAGGAACTGTTCCATGTTAAAATTAAATTTTTTTCCTTTCTTGCAATCTTTATTTTAGCCCAGTTCTGATGGCTGCTCTGTTCTGTCACTGTTGTACAGACCCTTTTGCCAGTGAAAGGAAGAAATGATCCAGGAAAGGCAAGGCTGGTATAAGTTAGGAATAACACAGAAAGAAGTTGGGAAATTAATGGCCCTTGTGTCAAGGAAAAATGAAGAAAAGAAATCTGAGTCTCCTGCAGTGGTCCACTGAGCAGCAAAGATGGGGCTTTTAAATATGCCACTATGGGTGTTACCCTTGCAGTGTCCCACAAGCAGTTTCTCTTGCAGTCCTGACACTGGAAATCAGACACATCCCATTTCTGCAGATCCCAGAGGACTCAAGTGTTTCACAAGGGAAAGGGAGCAGGTTGGAAAGGGGACTCTGTTCCAATGCAGCCACCCAGCTGAAGCAGTTGGAGGCTCCTTGTTCAGCAGGCAAACCTGCAAGGCAGCCTGCCCTTCCCAAAGCTGCCTGCTGCTGTACAGGAGCACACTCACAGCAGTTTGACAGGAATTATTTTGAATATGATGAGCCTGGACTGAGCCTTAGTATTAGAGGAAATAGACAATGGTTTAAAAGTTCAAGGACCAATTGTCCACTAAGTAATCTGAGGTATGACGTACTTCACAATTCCCTGGTAAGGAGATTGCTGCAAAAGAGGTGTTCTGCACTTCAGAATCTGAGCTTTTAAAAAAACCCCATGTATTTCCACATCTGGAATTTATAAAACATTTTAAAAGTGAAGATAATATAGCAAGCCCCACTGTCCCTATCTGATTCCTACTGCAGTTCCAGGAGTATCTCTGGGCCATTTCTTTGTTTTGCCAATTAAAAAAGTAAATCAACTACAGACTGAAAGTTGGAAAGGAAGATGAAAAAGGTAATACAGCCTTGATATGAACCTCATGTTAACCCCAAGGACAGCACTGCACCGAGTTACTTGTTTGCATGTACAATTTAAGAAATAAAGGTAGCTACTAAAAAACAAGCTGCTAGAGATCTGCTTCTGATTTTCCACCCTGCTTCCCTAGAAGGGCTTAAATTCTATCTGCCCTTCATAGCAGAGCTCAACCTACAGAGTGTCCACCTTCATGGAGGTTTGCTCCTGCTCAGGACAGACAGGTTTTTATTCAAGCACGGTGAAAACAAGATTAAAAACAAGTGTGGAGGATGAGTGCGTGTCCTGGACAAGCCTGTGTGTCCTAGGGAGGGACACTACAGAGCCCTGCCCAGCAGAGCTGTGTGGCTGTGCACCCTTCTGCCCTGGTGACAGGCAGCCATGTGAGTACCCCCGAGTCCTGGCCACCCCTGGAGTAGAGCTTGGCATGGCCTGCGTGCAGCCCTGAGCATTTGTCCCATCATAGCATTTCCTGACAGTTTACATCCAGATCAAATTGTTTACAGGGAAAGGAAGAATGTGAACTAAATAATAAAAATCACTTGCTGACAGAATTTTGGGAGTTCCCTGGGACCAGCATCTGGGGAGCAATCTCTCATGCTTACTCTCCATGCATCATATCTCGTGGGCTTATGTACACAGAGTTTTTCTGACAGTAAGTGTTACATCAAATATGATCCATGTTATATTGCTGCTGGTTTATGACCTTAGTGCTAATTACCTGTTTTCTGTTAAATGTATAAATAAAATGTAAATGCCAACCTGTTGGAAATGAACGAGTTCTAGCTGTCAGGTTGTCTTTGCTTCTGCTTTACCATCGAGTTCTCCCCAAACCCTGCATTTCTCCTTCTCCATAATATTTCCTTCAGACTTGGGGTGACAGCAACCACCCTTCTGGCAGAGATGGAACCCAGCTGGTCCTGGCAGAGAGTCACTCAAAAACCAGAGGAGCCCCACAATGAAAGGATGTTCCAGGCTCCCACTGTGAGTCCCCATGGGGTGTCACTGACCCCAAACATGGGTGTACTATAAACATCTTTTTTTCTCAGGCTCTTCCAGTGAGCTTGCCCCAAGCAGAGCTGAGACTGCAACCTGTCCTTGCCACAGTCCTGCTTGGGGAGTGCTCTGCCCAGCACCCATCACTTCCAAGGGGGAAAAATTTTGACTTGCACAGACAACACTGTGAGATTCTGTGGCTGGAGAAGTGTTTTGTGCACATTCAGAATTTCTGTTCATCTGAATTAACAATTTCTCCACTAGAAATATCTTTTCTTGGACTATGAGAAGTTTATAGGCAACAAACGTGGAATAAGATGTAGCATCTGAAAACTGCAGGAAGAAAAAGATCTTCCCTTTAAAGAATGATTGGTAAATACACTCTAGTGAAACACTTACCTTCTGGACATCAGCATTATAATGACCTCAGTGGAGTGGGAAATGTATGTGCCCTGTGAGACACTGTCTGCTGGAGAAACAAGCTAAGACTTCAGATATGCCATATAACAGAGCTAAAAATGTGTATAGTCTCTCTAAAGACAAACTCACAAGCTTAGCATAATTGGGAGAATCAGTATTTGGAGGAAAAAACTTATGACTAACTGATCTGAAGTATTTATTTAAAAATAAAAAAAATTCTGCTGCTTCTAATACTGATTTTCATTTTGATACCCCATTGCAGAGACACACCCACAATGCACTTTGACAACAGAACTGACACCTCGGTGTCAGGAAAACCCAAACCAGGTTCAAAAGCTAGAGCATAACCTGTGGTCATGCTTCTCCAGGATGTTGGGAAATAACTATTTTTATTTCTTTTTTAGTTATTCAGTTATTACTGACTGGTTATTCAAAGAGCATTAGTTGGACTCAGGTGCCACATGACTATGGCTGCTGGCAGAACCAGATAGAACAACTCAGGAACATCAAAAGAAACTGAGGTCTAAGTTTAAAATAAGAGGAGCAGCCCTTCATGCAGCAAGTAGTCCACCTACTGAGCCTTTGCCAATGGATATGGGAGATGCTAGAATTTGTTCAAGGGCAAACTACTGGGAGAGAAATCCTTTAAGACTTGCTAAACACATATAAACTATGCTGAAAATTATTATAGGCTGAGTTACTGTATATGTCTGTCCTATTTCTACAGTCTTTCTTGCCTATTCTGTCATGGCCACTGCTGGAAACAAGATTTTGGGTTAGATACACCAAAGGGTTGGTCCAGGTTGTCTGCATACAGTCATGTAAAGTCTACCTTGTACTATGCATGAACTGTGAAGAGTTTCAGGCAGTTTTCTTAGGTCTCTGGAGCTTAAAATAAAGCATAAAAGAAAGCTTTTTACCTCTCTTTTCTGTGTCACTCCTGCACTTGCATTGATGGTTTTGTGGATTCTGTTAGCCTGGCTTACATGAAAGATGTGAAAGATGTTTTGTTTCTAAAATAGTTAGGGTTACTAAACACAGATGGTGTGAGAATCAGGAATGGAGCTTCTGCCTTCTCATATAACAGAAAGCTGTTCTCAAAAACATTCCTTATTTTATCCCTTGAAACAGTTGATTTTTTTTAAAAATATACACAATTTCCTGCCTTTTAGTATCCATAATGCTAATTCCCCCCACAAAAAAAATCTCTTGTAGAAATTCATTCAGAAAAAAAACTCTTACAGATTCAACTGTCTTCTAATGATGGAAGAATATTCTAATAGTAATAGAAAGCGAAAGATTGGTAGGAGTGGGGTAGGAATGACAATGGCTGCTTCTGAGGCCCTAAAAGGGACCAAAGGCAGGAGACTATAAGTGGATGCTGCAAGAGTGACTGATACTGATAGGACCTTGATGAGAAGCTCAGCAAGATGCCAGCACACACAGAACGTGCTGCTGCCCTGGACAATGGAAATGCAGGGTAGGGAGTAAATCCTGGTAACTCTCAGAGGTGGAGCATCATGGACAGTGTAGGTTCTAGCAGAAGCTAAAGAGTATAAAGGGCACATCCAGAGCTAGCACATGTCAGCAACCTAAGAGAAACACAGGAAATTGGATGGGGACATGAGGGTGCCGTGCCTCGTTCTCCAAATCATTGCAAAGATGGACACACACATCCTGGTGTGTGCATGCTGGGCAGACAGCTTGGATACATCCATCTTGTGAGCATGTAGGTATGAAAATATGAGTGTGATTGAGTCAAATCAGTCTTGGTTTAAAATAAGGTCACCTGCCTATAACGGGACAAAGTCACTCTCCTAGAGGTGCTTCCACTGAGTTTGCTACGTTGTGGCTGCTCATCATTCAGGTACACCCAGCCTTGGGGCAGGAAGACTGTCTCATCTTCTGAGCACCACTCTCATTTATGGCCCATTGAACGTTGTCCTGAGCAGGTGTGGAAAACATTCTTTATACAGAGTACATCCATATTTGCCAAGACTCAGAAAAATGTCCAGTGCAACTTTTTAAGTAAATCAGGAGATGTTTCTGACTTAACCTGCCCCACAGGCTAGGACACATTCTGGTGAATACCAGGCCTGCCTCTGAAAAATATAGCTCCAGATGGGAGAGCCACAAGTGCTCTCAATATAAGGACCCCGTCTCCAATCTTTGCCTGAGGCTGTCTAAAAAAACCAAAATAGGAGTGAATTTAGGTGCACCACATCAAATTTCACTAAAGTGAAGGAAATGTGAGTGTATTGCAATTTACCATCTTTTTTTTCCTAGGCTTTTGATTTCTTCAAAGTGCTGCAGTATTCAAGGGCTCCCAGGAAGCCTGGTCTTGTAGGCACTGATGGAAACAGGCTATTGGACTGCTCCATCCCAGTAAAGCCTGCCCTTGAATGAAGCTTTCTGAGCCATGACTAAGTTCTAGCAAAGAAGGAAACCTAGAACCACAAGGACTGCCTGAGCATGTTGAGAGGAGGTTAGGAGGTTACTTTTTTGGGATGAACATTTATCCCACAGCTAATTTCTCCTGTCATTAAGGTAATAAGTTATATCTGAGTATAGACTTCAGAAATGCAGCATCCTCCCTTCTCTTCCACAAACACCCTGCAATGCTACATCCATGTGAACTCACATTAAGTCCATGCTGCTCCCATACTTACTTGCACTCTGCCCGAAGTCCAGAGCCAAAATAACTGCAGCTTTAAGTGGAAAACTCCATGGTAGAGCAAAAGAAGAAAATTCAAATTCCTCCCTTAGTGCCTTCTGCAGCCTGTTCTGTAGCGAAAGGAATGAGACACCTCTCACTGCAGTTAATCTTGGCTAACAAAAGCTGTTTCTGTGGGGTCCACCAGCAGCCACTGGCCACTTAGCAGGAGAGAGACAGAGCTCTTTTTAGGCCAGATGATTCAGCACGAAGTCTTTATATCTGACTGATAGTCTGATTCAGCAAGTCTTTATAGCTCAGCAGCAGGCATCTTGCGCCTCTTCTCATCACGCCTCTTCTCAGGTTTTAAATACAAGGGGACAAAAGTTCTTACAAACCCCTGATTCTGTCAATTCCCTGAACATATGCCTATAATGCTCTTTCTGGCATTTGAGTATCTTTAAATGGAAAAGACAGAGCTCTTAGGAATCACGGGACATTGCATGCACCATCTCCCTTTCAGAGCCAGCATCTTCCCCAGTGTAAGCTAATAAGCTGATCACTTGTGATACCCTGCATTGGTAGGGCAGGACATGGTACACCACAGAGCAGCAGCAGCAGAAACCTCGATGTAAGCAGCTCGTTGCCATGAAGGATGAACAGGAGGCCCTCCATGCCAAAGGGTAGATATCACAACAACCAAAGATATTAGAAGTACAAAGATGACAAGAAGAATAACAAAAGACTAAATAGATGCACATTTGCAAGCAACAGTAGCTCTCTGCTTTATAGGAAAGTTACACTAGCTACAAAGGAACAGCAGGAAGAAGTCTTATCCTACCCTGCCAGCTGCTATGGGACTTGCAGCATCCTCAGAAACAGCCCATACCTTTTGGTCCAGGCAAGGAGCCTCCCTCAGGTAAAGGCAGAACAGAAATCATGTCCTAAGTGCCCTATTCATGTGAATGAACATCAATTCAGACTGGTCAGAAAGGAATACTCAAATTTTGGAAGTTTTTCCTAGTTTTTGTTTTTGTTTGTTTGGTGTTGTTGTTTGTTTGTTTTGTTTATAATTTACCATGTGGATCACATTCTTCATGTTTTCTTCAGGGCTTAACCTGACTTTGGATTACCTTGGCACCCAGCTGTCTTGGCCTAAGCAGGCAACAGCTCTGAAAGTGACCTGGAAAAATATGCAGGCAACCTAAATTGTGGCAGTTTTGCTTCTGACACAAAGATGCCAAAGTATCTGTGCCTATACAGGGCTGAACAACTTTGCACTGATACTTAACCCTGATGTTCTTCCAGTTTGTCCCTATCAAGGTGTCTTAGGAAATGCAAGAGCACAGAGCCAATGCTTGCTCACTTAATGCTATAGCTCAGGAAAAACAAAAAACATCCTGATTTCTTTCCTCCATCTGTTGGGTGAGTGGGAAAGGGGACTTGAAACAAGACCTTTATTTGTTCAGAAAAGGAGAGGAAATGCTGGCTGCTGCAAACTGCTTCCTAGCACATGATTCTTAGCCCTGCCATAACCCCTATTCCTAACCTGAGGCATACCTTTCTACCCCTGCTGCTGAGGCTGGGCTGCTATTTGGAAAAAAGAAATCATAGAAAATACATGAAGGAAGAAGCAAGCATTTCTGAAGCAAAGGATAACAAATCAGTACCCTAGAAACTGTTTGCTTTTATAACTTAAATGATTAATGAGAAAGTGCATGTAGCTTGGAGCAGGAATCTGTTCCCCAGTGAGTGCCATCTCCTCCAGGCTCACTATCAAGTGCACCTCCACTTTCTAATATTTTTGGACTTTTGGACAAGGGGTCAGTTTAGGAGTGGGCCAAGGGTGAGGACTCCTTGGAAATTAGACACAGCAGTACTATTATTTAAATTTCTCACACATTGCTTTAACCTAGCTAAGTGCGTGCACATGGGTAGAAATCCAACCTCTGCTTCTCATTCTAGTTTCAAAACAGGACTTCTTAGCTGGATCTGACGATCTAAGCACTAGTAATAGTAGCATCTGTTTTTTTTGTTATCAATCTTCATAAAAGATCTTTTGCCTGTCCTTGAATGCAGTTTAACAGTGAAATTTTCCAGCACTGGAAATGGTGTTGTCTCCATTTCTTGGTGTGTCACGTTTCTGCACTTGTCAGATGATGACCTAGAAGAGGTAGCAGCCATAACAGACAGTATTCTCAGTCCCCTAGAGTCAGCCAGGTATGAGGTTCGACTGGGCACTATAAAAGATTTATTGGAAGACATGTGGCTGAGCTGACATCTCTGATCACTTGTGGGAATTCATGGCTCAGCACATGTCAGGTTGTGTTTCACTGTGCAGGGCTGCTATTCTCCTGTGCTGGCATCTCCCTGGCTCTGTCACTGAGCCCTCACAATCGAGATTTAAGACGTGGGTGTGCAGTCTAAACCATGCCACATCCTATGTGCCTTGCTAGAGGCCCAGTTGCTGTGGTCAGTAAGCTCCAGTGAGAGATACTACTTAGATTCTCAGGTTATAATTAACTGAGAGTTAGTTAAGAATTTAAATTCTCTTTAGCAAGGTGGGGAAAGTCGTTTTTCATCATCATCTGAGATTTAGTTCTCTCCTTCAAGTCAGCCAGACAACGCACTTCCACCAGGTGCTGAGTCACGGAACTGAAGATGGTACAACCTTGTCCTTGCAGAAATGTGAGTGATACAATCTGGGTTTTGAACCCTGAACTGAAACAGCGCCCGTGACGTACTGAGAAGCTGAGTCACTGAGACAGCCACAGGGAAAGAGGCCTTGGACACAAGCAACACACACTCCTGCAATCCAGTCCAAAGCCCTGACCCTGAAGGGCAACACACACAGAGCTCCTTCCAGCAGCTCCTGTATGAGTTTAAACCTGCTTCTGACGGTTCTTTCATTCTTGTAGATAAACTGTGGATATGGCAGAGCAGTATTTGGTATAAATCAGTTCACTGAAACTCAGCCAACTTGTGTCAGGGCTGAAATAAAACTGAGAAGATTAAGTCTTCCATCCCAATTATTTTATTTTTATTTCAGCAGTGCTAAAATAATTCAAATGAGAGCAAGTCTCGACAGCAAAGAAAACAGCTTCCCTTCCACAGAGAGTGCTCACAGGCACAGGACAGGCTGACAGGATGGCAAGGAACAGCGAGGAGGAGTGCCGAGGGACCTTGCCAGGCACCTGGCTCTGCTGGCATGCCCTGCCCCTCATCAGCACTTTGTGATCTGCTCAGTCTTTGGCAGGTCCCAGGAGTGCACCCTTGGATGGCCTACATGTGTACCAGGCTCATGGTAAGAGGCTGTGACACCAACACGTGCAGCCATTTGTGGATGACTTTGGATAGTGGCACATTTATGCCCAATGTTTTGGTATGCTTGGCACAGAAAATGCCAGTTTTTTAGGCAAAGCTAGCCCTACAGAGTGTTGTCCAAGACCTTTCCTCCCATATTCCATGCCTGTCACAGCAGCAGGCTGCAGGGAGAACCCAGTGGGCAGGAGGTGGTGGCTGTTTCTGTTCACCACTAAAGCCAGAGGGAGCCTGAGGTTAAGCCTGCCCATCTCTAGCTTAACCTTTACAGACACTCCTGTCTGATTTAAAACTGACAAACCCAGCATGCTGAGGACGTTTTTGGAGAAAACCTGGGTGACAGCCTCCGTTTTGTTCTCTGCATGTCTGTAATTGCTTCCAGACACAGGCATGGCACTCCTTGTTGCAGCCTGTTCGGTCAGCATAAAACCACAGTGCCAACATATGCTTAGGTCCTACCTGTCCCCCAGAGTTTTCCAGATGTTACAGACAAGCACTGCTCTAGTTTAGGTCTGTAAGGCTCAAAATCCTTTCTGCAAAGTTTCCTCAAGCATCCCCCTCTTTCTTCTGCTCCTTGCTGCAGATGGCTTTGGCTAGCTCTCTCTCACAGGCAAGGAGGTATCATTTCCTCTCCCTCTGAACTCCTGTCTCCAGAAGTAGATTAAACTGGAAGGAATGAGATTTTTATCCATTTCCAAGACCCCCCCACCACAAAGTACGGGTGAAAAGGCCTCAAGTCATCATGCCACAGTGATGGAGGAGGTAAGCCTTCACAGTGGAGTTGAAGGGAGAGTTGTCCCCACACATGCTGGCAGCTGCAAAACCCCACCACAGATGAAGTAACATCATTTTGCTTTACTCAGCTCTGCCTGGATAACTGATATGTGATACTGGCATCCCTCATCACTGGAGCTAAGAGCAATTTCCGTTCTGCAAGCCAGCTGACCTGCGCTAGGATGAAGTGACCTACACTCCAGGAGTGCACACTTCTCTCATTTTACAGTGGAAGGAGCCTGAAAACCTTCCTTGAAGACCAATATCTGAAATTAGGGCAGGTTATTGTAGGTACGACATGGCAGAGAGGGAACACAGATCCTCAAAGAGCCCGTCCAGCAGTGTCATGTGGCTGTGCGTTCCCTGGAATGTCACATTCCTGACCCTCCCACCAGCAGCTGTATGAAGACTGTTAACTCTCTGCCACGGTAAGCTGCTGGGCTGAGGGATGCTGAACAACATCTGATCCAGTTTAGCATGCTAGAGGTTGGCACAGACGTGTTCTGTCCACAGACCCGATGCTCATAAGAACATACACAGCCAAAAAGCCTTTCCAGATATACAGATTTCTGGTCTTCCATCTATCATCTTTGTGTATTTTAAGGCAGAAACTCTTCCTGAGTCACCTCTCAGCAGGATTTATCTGAAAGCAAGATGTCAAGGACTCGGGTCATGCCCTCCTGGGCAAGTGGAGAGCCCCTTGAGAAGATCATGCCTGTGGCTCTGCTCTCACTCACCTGCTCAGCCAGCACAGCTGCCTTGACTTCCCCACGGGAAGCCTTTCCACAGAAAGGAAAAACTCAGTGCTTGTTTCTGAATCCCACAGTGAGCAAGATAAATCCATATGCTGGAAAAAAAAAAAAAAAGCAGAACTAGAGTGTGCAAGTTTTGCAGGCAGCTTTTGCAGGCACCTGGCATCAGTTACACAACTTTGTTGTGCCTCCAGCTGCTGCCAGAAGTTTTTTGCCATTCCCACATCTGTCCTGGAAGAGGTTGTCTCTCTGCTGTTTGGAGAATGTGTGTACAGGCACAAGCTTGAGAACAGACTTGGACTTTAGGAGCTTCACCTGCTTACTGCATAGGGCTGGCACACAAGGAAATCTCTAAGCCACTTGGCTGTGTTTCTCTTGCACTGAGCCATGGCAGGAGCAGCATGAAGCTGGGCAAATTCAGATAACATCTTCTCAGGGACTCCACTCATACCTAGTGCCAGTGGAACGGCCTACACACACCTTTTCATCCTCTGGTAAGACATAAAACAGGAAAATTATCCTTCCTCTCACCATACCTCCTGTAAGCAAAGGAGTAAGAAGAGCACAGATCCCTGAAGGTCATAGAGAGCAGTTAAATATCATCATAGACTGACAAAGCATTGTATTCAGCTATCCCCACTCTCCCTCCAGAGTTTCTTCTGCTTAGCAGACTGGTCAAACCCACAGTGCTCCTATTTCCCATGGGCATATTCTGCAGCAGTTTTGATTCAGTTGTGAGGTGGGTATGAGCTTCACCCAGTGCCATCATTTGGAAGGTGGGACCGCAGGTTCTGTCCTCTACCCACGATGTGGAGATGTCCTCAGGCAGACAAACCTGTGCACTCACAGAGAGGCAGCAGGAGGATTAGGACAGTTATTTGAAGCCTGAGTTAGTTCTCCTGATGCTGAAGGAGCTAGGATCTAGCTAGCAGAGCATGGTGTTTTCCTCAGGCAGCAGAGCAGGCTGTATTTAGATCCCAGAGATCTGGGTTCTTTTGATTCTTCTTGCAAGTTGTATCAAATACTTTGCAACTTATTTCATAAGGTACTTGTGGGAACAGAATCTGAGATGCTGCATCTCTCCCTGAAACTAACGTGATCCTACTATAGTGGGAGTTTGGGGGATTAGTAGCACTTAATTACGCAGTTCTTTGAGTAGTATAAATCTTCCTCAGAAACAGGTTGGAAGAGTCACAAGTTAATGACAAATATTTGTTCTCTTTAATTGTGTATACCAAGGGAGAAGAGCCCAGCTCCCTCCAGCTTTCTTCCTTCATCACTCTGACAGCTTTAACACCACCTGCTCTTAGAGCAAAGTGGGCACAGAAATAAAACCCATGCTGATTTCTGGACCGGGCAACACAGGCTTGTAATGTAAGAACATGCACTTTATTTATAAGTGTCAGTGAGAAACTTGGGCACACCTTGCTGCAGATGGAGTGATGGACTTCTCTTGTAATAAAGAAGTATCAATATGTTTGTTGATATAAACCTGTGATTTAACAAAGTTTGATAGTAAATGTGACAGTTGTTTAACAAGATTTGCTGGCAAGGGCTTGTTTGCAGTATAGGAAAAAGACAGACAAAACAGTCAAGAAGACTATCCCACTGAATCATGAGGTTCAGAAAGGACCCTCTTGCATTCTGAACTACTATTTTGGGTGGAGTTTACGTGTGGCTGGATCCAGACTTAGTCCCAGACTTGGTCAATGATTTATGTCTAAAGAATTATGTGCACAATAAACCCTTTTCATCACTTAGCTAAGACTTTAGTTAGTTCAGAAGAGCTACCAAAAAAAAAAAAATTAAAAAAAAAAAAAATCTGGTCCTTCCTCCAGGCTGCCTTTCCTGTACATCACTGTTATTCACTGTTATTCTACCACCCTTCCTCCAGGACCCCATCCCTCACAAGCCTTTGGCTGAAATTCCCTGGGAGCCAGGACTAGCCTCACAGGCTCCCACTGCTTCACTTCACTCCTCAGCTGTCAAGGACCTTGAGCACTCTCCTCTGCCTCCCAGGCTCTCCAAAAATGGTTCCTACTCCCCAGCAGCTCTTCTCCTCCTTGTCCTCCTCCTCCTCATCATGTGTTCACCCCTCTCCTTCATCTGTGAAGGCAGATTAAGCCTATATCTTCTCTGAGCAAAGCCTAAAAGTGCTGGATCATCCTGCCCTTCTCTGGTTTGTTTCCATTAAGTAATCAGACAAGAAGTTTCTGCTCTTCTTGTGTAGCTCTCAGATTATGAAAAAACAGTTTCAACACAGTAAATCGTTGTTGTAACACTTCACAGTGAGGACACTGGAAGGACTGACCGGCTGGCTGGTCTTACCCTGCAAGGCATGGTCAGAGTGTTCACCAGCAAATGGAGTAAGATGCATTTAAAGGCACAGCTCTGGGGCTTCTGATCAAAACCCCATGGTCCAGAGAGGTGACCAGACAACAGTAAGTACCAGACCCCAGGCTTTCAGGGACCTATGGTGGCAGGGAAATGGTGTGAAAAGAAACCCAGAGGCTGCTTTTCAATAGCAGTTTCATCATGCTGAGTGCCACTAGTGCTGTCAAGTAGTGTGCATCTCCCAGTGCTGCCTGCTGTGCTCAGATGGAAGGGAGGGTGTTGTGTGGCCACGCTGGGACCTCCCACAGCAGCACCTGGCTGGTGTAGTCACATCTCCATGACTCACATCCCCATCCCGGGGTGTCCTACAGCAACCTTCATATGTGGGACTGGGCTTGTCATTTACACCCTCTGTGTCTGGGGGGGTGTTGTGGTTTGAGAGTTTGCTTTGTGCCTTTTTTCTTGTTTTTCTTTTTGGACTGGTGAATGAGCAGTTCATTATGCTGTAACTATGATGTAACTAACATCTACAACCCTGTTTCACCAAGACAGACATGGATTATGAGTACTCTCATTCGAGCTTATACATGCTTAGTCTGTGTTATAATGGGGTCCTGATCCACATGAGGGGCTTCAGTGAGCTGCTGCAATGTGAATGATAATAGTCACAGCTGCTGTATAAGGTTCAGAAAAGATTTATGTCTTTGAAAGATCAGGATTGATGCTGCTTCTGTACAGAGAATAAAAAACACATGTAATTTTTTTCCTCATTTGTTCATTAACTTACATTTGTTTATGTTTATGCTCTGTGTAAGTAAAACTGATCAAAACTCATGAAAACACCATGAATATAATATAGATACTGTTGTGCATATTTAATGTTTAAACCTTTGAGTATTGGTATGAGAATTTGGCCCCTTTTTTTAATGACCATTTTTGTAAGGCCAGACTTGAAAAATCTGTGATTCATAAAACTCTTAACAGCTAAATTATTACATTTTCCTACCAAAACAAAAAACCAAAACAAAACAACAAAAAAACAACCAACAAACAAACAACAACAACAACAAACAACAGAAAAAGAGAAAGAGCTTCACTGGATGCCCTTTGAGAGATCAAACTCGACTGTTGTTACCATTGTCTTAGAAGGCAGAGCAACTCTGCCAGGATTAATTTTTTATGTGTTAGGTAGAAAGGGATAATTAGACTGTGCTTCATACTGATTGTCTGCAGTGGCATTCTAATTAACTAATTGACTACAGAGCTAATAAGATTCAAAATTAATTTTTACATTTGAATTTGGCCAGACCTGTTCTAAGAACCATGAATACAGATTGGCCAGAAGCTTTCTTTTGATACCAATCAGACGGCTATTTTGGAAATAGTTGTATTATCACCACTGTAGCTATTTTGCAATGGCTTTTGCCTCTACCTGGTGGCTGGAAGATGAATTGCATGATTCCCAGTTTTTCTTTGTTTGGGGGCAGGCAGTATTTTTGGATAAGAATATATATATAAATATGAAAAGCACTCTAAGCTGCCACTACCCAGGGACTCCACTTATTTTGCCCATTCCACAGTCAGGTCAATATGCTATTGGAAAGGATTGATTGTGTGGATATATGAATATGATTTATTCCTCACAGTATCAGCAGTCATTACGCACATATCTGTATGATTTCTTTGAAAGCATTGGCAAGCTGGTGTCAAGAGACAAGCAAAGGCAACAGATACAGTCCATTCAATTTTCAAAAGGCATTGGGGAAATCCTTCAACAGTAGCTTGTAAAGTAGCTGCCATGGATTAAGAGAGAATGTCTTCATGTGAGCAAGCATTTGGCAAAAACCAGGAATACACCAGCATTATTCATAGGGAAGGGGAGTCCCAGCTGGAGTCCTACACTGACATATGCTGCAACTGCTCTGAGCAACCAGCTTCTATAAAATCTGCAAAAGAAGGTGAATAATAGACCTTCTGGGAAATGGGTAAAGTCAGTCAACTGTACGTAGCAGTCCAAAGGAATAAGTACAAAAGTTACTTCAGTAGTTGCAGAAGGGTTTCAGAAAACACAGAAATTGGACAGTAAAATGACAGGTGAAATTTGCAGATAAAAGAGAGAAGTTTAAATCAAACCTGTTAGCAAATCCAGTTCTAACTTCCAATATGCAGAGATAAAACCTGAACAAGGTATTGCAAATCAAAACATGATTCATGGTTCTGGGCTCCCATTTCGAGGCAAGTATAATGTGAAAATCAGTTACAGAAAAACAATTGCAGCCTTCAAACATGAATATAAACAATTGAGAGTGGACTGTGATGGCTGCACATGGAGTCTTCAGCAGGGTGGAGAAAAGGAGCAGAGGGCATTGTCTGAGGGTATTTGAGACCCCAAGCAGGTGGCAGACGCTGCAGGGAGGGAAGGGGAAGGTTTCTCACACAACATGTGCTGAAGCTTCACAGCAGTTTGTGGGAGGATGCCAAAGTTTACACAGTTCAGAAAACAATCAGCCAAATTTGCAGAAGAAAAATCCATTTGGCACTATTAAAAATTAAGGTGTTATTTCTGGTCAGGAAGTCTTTGGACCACAAATAGCTGCAGTCTGCAAGCACTTTTGTGAAGCAGCAGCAACTGCGCTATGTCTCCTATCATTCTGCCTGCAGGGTCTGTTTCTGGTCACTGCCAGAGACAGGGTAACCAGACAGAAAGCCCTTTGGTCTGCTTGTTTTTGGGTTTTATGCATCACTCATATCCAGTACCCTCCACATTTGAGGAAAAACACCAAAGGCTACTAAGCACTTGCTGAAGCATGCATCATCTCCCACTAGATGACATTTCAAACCTGAGCAGGAGCCGTTTATCTGTAGGGTCCATAATAGAATGGAAACATCTAGCCTCAGTTAAATGAGAAAGAGGGCTAAAATCTTTTCATTATTAAGTCCATAGTGTACAACAAGTGCTACACTAAGAAATGACAACAAATACCTGTAATATGTGTACTTAAGCAGTCTGTATAGCATACATAGCTTACCTTAATTCTGGAATACTCTTGGGAGCTTCACTTTGCAAAAGCAGTGTTTTGTGTGGTTTTGTGCGAATAATTAATATTATTAATCATTTATAAAATCAACAATAGTTTGCATTTTTACTGTACATTTGTACATTTTGAGATGACTTTCCTTTATCAGACCCAGTGTGGCTCAGACTGTTTGCTCTGTTCCTGTAAGTGTAGCCAAAGCCTGGGCCAGACATGGACACTGACCTGTTGGAGGGTCCTGTCTGCCTGCATCCTTCAGTCAGACTGTGTCTCAGCACTGCAACTCTGAACACAGTCCATGGTGGGCACCGGTGCTTGGTGGGCTCAGCCCAAGAGGTGCTGAGCACGCTCTGCCATGGCCACCCCACCTGCAAGCATGGTCTTCACTGCGTGGCCAGCCCCTGGCAGCATCAAGAGGAAGAAAACAGGTCTGTATGGCTTTCAGATAAGCCTATGGGCATCAGGTAAACCCTTGCAATGACACTGTTAGTTATGGCAATACAGGGGCAATACAACCAAGCAAGGAAACTGGGTTCAGACCTGCCAGCAGACATCATGTCAGCTGTGACTATCACATCCCAGTGTATCTTAATTAGCAGAAGAGTCAACAGATAATACAAAGATCTAAATGAACACCACTGTTTCGTTTAGAACTCTGTGTGTTTGATCTGCCACCTGCTTCTGATCGGCCACTGCAGTGCTGCAAGCTCATGCCCCAAAGCAGTTCCATTTGCCAGGATTCAGACTCCAAGGCAGAGGGAAAACCACAGAAAAATGCTTGATTAGGAGCTATGTTTCTCATATCACTCTGCTATCGCTTTCACACGTCCAAAGGAAACTTCCATATCTAGGTGATGAAGTACAGAGACAGGGCTGATACTGGGCAGCTCTTCTGGCACTTCCAGGTTGCACTAGATAGGTGTTGCAGGAGGACGGGAATGGCTTGGCACAGGTTGACTATGACCATCATGAGAAGTTCAGTACCAGATAGGAAGCCTGCCAGCCTATGAGATTATTGTGATTTTGCACTTTACAGTCGCTTTCTACTACAGCTTTATGTCTCATTAAGTCCTAAGAGAGATTAGTTTCAAATGGAACCAGAAGAGAGGAAACACTAACTGGTGTTCCCTCCTGGCAGTCTCATCCCTCTCTTCTGTTCCACCTAGTAATTTACCTCACTCTGTCTTCCTTGCCCTGTTTTATCCCACTCTTTTTCCACTCTTCAGTGTTCTGTTTTGAACCACAGAATGGTTGAGGTTAGTAGTGACATCTGGAGGTATCTGGTCCAAGCCCCTGTTCAAAAGGAGCCATCTACAGTTGGTTGTCCAGACCCATGGCCAGACAGCCTTTGAGTACCTCCAAGGATGGAGATTCCACAAACAGCCTGGGCAGCCTTTGCCAGTGCTCAGTCACCCTCATAGTGAAAAGGTGTTTCCTTGATTTTCATAGAGAACCTGCTTCAGTTTGTGCCCATTGCCTCTGGTCCTGTCACTGGGCACCACTGAGAACAGCCTGGGCCCACCCTCTACTTGCTCCCTTCAGGTATCTGTATACATTGATGAGATCCCTCTGAGCTTTCTCTTCTCCAGGCCAAATGGTCTCAGCTCTCTCAGCCTTTCTTCACAGAAGAGATGCTCCAGCCCTTTCATCATCTCCATGGCCCTTTACCAGGCTGTCTCTAGCTTGTCTATTACTTTCTTGTACTGGGGAATGCAGAACTGGAGCCAACAACACAGCACTGTGGGCTCCCCAGTGCTGAGCAGAGGGGAAGGATCCTCTCCATCCACTTCCTGGCTACACTGCCTAGTGAAACCCAGGAGGACATTAATAGCTTGCTTTGCAGTGAGGGCACATCACTGCCTCTGTAGGCCTGGCCCTGATCCCCATCCTGTCTGTGCACAGTGGGCCAAATTCCACTTTCAGCTATTCCCATTATTTAAGAGAATTTTCTGGATCAGGATGATTTTTGGTCCAGTAGATATGTCAGTATAACAGGGCAGGTAGAGGAGCAGAGATTTTGCTTCCATCATTCATGACAGACAGATTTGGCCAAAAAGACTTGTGCAACCTCATCCAAACCAAACTGCTACTCACCAGAAATAGCAGAGAAAATGAGGAAAAAAACCACTCTTCAAAGTAATGGGCATAAAACCTGATAAAGGGCACATATCCCCACTGTACAGGACCAGGAGAACAGTGCTGCCAAGCTCACCTGAGAAGAGATGTTTCATTGAATGTACTGTAATAGCCACCAAGTTCCTACCTAATGGATTAGCAATGCTGTCCCTTTCTGTATTTTAGAAAAATGCTGCCTTGGGAGTGAACAAACCATGTGATCAAAAGTTACAGTATATGAAAAAGGCAAGGCCTTTCCAAGAGAGCCTTGTCTCCAGGAAGCAATCTTGGTTGTATTATAGTAAAACGCAGACACAGGGCAGTATGTCTTCAGCAGCCTTACTATTCACACATCTCTGGGATCTGCAGAGTATATACAACATGCAGTTGGGTGAGAAAGCAAAGTGAGAATATGAGAAATCCTTCTTCCACACAAGTTGACAAAAGCTTCCCTTCATCCCCTTTCCTAAGAAGCAACCCACTAGCATCCAGTGATATCTGGCCATGAGATGAGAAGTCCTGTATCCCAGCACTATGGCTCTGTGGACTGAGGACTCTTCTCTGCCCTGCTCTATGCTGACAGCATTGTTTGCTAGTTAAAATTTTCAGAATAAGCCTATTTTGAAAACCTTTTTCATCAGTGACAGTGACAGCTGTGGGAGTACTTTTAGTTTCAAGTCTCCCAGCATCCTTGTAGTTCAGAAGATACTTCATTTTTTGCACTATGGATGGAAATGGAGATCACTTTCTAATGCTGTAGCTATGCTCTCTGGATGAGTAGAAGAGACTTCACCCATGGTCTGCAAAACCCAAGGACACCCTGCATTTCTCTAACATGACATGGCAGAAAGTGCAACTAACTGTAGAAGACAGCAGCTAGGGGTGATTATGCACATTCCAATAGGAATGGTTAGAGACACTCACAGGGGTCTTTTTTCACCCAAAAATGTTTTTAGTGCCCCTGAGGACAATGAAGATGGCATTTATAGCTGTAGGTCAGGTCAGGAATCACAGAATTGTCCAGGTTGAAAGAGACCTTTTGGATCATCAAGTCTGACCAACTCAGCACTACCACTGTAACCTCTAACCCACTGAGGAGAAGCAGGCAGGGTGGTCACAGTGCTGTTTTGGCTCTGCAGAGTCCCATGGAACTGTTGCTGTAGCATGAGTGATGGTGGGATTTGAAACCAAAGCTACTCTGTGGAAACCACCTTGTGTGACTCTTGTTCCTCTGAGGACTCTGAGACCCATGTCTATTGGTACAGGAAAAATCAGCCTGGCAGCAGTGGCAGAGATGGAGTACATGCCTGACAGCCTAATGAGCTTCCCATTCCACAGCCTGTATAACCAGTGATTATTTTTGTCCTTTTTTTTCAATACAGCTTTCAGGCTAGAATATCTGAAGAAAAGAGTGTTTTGGGGAATGCCAGATAGAACAAGAAATGACCCCTGGCTGCACCTGAGCAGGAAATGGGTCCCTTGTATCTACACAGCACACCCTCCCACAGCCTCTGCGGTGCTGCCAGTGAGGCTGCTGTGTGCTGAGGGGCTCCAGCTGCTGCAAATAGGCTTCACCAATTTTACTTAAAAAGTAGAATTTGGACCATTTCCCAGATTATAATTACCTATATATAAATATAATGATAATTACGCTACCTAACAGAGACCTCAGTGCACAAAGCTGACAAGTGATGACAACTAAATTCATTAAGAGTGCAAATGCTCTTCCTCTCTTTTATGAAACAACATTGAGTGATCTCTGAAGAAATTCAGCAACCAGAGACGTATTCTGTTAATGAGTGGTGAGCCTGGTGAAAGCCGCTGGAGAGACAGGACAATGACCCCACCCCCTCCCATAGAAGAGCCTTGATGATCAGGAGCTAGCAGAAAAGAGAACAGCTAAAATACTGGATTTTGAAAATACCATATGTTTTATGCATTTGGAATGAAACCTGCCTTTTGCTTTTTTTTGGACTGGGAAATAAACCAGGACAGGGACCATTCTTCGGCACAGAGGCCAACTGGTACAGCATGTCTTTCTCCCAGAGAGCAGCTCTTTTACCTTTTCCAACACACACAGGGTAACTTCAATGAAATTTTTCACCAGGCATAGTCCCAAGGGCTGTGCTAAGCACAGCCTGGCATGGGCTGACCAAGGGGGTGAGCTGGCACAGGGAAAGCTCAGCCTGGGGGCACAAGAGCAGTGCAATGCACCAGTCCTGCACAGCACTCGGACCTGACCCCTCTGAGTGTCTGCAGGAGGACATGGTACTTCTGCATACACATCCTAGAGCCAAAGAGAACTTACACTGGGGCCCACCGCAGTCTTAGTGAGGTTTTTTAAAGTGACTTGGTATATTGGTTTTTCAAACACTTTCTGTTTTTCCACATTCAGAGGTGCCAAGCTGATAAACACTCAGAAATATGTTACAAAATGCATCTATGAGGAAAAAAAATTACTAGTTCTAGACCTCTGGGGAAAAGATGAAAAGACTGTGGTGCACAGTGTGCTTCCAGGCCAGGACTAGAAATCAAGACTGTATCTTTCCATTAAACTCTAGGTATGAAATAAAACTAAGAAAGGCGAGGAAATAGCAATAAGCATAATAACTCATGTGCAAAAAATACAGTGATTAAGAGAGATGTTGAAAGTCTACTTCACCTTCTTTTGCTTAGACAGCCACAAAGCCTCAAACTCTGCTGTTACCCAAACAACCTAATACACTGACTTCATATTCCCACATTAAGCATCTCAGTTAATATTTTTATTTTTCCAGCAGGTCAACTAATCCTCTGCCTGCAAGTGTTTCATTACAGCTGTGTGCTTCCTTCCCTAAAAGTCTGAAATACCTTGCCTTTGAATGTAATTGAATTTCTAGAAAAGTAACAGGTTAGACCCAAATCACAGTACCCTTGCTTTCACTCTGTCTTCATGCCCATCCACCAGAAGCTCTTTGAATACTCTTTGTTGAGCAGTTGAAAAATTTTTCCCTTGATGCTTTTCCTCTACAAATATTGCTGTGTCCAAGGAACCCACGGCAAGCCCTTGAAAAACAGGCTACAAGGTCCTACTGCCAGGAAGGAGCAGAAAAGAAAAGTGACTGGGTGCATAGACATTACAAAAATAGCCAGGACTGTTGAATCTAATGACAGCAAATCTAATCAGCTTCTGGAGAAGAATCTCTTGGTCCTGAGTGAGTGGGCAATATAATGGCAGACAATGCTTGGTGCTGATAAGGACAAAGTAATGGAGATTGGACAAAAAACCGCAATCCTGTCTCTATATAAACACCATAAAGTTCAGAAACTATTAGTTCACTCCAGAAAAAAAAAAATATTTTGGAGACATTAAAATTTCTGGAAAACAATGTTTCAATATGAAATGTGTGTCTAAAGAGTAGAGAGTGTGAAGAAATTACAAGGGGAGAAATTGGAGCAGGCTGGGTTCTAACACAAACACCCTGGCGTAGTCACCGAGGAGCAGTTACTGATGGTGCTGCAAGAACATTATCCCCATACTCCCATGTAAATGCAGAGTGTGCCTACCCTGTGAGTGTAGTGTGCTCCACAGCCAGAAACATCTCTATCAGTACTTGAACTCTGCTACTTAATCTACTAATCTTCTGTGCCATCTCCTTGATCCTAATGGTTTTTGTAGCACCATCAGTAACTGCTCCTTGGTGACTACATTAGTGTTTATAATGTATTGTTAAATCCAGCCCGCTCCAATCTCAATCAGGTCACTTAGTCAAGCTAGAGTGTCTAACAAGTTAGTGGTTCCCTTTCGTACTTTCTCCTTATTAATTAGTTCCCTAATCCCCTGATTAAATAACAGGAGCTGGCAAAGCATGAAAACCTGTCCTACTGCACCTTTATTTTGATGGGCTGACAGCAAACTTTCAGCAAACTCTTGGGTAAAACCACAAGAGCAGATTTTTTAATCTGTTTGTACATCATAAAGTGAGACCCTGTGAGAGAGAAAGGGGAACTCCTGCAAAACAAACAGTAAAAGATGATTCCTAGGAGTTTGGTTTTCACTCAGTACCACTGTTAATGTATAGGAGAGATGTGAAAAGTAAAGAAAATCACATGAATACGTAGACCTGGGCATTCTTGAACTGGATCATTAATATCATATTTTATATACTATTTCTTTACAGTATGTGTTACAGAGCTTGTTATTTTGCAGAACTACATTTCTGATGCATTGGTCTGTACATCACTTTTCTCATAAATAACAATTGAGCCATATTCAGCTTTTATTTGCTCTTGGCCACATGCAATTTTTGGGCATGAAATTTGCTCTTTTATTGGTTTATTTGTCTATTTGCATGTCATAACTAGTGGAGCCTGTAGCTAATGTAAGTGAGGAGGGAAAAAAATACCCAAACCAATTTAGAGTGAGGAAATTCACAGGCAGTGTTTGAGTAGGGTGGAGCTGAGTTCCTTAGGGTAAATTATAAATGGATGGTATGAAGTCTAAGGAAATAAACAAGTTCCAACACCAAATCGCTGCTGTCTCCTCCAAGGATTTTAAAAGCAACAATATGATTCGCTACCACGAATTCACAGAGAGCTCTAAATTGTTTCCTCTCTTTCTGAAAAGAGAAGCTACATACAGCCAAGAAGCCTTGAACATAATTCCTGCAATAAGGATCCCAGCATTTTGAAACCTATTCTTGGCTTTAAGAATAATGAATGTTAGCAATAAAAGTATTTTCTGAAATGTTTCCAAACCCATGCAGTTCCTGCAATAGGTGAAGGATCAAATTTTACCTTATGGAGTTTAAATTAGTTCTTCTATTCCTAAAATAAACTCAGATATAAACTACTTTTGCTCATTTGCCCTTTCTTGGGCTGGACATGGAACAAGATCATATGGGGACTGGAAGCCCAAATGCCTGTTCACAGAACAAATTATCATGCTTCCTTTCTGTAGCGATCAGAGAAATTGTTCAAAATCTTGGGGTTATCCAATTTAAATTCACTAGAATGATACTGTCAGCTCCTGTCCTCAGACTAGTTTGCACACTGTAGTGAGATGAGGTCTCCTGTGAGGGTTCTGGGCAGATGGAGATCCCCTCTGTGGTGCCCTTTGCCAGAGATCCAGGGATGACTGAGCTGGTGGCAGCCAGGGCTCCGACCTGCCTCCTCCCATTGGCAGGAGGGACCTTCAGAAGTGAGAAATTCCTTTTCGTTTGCCCTTTTCTTTTTTAATTAGGCTTTATCTAGGATCACAGAAGACTGATCTCTGCTGATGTGCAGTCCCAGCCAATGAAGAGACTCGACCTTGGGGGTAGGATGTAAAGAGCAACCAGCACAGGTAGTCTAAAAACTAGCAAATTATTTGTTACTTGGTTTTGATTTGGGTTTTTGGTTTTTTTGGGGGGTTGGTTTGGGGGCTTGGGGGGAATTTTTTGTTTGGGGTTTTTTTGGGGTTGGGTTTTTTGGTGTCTAATATGTTGTTGGTTTATTTGAAATCATGGGTAATAAATAATGTTTGCCTCTAAAATCTAGTATTATTTACTTCTAATGTGAGCTACAAAACATCCAGTTTCTTTTCCAAGTGCTAGAAAATTGGAAGGTTGATGAATAAAGTGTGGTTAAAGGCTGCTTTATTGCTGTTTGTGGTTTCTCAGGTTATTTTCTCTATTTTCTCTAAGTGTTACTTTAGCAGGAATAGATCACTGGTGCGTTTGTGAAGTAAATACACGCAGTTATAAACACGTGTTACATGTATCAATTTTTGTTAACCTTATATATAGAGAGATCTTGTACAAGATATAGTTTGTGTTACATGGATGCCTAAATTTTAGGATAATTTTTCTCCTCCCTCAAAGCAAGAGTCTGGTTGGAGGGGTGGGAAACATGCTGCATATCACCTTTCTGCAATACACTTCACAAATCCCATGACAAAAAGTTTTTCACTGCTCTTGCTCTTAAAAAAAAAGAATAAAAAAAAATTGTAACACAGCATTACTGAATATGAATTTTCAAGTCTTTCCTCAAAGTACTGGTTGGCCAAAATGAGCAAAGCTCTGTCTCCTTCCATAGAATCACCTCCTCCACAGGGATGGATGTTACATTGAATCACTTTATTCCCAACATTAAAAATATTATCTGTTCTAGATGCAGGCAACCACAGCTCTGCATTCGTCTTCCTTTGGGCTACAGATCTCTCAGGAGAGTTGCAACTAAGGAATGATTCTTGATCTCTCCCCCTGGTGTGGTAAACTTCATGTTTTAAGAAAATCCATTATAGTTAAATTATTTTATTTTTTTTTAAGCTGAGCACTGAATGGAGCTGGGTAACAAGATTTTTAGCTTCTCAGTTTTGTTTTAAATTCACTTTGGAAAGAAACTTGACATATTTCACTCCTGGACAAGTTGAAACAGAGAATTTTTTGAACTGTGAAATGAATATGTCATCAATTGGTACTAAGGAAACAAAGGGTCAGGTTAAACCTCACCCACTTACATTTTTTTATGGATATTGCTCATCATGGTGATGTCAGTGTGATTTCTTCTATAGAAAAGGGCAGCTTATATCAGAAAATCTGCAGAATCAGACCCAAAGGGAGCATTTGATTTTCACGGAAAGACCAGCCTTCACTAAAAACTTGCCAGTTAAAACGAGAGATGTAATTCTGTTTATTCTCCCCACCTTGAGTTGTCTTTACCAAATGTTCTGTTTCAATGTTGCCTTCTCCAGCTCTTCTGGATGCACAGAAGCAGCAGCAGAAACAGATTCCACCAGCCTTGACTTCTGATGTAGCAACAGCCTCCATTTCCATATGGAGTGATGGGAACGGGCATGAAACATTCCACCACTGAAAAGTGATTTCAGTTGCCAATGTGTTAAATAAGCCATTCTTTTCCCTAGGGCAACGAGTCAGTGTTCAATACTGTATTCACCATTTGGCATTTGAAATCTATTTTTATGGTAAAATAATATGACAAATGGTTAATGCATGAAAGGAACAATAAGGATTATACATTTATTGAGAAAACAGTGAAACATGTCACAACAAGACAAAATTAACTGAAAAAGGCAAGTCATACAAACAGGGAAAAGATAGAGGATTTTGTGTAATCATACATATAATTGGTTTATTCAGAAGCTTTTCCAATATCTTCTTTTCCCAACTCACAGATGTCGTCTCTTACTGCAATAAAATGAAAACAAAAAGAGTTCAAACTGTCTTTTCTTGTAGATCTATTTTATTTCATAAAACCTCTTGAAACATGTACTTGGATGGCGTTTTTGGAAAGCCATAAAAAAAAGAGATTATTTTATAATATTTTTCAAATCCTGGGCATTAAGCATGGCAGCAAGAAAATGCAGAGTGAAGCAAGAAAAGTATGGACTTAAAGTAAGGCTTTGTTATACAGATACAAAGTTAATATCGATTAACCCAGCTGCTGAGTTCCTTGGTTTCTAGAGTATAAAGCAGTTCACTACTTCCACTCAAACTTGATAAAGGAAAGGTTATGTTTAATGTTTTTTTAACCAATTTCTTTCCTATTTCTTCTCATGAGCGATGGTTTTCATCAGAGGATTTGAAAAGCCAAGTAAGCTTCTAAATTCCATTTTACAAAATCTGTACTTGAGTAAAGCTGAATCAGCTAAACATCTTCCAAAACTCCAATTTATAAAGCTCTTTTTCCTCCTGACAGACATATTGGCAATAATCCAGGTGGCTGGTTTTTTTTTCTTTCCCTCGCAGTAATGCAGTTCCGGGGATGAAAGCCGTTGAAAGAATCCGTTTTGTTCAGTCTCCTTCTAAGTCCTGTAGAGCCTGAACTGACAGCAAGAGATCGCTCTAAAAGTTGCCTCGCAGATCCTATCAGTAACAAAGTTTTGCAAAATCCCAGCCGGCACCCTCGGTCTGCTCCTTCCTCTCCGCCTTCCTACACAGAGCTCTTGTACGAGGGATCTCTGTAGGTTATCGGTCTTTGCCACCGATGGTAGGTAGGGTGAGCACTGAAGGCGGCTCTCCCGCATCACCTCCCGCGGCCCTGGCCCGGGAGCACGGGATGCGCTGCCGCGCCCTTCCCGCCGCTCCCACCAGGGGCCACTGCAGCCGCGGGGATGCGGGCGCAGCCCGGGAGCATCGCTGCGGCGCCTACATCGCCCAGGGAAACGTAGCACGACACCAAGTACTGAGCACAAATTCGCAGAATTGACATGTAATCACCAGTGCAACGTTTCCACGCGGGGTTGGGCTTTGTTTCTTCCCAAGGAAGTTTGCATCCTGTTTATCGTGACTGGCAGTTGCCCCAAAGAAATCTTTAACTCAAGGCTCCAGATCCTGCCGGCTGCTTTGGGTGCTTCAGAGCGAGGCGTGAGCACGGCAGCAGATCCTGTGCCAGGGTACCCGCAGCCCTGCCTCAGGCCCCCAAATGATGCTCATTTTGCCGTGCAAAGTAATTTCGCTTTTCTCCAATCCCGCCCCACCCCCATCAGCTAGAATTTAAGAAAATAAAATAAAACTTTCTTTAACTTTGTTCTGGACGGCGGACCCGAGACGACAGGTGGCTGCTGTGTGGGGAAGTGTCCGCCCGCTCCTCCCCGCGGTACCCAGCCCGCGGAGCGCCGGGCGGGGCAGCGGGGCTGCCGCCGGGAAGGGCAGCACAGCACACCCGGCTCCCGGGAAGGGCAGCACAGCCGGCCCCCGGGAAGGGCAGCTCTCCCGGCCCCGGGAAGGGCAGATCCTCCGGCCCCCGGGAAGGGCAGCACAGCACACCCGGCCCCGGGAAGGGCAGATCCCCCGGCCCCCGGGAAGGGCAGCTCTCCCGGCCTCCGGGAAGGGCAGCTCTCCCGGCCACCGAGAGGCGCCGGGCCGGGAGCCCCGCGGGGCCGAACTCGGGCCGGCCCCCGCTGCCGCCGCCCGGGAGGGGCCGGGCGGGGCCGGGAGGAAACCCCGCCCCGGGCAGCGCCCGCCGCGCAGCCAGCGCTGCTGAGCGGAGCCGAGCGGAGCGGAGCCGAGCCGGGAGCCGGGAGGCTGGAGCGGGACGGGACGGGACAGGACGGGACGGACGAGGCGCTCCGCTCCGCTGTGTCGCGCAGCCACCCGGGACCGCGTCGCTCGCGGGCCGGCCCCGCCGCGGGGGGAACCGCGGTGTCTGATTTTCCTTTTTTTCCTTTTTGGCGAAGGAGAGGAGCGGCAGGTTTATGCTAATCGCCCTCTGGGGAGCGGCGGCGGGAGGAGGAGGAGGAGAGGAGCCATTTTGAACTCACTTCAAAGTTTAAGGTGGAAAAGTTGGGGCTCTCCATCCCGCTGCCCGCGGACCGGGACGGGGCGCGGGGCTCGGGGCCGGCGGAGCCCGGGGCGGCGAGGGCGGCGCGGGGGCCGGGGCGGCGGCCGATGGATGCGGGCGGGCGGGCAGCCCGGCGGGTGGATGGATTGTGCGGCAGCCCGCTGCCCGGCCCCGCTGCCCGCTGAGCTCCGGAGATGCCGCGGCTGCTGTCCGCCGCCGCCTGCGTGTCCTGGGCCGCGCTGCTCTGCGCCCTGGCGGCGGCGGGCGGCGGGGACCCGCGGCCGCCCCGCACCGCCCCGCTGCTCCACCTGCCCGCGGGCCGCCCCGCCGCCGCCGAGCCGCCCGCGCTG
>JAWWTY010000037.1:14741526-14817734 GCA_035222235.1 Margarornis squamiger | reverse complement strand
CCAGGGCAGTGGGCACAGCCCCAGGGCTGCCAGAGCTCCAGGAGGGTTTGGATGATGCTCTGGGGCACAGGGTGTGACTCCTGGGGATGGTCCTGTGCAGGGCTGAGGGTTGAACTCTATGATCCTTGTGGGTCCCTCCCAGCTCAGCACATCCTGTTTCAGGTGACCTGAAACCCAACCTGGAACATCCAAGTGTCATGGCAGAGCTCCCCAAGCAGCATTTCACCAAACCAACCTCTCCCTGCAGACAGTGGGCACAGAGGTCCAAAGTCAGCACAAAGGCCTTCACCATGTCCCACCAACAGCTCCTGGGAAAGTGCTCTGGAGGCAGCACCCTTTCATGGAACACGAGGGGCAAAGCCCAGCCCTGAGACAGGAGCTGCTGCTGTCTCCTCAGTTTACAGACAGGGAATGTTTCAGGGAGAATTCCAGGCCAGGGAAGGGCAGAGGGAGGAAGAAGAGGCACAGAGCAAAGTAAGGCCATGTCTGAGGAGCAGTGATCACACACAGCTAAAGGAACAGCCCTGCAGCAGCCACCACTACCTGAGACCCAGACCAGCACTCACAGTCTGCAGAGAGGAGACTGGATGTAGAAATCTTCCCTCTCCACTAACCCAGGCTCAGCACTCTGAATTTCTCTTCCTCTGGCATTTACATACTGTAAAATATTGTTAAAACAAAAAAGTCACTGCTTTGTACAACTTCAGGTCATTAATTGTTTACCCTGGGAACTCAGCAAACACTGTGTGTGTGTTACCAGCACAGACCTTGTGTGGGCTTTGAAATGAACCAATTTGTACCCGGCAGAAGCAACAACTCCAGCCTAAAATCCTTGTGCTTTGTGCTCTTCCCCCTCCCTTGGATCCTGCCAAACATCCTACGTTACTGCAATCCCATCTCAAGTCCCAGCATTGACACGCAGTGTCACTCATCACCTCTTACAGATTCTGCAAATATTATTTTCCCCAGGAAACATTCCCTGGTTTAAATTGTAAATAAGCTGAATCTTTTATCTGTGTTCTTCAAAAGCCAGGAAGTTTTTCAACTCGCTGGAGAAATGAAGATTTTTACACCCCTGTGTGAAAGCACATGAACATGTATTTCCATGCTTCAAATTCACAGCCCATTCCATAATTCCTGCATTGCTTGAAACGTTCCCTCCCAATTACAGACTGACCTTCATGTGCCATTTTCTCTAACGAGTGTAAAATGGAAACTTCTCATCTGTTCCACCTCCACTTTTCTAAATACTTGTTGGTGTGTGCACAAGGCCACTAGACCTGCACACCACAGCACAAAGGACACCACACCACCTGATGCATCCAGTTCCAGCCTCCTTCTTCCTCTCCATAATGGAAGGGGAAAACTTCTTCCCTTTTCCCTCTCCAGCACAAGACTGGGACTTTATAAATTTACATTGGTGTGACTTAAATGCTTTACTTGACAATTTTATAAAGGGGCACAAAGCATTAAAAACTGGAAATGAACATGGGGGAGCCGAGGTCTTTCACTGCTCTTTCAGCTCTGGGGATCCTGTTTCCAATTGTGCCTGAAGAGACCCCAGTAAAGCATTTTTGTTCTTTTCAATAATAAATCCACTGTGCAATTCAGTGCAACTGACACTTCTCATGTGAGGGAGATCCCCACCCCAGCCTGCAGACCTGCCTCTGTAGAAGTCCTCTCTCAGGGTTTCTGCTGCTTTTCCAGGATGGATAAAGTTCATGGCTCTTCCCTGGGGTGAGTCCCAACATCTGCACAAAATGATTAAAAGTCACATGGCAGGAATTTAAAAATATTTTTTAAGGACTAACCATCTAAAGATTTTCTTATAAAAACATCAAATTTATACACTAAAGCCAAGAAGTAGCTGAATTCTATAATATCTGTTCTAACCTTTAAGACATCTACAATTTACCACCTTCCCCATTCCACCATGACATGGCCATTGCACTAATAAAGCACTGATACACTACAGCACTGCCACATCACAGCACTTTGAAAACCATGTAATTATTGTTTGAAAAGGATGCCCTGGCTCCTTCTCAGAATCACAACAAACTCCTCAGTGTGCTGTAAGAAAGCACCCAGTGCCCCCAAACCTCCTGTCCTGTGTGCAGCCAAAAGGATGAGTCCCCAGCAGGGCTGAAGGTTGGGAAGACAGTTCAGGTGCTCAACTGCCCAAAACAGACACAACTAGCAAGTTTTGACTGGAAAGCAGCAGAGAATCCACAGAAGAGTGAGTTGTCACTTCTGCACCCATTGCTTGAGCACTGATGGGGTGTGCAATGAGCATGGTAACCTTGGGATCACTCCTAATTTCTGTTTTCCTTGATGCAGAGACACAGCTCAAATCAGCACTAACAGAAGTTACATGGATACATGAAGAAAAAGCCCCAAATATATTCCCATTACAGCTCTTTCCCGTTAAAACTCAATGACTTGTTTTGTCAGGAACATTCATGGAGCATTCCTGGACAGTATCACTGCCAGAGTTAAGGACAGAGCAAATGAACCCTTTGAGGCAACAGCTGGGAGTTCATCCAGTCACATTTAAACAACCCCAGGCTGCTCAAGGATCTCCCATCATCCATCCATCCGTCCATCCATCCATCCATCCATCCCTCCCTCCCCTGTACACGATGACAGCAGGACCAGTGGCTGTTGTAGCTCAGATCAGGACAGTGCAGTGCACTAGAAGAATGATCAAAATTACATGTAAGTAATTAATAATAATGGCAGCACTTCTTGCTTTCTGCTTTAACAATGAATTAGAGCTGCCCAAAGCAGAAATCCAGTCAGTGATTACCAACAATGTCATGTCAAAGGCTCAAGCAGGTTCTTAAAACTGCCCCGCTTCTCCTGATCACAAGTTAAGAGTTTACATTTATAAAAATACGGTGTTTCAAGTAAGAAACAGTCAAGCTCTTCACAAGCATGTTCATTCCCATCAGTGGGATGCAGTGAACACGAGCCCTTCACCTGTATTGGCAGCTCCACCCACACAAAATGCAGGGGATGGAAAAGTGGGAGTGGGAGCAGAACTCAGGTGCACTCTGAGAACTTACCTTTCTGATGGATCACCTGGAATTCTGTCCCCTTTCCAGCCCACACCCCTGTGACTGGCACCACAAACACCACAAACAGTTGCTGTGCTAAGAGTCACATTCCACAGCAGTGACTGTTTCCTCGGGGAATGGCTGCAAAGCTGAAGAGCTGTTGTGACAGGAGACCCAGTTCTATTCACAAAGATAAATTCTTTATTTAGTAAGAATTATCTACACACAGCTGAAGGACAAGAGTCGGGGTACGGAGTCTTCCAGCAGAAGGGTTACACAGTCTGATCTCAACCAAGCTTTCTGTGTTGTTCTGTCACCTTCCTGGACAATGTCAATTTTACATTTCCATTCTGAGAAGAAACTTGAACACCATTTAAAATCTCAGTGTTGAGAGATGTAGGTAACTAATACTCCATGAAACAGAATAGCTGAGATAACCTGAGGGATCATCTGCAAGGGGCAAACTGGGAACATCCAGTTGGAAAAAGCACAACCACCTCCCCACAAATCACTCACTAAGTTTTCTAACTTGGAGGTTAAAAGAGCCAAAATGTTGTCTGTTGTGACACACATCTTGTGTCTAATAAGTTCTCACGTGGCCATTCGAATTGAATTCTGTAAGTTGACAGATCACTCCACACTGCAAGAAGCAGCCCCTTTTTAATGTCCATTTCCCACAAACACATTTCCTATAAAAACAGAAGATGAAGGAAAAAAAAAATTATATGGCTTTTCCACGCTCAAATTGCAGACAAAGATTTTATAATGGGAGTAGATGACTTGAATTTTGAAAACCAACCAGCTACAAGCCCAGAATATGAAAGGCTGCTATTTAAAAAATGATGTTCCAGTTTACAGCAGAGCAGAATTACCAAGATCCACAGAGGCTGGGAGAGAGCTCCAAAATCAATCTGTTTTCTGTGAGAACTGTAAGGCTTTTCCAAGAGATGCCATGCAGGCTGTCCCAAGGCTCAGTGTGCTACAGTGAGTCTCTCCAAAGCCATGACTTTCCCATCCAGCATTTCAGGCATCTGCTTCAGTGGTGACACTTTGGAGTCACAGCACAGGAATAAAAATAAAAAATAGAAATAAAATTAAACAAAAAAAGAGAGCACAAGTTTGACTTTGTAGCAGACAGGAGACTCACCAAGTGTTGCTGCTGCTTCTCCCCAGCAATTCACTCCAACACAGCCACCACCAAGCCAGGAATGCTCGTCCAGCAACTCCACCACATGGGAAGTTTCCAGCCATCTCCAGAAACTCGCTGCAGTTCTTTAAAAAACACATTCTACCCTATGACCAGCCTCTTGCTTTAGGAAATGCCTTTGTTTGGAGTTCCCTCCTGTCATTCCATTTGGTTAAAACTGGGCAGAGCTGCAGCACATCCACTGGCATCAAAAGGGTGGCAGAGACAGGTCATGGCCTCGGAGCTCCATCAAACCCGTACACATTTGAACAAATATTGATCATTCCTGGCATTTACCACCTGAAAACAGTTCTCATTCCAGACCTGCAATGCCCAAGACTCTCAGAGTCCTTGCAAAGCCCGTTCCCAGTGATAAAATCCAGCTGAGATAGGCCCCTCACAAACCCAAACTTGGCATTAAAACAGCTTTTGGTTCTGGACATCTCACAAATGATTCCTGATTCTGTGTGTTCTGTTGGGATGTCCAGGCCCTGCAATATGGAAAACTGTTTGCTGAGAAAAACCCTTTACCCTCCATCTTTCTGATCAGAAATATTTCTAATCCTTGTGCCAAAGGAAAAAAATCCTAGGACTGAAATATTCCTATTTACTGCCTTTGCCTGTTCCCCGCTGCATGAAGAGCAGAGAGATTAGTTAATTCCAAAAAGAAGCTCCCGTGGGGCAGGGAGGGAAGACACATAGTTTGGGTTTTGTCATGATACAGGAAAGGGAGATGCCTCACAAAGGGACTGTTCAATAAACTTCTGCTGTTTCTGACATAAATGTACCTTTCCAGTCCCCTCACTGCCATCAGCATCCAAACCAGGAGGCAATTAGGGAAAATAAAGGGAAGGTCATAAGCTGGAATTCTGCAGTGCCAGTACATTAACAGGACTTCACTTCTGCACTCCAAGGAAGAAAATTAAAGGACACTTTTAAAATAGTTTCTAACTGGAGATTGATGCCAGGTTGGGTTTTTTCACCCATTATTTTAAAAGAAAGAAAATTAATAACTAGCAAAGGTTTCATTCCTTTTAAGTTACTGTTCCTATATTTAGTTGCAGGGGAGGGTATAACACAAAATAATAAATGCTATTTGCAATTAAATTTCCAGAAGCACCAAATTCAGCCCTTCCCTAGTGCCCACACTGAGAAGTCTTGCATCTGATTTACAAACATAATTACATCAGTGTAATTATACTGGTGTAATTCCCAGAAATAACAGTTATTTTTCAACATCCAAGAGAAAGATCTTAATTCTTAAATTCAACATGAAGAATGACACCAGAATAGCTTGTGCTAAATAGAGATGGTGAATTTCCCTGAAGAGACAAGGCCTAAAAATACAATCCTGTAGTGCTGGGCTGACCCTGGCTGGACACTGGGTGCCCACCAAACCCACTCCATCCCTGCCCTCCTCAGCTGGGCAGAGGAGAGAAAATAAAAGGCAACGCTCATGGGTTGAGCTGAGGACAGGGAGAGATCACTCAGCAATTCCTGTCATGGGCAAAAGACTCGACTTGGGGAAATTCATTTAATTTACTGCCAATTAGAAGTCTGAGTAGGGTAATGAGAAAATGAAACCAAATCTTAAAACACCTTCCCCCCTTCCCTCCCTTCTTCCTGGGCTCAACTTCCCTCCTAAATCCTCCACCTCATTCCAAGTGGTGCAGGGGGACAGGGAACTGGGGCTGTGGTCACTTCACCACGTTGTCTCTGCCACTTCTTCCCCCTCACTCTCTTCCCTTGCTCCAGCACCCTTCCCACGTGCCTGCTATCCATGGGATCAGTCCTTCAGGCCTAGCCTGCTCCAGGGGGTGTCTTCCATGGGATCACAGGTCCTGCCAGCACACCTGCTCCAGAACATGTCCTGCCAGGACCCTGCTCCAGCATGGGCTTCCCAAAACGGCACAGCCTCCTCTGGGCACATCCCCCTGCTCCAGCACAGGGTCCTCCAAGGGCTGCAGGGAGATCTGCTCCCCAGAGGGCCCCACAGGCTGCAGGGGAATCTCAGCTCTGGCACCTGAGCTCCTCCTGCCTCTCCCTCCCTGATCTGGTGCCTGCAGGGCTGTGGCTCTCACACATTCCCACTCCTCTCTGGCTGCAGCTGCTCTTACACTCCCCAGCTCTTTCCTGCCTTCCCAAACATGTTATCCCGTCCCTGGGGAGCTCAGACTTGGCCAGCAGTGGGTCCATCCTGGAGCCATCTGGTATTGGCTCTGTTGGACACAGGGGAAGCTTCTGGAACCTTCTCAGAGAAGCCACCCCTGCAGCCCCCCCAAAGCTGATACACCCGCAGTGTCCTGCAGATCCCCAACACTGAGGTTTCCTGCCACTGGAGAAGTTTTGGCTGTTGAAATGAGGAGATTGTTACAGCAATGCTTTCAGCATTCTCCAGGTCATTTTCTCACACATTAATGAGATAATAGAAATTTATGGAAGTCTTTATTGAATCTTAATTGCTCCCTAAGACCGTGACTGCACTAGAAAAAGTGACTGCATTCTGCTTCGACTACGACAGCAGATGCTGAGGATACAGAATCCTGAACTTGGGTTTTTGCATTCTGCACTTAAAAGTACTGTTAGTTTTCCTTCAGAATGATACCAATCCATTTCCTGATAGTGCAGTACAAAAGGTGCTTCTGAAGGGTGAGATGGAGAATTCCAATAGTTAGTTTGCTACTAGAAGCCTCTAATATTTTGTTGAGCCTTTTCTTATTTTTTTATGAGGAAGAGCATTTTAAACCAGACCACCAGAGAGGAATTTAAATGGCATCTTCCTCACTAGCAAATGAGTTCAAATTAGCCCAATTACAACTAAAACATGACATATTTATCAGCCATTAATGATGAGAAATAATGTAAATCAAGGACAAATCTGTTTACAATTTAATAATCCACATCAAGCGACTACCAGGAGAATTTACCAATACCTAAAAATTGCCATAAATTGCACTCTTAGTTGGGAAGTTTAAAGTTTTTTTGAAAAGCCCAGCTCTTGCAGATGCCACTGAATATTACAGATTTCTAAAGATGCAAAAATAGAACTCCTTTGGTTGAAATTATGTCCCTCTGTGAAACTGTAAAACCCAAAAACTGCAAAACCCAGAAGTTTTTTGAACGCTGACTTAAAAACAAGAGCTGCATTTCAGTGTATTCCTGTGCATTTTTAACCTGCTATACAAGGCTGATCCAGGATGGCTCTCAGCATGAACAGTTCCCACAACCTTTGACACTATTGATGATTTCTTCTTCTAGCTTCTTCCTTTCCTCCTCCTTGGATGTCTGGCTGCTTCTCTCCTGCCAGTGGGGGCTGTTGTGACTGTGCAGCACTCTGCTGCTCTGCGTGTGCCACATTTCGGAGTACAGGTTGCCGGCACTCGCGAGGAGCTCTGTGTGTGTGCCACGTTCCACAACTTTACCCTGCAAAACAAGGGCAGCAAGTCAGGAATCCATAATCCCAGATCTTTGGGAATATGCCAACACGTGGACCACAATTTCACAGTATGGGTTAGAGCAGTCATTAATGAGAAGGGAAAGACTGAATGCACAGTGCACTCGATAGTGTGTCACACTGAAAACAAGCACCTGTGCTCTTCCCAGGTTTACAGGAATGGGAATGTTGGTGTCTTTTGTCCATCTGGGAAAATTTAGAGCCCACCAGCATGGAAACTTCTACCATCTGAACTGGAACAACTCCTTAAAGTGAACATGGACCTCCATATGAGGAGGAAGGTGCAAAAGCCACATGAATGTACCAAAACAAACGCCTATTTCATTTTGCTAGCTAACAATCACACAGAAGCAGCTAAAAGAAAAGAGCAAACAGAGGGATTTGTATTAGACAAGCAAAGCACATTTAAAATCAAATCCTGATAGTGCAAACTGGGCTTTTATGGGTGCTCTGTAGCTTGTGTCCCCACAATCACCACGCTGAAAATTGTGTGAGCAGTTCAGTTCATGTGGGCTGGGCTCAGGGGAAAGATCATTTATTGACCATCACTGAGGGAACGGGAAGGGAGAGTTGGAGAAGAGAACTCCAAGGGAACTCCAACCCTCCAGAGAGAGAAAAACCAACACTATTCAAAAAACCAGAGTGATCTTTTAACTTTGAGAGACACATTCACTGACTTCAGACTAAACTAATGTATTTGTTCTCCAGCTACTCTTTCTTCTGGTACAGGACAGCATTATACAGACAACTACACAGATTTGATGTTCATTCTAAATTCTGATCCACAATTAAATCCACCTCCTTGTGACAGCTGCTGAAGGACATGCTGGCAAAAAATGGGGGTCTTGGCACTTCGATTAGTAGTGATGCTGGTGGAATCTGAACAAACAGAAATCCCAGCAACAGAACTGCAGAATTCACTTGAAACCTTCAAGTGATTAATCTGGAGTTAGCTGCAGCAGAGACCAAGCTTTTGAATTATGGTGCCTTTTTTAACACCCCTTGACCAATCATCAAACATGCAACTTCTCTGTTGAGCCTCACGGTGTCAAGATCTGTGTCACTGCTATGTTGTTCACTTACTCGGGACTGATTCTGGTTCTACCTCAGCAAAGGTGCTGGGATTGTGATTCTGTGATTGCAATTGCTCAGCAAAAGCAGTGACAGTCCCCCTGTCTCATCCCTGCTCCTGGGGCTTCCTTGTGTGCCTGCTGGGCATGGCATTGCTGCTGGGATGGCAGGAGACACGTTGTGCATCCTTCAGGAAAGGGCTCTTACAGTTCGAGGCTGTGCTTTCATTTCTAGTGTAACAGTTACACTCTACCACAAAACACACTCTTGGTAAACTGTGAAAGGTTGCATGGAAAGCAAAAAGCTGCAGATCGCCTTGTAACACGTTAAAACCCACTTGCAAGATGTTTGAATGTGCAGTTGTATAAAGGATACACCTTAGGAAATGGTTTCCCAGCAAAAGCTGAAAAAACAAAGCAGATCAAAACCAAATAAAAACCTCACGGAGCACTGCAAGTGATTTGTTCCACTACTTCATTCTGAGATTCATATAAAGCTGAGATTTGTGTAGCAAAGATAGTCATGAATGTCACCATTTCATAAGAATTTGTTCTAATTCCCCCTGAAACCACTGAATGTACTGTAGGAATAATTTATTTGCTTTCAGATGTGTATTTTAAGGCACTAAATACACCTGTGATCACAAGCATATAAATAGCAACTGATAAAAATGAATGCAGAGATAAATTTAACATCTATTATCAGCAGATTAGAGCACTGTACTTTCAGCATTATCAGTTAAAAGAGTAATTATGAAGTTATCATAAGGACATTTGTTTATTTTAAATCTCTTGCCAGATATGGGTAATAGAGAAGCAAATCGACTTTGGCCACACTGAGTACGAGGTAACAGCTCAGTGCTGATATTAGCAAACCAAATGTTGAAATTTATTGGGTTTTTTCTTAAAAGAGAAGCCTCCAGAAAGGAAACAATGACATTTTTCTACAGGTACAACAGAGAATGGTGTTCAGATTTATAACATAATAAGGTTGAGCAATCCTGCAACAGTTCTATTTGTGTGGAAACAGAACATGCTGTCCTGCCTCTTTCCACTGAAATCAAAAAATGGATGGATACGAAAAACAGATGTGAAAAATAGACACTCACTAAGCAACGAGAGTGAAGCATAAATTGGGGGAACACATTGGGAAACTTCATCTGACAGAAGCATGCAATAAATTAGACCAAAACCATGCAACAGTGAGCCATAAAAACAACAACATATGAGACAGTCACACGTGCAAGTTTGTGAAGAGAAACATGCAAAAAGCCAAGCTCGGGTTAGAATTTTCCAGCATGGTTCACTTCCAAAGAAAGAACTTCCAGCAGCTTGGTGGGAGCGTGAGAACTCAGAGTGGACACAGAGAATTCCTTAACCCAAATGCTGACAGGATGGGAAAGTCCCAGAGCAGCAGCAGGGGATGCCCTCACCTGATCCAGCACGATGATCTCATCTGCATCCACCACCGTAGACAACCTGTGAGCAATGAAAATCGACGTGCGGTGCTTCACCATGTCCCTCATGGCTTTGAGGATGTTCTGCAAGAGTGGAACACAGACAGACTCTTACACGCTCCTGGGGGGCATGAGGAGAAATGAAATGCTGCTGGAAATAGGCAAATTACTGCAAACAAGTTTTGAGAAATGCCTCTGGTACTGCTGCAGCTGCGTAATAACAAACAGCCACAAGTATCTACCAACAGACGAGTCCCAAGCATGACATATCTGTGCTTCTGACAAAGCCTCAAACTGCAAAAAAACCAGCTTGTATTCCCAGAAACACACAGCTATGCCAAGGGACAAAGGAAGAGAAGTGTCACTAGATTTCAGCAAAAACTTCCCCATGGAGCCACGGTACACAAGCAACAAACAGCAGCAAAGCATCTGAAAACAGTAACTCATCATCATCATGAAAGTTAAAGAAAGAAATCCCTCTCCATTTCATGCCAATGTGGAACATAAAGCAATTCTGGGAATTATTTATCTATGGAGTGCTTCCTTTATGAGCCCTCTGCCACCTTCCCAAACCACATTCCTCTGCAAGGAGCACTGACTGGGAATTTGTGCCCTCACTACTGGCAGTCAAGTGTCCACTTTATTTCCCTGAAAACTTTTGGGTTTTGCCAGAAAACATTTATTTCCATTCCCAGGCACACTCTTGTGGAATGGGCTCATTTTCATTTGCTGCCTTTCAAGTGCATTTCTGCCCTGAAACTTTCAGCTTTCCTTCTGACTCTTGCCACAGACAGGGCAAAACAAGAGGAAGGAAGAATCCACGTGCTGCTCTGTAGAACTGAGTGTGTTATGGACACTCCTGGCCCACGAGGGAGCTGTGCTACATTTCAGTGCTGGGCTAGATGGATGTACAGTTCACACTCTGATTTCTTTATACCTGGAAAATGAAAGCAATTTAGTGATTGCAGGTCAATAAATTCACTCAATAATCTGCATAAGTGAACACAGCCACAGCTTAGCTCTAGTTTTTGGGGACATTAGTTTGGGAAATTACTGCTGGGGCTGAGTTTTGTGCTTAAGCAAAGATGTTGTTATGAAGCTTGATGGAGTTCCTGCCACAGTGTCACCACATCCACGTCACAGCCCCCCCAGTGAAACAAACACAAATGAACAGCAGCACTGCAGGTCACACCCACCTGACCTGCAGCTCAGAAAGATGCTGCACAACAAACAAGAGGCTTTCTGTCCTGCATTATATGTCACAGTTACTTGTAAGACATTTTTAATGGCTGCTAGATGCCATCTAAACACCTTGAAAAGTGGATGGCAAAGCTTCACACTTCAAGGGCACCTGAGGTATTTGCACCAGTTTCAAGGGATGAATGTGTAAAGGTGAATGGGACCTCCAGAGTGTAAAAGAAAACATCCCAGAGACAGCTGACATCCCTCACTGTGTCCCCAGGCAGACACACTCAGCATCTCTGCTCTGGTCTTCAGGACAATGCCTTAAACACAGGATCTCTTAATAATACCAAGAAAACACTTGACAGCACTTTGGCAAAAACAACAGAATTCTTTCTGAGAGGAAAAGAAGAGGGGGAAAAGCATCAGAGTCAGACACCATTGCACCACTTAAGCTCTAGAATTTTTTATCCCAATTTACCTCTTCTGTAATTGAATCTAAAGATGATGTGGCTTCATCATAGAGAAAAATATGTGGCTCCTTTAACATTGCTCTAGCAATTGCAACTCTTTGCTTTTCTCCACCTGAATGAAGGAAAAGAAGGGGAAAAAAAAGAAGTTAGAATTGTGATACAATAAATTCAAAGCAGACATGACTTCTGAGGGTTGGTTCTTGGGCTTTCTCTTTTTTTAACAGACATCATAGTTACTGCTGACAAAGGTCTGAGATGTTACATAAGCCACCCCACAAGTTCCTGCTCCCTGGTGATTCAAGATTGCTTCTCTTTCTGGAAAAGGACAGAGGATTATTTTGTATCTGCTGTAAGACAAGAGCCTGGCACAGGTAGGTACCAGTGCTGTACAGTTACTCGCTCTGTACATCAGGCAGAATGAGCCCTTTTACCTGGGCCAAGCTCTGCCCCATCCAACCACTCTGCACACACAAATCCTGTTTTCTCTCCCAAACAATCAGTGCTCTGTCCGTGCTGCTGTACTGGATTTCCAGCACCTTGCTCACACATTGTGTCTTTCAGGTAACTTTCCACTCCGCAATGGCAAATTTCACTCAAGAACACAGTTAATATGGTACTGAAAACCACCTTCAGTCTGCAATCTGCAGCCTGTTGGTTTCTAGTGTAACCCAGTTTCAGTCTACTTTCCCTTCCCTCAAAATTCTTACAGCCAATATCTACTCAAGAATAACTCGGGACAACTTTTACAGACAGGAAAACAGGTGCATTTGAGAACTTCAAATCTGCTAAACATTTGGTATGCGACGCAAACACGTCACATTTGTGCACTTGTCCTCCTTTGTTTTACTCAAGGCTTCAAAACATTCCATTTAATACCATTATATCCTTGTTAATGTTCCATGCCTATCAGGAGGCAACATGCTTTCATAAACCATTTACCAGGCTGATGGAAATGCTGCAGTTCACATTTTAGACTGTCTTTGGCAGAACTCAGAGCAATTAGAACTGTACCATTTACTCAGTCTATTTTAATGTGCTCTTCCTCCCTCTCCTTTACAGCATGTTCAGAACTCACAGCTTGACAATGCCCATGTTTGAAAGACATTCTACAACAACAAAATCCCTTACATTTGTAGCACATCCACTTGTTTCTTCCCCATTTACACTCAGGACAGCAGCACATTAAGAGTTGCATTCACTGAGTTGGGGTTTGGCTCTGTCTATCACACATCTATTAGAAAACACTGACATGGATTCTGCTTTGAAAGGCCAAGACAACTTGGTTTTCATTCTCTGCTCTTAACGAATAAATCACTGAGACCATTAGGAACTGCACTAAATGCCACTTCACCATTTAAATTGGTAAACACAAAACAAATCAGGACTTTGTGTTTTCCTTAGACCAGGAGTACAAGAAACCTCAACCAACTTTAAAAAAACCCCTCCAAAATCCAACAAACCAGATGCAGAAATTAATCCAATGCCTTTATAAGAATTTAAGGAGCCATTCTACTATTCAGAAAACTAGAGATTCCAAGCAACAGATGCCATACTGTTAGAGAGCTACTGAAGGAGCTCAAAGATTTTCATTTGCTATTTTCAATCCTTTCAACAACTAAACCATTTCTGAGAGCACTGGCCCGGGACTCCTGTACCCTGACTGCACACATTACTGCAGCTTGGTTACTGCTGTTATTTGCCAACCCTCATCTAATTCTTGTCGAAAACAAGGAACTGAAGCTGCTGTTTCAGTGGCAGATACCCACTCCGAGCTCCTTTTCTGTCCCCAAGGAATTCCATTGTCTTTCTCCTAAGTATTTTACACACTCTTATTTTCTTTAAATACAAAAGCAAAGCAGGAAAAGAACACATATCCACACTTCATTTTCTAAACACGTCTCTGTTGAAACACTGGCAGGTGGATGTTTTGTGGCAGCAAAAAATGAAGGATGGAGTAAAAGCAGAACCCATTTTCAGAAAGGCTCCATTACAGGAGTCTCGAGGTCAGAAGGAAACTGTGACATACCCACACACAGTGCTTCAGATTTGGAATGGGACACAGAATCACGGAATTGCTCAGGTTGGAAAAGCCCTCTAAGATCAGAGTCCAACTGCTCCTTCAGCACTGCCAAGGCCACATCCACATGACTTTTAAATCCCTCCAGAGATGGGGACTCTGCCACTGCCCCGGGCAGCTGTGCCAGGGCTGGACAGCCCTTTGGGTGAAGAAATTCTTCCTAAAATCCAACCTAAATCTCAATATAAGGTTAAGGCTTTGAGTAACCTGATCTAGCCCCTGCTCACAGCAGGTCTAGATGATTTCTAGAAGGTCCCCTCCAACCCAAAGCATCCTATGCTTTTATAAACACCAAGACATTTCAAATCTATTGTTATTCAAACACTCTTTCCAGAAATGACTAGTGCGGGGAGACAGGCAGCACAAGAGAAATCTTTCATCATTATCACCATTCTCAAGTTCTGCCAGTACCTATTTTGAGTCTTCCTATTCCCTCACCCAGATTTGTGCTTCCCACCTTTTAATCCCCTTCTCTGTAGTCCCTTCAGCAGCTGTGCACACAGTCCCTGCACGCACGTGCTGAGGGCAGGCTGCAACCTCTGATCCCTCTCTCAAAGACACCAGGACTCCTGACTGCAGCAGCTGCATAGTAAGAAATACCACACAGGGCTGTCTCTGCAACAGGCAGCACCTCTGCCTGCACCCACTGCACCCCTCAGCTCCTGCCCTTCAGTAGGAACAGGGCCCAAAGGACACATAAAGAAAGGTCTCAATCTTATCCCACTACCCAGCTTATGAGCAAGACCATTTTTACTTAGATGTATCTTCGTGCTTACATCTCATTTCATTTAACAATATCCCCTGAAAACACACTCCTTTAAACAACTTGCAGACTCCAGCTGCCTTACACTGCATATTAATATTTAGACTTTACAGTTGTTTTCTGGACCCCTCACTATGAGGACATTGAGGGGCTGGAGCGTGTCCAGGGAAGGGAACGGAGCTGGGAAGGGGCTGGAGCAGCAGGAGCAGCTGAGGGAGCTGGGGGGGCTCAGCCTGGAGAAAAGGAGGCTCAGTGGGGACCTTCTGGCTCTGCAGCTCCCTGACAGGAAGGGGGAGCTGGAAGGGGTCAAGCTCTGCTCCCAGGGAACAGGGACAGGATGAGAGGAAACGGCCTTGAATTGTGCCAGGGGAGGTTCCATTTGGATATTGGGAACTTTCTTCACAGAAAGAGTGGTTAAGCATTGGAACAGGCTGCCCAGGCAGCAGTGGACTCACCATCCCTGCAAGTGTTCAAAAAACGAGTGGACCTGGCACTTGGCAATATGATTTAGTGAGTGTGGTGGGATTCAGTCAAAGGTTGGCCTTGATGATCTTGGAGGTCTTTTCCAATGTCAGTGATTCAGCAAACCCGACTGAGGCACAAAGCCTGCATGAACTTTGAGGCAGCAGAAGGGACATAAAGCCCTTGTGTGTGCGAGGTCCCACCTGAGAGTTTGAGGCCTCGCTCGCCGACCTGGGTGTCGTAGCCGTTGGGCATCCTGAGGATGGCATCGTGGATCCCTGCCAGCCTGGCCACCGCGTACACCTGCTCCGGGCTGGCCGCGGTGTTGCCGTAGAGCAGGTTGTAATAGATGGTGTTGTGGAACAGAACGGCATCCTGCGTCGGTGCAAAGAACATTTGCAAGAGGAAAGCATGAAAAAACTGCCCCCAAACCAGAAAAGGAATCAACAGAGAATAGCTTATATTTTTCTAGAGAGCCTGAAGGTAAAAGTGTTTGGGGAAACATTTTTTCCCACAAATGGGATTAATAGGTTTTGTGTCCTAAATACATATGTCATGCATACTTTCACTACTTTGCTTACTCATTATGGGTGGTAATCAACTATAAAGCTAAATCACTTAAAGCTGGAGGCATTTTCTCATGGGGAGGCTTAAACACATTTCAAAAATTGGATCTGTATGATAATGCACATAAAAACATAATATTTCCTGGGGAAAAAAAAAGGCATGGTGACTTCTAAAGGAATTAAGGCAACACCATTGCATTAGGATTGACCTTCACTGAACCACAGGACCAGAACACTGAGAATTACTATTGCAATGGACTGTTTGGGGAGAAGGAAACATGGAATACCTGGGGTACAACTCCTATTGCCTTTCTCAGACTTTCCAAACTGACATCTTGGATGTTCTGTCCAGCAACATAAATATTTCCTTTCTGAGGTTCATAGAAACGAAATAATAATCTCACAATTGTGCTTTTCCTGGAATTGAAAAGAAGTGAAGTTAATGTTACATTCTGGTTTGCCTTTTAGAATCTCCAATTGGAATTGATGTCACAACTAAAAATTACAAAAAGCAAACACAAGAAGCACCACTTTAAGAAATGAAATTCTGCATTGATTGGCATATTTAGTCCATTTACCCACCCTGACCCACTACCTCCTACAATGGCCACTTTCTTTCCTGCAGGGACCTCAAAGGACACTCCAGCCAGGACTTTCTGCCCCTCAAGGTATTCGAAATGCACATTATCAAAGGCGACAGCAGCAGTCTGGGGGGTGATCTGCAGGGGGGGAGCCAGCTCTTTGTCCTGTGAAAAGAAGAATTCCACTTTATCTGCTGCCCAGAAAGTATCTCCAGTGGTTCAACAAGCTGAACAGTCCATTTCCCAGCTCAGAAAAAGGCGAACAGCCACTCCACCTCAGACATGTGGGAGATAATTATCATTTGCTGCACAAGTGACATTGGTTTGTTCATCCTTTTCCCCAAAGCAGGTAAAAATTTCTGCTGTGAACACTCTGCCTCACAACTGCTTTTGCAATAGTTCAGCATCATTAATTACCAACAAAAACAAAAAGCAGGAGGTATGAATACTTAAATTAAAAAAATCTCAGTACAAACACGGCTTCCATGAACCAACTTTTGCTTCTCTGCAAGAAAAATACTCAACTGCTATTGCACTTAAAGGGGAAGCAGAACAGCATCCTTGCACATAACTCATCCATGAATACTTAAATTAAACCTGGAAAGTAAGACAGGGGGGTGAAATGATGGCATTGCCACAAACAGCCCTATTAAACACCCAGATACTTTAGGAAAATAAGCTACTACTTACTTTAATTTTGGTATCTACACTGAGAAGTGTAAACAAGGTATTCATATCTATAAGTGCTTGTCTTGTTTCTCTGTATACTGTTCCCAGGAAGTTTAGGGGAAGAGAAAGCTGGAACAGCAATCCATTCACCATTACTAGATCTCCAACAGAAAGGCTGCCTTAAGACAAAATGGATGTGAGAGAATAAGGACACTTGAAGGGTTGTCTTATTAGGAAGTACCAAAAGATTTTAAAAAAATAATCAAGTCAATCAATTCTAGTTTCTTTTACCCCATTTCTAAAAGCATATGTTTAAATAGCAAACAACATCCATTCCCAGATGAGATTTTACATAGGAAGGTGCCTGAAATGAATGGCATTTCACTTTACAAAGACAAATTAGCACTGGAAAATAAGGCAAGCAGCATATAAAACATCAGATTGTACAGTTCTAAGTTCCACAGAAACATATAGGGGCCTAAATAAGTTAGAAGGGGAGCAGCTAATATATGAAAGCACAGATCAGGAAAGACAGTCTTAAGTACCATTACAGACAAATCCAAATGACAGACTTTGTCACAATCAAGAGAACTTTCATACTATAGACTACAGAGCTGCCAAAACACAGAGGGAGAACCTCTGGGCAGCTTAGTATCAAACAGGCTGATCAGGGGAAAACTCAGGATGACACACAGCTAAAGGTAAGTGCCAAGTCAGTTCAGCTGAAACAGGCCCAGAAGGATGATTTAAAGCCATATTTCTACCATGCTGCTTAAAGCTCTCCTAAATTTTCCTAAGAGCAGCCACAAACTGCACCTACTGACTGATCTGTACACAGAGTAACCCTGCCCTGGCACCTCTTAAAAAGGGCAGAGCAAGAAAGACCACATGGTCTGCCCTTCAAACACTTCTGGATGTTAACAGTGTTTAAAATATCATTATTTTTACTCTAAAACCACCTTGTTTTAGCTGAGCCTCACCCCAATACTCTAACTGAATTGTACTTTGTCTTCCTAAACAAGCAGGCTTTGTGTAGTAAATTAGGCTAACATAGATTAAAACCCCTAACATGTGGAAACAATTGCTTGCATAATGTGCCCTTATTAATCTAAGGACGGTGAAGGACACTCTAATAAAACTACTGGAGACAAAGCACATGGGTATACACACTTTGGGGAACAATTCTGAGCCTTGCCAACATGGGAAGGAAGAAGGGCAAAAAGAAAGGGTCTTGGCATGGCAGAAGGTCCACAGAAGTATTTGTATTTTTAAAAGTGTCTTTCACAAGCCTTCAACAGAAACTTCCCAAAGTGACATCTTCTTGGAATCTTTCTCTAACTGCTAAGCTTTTAAAATGTTTTTGATGACATCATACTAGTCATTGCTATATACATATATATAATGGAATTAATAATACTCCAAGAAAGAGAGACAGACAAAACTCTCAAGCAAAAGCTCTCAAGAAAAATCTCTCAAAATAAACATCAACCATAAGTTAGTTAAAATTAGCTCCTCTCTTATAGATGAATGAAGGTAAAGGAGAGCCATTTTTAGCTTACAGAGAGAGGAGTTACCTGCAACAATGCCCTGGCTGGCAAGCACCATGATGGCTGTTAAGCCAACGCTAAATATAGCGCTCTGTCCAAAGTTGAGGAGAGCTAAGGTAGAGGTAGTCTTCAGGGAGGCATTTTCATAGGTCTTCAGGAACTCATCATACCGTTGGGCTTCGTATTTTTCATTATTGAAATACTACAACACACACAAAAAAGGTAAATGTGACAGCCTCAAACGTTATCAGACTGTTTAACTTGTCACAAAATAGAGTATTAACATGCTACATGCACAGAGACACACACAACTCCTCTCCAATGGATTTAACAAACCAGAGAGAAAAGAATCATAGAATATGCTGAGGTGGAAGGATCATCCAGTCCAAGCCCTGGCCTTGCCCAGGACCCCCCAACAATGCCCCCTGTCCCTGAGAGCATTGTTCAAATGCTCCCTGAGCTCTGGCAGCCCTGGGGCTGTGCCCACTGCCCTGGGGTGCCTGGTCAGTGCCCACCACCCTCTGGGGGAAGAACCTTTTCCTGAGATCCAACCCAAACCCCCTCTTCAAGACCAAGTTTACATTTTGCAGAAACTGATGGTCAAGGTGATTCAGTCATGACAAAAACTTCTCACTCTCTATTAGCAAATAGTTTCTTTCAGGCCCCACTAACAACCTCCATGCTCCTCTGTCAATGCCACGCAGTACTCTGCAAATGAATAATGTTTAAAAACACTCTACTGCTCCAAATATGTAGCCCTATAAAAGATGAATCTTATGACTCACTTGCCTAAGGGTGACAGAAGTAAGACAAAGAGCCTGGTAGTAAAGCTTGGCCTCACCTTCACAGTCTCATAATTCAGCAGTGAGTCAATGGCAGCATTACCAGCATCATTATCAGCTTTGTTCATCTCTATCCGAAACTTGGTCCTGCCAAAGGAAGGTTTAAGAGAGTCAGGGGTCAGGCTGAGCTTAGTCCAAGCCCCGTGATGGTGAGGGAGGGCAAGCCTTACCTCCACTGTGTAATCCCTATTGTGAACGCTGCATAGGCTCCCAGAGTCCCCAGGGTGACCAACGCAAACTCGGCACCACATTTGTAATACTGGAATATTTCAAATAAAATTACCAAAAAAAAATCATACTGATTTTCAAAACTTTGCTGTTGTCTCCAGCTAAGCCATCCTAATTTTGAGACAAGGATTCTGATGGTCCCTCCCAACGCAATCCCTGCTCTGAACAACTTAAGGCTAAACAAAGGCATAAACTCAAAAGGAAAGCAGCAAGAAGGATTTAGATAAAAAATCAGAGGTGATGACCAAGAGCTGGTGTATATAATAATACTGCAAAATTATTTTTGCCATTGTAAAACATAAATGCTGCTGATGTTTGTGCTGTTATCACAATTAAGTACTTCTTTCCATGCTTTTTGGTAGATTTTGAAAGCAAGCTGAAGACTGGAAGAAGAAGTAAATGGCCTTGCAAAACAACTTATGAAGTATCTTCTCTGCTTCAGAGCACATGAGGAGAGAAGAGCCCTGAGAAATTAAAGCATGATCTGCAACTTCCAATGGTTATAAAACGCAACCCACCATCAATAGGCATTTTAACTGATGTTGTTACATTCAAACTTCAGTAAGTCCTTCTAAAAAGGGAAATAAACAAAACGAGATTCTTGTTTTTAATTTAGCCTAAGCTATGTAATCAAGATTTAGATTTTAGCACAGAAATGCCCAAAGATCTTGATTTCAAACAGGGGAAGTGTGATTTATAAAAGAAAAGTTTAAAATTGAGCTTATTAAGCAAGAAGGAGAAGCCAATTTTCCAAAAGCTAATTTTCACTTTTAAGTTCTGGAAAGAGCCAATAATCACTCCCTCCTGTGCCATCAACACACTAACACACAACATTCCTGGACATTTCTATTCTGCTTCCTCACTCTTTACCTGGATATATTTGACACTTGTGTGCACAGTTTACTTTTCTGACTTCATTTTCCAAAAATTCTGAAGAAAAACATGAAAAACTACCCACATAAATACAACTGGCTGAAGACAGGCCTTAAATGAGAAAATAATTTTAAGTAAGTTGACTCAAAGTAACTAATCTTTGCAAATTATGGATTGCTCTCCTTTACAGGGGTTGCTTTCACAACCACCTTTGAAATTCCATTATTACTAATACTCAGCAGACTTTGCTAAGAGCAAACCAATGTATTATTCTTCCTGAATGACACAATTCCAACACCCAACATAAAACACTTACCAGAATTCCACTGACCAGAGCCACTTCAAACATCGTAGGTCCCAGATTAAACACCAAAGCGCTGAGGACAAAACTGATGCCCCTGGTGCCCCTGTCAATGGTTTTTGACAGAGCTCCTGTTTGCCTGCTTAGATGGAAGGCCAAATCCAGGTTGTGAAGGTGCAGGAAGACATTCTTGGCTATCCTGCGGATTGAATTCTGAGCTACCTTCCCAAACACTGCATTTCTCGCTTCATTAAACAATGCTGCCCCAGCTCTCGAGATACCATCTGAAAAAGGATGAAAAAGTTTACCAAATGAAAATAATTATATTTTCAACTTCCCTTCATGCATGAAATTACACTAGACTCATTCTTTATATATTTTCCACATTTTTAGTTCAAAGGTAATTTATACTTAATTGGTCCAAGCTTTATGCAATTTTTCATTTACAAACCATTGTGTGCACATTTAAATCAGTTTCTTTTGCAGCTGGTTATGAGAAAGGGCAGGAGTTATAATCAAGAATAATTTCTATAAGCATTATTTCAATTTTTTAATTGGAATACCAGAAGCTAGGTCAGAGAATATTGGGAACAGACATCAACACAGAGTAACTATGAAATGGTTATGATGCTGTGAGGGCTGGAGCCCATCTGGTGTGGAGAGAGGATGGAAGGGCTGAGGGTGTTGACCTGGAGAAGAGAAGGCTCCAGGGAGACCTGAGAGCCCCTTCCAGTGCCTAAAGGGGCTCCAGGAGAGCTGGAGAGGGACTTGGGACAAGGCATGGAGGGACAGGACAAGGGGGAATGGCTTCCTACTGCCAGAGGGCAGGGTTAGATGGGATATTGGGAAGGAATCCTTCTCTGTGAGGGTGGGCAGGCCCTGGCACAGGTTGTCCAGAGAAGCTGTGGCTGCCCCATCCCTGTGAGTGTCCAAGGCCAGGTTGGACAGGGCTTGGAGCAACCTGGGCTAGCAGAAGATGTCCCTGTCTGTGGGAGGGGGTTGGAACAAGATCTTTCAGGTCCCTTCCAACCCAAACCCTGGTGTGATTCCATGAAATAACCACCCACTGTGCCCAGCAGTGCCAAGGTCAGCAGCTGTGCTGCCCCCTCCCTCCCAGCAGGATGTGAACACCCATGCCCAGCTTTGGGAACGCCACTCACAGCCGACGAGAACAGCAGTTGCCAGGGTTGCCACAGTACTCGGTGCATCGCTGAGGTTGAGCACATTTCCAGACACCTGGTTCAGGTTGTCCACTGCATATTTAAACATGAAGGGAACCAATATATTCATGGCCTGCAAGCACCAGAACACCAATTAGTCCATATGCATTAAAACATGTCTGTGTGCATGACTATATTTTGAGAACTTGCTCTACTGTTACATTTAGTCCTTAAACACTTAGTGCAGGTAAGTGGCTCTTTATTTCAAGCACAATATTCTCCACACTGTTAAATCTTTACTGCTGGGACTGCAGGGTTGGTTTGTCTCTCTCACTGTCTCCTTTCAAGTATCGATTTCATCCTAAACAAACTGTACGCTGCCAAGGCAAGTGAACCGGGGCTGAGCTCTCAGGACAGCAGGGCAAGGCCAGGAAGTGAATCAAGGAGCAGACACCGCATGACACACACTCACAGTGCCACTAAATGATGTCGTCATTACAGGCTGTTTGCTCTTTGTGATGCTGACAACATGCAGTACGAACAAGCCCTGTTACAAAGGAAACCACTCACCCACGCACTGCTAACAAGGGGTCATCAAGGTGGATTAAACCAAAGCTCCGCAGGCAAAGAAAATCAGCCGACCCATCCTTTGTCTCTCTGACTGTTAATACTACCTTAGAATTCAATAATGCTTTCCATTTGCAGCATCACTATAAACATTAACTTATTATCTACATCAAGCCGGAGGTTTGGCACAGCAGCACGAAAGACTTTCTGTACAGACTACAAAAGACTACAATTACTTTAAAAATAGGAGTTTTCAAACAAAATTCCAAAGTCACATCCACAGCCTATCACACAGTCTCTCAATGCACGTTTCTGGGAGAGCAGCAAAACCCAGACAACACCTCCTCTGACTGGGGGGTCCCCCTACATGCAAACCCCAAAACAGCTGGATATTTAAACACACCCACTTTAGGATTTTTTCATTTGCGTGATTGTAGCACAAGAAAATACTGACAATCTTCCAAAAACCAGAATTCTTAAGTTTTGTTAATGTTCCATTGTCATATTGCTCATTCACACCAATAAGACAATTTGCTGATAAACTTCATATAATCAATAGAATTCCCTAATTCAAACTGCTTCTAACTGTCCAGATTTGAAAATACGGACACAAGTGTTTTAGCAGTTGAACAAGTATGTTGTGACCTACAAACTTACAATCATGGCAGATGTTAAAACACTTTATGGTAAGTTGACTTTGTTAAAGCTAAGGTTTTCTTTTCAGTATTTGGATAAAATTGTGGGTAGATGATAAATTGTTTTACATGAGAAGAAACAAAAACACAAAGCAGATTGAGCCAGATATTTCAGCTCTCTCCACCAAATGTTTTGGATACCCACTTAAACCTCAACTCTATTGAGGGACATCTGTCAGAGCTGAAAGCCCAGGGAAAAAAACTATAAATTAACTAGATAAAACTAGATTTTGAGAGAAAAGAGTGCTGCAGTCATTCATAAATTCAGCCCAAATTCAAGGCTTTCAGAACTTCTAATAACTATTCCAGTATCCAATATCCCCAGTGTTACAAATTATGGCAACTAGTGGAAGACAGAACTTCACCATGGTGGGTAACTGGAGTTTTGAAAATATTTTTGCAAACTACAGGATGAGAGAAAAAAAATTAAGTTAATTTTTTGAGTCTGTGCTGTTAATTTTTTTAGATGGTGTTTTAGGAAATAGATTTAAATGCAAATGAGGGAGGAATCCATTTTCTCCTCTTCCCCTGTGTCTCCCCCCCATGAAATACACTAAAAAAAACACCTCAAAATTCTTAATACAGCATAATCCAGACCACCCCTGAGAGGAGACAGATGAGATTTGAGGGCACCTAGAAGAGGTTATTGCTGGTTTGTGACTGACAAGAGAAACAGCAGAAAGGTCCCACCTCAAGCACATCCTTCTGAAAGGTTTCAGTGCAGCCTGAGAGTCCTTCAGCAACAGCCCCCTTTTCATAGACTGCAATTGTGGGAAGCTCAAATCCCCTCCCTTCCCCAAGATAAGCAAAAAAAAAAACCCACTTCAGAGTTACCAAAACTCAATTTTGTTTCGTTCTTAATAAAGATGAATCCACTACCATGTGTGTTCCAGTGACAACCAGCATGACAAAGTGCAGTTTTTCCTGGGAGAGACTTCTCAGGAGAAAATAAGAATATTGTAATGCAGACTGTCTTGATTTGCTGCAGATTCCCACAAATCTCTCTGCAGGGATTTTATTCTTCGCCAGACTAGGCTACACTACAGGTAGTTTTGAAATAGAACCACAGATATATTTTAAAGTCCATTTAAAGAGAAGAGATGTATTCTTTAAACTGCTGTTCTCCACTCACAATTAATTTAACCGGTAACAGCCTACAATTTTGCAGAAATGTCTTCTTTTACATCGATATAATTCTTCCCAATAGAGTTTTAAATGAAATTTAAAGCCTGGTCTCAGGTTATAGTTGTTCTGGTTCCTGGAGGGTAAAGCTTGAATAAGAACAAGGCAGCATAGTATTGCATTTCATTAGCAATCAAGACAGTCTGCTTTCCAGTAATTTAAAAAAGAAAAAAGTTAATCTTACAAAGTTCATAGCAAGAGATGAGAGGCCATTATTAGAAACAGGCCTTTCCTACCCAATTTGTTAAGTCAATGAGATCACGTTCACAGTAATGGAAACAAAATTTCATCCTTCTGCATAAATTCACATTTCTCTCTTTAGATTTGCTGGCACAGAACAAAAAGCTTTAAGCACACCTTGGTAGACTATGAAAATCTACCATGAAAAATAATTGTCTTACACAATATATCTATACAGGCTTCCCTCCTCTGCCTAATGCCTGAAAGCTTGATAACAATTCCCATTAAAAAGACTCTTTTAATATGAATTTGTACATTTTCTATTTCTGGGTTTGAATTAATAGCTTATCCTTGCCTGAATTTATTGGAAAGCAAATACAGCACCCATGAAGTCATCCCAACTCAATTGCCCACATTTAACAGCACATTGCACTGTAATGAATCATGCTTAAATGAGTTTAAACATTTTTTTTAATGACTGCACTGTTTTAAGCTGACAATGCAACATCATCTCTATTCCCCCATGGGACTACACTACTTTTAAGGCAAACAGCCTTATCTTTTATTTTGCTCTTCCCAGTATTTCTTGTTTAATAAAGATGATGAATTAGTGACAGGCTGAGCCCCAACAAGATAAAACTGGGACCCAGTGAACTCTTCCTTTATCAATAATTCAATGAGAAATGTTGACATGAAGACGACTGAATTTATCACTGGACCCATATAAATGTACATATCCAGTAAGTGCATTTGTGGAAGCACAGACAGAAATCTCATGCTTTGTGGAGGCAAGGCTGCTAAAGAAGCTACAAAATGTGGTCCAGATGAGGAAAGAAGCCCCTGGCTTCATGGCTTCTTCAAATTTAAATGACCTGCACCAGACTTTTTCCAGTAAGAAAAAAAAATAATATTTTACATACTTTTCACCTGAAACTTCTCAAAAAGCTAAGAGTTTCTAAAGGTTTATTGCAATTATCTAACTCCATCTGAGCCCCCAGAAAGGGCTCAAACACCAGGATCACAGGTACATGCTTCACTGATCAGATAGATTTTGTTATCTTGGCACACAGGCAAAATTTGCAATTCAAGCCTTGTGTCCTGCCTCCCCAGCCAAGCCATTCCTGCTCCTGAATTAGCAGTCAGGAGAAATGCAGATAGTCTGAAAGACTTCTCTGGCTCATGAATAACACAAGCCTGGTCTGTGACCACCAGGCCAAAAACCACTGCAGGCTGACAGAGGTGACAAGTGATTTTGCCATATTCATGTGTTTAATCCAGCTCCTCAGAAGCCACAGCACTTCTCCTCCCTGTGGCACAGAAGAAGGGATGAAGCAGAAAAGGAAGGAAGTATTTGCTATACACACCTCAGTAGAGAAGACAAAAAATGGAAAAAGCAAACCCAGCTACACAGAACCTGAGCAGGTTAATCTTGGTGTCTGACAACACAGACTTTGCCTTGTGTTCTCCTCTCACCTGCCTTCCTCTGGCACCTTTCAGATCACACACATGTCTACACAGGCTATAAATATTTAAGGTAAAAATATAAAGCGTGTCATAATAATACAACAAACCTTCCAAGGAAGAAAAGACCTTGCTAGCCCTAGAGCAGACTCCATCCTGTCATAAGAAGCCCCCCTAACAGCTGGCTTTGAAGGCTCACAAGAGCACCAGCAGTTATGTGCACACAAAAAGGAACCAAAAATCACTACCATTTGTTCAGTGACAGCCACTGGGCCCCACAAAGGGAGCCAAGACAGATTGTAACTTTAGGCTCTTCAGGAGCTGCACACACAGTGGCTTTTGTTTTGGAAGTGAATTGTACTGAACTGGGAGATTTAAAGAGACAAATTATTTCTCAAGCAGCAGGACAAGGAGGAATGATGTCCAGTTCTTTTGGGGGTAAGCAGCCAAATCAAAGTGGGTGTGAACTCCTAATATTTTTCCCGTGGCTGAGAATTTCATAACCTACCTGTCTTCTGGGATTCCTCTGGAGCTTTCTTAGAATAAAACTGAGGCCACCCTACAGCTGCTAACTGGACACTTTATAAATACAGAGGTATAAAACCTCACCAAAGTCTTCAGTCAAACTCATAAAAAATGGGCCAAAAGGACTATAGAAGTATTTCTTACTGGGCCAGGTGAGTGGCAGCAGCCACCAAGATCATACAGCTCTTTATGAAACCCCCTCAGAATGGGCAGCCTTCAGAACAAATCCACAATATGGATGCAAATCCTTCAGGATTCACTTTGTTCCACACTGAACAAAGAAATGCAGTGAGGAGAAAAATATGCTGGTGTTCTTGTGCTGACACAATTAAATAGCAGGGAAACTCTACCAAACTGCTTGTGTGGTCTTGTGCAGTGCATTGTAATTAAACTCACAGGCAACCAGCACAGAGGGCTCCCAAACGGGATAATGAGGAAACTTCACACAATTACACACGGTCCAGGAAAGCTCCAGGTAAACCACTTAGTACTTCATTTTCTCTAGGACAAAGTGACCTTTTGTTGGCTCTGGAAGAGCAGCAGATGTTCAGGGCTCAAAGACAAGGCACACTTACCACAGCTTTATAACAAACCATTGCACATCAGTTTGTCACAGTAACTACACACACACACACACACACACACACACACACACACACACACACACTTAGCACAAGCAAAGTCCGAAGCAATTTAAGAAAAGTTGTTTTCACAAACAAGAGCAAGCACAGCTCACAAGGTGATGGGTAACTTCTTAAACTGCAGGTATTCAACACAGCTTTGTAATGACAGAACAAACCAAAGAACAGTAGCAAAGGATAACGGGAAGACATCCATAAAATTTTTCACCCCAGCCAGTTATAATCTATTTTTTCCACAGAGAGCTCTCTGTGTGTTTTCCCAGTGAAATCCTTCTTTGCCCAAACAAACATTCTCACAAAACACTTCTGCTTTAAAAAGCATCTCCTAAAACCTGGGGCAAAGCTCAAATTTTTCTGCTTGACTTCTGGGAATCTGCTCTGAACATGAGAGCTTCCAGGCTGAATGTACAAATCTGAAGTGGGAAACTTCAGAGAACACTTAAGAGATCCAAAGACCCAGTTACTCCCCCAAAGGGTAATTAATGTCTGATTTTCTGATGGGGGAAAAACACCTCTAGCTCCCAGCAGAAATAGCTCTGGTTTACACCAAATACAAAGCTATTTGCAAGAGTCAGGTATCCTGGTCATCAATTTTGTTTTCATAACACCCCAGAGAGCTGCTTGAAACAATTAGTAGACTTCTTAAAGGCAAGGTACAGTGCTGCCACATGCAGGATTAGATGCTGGATTCACATTCTCCACCATATTCACATAACACCACAAATTAGGGAAAGGGGGAGAAGAAAAGAAAAAAGTACATCAAACATTTAAAAACTGCCTTCAGATTATCATTATTATTATTATTAACATTCGTGACAGGAGGCTTTACAAAGATCAGAAGAATTTTCACATCCATCCGGTAAATCTACACTACAAAACCTCATGGCATCTGCATTTTGAGCAGTTTCCCCAAGTTTTTAAGGAATGGAAAGCATTGCTGGGTATTTTGCACAGGACACAGAAAGGGAGGAAGTTCACTTGCCCAGACCTGCCATATTCTGCATGTCATCACCTGCATTATCAGCAGCGTCCTGAACAGCAGCACACCCCAAAATATCTCCTGTGGACAGTACCCAGTAGTACCTGAGAGATAAACAGCTCTTGAGAAAGAGCTGGAGACCAGAAGACTGGCCTTTCCTCTTCAGCTCAAGTAAATGAGCACATTTCTCTCCCAAGCACTCCTCTTAACACCTACAATAGGTGAAATTTGTTTCTTCTCTCTGTTCATACCACGGCAATGGTGCTGAGTGCTCCTAAGCTGCCAATGCCACAAACTAAGTGCTACAACTCATTACAAGGCAAGACAATAATATTAGCTCTATGTTTGGTAAAAATTACCATACTTAGAAGCAACCAGTATATCTCAGTGGAATTCACAACATTTACTCTCCCCCTATTTTGCAAAAAAAATATTTTTCCATTTTTTTTAAAGCAAAAACTTTTTTTTTGGCACAAAATGAACATTTGCACTTCTGAACTATTCTGTAAAATTTGCACAAAACTTGAAATATACCCTCCACTGGGCTGCAGAAAGCTTTTGCGTGCCAAATTCTTTCAAAGAAGAAAGGAACACTGATTTTGTTTCAGGCAAGAGTATAGGAGATCCTTTCACACATTTTAGTACAAGAAAAATCACTGGAATGAAAGCATGGTTCTTAAATACAAAAAATAAGTTATACAGTTTCTTTCATATTAAAAACAGTAAAATTGCACTGTCATCTCACAGAGAAATATCAAAGGACTGGAGCTCAAATGTCCTTTTCTACATGGAAAGCAAGAGCTGTGAGAAGGTACCACCACACTGCTCAAGTTCAGAGCTGGAAATGGGCACAGAGCCTTGAAGGAATCCTGTCTGACACATCCAGCACCACACGAGGAGAGAGGATCTGTAAGCAACCTTTAACTCACATTTCCTGTAATGTCTGAGGTAAATGATTCACAGGATCACAGGATGTGCTGAGTTGGAAGGGACCCACAAGGACATGGAGTCCAACCCTCAGTCCTGCACAGGACCATCCCCAGGAGTCACCCCCTGTGCCCCAGAGCATCATCCAAACCCTCCTGGAGCCCTGGCAGCCTTGGGGCTGTGCCCACTTGCCCTGGGGAGCCTGGTCAGTGCCCAGCCACCTCTTCCTGATATTCAACCTAATCAGCAATGGAAAATCCTGGGCTAGACTAATGCAATGGAATGGAAATAAAGCAGTGGAAATAAAAATGCTGGCAAAATTCTGGCTGTCATCACCATCTCCCAAAACACACACATCACCTGCAGACACACGCTGTTCAAAAATCCAAGCTCTTATTTTTAACACTGCATGCTTTTTGCACGGGAAACAGACATCTTAAAAAGTGCAAACCTCTTAAATAATAAAACAGGAAATTATTCCTTGTGAAGAGGAATAGTAACTCTGACAAGGTACAAGGAGGTGTCTTTTCTTACCTTGGCACTTGCCAAAAAGCCCAGGGACAGGGCGACCCTGGCTCGCAGGTCTGGCCTGTCCTTGGGCCACACGTAGGACAGCATCGCTCTGATGATCTTTTTGGCATCAATCTCCTTCAGCTATTGGGAAGAACAAAGGCACTGCATTATAAAGTCCTCAAGAAGCAAAATAACAGGATAAATAAGAATGAATTGTATACACTTAGATCACTTCTGTATTGTATTTGATAGGCAACAGACACTTCACAATGTTCGAGCCTAGGACTGCCTATTAAAGTTTCCAGCTGCACGTTGGCATGTTTATATCCATGACATGCTGTTACAGCAGATGAGCTGCTCTTAATTCCCATGTTCTCCAGAGTGCAAGTTTAGCTGGCTGTAACTGCAACACAGAGAGAGCCACAGTTCACCACGCTGAAACACTTCACAGAGCAAATAAACTGACCCTTCTTTATCTTCTCAGGATTTCTGTACAAAATGCAAGGGCTTGTCCGTGCTTCTTTTTTGAAGGATGTGTTAAAATGGCTTAGAAGCAATGTGAGGGAAATGCAAAGAAAAAAATAAAATTAATGAAGCAACAAAAAAAACCCCTAAGGCAAGAAGGAAGTCTGAAAGGTCTACAATAAACCTGAGTCGTTTGGAGAACATTCCCTGATGTTGGGTAATCAGGCTTCTGGAGGCAGATGGTGTGTATGGCCACACATGGGCTTAACTGATTACATCCATTTTAACTCAATTCTTCAAACAGGTTCTCCTCCAAACCTCAGACTTTGCTCTAACAACCACAGCCCAGTTAACAAGCCATCTTGAAAAATATTACTTTTTTGGTTTGGGTTGAAGTTTTGCTTTGAGATTACTTTGTTGTGGTTGTTGTGTTTGGTTGCTGTACTTTTTTTACAGAAAGGTAGGTTATTTTCCAGATGGATAGATGTCTGTGTCACTGACACTTGAGATACATTCCACTAAACTCATGAGCTAAATTATCTGCAGCCTAAACCAAGTGTCCTAATCAAGAATTAGAGCACATGCAGTAACATAAATACAAGTATCACCAACCTGCTTTTCTGGGTTGGCTGCACTGGGGTAACTTGAATAGAAACAAGGGTTATCTAAAACTGAAGGGAGGGCAGCAAGGGCTGCTAATCCCTCCAGGCAACATTTTGTAGTTGGGAAGAGAGATGGGAAACAAAAAGTCAGTGCACACCTTTTAAAAATGACTCTTCATGATGGAAATTGGTACAAAGGAAGGGTCTTAGAAAATATCTTAAATGCTTGAGGATAAACCAAATTAGAATAGAAATTCTCTGTTAAGGTCCAGAGTGAATAGGCAAGAAAGGAGAGGTGTGTTAAAAGGTAAAATTGCTGAGGCAAACAAGGAAGCCAATCCTATAAACAGAAGCTTTTAAAAGGACCAGGAAATTCATCTCAGTGTTTCTAGCCACAGCTTCAAAGAAAACCAAAGGGTAAGAGAGGTTGTCAATAACTACAAATGTATTGGGGCAGGATAAGCACATTTCTAACGACTTTTAAAAAATGGATATATGGGAGATTGAAGTGAGAGAGGATGCAAAAGTGTTTGTGTGCTGTCCTACCCACTCAGGAGATGGAGATATCTGCTGCAGCATACACATGAATCTTTCCATTTGAGCCAAGGATATGCATAAAAAGCAGTTCAAACATTGGGAAAATATCTTTCATCACCACTTACAGGTTAAAAGGAAGTTAAAAAAATGGTATTACATTAACACAAAAGATACTGATGCAATCAGAGCAGTTCTAATTATATGTTGCTATTGGCTAGGCAGACTTTGCACAGAAAAGCTGTTAAAGGGAACAAAATACACTGGCTGCAAACAAGAAATCTATTTCCTTTTTTCATGGCTCTGAACAGTGACAGAAGTACATTCGTTCAGAAAAAAAGTCAGAAGGCAGCCAGTCATTTGCCAAAGGCCTTGCAAAGGAACAAGAAGAAATATCAAAGGATGCAAAATGCACACGTATTACATCAAAGTTTACCATGAAATAAATGTTACTGTTGTACAGAAACACGAGTTAAAAATTGCTTAAATATGCAAGTGGCAACATTAAGAATTAAAATGAGCAATCTGCTCAATGGACTCAGGCCCTTTTTTGATTCTCTGAGGTATATAAAAAGGTTAAGAGATGCATTTATTTGACCTCCTTTTAAATGGTAGCCATGTTTTACATTTTCTTTCAAGGTCTATTTCCACAGAAATTGAAGGAATGGAAGGAAAGGTATTGTAAATCCAGTACAGCAGGGAGCAAAGAAGAAAAGTCTTTTCCACTTTTTGAATGCAGCATGCTTTTAAAACACTACCAAATGCTGAAGACTATTTGCAAAAGAAAGAGCACTGAACATCTTCCTGTCCCCTCTACCAACCCCATGCAGGTTCTGGACCTTTTAAAATACCAAAAGAGGGGGGAAAAAAAGAAAGTCATCATTTCTCTTCACAATCTCCAAGGTTACTGAGTATTGCAAAGCATTCACCAGGTTGGTCCTGCCACTTTGTGGACAAAGCCTATGCCAGAAGACAAGCTCTCAGAGGTGTGATGGAACAAACTGGTGGTTTGATTTGCATTTAAGCTGCCACTGTTCATGAAGAAAAACAGCCCCAGTTGTGGCTCCCCACGTGCTCACTCTATTTTCCTAGCACAGGCTGCCTTACACCTGCCCAAGGTTATTCTTCCAAGCCCTGACAGCTTCCTCCTCCCCCACTTTCTCCTCTCTTCACAGCATTCCATTGGATCATCCTGTTCCTCTCACCACCTCTGGAGTCATGAAACACCTCTATGAACTGACTCACTGTATGAAACTGGAAGAAAATTCTTTGGGGGTTTGTTGCAGGGTTTTGTCTCTGTAAAGAATAGATAAAACTCCATATTCAGCAGCTTGAGGAAAAACCAGCTGAGAAGAGGATTTTTTTTTGTTACAGTAGGAGGCATTTGGATTGCTTCAGTGTGTGGCCTGCAGCTTCCTGGGAGAAGGAGCAGCAGCTGTTTGGGAAGGCAGGGTGTTCCCACCATGTGGGCAGCTCCTGTTAAGCTACAGCACTTCACACCAGGTCACCCTGTGACCATACTGGGACTTACGGAGCACAACACCAAGGGGAAGGAGGATTCTTATTTCAGTTGCCCTATCAGCATAAATAAATGTCAAACCAGGGCCTGAATTTCCTTTGGGAAAAAGGTGCTTAGTCTTCTGTCTTCATACTATCCCTCCTCTCCACAGAAAGCAAGTGGTGACTGGAAACTAAAGAGCAGCTGTGTGAAATGGTGGTAGGGGGAGTTATCAGGGCTCCATCCTCACTACCAGTCTTTCCATAGCAAAGTCATGTATGTCTGCTTAGCACCATGTCAGGCACCACAGTTTTCATTCCTCTCTAGTCTGTGTACAAAAGACTAACAGAAAAAAAACCCTCCAAGCTGGTAAAGAACAGTACTGGTTTCAGAATCAGTACTCAGCACATCAGCCAGCACTGCAAGTCAAAGTTGTTTTGCAAAAACAAAGAGATGTGCAAGCTTTTCTCCTGGTTACATGTGAGATGAAGGCAATGTGCCCTTCACTCTGTGCTTCTCCGTAGTATTCACTTCTGTATCCCCTGAAGCTGCTATAAAAGGGGCAATTTAAAACGTCACTCCCAAAGTCAGATTCAGAATGAAGAGGTTGGTTTGTAAAAAAACTTTGGAATAGAGAAAGCTGTGATATGGCTGACGTGTATCACCTGCAGTTCCCCTAAAAGCACAACCCTAGGGGGAAAATGGGTAAATTGGGTGCCAGTATTTTTATGCACTGAATACAAGTACATGTATACAGGAAATAGAAGAATTGCACTTGGAATATCCAGTTTCCATCCCTTCATATTTGCTGAGAACCTCCTGGCTTTTGCACCCAAATGTTAGTCTGGTTTTTCTCCCCCTCTCCACAGATTTCACAACTTCTACAACTCTTGCTGCTTTCTACTGCACAATCCTAACAACAGATATTTGTTTAGTTGGACAACAGCCTTAACTGACAATGTTCTATACTAACCACGCTTTATTGGAACGAAAAAGTCAGGGGATTGGTTTCTACAGGAACAGCTGGAAGTAATGAGTGAAGGAAGAATGCCACTGGAATATTTACACTGCCTAGTAAACTAAAAAAATATCATCTGGCATAAAAAATTCTGGATAACATATTCCTAGTGAGCTTTAATGTTAAGGAACATCCAACATTCTTTAATGCTATTAGTGTTTTGGTAAAGAGAACTTACCATTTCTTTTCTGAGCAGAGAAAAACCTGAAATTTAAATGTGAAAGAGAGAAGGATAATCTGCTAGGTTTGAAGTCTGTTTTGCCCGGGAAATCTCTGAAATGAGCCTATACCTGTCGCAAGGAGAGTCTCAAAATGAGTCTAAAGTTAACGTTACATGCAGAGCCAGTGGTACCACTGACAGGAGATGGCCAATTATTCTGTTTCCCCCTGTGCCTCATGCAGAAAAGATCACAGATGTTTGCCAAAACAAGCTGGCTACACTTCAGGTTATGAAATTCCCTCTCACTATAAAACACACACCTCTCCTGACTTCTGCCTGTAGCACAAACAGGTTGGAATTCAATAAAGGGACAACTCTCAGATAAAAATTTAAGAGGAAAATCTGGGTATAACTTTTCCGTTACTTTACAAATGAGGCTGCAGGAAAAACATCCCCAGGAGAGTCAAACACCAGCAAAGCAGCCCTGAAAGATTCTGCACTGAGGATTCAGTTTGTCATCAACATTGTCATCACCAATTTTAGGAAGATCCCACCCCAGTTTGAACAAGTTATACTCATCACACAGAATCGGTCTGCAAATACACAAAGCACCAGAAACAAGTTTACCCAGGAAATGAGAATATCAGTTACATGAAGGCAAGAACTTTGACTTTAATCATGCAGTTGATATTGTGTTGTTTTACCCAAAAGCTTGCCTCTAACTGTAACCACTTCGTCTAATAAAAGTTACTGCTTCTCCTTACAGACCATCAGCATTATTTTAACAGGTGCTTCCTGAACAGAAATACAGTCAAAATGTATCAGATGAATTAACATTAAATCCAAGTAAAAATACACACAGTTCAAATACTTCTCTCCCCTCCTACACTGCAAGTGTGATTTTACCAACTGATGCACTGACTTGGACCCACAAGCTGATTTCTACTATCCTGAATGCCGAAGTATCACTCACAAACAAGATGAACAAACCACAGTAAATTATTGGAACAGTTTCCATCAAAAGAATCTAGCATAACACAGGCCAACTTCAAAGGGGGGTGTAACACTAAAATTGTATTTTTAATAAAACCAATTAATCCTTTAAACACAGTTATTACAGACATTTAAGAGTAGCAAGTCTACAATGACAATTAAACAGTATCTACTCCACTACAGCATTCACACATCTACCAGTAGAGTTTTGCACAAACTGTTGCTGATAACACTTTTTATTGAAAAAGCAATAGTAATTAAGCCATGTTTTACCCCTTCCTTGGGATCTGTGTGAAGTCCTCCACCTGCATGGCCATGCCAACACATCCTCTTCTCTATCAGTCGCCACCTCGGCAGGATCTGCGTGAACGTGAAGAGTCAATTTGCAAGAACCTCAGGAAACAGGCACATAAAAGCCAGCAGAAAGAATAACTACTGGCCTGTTTTCCCTCCCTCATCCTCCAACTGTATCAGCTTGCTTTAGTCAAAGCTCTTACCTCTCTCTAAAAACCTTGCCTGGCTTAAGAAAATAATAAGAAGGGACTATAACTCTGGCAGCAAAGAGCATGCTCCAAGCAGCCAGGAGGAAAACCAACAGATCCTTAAATATTTCAGTTAAAAGGACACCTAAACATAGAAAATGGACTGAAGAATGTAGAAAAATGCCTTGAAGGTTTGGGGGGATAACCACACTTAGGCATGTTACTAAACAAAATGGAACACACTTAAGCAGTAATACTTTTCCCATGTACATAAGAGTCACTACTTGCAGGCAAAATAAATAAGATAAATCCACTTTTCTCTTTCCTCCCAGGATGAGAATGGCCTGTTGGTGCCATAAGTCAGGTACAAATTATCCCAGGCCACAACCCCTGCTGCAACCCATGTACAGGGGCAGTTTGGAAAAGAACCTGCTTGTTAAAAACAAATGCTCACTTCTCTTAGCATGTGGCCAAGACTCCCTGGAGAAAAGTTCTGAACTTATTCACATACGTCGATGCACTAAAAAATAACAACTCACTACCACCAGGCATATCTCCAAGTTTAATTTCCAAGTGCCAGCCACAAACAATGGATGTGTTAAAGCTTTTCAAAGTGGAATCTGCGTTTTGTTTAAAAGATTTGCTACATGTTGACAATTTCCAGGTTCAAGTTACGTAAAAGCTCTTTAGGCATCCCATTTTATGGATGTTGGTTGATAGCAGACCCCAGGGTTTCCCAAATCAAAATGTCACTTTTCACATTTTAAAGAAAAACATTATAAAAAACAATCTAAGCAGATTTTATGTTTTGAGGTCCCAATGACCCTCAAAAGATTTTAGCTGCTTAAGTCAGTTCTATGAGTGGTTATTATTTTATATTTAAAAACAAAAAAAGAAAAGCAAGATAAATACATTTCTCTAGGTTCATTCTAGAAATGTGTCCTAGTTATTCCATGAACAGCAAAAATTGCATCTTCCTTATCTTTTCACTAGTTTTAAGGCAAGCAGAGCTCCTCAGTAAGAGCCTGATATGCTGGCACTCAACAATGAGAATATTCTACAACCTAAGCAGAACTTTAAAGTAATAAGGCCCTACATACTCAAGAAAAACTCACCATCTCCCTATGCCTGGGTGTTCCTTACCTGCTTGACAACATGAATCTAAGTATCAACACACAAGACCTACCTTTTTAAGGACTCTTCTTTGCAAGTTCTGTGATATCATTAGTTTCTAGAGTCAGAAAGACTTCTAGGGCAGAAACATAACTTGCCATTTAACGTGCTGCACTTCAGAACCATAAATAGTGAAATGAAAAATAACAAAGCAGCAGATTAAATGAAAGATGCTCCAAGGGATTAAGTTTCCTCTGATCTGCAAGCAGGAAGAACCAACTGTACCCACCTCTGAAGGCTCTAATAATGGCCTTGAGTAATCTCCTCCCAGGCTGTGCCATGATCTTTGCCTGCAGATTGGTGGAATCTACAAAACAGAAAAGAAGAAAAAAAAAGGGAGAATGGAGTCATGCAGAACATGCACTGCACATTCAGAGAATATTCATCTGGTTTATGTAAACAAGCATAACATGAAAAGAAGGCAGATGGCTTCGTTTTTTAACAACTGACCACAGAAAAAGCAAACTGGTGGGGAGCAGCTGTAAAATAAACTCCATTCACCCATTAAAATGCTCAGTGACAATGAACCTTTCCCTTCCCTGAATCCACACTCCCATCACACTTTGGTTCTTTTGTACCACGAAAGCCCAAAGTTTTCCCTTTCGTCTCATTTCAATTTCCTCTCAGGTTGTCTTCTGACTTCTTCCAAATAGTTTTTTGTTCAGTTTTTCATTATGAAATGCTATTTTTATGCTTGTAGGTTCTGTTATTCCCAATTCCTCTTAGCTCAGCTCACGCCATGCTTGTCTCCAGCACAAGGCAAATCTGGACTGGGAAGCACTGGGACTGCCAGAAATTGGAGCAGGGCTGGTAACAAGCTGTAGGTTATTAGGACACAAGATAGCCAATATTCCCAGATCCATCAACCTTAACAGACTCCTAGCATCAAGTGTGCCATGCTCTACATGTAACCTTGCAAAGCAATCCATATTCCACAGTTCAAAGGACCATTTATTCTCCTCAGATGGACTGGGTGGCAGAGCTTCCCTGCTGGCAAAACACAGGGAGCTCTCTTCTGGTCAGCAGTGCTGGTCCTCTTTGACACATTCAAAAGTAAATCCTTCTGTGCTCTGTTATAATATTAACCACACACCTCCCACTAGGTAACAATCACCACCACAGAGCAAAGCAGACAACCTGCTGCTCATGAGACCACAGCAAAGGACAAGCAGCAAAAAGGAGAAAAAAAGAACTTGGTCATAAGAAAGGCATTTTTAACCTTGACAAAAAGCAGCACTGACATATATTTGAAACCTTGTCTTAAACATTCCTTTGCTCTTTTCCTAAGACACAGAGCCTAAGTTATAATTTTGTCAGTCATTTTAAAGAAAATTAAAACCATTCCTCCACAAGTCACCACCTATGATCTGCTCACTCCCAACATTTCCATTATATGACATTACATACAGAGGAAGGGTGAACATCCCCATTACACATTTTGCACTTAGCAGAGCTAACTGGCCTGGGTGAACTGTCCTGATGCTTCTAAGACCTGGGTTAAATGAAGGAGTTGCATTTCTAAAGCACTTCACTGTAGACACACTCATAACTTTACAGCTTTGTGTCAGCACAGAGGATTCCATCTAAAGCAAGGCACTCTCCACAGGAACAGGGACAGTGTCATAAACAGAAAATATCACTGGAAAGAATCTAATTACTGTTCTTCTAGAATTTAGTCACAGGACAGTATAAAAACATTCTACTAATAATTCATATCCTTTGACCTCAAAGTTCTCCAAGTTCCCTTCTGACTGCAGTGCAAGGCAAACAACATCACAGAAACAATTTGTACTGAAACACCAGCAGGCCTGGTCTCAAATACTGCTTTAGGTAGACAGCCCAATTCCTTGAGTGAAGCTGTGAGCTCTCATGGGGTTAAGAGGTGACTACAGCAAAAAAATGAAAATATTTGCACAAGATACACAGGAAAGCTTTCTCTTATTTGCGAACTCGAGCCTGGAAGAGTGGAGGTTTCAAACCCCACCCAAACTCCTGCTAAAAATCAAATCTGAGTGAAGAAATAAAGAATCAAACAAGGTGTACAACTGACTTCACTGATAATTCCTCTGATCATCAGAGCAGTGATAGCAAAACTGCCCAAACGAGCAGAGCTGCAGCTTTCCCTACCACTGTCCACACATCCTGCAGGAAGACTGGGCACTCCACTTTCCTATGTCTCTTTCCCAAGAGATTTAAGACTACAAAGACAAGCCAGACTTGACTCTTATCATAACAGATCAAAAAAGCAGGTTATTGCTTTAAACAAGCAGGAGAGAGTCCTGCTTATTTCTGTTACTGAAATTATGCAGGGCACTTGAATTCTGGCATTTCCTAACTTCTGAATGCCTGACTCTGCACCATTATGCCCTTTCAATGTATTTTGGATATGATTCTATAAAGTCTAAAGAATGAAACAGATGTCTAGTACTGATTGCACATGTTGCTAAAGTGTCATGACTGTGGGTAGTCGCTTAAATGCTACAAATGCAAACAAGCAACAGGGATTAAACACATTTGCACAAGGTCAAATCCACACTTAGAAGGTTCTCTCTGGAATATGATATGCACTGTTCCAGACATGCTGCACTCATCTAGTGGGGATTGGTTTCTTTAAACCAACTGTAACAGCAAACAGAACTGAAGGAGATCAAGATCCCATATTTCCCTCTGTTCTGCTTCACAGAATCGTAGAACACTTTTGGTTGGAAGGGACCTTAAAGCTCATGCCACCCCACCCCCTGCCATGGGCAGGGACACCTTGCACTAGCCCAGGTTGCTCCAAGCCTCGTCCAGCCTGGCCTGGAACACTTCCAGGCATGGGGCATCCTTCCTCACAACTATTTTAGATGTCCGTTTTTACAGGCAGACATATGGGACTGAAGCTCTGCTCAGCAGCAATACTTCCTCTATAAAGGGAATTTCAAATACAGGTATCTGTCAGTGAAGAGTGCTGACCACCAGAGACAGATGATTAATAGTTCCCAGGCATTGTGTTGTTCAACTGCACCTTCAAAGTCTAGAGAAGAGAATTTAGCAACACACACCAACACATGAAATGTCTGGACAATAAATATCAGTATCATTTTAGAGAACAGACCAGGTTTCAGGTAAAATTAAATAAATAAAAAACCCAAGGCAAAACATAAATAAATTTAACAGAAATATCTTAGAATCCCTTCCAGAGCAAGGGATATTATTAAGTCATGCAGAAGAACATGCTCTTTATCACTGGCAGCTGGAAGGGTGAGATAATGGAAAGAAGAAAAAAGGTCTCTCCTATTTTTTACCGTTACAATAGTTTACACAGCCCTGTTTTCTACAACTGCCAGAGTTCTCCCTGAAAGAAACCCCTCAGTGTATTTCTTCACTTATAAAGATTCCAAACAAAATAATTATCCTTAGTTAAAAGCTGCTGGACCTTTCCAGTCAAAGGCTATTTTCTTTCCATTTAGCTCATTTAAATTAACTAATTTTTAGATTAATTTAATTTCCATATTTAGATTTAATACATTTTTTATTTTTGATACAGGCAAACTGTTCTACAAAAACAATCAAAACCCCACAAGCTTCCTAGTAACAAAAAATACAGCAATTGTTTGGTTACTTATCATAGTTTATCAAGCCAACATGCCACTTCTCTACTCAGCAGAGACCCTAAACTCAAAACACAAGTTTTGAAAGATGAACCCCTGCCTACTCCAGCCACAGGAGGGTGAACTGAAGGAGCTGTGGTTATGGAAATACAGACTGATCTCAATAGCAAGAAAGGAAGCCTGATCACAGTTCCACAATATTTATAACACCTGGTTTTTCCCTTCATAAATATAGCTATTTTACTCTCCAGGACACAAAAAGTTACAAGACTGCAATCAAAAGTACTGAAGAATGAAGGGTGAGGGAAGATGTGGGTCTGTAATGCAACTGCACCTGAACAACTCCACTATATTTGACTCTCATGACACTAAGTGCCATAGAAAATACATTACTTATAAGCTTAAAAAAGCCTACAGATAACATGAAACCATGAAGACAGGGGATAAAATACCACATGCATGCACAGCAAAGTACAGGCAAGTCTTTAAAATTATCTCTGTCCAAAGGAATGGTTGGCAACTTTGCTCTTATGGTCATATTTCACCAGAGCCACTTCCTTCCTTTAATTCCATCTTTCCTCATTGCCACAGTTATGCTGTCACAAACCTCTGCTGTTTGTGCAGTTACACCAACTAAAGCCCAGCTGTGGTTCCAGAGCTGATGTCACTCCCCAAAGGGTTTTACTCCAGCAGTGAGAACCACTGGTGTAACTGTGACACATTAGGGGTGCCCTCCCAGGAAGGTCCATACTATTTAGGAACAATTCAGGGAAGACATGCCATAAAAGCCAACTCGGGATTCCACAAGGGGGTCCAGCCAATCTCCCATCCCACGTGGGATTAAAATGCTGGATCACAAGCACTTATTTCACATTTACTACCCTGGTTATACTGAACAAACCAGTGCAAAGTCTAACCCATACTTGACACCTACAACATAGCAAGGAAGGTAACAGAGGGTAAGAGCTTTCCCCCACCTCAAATGCACACACAGGAGCCCAGAGGCTTTCACCAGAACACGTGCTATAAAGCACAACTTTCATCACACCTTATTCCCACACGACTGTGAAACACACAGCTTAGGACCGTGGCAATCAAGAATAAGTTGAATTAAATGCAAGTCCAGGCTTGTTTCTTCAATTTTTTTTAATATATAGAAAAGGTCCCAGAATGAGCCCATTAAAAATATGGACAGTCCTCATTAGTGTATGAGCATAACAAAATAATTAACTGAAACTGAACCTGGATGTACATACTTGCTCCCAGAAGTGTTTTTCTTTTCTAACTGCTGAATTACCTACTTTATAAAAATCAACAGCTAATCACTCTGAAATGCACTTGGTGAAGTGCCTGGCCAATTTCTGACAGTCACTTCAGTTGGTGCAGGCACAGTATTTCTTGAACTAGATGAAAAATAAGAAGAAACTGAAATTGTAGGACGACATATTTTCTTCAGCAAATTTCATTAAATGTTGAAAAATATCATGTCCCAAAATTTTGAAGGATATTATAACCAAAAAGTCCAGAACAATGGAGTTTGATTCTCCTGCTAGATAAGAATCAAATAAACTTGTACTTGCATAAAGTATGTTGCCTATTTCTCATAACGGGGGAGGTCTTATTTAACAAAATATAAGATCTTCCTCGTGCACTTAATAAATTGTAATTTTCAGTCAAATAGAGCTTGATGTAGAAGTGAAAATTCATCACCAGACCATAAAAAAAAAAAAATGCACTGACCACTTTCTAACAAAAAAATGCCTAGAAACTGAAAGGCCAAAGACACAAGTATATATATTCCACAGACACAGCTTTGGTTCTCTAGATCAGAAAACGTAGTGCAAATCCACATTTAGTGACGTGGCAATTCAAACTGGTCAGTAAAGACTGGCATTCCCAACATGAAAATAAAAACATTCAGAAGGAAAACAGGAATGTAATTAATGCCTCTACTCATCACCACAATAACACTGCTGTTTTTTCACTAACAGCTGAAATATGTTTCCAGGAACACTGGACAATACTGAGTAGTCAGGTATATTTTAATGTATGCAAATATATGGGTAAAATATTTGAACTGCATCAACTTCAACCCTCAGTTTTTTGTCTTGCATAAGTTTCAAAACTAACCCCCCAAAATGTGCCACTTCAGTACCACTCATCTCATCCACGAAGCAACATGAGCTGACTGCAATCCCTGGCAGAATTCTGCCTGTCTGTGGGGGAAAACTCATCGAGGAGACAAAGAAAAGCTGCTCATAAACAGTGGTAAACTGGGGAATACAAAAGGTAAAAAGGTTATTATCAAACAGAAATCAGACCTATCTGAGAGCTTATGTTCATTCCCTCAGTCTTTGGGATCGGTTCATTCCCTCTATCTTAGGACACACTTCCTCACTCATTTTGAAAAACGTCTATGACTTACTCAGCGTGAGATATGGACTCAACTCTTTACTTCTAATAAAAAAAAATCATTCAGTGGGACATGTTGCAGCCTGTCACAGCTGAGAGAGCATTCCAGTTCCCACTGCCTTTCCCTGCAGAACTAGCACGAGTGTTCCCTACACACACACTCCGCGTCCCTTCGGGTCACTGGGGTTTCTGATGGGGGTCCCCGCTGACCCGGGAAGGCAACCGAGCCGGGCCGTGCCCGCAGAGCCGGCGGGGCCTCGGCCGGGCACTGACCACCCCTCGCTGACCGGCACTGACCACCCCTCACTGACCACCCCTCGCTGACCGGCACTGACCACCCCTCACTGCCTGTCCCTCACTGACCGGCACTGACCGCCCCACACTGACCGCCCTTCGGCCTCCCAATGACCCCCCCCACTCTGACCGCCCCTCGGCCCCGCACTGACCACCTGACCGCCCCTGAATGACCGCCCCTCACTGCCTGTCCCTCACTGACCGGCCCCAGACCCGGCACTGACCGCCCCTGGGCCCGGCACTGACCGCCTGACCACCCCTCACTCGCTCAGTGACCGCCCCTCACTGCCTGTCCCGCACTGACCGCCCCTGGGCCCCGCACTGACCGCCCCTCACTGCCCGCCCCTCACTGACGGCTCCCGCTCCCTCCCCCGGCACCCCCGGGCCCCCCACACACCTGTCCTCCCGCCGGGGCGGCACGACGCCTCGGTCCGGTCCCCGCTATGGCCCCGGCGGCGCAGAGGGCGGCGGGCGGCGGGCGCGCAGCCCCAACAGCCCCCCGCAGTTCCAGCTGCCCAGCTACCAGGTCTCCATCCCCGAGAACGAGCCGGCCGGCACGGCCGTCATCGTGCTGCGGGCCCAGGACCCCGACGACGGGGAAGCCGGCCGGCTGGCGTACTCCATGGAGGCGCTCTTTGACGAGCGCTCCAACGACTACTTCTCCATCGACACCGAGACGGGCAGTGTGGTCACTGCCCGCAGCCTTGACCGGGAGACGAAGGACACCCACGTGCTGAAGGTGACCGCCTCCGACCACGGTTCCCCACGCCGCCGCTCGGCCACCACCTATCTGACAGTGACCGTGAGTGACACCAATGACCACGAGCCAGTGTTTGAGCAGCCCGAGTACCGGGAGAGCATCCGGGAGAACCTGGAGGTGGGTTACGAGGTGCTGACCATTCGTGCCACCGATGGTGATGCCCCAGCCAATGCCAACATGCTTTACCGCCTGCTGGAGCCGGGAGCTGGTGATGGGGTCTTTGAGATTGACCCGCGTTCTGGGGTTGTGAGGACCCGAGCCCCAGTGGACCGTGAGGAGGTCTCTGAGTACCACCTGGTGGTGGAAGCCAATGACCAGGGCAAGGATCCAGGACCACGCAGCGCCACAGCTATGGTGCACATCACTGTAGAGGATGAGAATGACAACTACCCACAGTTCAGTGAGAAGCGCTACCTGGTCCAGGTGCCAGAGGATGCCCCAGTGAACAGCCAGATACTGCAGGTACAGGCCACAGATCGGGACCGGGGCAGCAATGCCCAGGTGCACTACAGCATTGTGAGTGGCAACCTGAAAGGCCAGTTCTACATTCACTCTTTCTCTGGTGCCATCGACCTTATCAACCCTCTGGATTACGAGACTATTCGGGAGTACACGCTCCGTATCAAAGCCCAGGATGGGGGCAGACCTCCTTTGATCAACTCCAGTGGTATGGTATCGGTGCAGGTTGTGGATGTGAATGACAATGCTCCCATCTTTGTGAGCACTCCCTTCCAGGCCACAGTGCTGGAGAATGTTCCTCTGGGCTACTCGGTGCTGCACATCCAGGCCGTGGATGCTGACTCTGGAGAGAATGCCCGCTTGGAGTACAAACTCATAGAGATGGCACCGTCCACTGGAGGCGCCCCTGTAACAGGTGACTCTGCATTCCCTTTTCAAATCAACAACAGCACAGGGTGGATCACTGTGGCTGCAGAGCTGGACCGAGAGACTGTGGAGAACTATCACTTTGGGGTGGAGGCCAGGGACCATGGCATGCCGGTCATGACCTCCTCAGCCAGTGTGTCTATCACTGTCCTGGACGTGAACGACAACAACCCCACCTTCACGGAAAAGGTGTATCACCTCAGACTGAACGAGGATGCAGCTGTGGGCAGCAGTGTCCTAACTCTGACAGCAGTGGACAGGGACGTTAACAGTGTTGTGACTTACCAGATCACCAGCGGCAACACCAGGAACCGCTTTGCCATCACCAGTCAGAGTGGAGGGGGGCTGATCACGCTGGCCTTGCCCCTGGATTACAAGCAAGAAAGGCAGTATGTGCTCACAGTCACTGCCTCTGATGGCACTCGCTTTGACACTGTCCAGGTCTTCATCAATGTCACAGATGCCAACACGCACCGTCCAGTCTTCCAGAGCTCCCACTACACAGTGAGTGTCAGTGAGGACAAGCCCATTGGCACCTCCATTGTCACCATCAGTGCCACCGATGAAGACACAGGGGAGAACGCAAGAATCACTTATATTTTGGATGATAACATCCCCCAGTTCCGCATTGACCCTGACACAGGCACCATCACCACCCTGATGGAGCTGGACTATGAGGACCAGGCCTCCTACACGTTGGCCATTACAGCTCATGACAATGGCATCCCACAGAAATCAGACACCACATATGTTGAGATCCTCATCCTGGATGCCAATGACAATGCACCACGCTTCCTGCGTGACCGCTACCAGGGCTCAGTTTTTGAGGATGTGCCACTCTCCACTAGTGTCCTGCAGCTCTCTGCCACTGACCGTGACTCAGGCCTCAATGGCCGTCTCCTCTACACGTTCCAGGGTGGTGACGATGGAGATGGAGACTTCTACATCGAACCCACTTCTGGAGTGATACGCACACTGCGCAAGCTGGACCGTGAGAACGTGGCTGTCTACAGCCTGCGGGCCTTTGCTGTGGACAGGGGCAGCCCACCACTGAAAGCCTCAGTGGATATCCAGGTGACTGTGCTGGACATCAACGACAACCCTCCCGTCTTTGAGAAGGATGAATTTGACATCTTTGTGGAGGAAAACAGCCCTGTGGGCTCTATTGTGGCACGGATCAGTGCAGCTGATCCCGATGAGGGGACCAATGCACAGATCATGTACCAGATTGTAGAGGGAAACATCCCTGAGGTCTTCCAACTAGACTTGCTCAATGGAGACCTCACAGCCCTGATGGACCTGGATTATGAGAGCCGGACAGAGTACGTTATTGTGGTGCAGGCCACTTCAGCCCCTCTTGTGAGCCGAGCAACAGTGCACATCCGCCTCCTGGACCAGAATGATAACCCACCCGTGCTGCAGGACTTCCAGATCCTCTTCAATAACTACGTGACCAACAAGTCCAACAGCTTTCCCTCTGGCGTGATTGGCAAGATCCCAGCTCATGATCCTGATGTGTCTGATAGCCTGGCTTACACTTTTGTGCAAGGGAATGAATTAAACCTGCTCCTTTTGGACTCTGCCACTGGGGAACTCAAACTCAGTCGTGATCTGGACAACAACAGACCCCTGGAAGCACTTATGAAAGTGTCAGTCTCAGGTAAGCAAGCATTTGAGTGTGTTATTCTGCTTGTCAGACCAGTACGGGGGCATGGGCAGAAATAACCCCCATGCAGTTAGTGCACAGCTTTTGGTTTTCTGAAGCAGCAATTTATCTGTGAAATTTTTGGGGAGGAACCACAAAAATGTATCAGGCCCATGTACTGTGGATTGAAGTGGTCTACTGAAGTTGCTTAGTAAACATGATTCACAAGAGTAAATAAATACAAGTGTGCGTGGAAGGGTACATGCTCCCTCAGCTGAGGTGGTACCTTGGCTGGAGCTTTTCTGATGTGGTTCCATAAAGGTAGTAAATGATGTAATTTGCAAAGATGTAGGGAATGCACATGTATCTGTAATGCCATCTCTCCTCCCTCTTTTTTTTTTGTTCTGCTTTTTCAGCAACCAAACATGTTTACTCGTTTGTCTGTACCCAGAGGTTTGGCTGGAAAATCCTTAGACCTCAGGCCAGATCTGGTGTGGCCTGTATGGATGTGATGTTGGCAGAGCTGTGCTAGTTTGCATTGCTGGCCTGCACTCCTGAAGGAAATGGCAGCTCTGAAAGGAATGAGTTATAGCTGTGTGATAGCTGTGTAACGTGGCTAATTGCACTGGAGTTGCTTTAGTGGCATTCTATGGGCCAAATGCAGCGCCAAAATCAGGGCTGTTGCAGGGAGGGAGAGGAGGGGAGAGGAAGAAATACTGTGCCATTAACTTTTTTGGAGAATTTGTGTGTCTGTATGTGTGAAGACTGCTTGCTATTGTCCAATATATATGCTTTTACATGAGCACATACATGCTCTTAGGGTATTACTCTTTTTCTGCTTGGTTGCTTGTTTATCATGGAATTACTTTTTATGCCTTTAATTGTGGCATCAATCATGCAATGAGTAATTTCCTCTGCAGGTGACACTCTGTAAAGTGTACTGTGGACCTGATCCCATATTTCTGTTGACTTTCAAAGGTTTAACCAGATACATTCCTTGCTGCCTCTCTCTGCAAAACTAAAACTAATAGTTCTGCTACTTTTGTTAAAAAAAAAAGGTACTAAATAAGTAAAACAACACTTGGGGAGATGCTTCTTTTTGGATGGTTCTATTTAGAAATATAATAATCAAACTGTGACATAATCCCAGCAGTGCTTGTTTTACTGTAAGTAGCCACAGTGTGCATCAAGGTCTTGGAAGAGCAAGGCGTGCTCTCCCTTGTGCTTACAGGCTTGAGATCCTTTTTGCTTCAGAAAGATGAAACCAATATTAACAAAGCTGACTGATTTTGCTGCAGTGTATCTCCTAACAAGCCACTTCTGGTTCTTCCAAAATGCTGGGGGGCAGCTTATGTGGTAAGGTAGTTCATAAATGCTGTTTCCATGTCCTGTGAAGACTTGCAAGAAAAACAGACAGTAGGCCTGTGACCTAAAGAAAAACATTTGGATTAAGGTGCAGGTGATTGCGTGGTCACTGTTTGAACCAGTAGCTCTTTATCTGGTAGCAGAAGATAAGAACTCATCTTGGAGCACAATGCTTGGAAAAGTTGTTTCCTTAGAAGAGGTGAAGAGTGTGTTCAGAACAGAGAAATAAGTGACATGAACTATTCCTTTCGCAGGATAATGATCTATGCAGTTTAAGTGGATGAAGTCTCAGGTAGGAATGAAGACTTGTTTACTTATGCAGGAGTTTGATTATTCCAGCATCATTTTCTTGTTTTGTGACGGTGTGAACTTTGAAACTCTGCTGTGATGTTCATCAAAGTGGACTGTCTGCTGTGTGTCTTGAGATAGTTGAAAGGTTAAAGCATTTTAGCGCTAGGATTTTAAAATAATGTTGACGAGCACTGAACTACATTTGACGTTTATTTGGAGAAGTTTGCTGTGTGGAAATTAAAGGGGCAGAGTTTGGCATTGTGTGATTAGTCCATGAAAGTCTCACCTGCCTGCTTTCTCTGGTTTATCTGATGCAGTTTAAAAAAAGAAAAGAGACAGAAAGAAGCTCAGACAGAAGTACTCCACAGGGTTATCTCTAAGTGTTGCAAAACACCTGCAAATCATCTGCTAAACTGACCTGCCAGTTAGCTGAAAAAAATGTGTCTATGGAGTAGCCATTAACCTCTCAACCCAGACAAACACAAAGTCCTCCCCTACTCGCAGCTGCTCTTGGGTCAGGGAAGGACTGGAACTCTTTATGAACTTGGGGAATTTGATCTATATATGAGTCGGAAGTAACACTGGTGCTATAAAAATCTTACTTCCACCTAGCAATGTGTTGTGCTGCAGAAGCATGTGAGTGTGTGCAGTGCTAGCAAGGAGACATGGTACTCAACTGAATTACTCTGAGACACTGATACGTGGCTAAACCCATCAGTCTTTCATTTGACTTGGGGATTATTCAAATAAGCATGCCCTTCTGCATATAAACAAAATTTAAGAATCATGAAGACCAAGCAAATGGAGCTAATAGGCTTCGTAAAACCGTCAGAAGTTTCATGTCAGCATTGTCAGAAGTTCCGTGGGATGGGCAGCTGGGGCATGCTTGGGGCATGCATGGCTCTGCCCTTGCCCTGGTGCCACGGTACCCTTTGGGGTACCTGTCGGCTGTACCCCCACAGCCAGTCAGGAACCAACCCAGGTGGAGGAGGGAGGAGTGTGGGTGGTGATATTAGCATTTTGCTTTGGATTGGGAAGGAGCTTTTGAAGTCCATCTCTTTTGAAGTGAATCTCTCTGGGTGTCTCTGAGTGCCTCTGCCTGTCGTGCAGAGCCGTCTGAGTGAACAAACCGGACCCCTTTTTGCATGAAACTAATCCACAGGTGCCCAGTGGTTCTGTAAAAAGGTGCATTCTCCTTTTTCTGGTGTACTTTCAAGGCCTTCCTACAGAAAGGAAGAGCTTGGCCTTATATTCCCATGCCTGCATATTGTGTCATCGTTATTTTAACAACTGGGCTGAAATCTGGACCCTATTGAAATCCTGCCCTTGCTTTCCATGATTTTACTTTGGGCATCTAAAACAGGTGGTCAAGAGCTGGTCAGTCTGTGATTTCTCAGTGCTACTAAGAAATACATGGCTTGAATTGACAGAATGGTTAAATTCAATTACTTTTTGTTCACGAGAATGTTAAATTGGAATTTATTTATTTGGTAAAAAAATAAATCAAACATTGCTCAAGTCACATTACATTTCCTTTTGTTAAATGTTATACTGCAGTCCCTGCCATGGCTGGGGGGGAAGGCTGGTACAAGCTGCAGCTTTGCACAAATGTTGCACAAGTTTGCCTGGGTATCACATTGCAAACGCTGCTGGCACCTGCTTGGCTGTGCTGCCACAAGTAGTTCCACTTATCATCAACGACAGCTCAGTGGGATACAATAGATGTGTGTACAAACTCCTCTGGGAACCCAGCCTAAATCAGCAGTGCAGACAAAGCCCAACCTGGATGCTACAGCTTTTGAGTGGTCCAGATAAATGTAAAATATCATTATGCAACATAGAATATACAATTTTGGGAACGTGGTGGCCTCAGTGTGGGATAGACACCCAAGCATTTTTGAGGACATGCAAGCTCAAGTAGAGTCTTTAACATTTCTTTAGCTTTTAGTCTCCAGTGGCATTCGGTGTGCTTATTGACTATTAGCAAATAGAAATTAACATAGAACTCGTTTGTGTTGCAATCCACTTCGGGAATTTTTACTTACAGCTTGGTTAAGGATCTTCATTGTAATTTAAAAGTCATTATGCTAATGATCCTGAATCTCCAGGTCTGTGCCTTCTCCATACAAATGTAACAGGTGATGCAATACTTTGGTGCAACCCTTCTGGTAAGGGTGAGGTCACAAAAGTGCCTGAGGTGCAAGGCACTGGGGGGTTACTTGTGGGTGTGAAGATTTGAGATTAAAGGGAAATTTGAGTGAAAAGGCATCCTTGTAAGCACAGAGGCACCTCTGGGCATGGAGGGTGAGTGTGGGGTGACCACTCAGGATGTGGACTGGACCCCTTGGCAGCATCAGGGTGTACCCTGGCCTTGTGCCCCTGCCTTTGGGCAGCAGGATGATGGGGCCTTGTAAGCTTTCTGGGGCAGATCCACGGGGTGGCTGGTTCTTTTAGAAGTGATGCTTCTGGCTGCCTCTGAGGACTTACTTTCAGGGTCAGCAAGGGGCAGTTAGCACTGCTCTCCACAGCCTCCTTTCCAGGAAAACACAGGGTTCCCTGTAGGTTATACAATTAGGAGATGATAAAAAGGGATGGGTGGAGACTCCTCACTTCCCTCCCTCCATGTGGAAGGAGCTGTTTCAGCCTGTCCAGTGCCTGCAGGGTTTTTGTATGCTGGTATTCCCGGGGACCTTGGGCACTTGCACTTCCCTCAGGCATCCCATGCTACAGTGAGGAGAGAGAAAGCAATGGCTCAAAGGCTGCAGAGGCCTGGGAGGCAACAATGACTCTTTCGGAAAGATGACATGATACCACGAGCTGCTGGATTGTATCCCCAGTCGTTAGTTGGTGTGTTAAGTGGGGCTGAAGTGAAGAATGGCTGATAATAGCTATAGTGGTGATTTTGAACACTTACATTTATTTTCCTGAAATAGCAAATCAAGAGTAATGACCATCATTTGAAGTTAGGTTAGCTCCTGGATCTGCAGCGGCTACCTGTATGCTTTACTGCATCCATATAGGTTCTGTATTCCAGTCTATTATATAGGCAGGATGCATTTTAGATGCGTGTCCCTCCAGCCTGCCAGAATGTGACTTTTACTTTCCAGCTGTATGATCTGTTCTAGCTGATAAAAAGCTGTGGCAGCCTTCTTGCTTTTCTATGGGCTTCCTTCCACTTCATCCCTGGATTGCATAGGAGTGGTGTATTTTTGTTTCAAAAGACGGGAAAACATCTATGTCAATGAGAAGAAAATACTTAGTGGAGGGCTGACTGACAAAGTAACTTTTTACTGAGATAAAACTGTATCTTCTGTCTGTAAGTAGATAAAATGCTGATACTTTTCCCCGCAATGTCTCGGAAAGAGGAAGACTAGGGTAACATGGAGAAGGTAAAAGAAGAATGAGACAGGAAATGGGAGGGGGAGAAAGATCTTATAGGTTTTACTTGATAGTAAGTCTCACGGGAAAGAAATTAAATGTAGAGAAGTATGATGGTGGGATTACCTGGGAAACATTTTTCCTGATTTTAAATTTTTTTGCAAATTATGTTGTAATAACCATTTTTAAAATTTGATTAGTAATTGTTTTATATTTTTGAATACTTTTTCAGCTTCAGGGTGTATTTAGGAATTGTTTTCCTTGCTGTTTTCCCTTGCAATTTGTCTCCCTCTTAGAAGTCATTAAAGTATTCCTACTTCTGACCTGCACTTACAGGTTGAGAAGAATCCTCTCCTGTTTTTCTGGTCACACATTTCCTTGCAGTTCAGAATTGGTTTAGTCTGGGGTTGCAGAACCTGCTACAAAATGCCAAATACAGAATAAACATTGAGTTGTTGTCACGGGAATGGCAAAAGAACCCTTTGTTCAGAATACAGGAAGTTTTCTGAGTTTTGATGTTAGGATGATAGTAAACCTGCAGTGAAAGTAGTGGTGGGGAAAGTAAGTGATGTGAAGCAGTGGGATTTTATACTTCATTATCTCCAGCATCCCAAGCGCTACCTGAGGAAGTGGCTGGCTGCTGATAAAGCTTATCGTTTTACATTTGCTCCTTGAATGGTCCATTTTCCTTCAGTGTATATACTTAATACCTTGGAAATCCCTTCCGTTGTTAACTCTCATCTTTGAGCTGAATGAATTTGAGCTGATTTTCTGAGACATCCCATGACTGAGGAACTCAAGTTTTAAAGTATAACATTAGGTGAAGGTAGGTAGTGTGCTCACTGATTGAAAGACCTTTAGCAGATGCTTGGATGGGAACCCAACTGTCCTCACATTTCCAACAGTCTGGTCAGAGCATCTTGGTAAGAGCATCTTGGCATCCTGGTATCTCCCAGCATCTTCCAAGAGGTTTTGGGGTGACTCATCCCTGATCTTCTGCCTCCTTCTCAGAGTGTGCAGTGGGTCTGTCAGATACTCCTGCAGCTGACAGGTTGCTTCTAGTGTTTGGGCTGGGTTGGTGCTCAGAATTTGTGGGTCCAGGAGCATGTTAGAGTATGCCACACCTATGATAGTGGTTTCAGTTCAGCCAGATATGCAGCTGCTGCATACATTGGCATAGCTGAGCTCACTTGCATCTTGTTATTTTGAGTACAGGCAGTAATGACCACACCGTAGCACGGGTTCAACTTATGATTTCACTGGGCCGCTCAATTGCCTCGTGGGTTTGGTGAGGCTGATACAAAGACCCTGGGACTGTGACTGCTCTGAAAGCTGGGGCAGGAAACAAGCAAATGTGAAGCAGAAACCTCTTCAAACCTATGTGCAAATGCCTTTTCAATATTTAGCAGTGTGAGCAACTCTAGCTGTAATGCTCATGCATGGAGGATGAGTAAGGGAAAGATCAAATGTCAAGACACAAGATCTATGCTCTCCATCCCTTCACCCTCTTTCGTAAACCCTCAGGATTTTAGGAGTCAGCTGGTGAGGACAAACTCACTATGTTTGTATGCTTGAGATAACAAAACATCTGCTTACCTCAGTATTGCCTAAGTTACAGGGTTTAGGCAACTGTCGCTCTTGGCTTCCTTTGGGATTTCCAATAATATCTCGGGAAAGTCTTTAGGAAATGTAGGAGGGTTAGAAGTGCTGAAGACATTCAGATCAGATCTAATGACAGTCTTTGGCAATATTCCATGTTACAGTTTTTCTGTCCTGGTTTCTGTGGGAATTGCGATGTTTTTAAGTAAAATAGTACTCCCAACTACTCCGACATCTATTTTGCCATTTAAGAAATAAGCATGGCAGTGCTCTCTTTTCTGAATGATAGGCTTTTTTGTTGTCTGCTCCTTTTTTTAAGACTATTTGGACAAAAGATTGCATAAATCAAAGTACAGAGCAAGTTGATCTGGGACTCGGTTCTTCAAAGTTTTGTTCACAGTGGTTGTCCATTTGAAACAAAGAACATCTGAGACCTAATCAAATTTAGTTTTGCCATTTTGTATTTCTGTGACAAGTGACAGTATTATTATTTCCCTCGCCTCAGTGGAGTTCTTTTTCCAGTGTTGAAAACCACTGAACTATTTATAGATGTAACACACGTTCCTAAAAGGGGCAGGATGTAATCTTTATGGAAAATTCTTAAATCTGGTAATATTTGCCTAATGGTTCTTTTTTTTTTTTTTTTTTTTTTCATTTGTAAGACCTGGGTGCATACACTTTGCTTGAGAATGAACTGCACTGTGTTGATTTTATTGGATTGAAAGATCATTATCGAAGGTACAGCTTGGTTCTTTTGGTCAGATTTTTATCTCCTACCATGATCATCTCTCTACATCTCTTCAAATGTAAGCTGCAGTCATGACTGGTTCATAAGCAGAAGGGCTGTTGACTGGAATTGTCCATCTCACTCCACTGATTAAAGAGGGAACGTAAGTGACTGACTTGGGCTGATTGCCTTGTTGTTGGGTGGCTAAAGCTGAGTGGGATGAATCCACCCTGAATGTTTGTGCCAGAGCGGAAGGGTTGGTTTCCTTTTGTAGGGATGATTGGACTTATTTTTGTTACAGCAAACTACCTGTAGTAACAGGCTTAGCAGAATAGACAGAAAAGATGGGGGAGGCTATAACTTGGAAACAGGAAAAGGTTTTGCCATGAATAATGTTAGGATGCACTTTAAATACTGTCAAAAGTTTAAGTGAATCAAGGGGGAAAGTATGCTTTTATGGGGATTTGGCATTCAACAAAGAAATAAAATTTTAAAGCACTTCAGAAAGGTGATCTTCACACTTGAAAAAGAAGCACTTGGACAGAAAAGTAGGATTTGCTGGAGAGAAAGGAAAACTTTTGGATGCTGTTTCAACAAGTCGTTAATTCTGCTAAGCTGTAACCACCTTCATATTTATTCCAGTGTTTACACTTGCCAAGCACAAAAAAAAGCAAATAAATGAAATTGTAAACCTGTAATAAATCCTCAGGAGACCACATAATAAACATAGACTTGTTATGCTTATCAAATACAAAGGAAAGTAATCTGTTTTCAACACCATTGCCCAATGCGTGATAGATGCTACATTCCATCAAGTCGCCAGCACTTATGGAAATTATGCATATGGTCAAAATATTTCAGTGCTTTTTGAAGGAGGGAGACGAGTCCATCATTAACAACCACTGTCAACATGGTGTCACTTGCTTGCCTGCTGTGGAGTCTGTGGGCTAGGTCCACTTTCAGGAAGAAGCAAAAGCTTCTGGACCCCATCAAAAGGGGCATAGCAAGGACTATGTTGTGAGATTTGGGTTTCACAGATGCAATAACCAGCACCTAGCAGTCTGTCTCCGCTGTTAAACCCCAAGGGGATGTTAGATTTGGAAGCAAATGTACTCATAGTGGTTCACTGTCTCTGCCATGCCACCAGAGCACACATTATGGCTACAAAGATCTGTTGAGTTGGTTGGATTTGCTCTTTCACCTGCTACTGATCAGACTCCTTGGCCCTATTCAAAACTGATGTTAGCAAGTCATTGAACTTAATGCATTGAATTCTGACATCACACTTTTTGACTTTCCAGAAACCAGCCCAGCCCCTCATTTATTTTTTTGCTTGCAGCAGTGTTCATGCTGGCTCTGTTTCTAAAGGAGACCAAGATATGATCTTTATTTTTAAAAAATTATTTAGCTGTTTGCATTTAGTTTAAATCCTGTAAAAGCTGTCCCACACCAGTGCATTGCTCATTTTAGCAGTGTGTGATTGCCAGCCTCCAGACACTTTGGGCACTGCTCAGCAGGACTAGGGAGAGGCATTTGACACCTTTCAAAGCTTAGGCCTAGTAGAGGACTTAGATCTAACCATCAAATGCCACAGCACCTCACTTGCAGCTGCCTGTTCCCTGTGGCTGTATCCTGTTTTAGGCAGCTAAGTGTCCTATAAATTGAGAGTACTTGAAATACCATCCCACTACAGCTTGGGCACTTCACTCAGCATAGTGATCAGGACACACTGCAAGGGCAGAGATGGGCTGGGCTCCAGCCCTTGATCTCAGAGCTCTCACTGTGCTGTACGTTAAAGAGGAGTCGAATAAGGTTCAGAAGGTGTTGTGGGACTCAGGTTTCCCACCCCTTTGGTAAGTGCCATAAGCCAGAGAGTCACGCTCACACTTGCAGGGCACTGGAGAGGAGGCTTTCTGGCTCATGTTTGTGTACATGAGCACCTCCATTTCAGTGGAGCAGCAGTGTGGGCAGTCTGGCTTTGACCCTCAGCTGCTGGATGCTGTTTAGGCCATCATAAAAGCTGGATCACAAACCATTCAGGTCGTGTCAGATCAGTACTGGTTGTAGCCAGGAACTCAATTCTTCTCACCTGGGAACTCAAAGGTAAAATAAACAAGAACCTTGGGAATTTCCATTGAGTGCTTTCCTATTGATCAGAGGTGATTTGTTTGTCTTCTGGCTTTAACTGTTTGTAAATGTATTTTGCTTCTATGAGGAGTGGCCTCCAGATGGGCTAAAGGGTCAGTGTTATGGAAGGATTCATGAGCTCAGACTTAAATTACGCTGCTAAATATTCAGAGTTCAACCCATCTTTGCCTACTGTTTAATCCTCTTTCTCACTGCAGTTTGCTATGATGACGGACTTACTGCAGTTTGTCATGATGATAGACTTGCTAGTAATTACAAACACGTTGCTGGTCGTCACTTGGATCCGATGTGTGCTCATGGATACTATAGATGGCCAGCACTGTCCTGACACATATGGTAAAGGTCTCTTGGCAGCCGTGACTGGATGGAACTGTCCCATCAGTTGACTCGGTTTCCCTTCTCCCAGGGTGTATTTCTGACGCTGGCCTCCTTTAACTGATGCAGTGTAATTTAGCAATGTGTGCTCTGCATGATGAGCTCTCCATCTGGCAGATAATTGCCTGCTAGTTTAAATCCCATCTTAACTTCAGTTTCTTGAGATCATGAACCTGCTGGTGCCTTCTGGTTGGTTTTGCAGGGTATTTGCAAAAGAATCTGTTAGGAGCTAGTGCTGAGTTTTTTGGAATGCCAACTAAGACAGGTTAACTTTTAAGTCCTGCTTACTCAGCTACCTGACATTATTCTGCATTGAGTTTGACAGTCTAACACCTGAGTTGGTTGACCAAGTGACTGACAGCAGACAGTGTTCTTTTTGGACTGGTTATGCACAATGGGTACCCTGGGTATATTTTAGAACCTGGTGGATGCTGAAAACTTGTTACACGAAATATGCTGGTGTTCCTCTTCTTCCTTATTTTCTTCTGCTGTCTCCCTTTGCCTTCACTAGATCTGTCTGCCCTGTGCTGTTTTGCAGCAAGGTGCTGCAAGTTTGCACAGGGCCATGCACCACAGAGACCTTGTTGGGCTCCTTTTGAACTACTAATGTAAATAATTAGGATAACCACCACACACCAACTGAGTGACTGCCCTGAGAGATAGCCACCCAGCAGTGCTGGGGACTGCCCCAAGCCCAGTCGATGGTGTCTGCAACAGGCACTGGGAGATGTCTGGCATCTGCCCACCAGGCACAGTGTCTGCTGTTAGTGTGGCAGCATCCTTTCTCACTGCTTTCCCTCTTGCTTTTGGGGGCAGGGCAGATTTCTCATGCACCCCTCACCTGCTGGTACTTGCTATTAGGTGGGTACATTGGTGCAGGGCGATGGGCAGGGCCCATCCCTCCCAGGGATGCCCCATGAGATGCTCCCAGTGAACCAGTGCATTGCCCATAGAGCCCTTGCACTCCCAGTGGCAGTTCTGGTATTGGGACATCAGTGGTGATGGCTGCTGGTTGCAGCTTCCAGAAGTTTTGCAGCCACAATCCTTTGCCCTTCTCCTTGTACAGGGTCTTGGGAGCCACAGCATGAGGTGGTGACGGTCCCACAGAGGTGACCAGCACAAGCAGTCACAAGATGTTTGTGTCCAGCTGCAGGTTGTAGGGCATGCTACACTCTGAGTGCCAGTGCTTGTTGTCCTTGCAGTCTGTGAGAGCAACACATGTGTCCCGAACTGGGAATTTGGCACATTCTGGGTATTGATGGTGACTGTATTTTTTTTCCTGTCCTTCGCGACAAGTTGCAGTTGCCTTTACTGGCTTGTTCCTTGAAGCCTCAGCTCCCCTGTGGCTCAGCTAATAGCAGTGTCTGGGACTTCATTCAGCTTTAAGAGGCTTTAAACTAAGAAATTCCTATTTACTACTAACAGCATTGATGGACATGACTGATTAATGGCAATAAACTCAGGTGAGAACTGAGAGACAAGGACATTTTTTCTGATCTATGCAGTGAACGTGTTTGTTTTGTATGACTGAGTTTTAGGAACTTCTGTACGATCTGCTTTTAACTATGTCCCTTGCCAAGTGATTGGGGATTTCTTAAGCTGAGATGACTGATTCACTGCTTTATCTCAGCCAACCTGCACCAGACTGGGCTGAAGCTGAGGTGCTGAGATGATCGGATAAAATTCTTCACACCACTTCTGGCAGTTGAGCATCCATCCCTTTTTTTCATCCCTGGGGCAAATCCTCCAGGAGAGGCCCTTTCTCCTGCTCTGAGGTGGTGTCATTGACTCCCTGGGTTTTCGCTCTGTGTCTCTTTGATCAGTCTGTAGCTGTTAAAAGATTCCATTGCTCTTTTCAAGGCCTAAAGGGAAAGTAAAGTGACAACTTTGATGGCTAGTTTGAAAGCTTTGTCAGTCTGGACAGCTTCCCATGGGGTAAACAACTTTACTCTCACTCTCCACATCCCATACTGATCATATAGGATGTCATTTTACTGGTTTAATGCTGTATACAGTTGGGATATGGTGTATTTTCAGGTATTTAAATGAAATTATATAAATGGCTAATAAGAAAAGACTAATTAAATTTTGTTCATGTGATGAAACTTAATTTTAAAAAAATCAGACTGATATTTCAGCAGTTGTGAAATTCACAGTGTTGTTCTTTGCACTGTAGAGCCTTTGTGCTTGTTGCTGTAGTCATATTACATGACATTGCCTAATACCCAGCAAGGCGTATTCCTGGCTCATTCAGCAGGTAAGACTCCCAGAGGGTCACTGAATCTGTTCATGTACTCAACAGAGTGCTCAGACTGGTGATTTTACAGCCGCGTATTTGCATTTGCATTTCTAGTCTTTCCCCTTTTTTGATAGTTTTCCCTTTTACTCTATTGTGGTTATCCAAACCAGGGCTCTGACTAGTTTTGTGACCAGTGTCATCCCTTCCTGCATCCCACCTGTGGCAGTCAGCAGCTAATTAGCAGGTGGTCCCTCCTGGGGGTGGGTTTTTTGCTGTTGAACCCTGCTCTATCCTGTGATTCAGTGGGTGGGGGATCAAACTTGCAGCTGAGAGCTGCTCCTCTAGCAAATGAGAAGCTGATCCATTAGAGCTTCGAGGTAATTTAAGCACTTTTGGAAAGAACAGTTGTTAATAATCCCACAATTAGAAACCTCCACTGTTTCTGCTCCTTATTAGACATAATTTTCCATTTCTGTTCTTAGGCATTTTGTAGCATTTAATTTTCTCTATGATAATTTATGAGTCACAAAATCTCCTGGAACAGGTTAGCTTCCATATGATGGCATTTCAGCACCTCTTGCATTTCCTTCAGTTGGATCATGTGTTGCTGCTTGTTTAGAGGCAGTGCTGCTTCTTCTCTGAAGAAAGCAATATATTGTTACCTGGGTGTGATGTGCCAGGATCACACTGCCCTCTCCTTGGAGATGGGCCCTCCACCAACTTATGTAGTTCTTAAAGTGCTTATCAAATACAGGGATGGAAAATTACTCTGTTTTCTGAAAATACACTGTTTGGGTGACTTAGTTTTCTTGCACACCCACTGTCTATGTGCTTGAATTGGTTCAGAAAGATAGAAGCAACAGACCAGCCAAAAAATGCATTGGCGTGTGGGGCTTCCATGCCAGGGGTTTGATAAGTAAGATGGGTTTTTTTAAACAAAGTCGAGAATTACATGCTATTGTGTAAGGCACTGCAAATATCTCATCTCTGTACAATTCTGATAGTTCCTAGTCAAGAAAAGTTCATGTATATTGTAAAGAGGACAAATTGGGGAACAGAGAATTTGTTTTACTTGAGGTATCATTTATGGTAGAAGATTGCATCTTTCATATGGTGAAATGAAACCCAAAGAGGACTATGATTGCTACTTACCTCCCTGAAGTACTTTTGGAAAACAGGAGCAGAGCAGTTTAAAGAAAAAAAATCTGTAAGTGATCATACTCAATAAATGTAGGGGGGAATGTTAGATGGCAGTTTGAAACCTTTAGGGAAGCAAATTTCTGGGACAACTTCTCTGTAAAGAGATCCAAAGAAGTGTAGCTGAGTTTAAAATGAAGCTTGATAAATTAATAAGCTTGATAGTTTATAAATGGTATTATGTATATGCAACTCATTTCCATGAGAACCCTCCTTGAAGAGAAAATTGAACTTCCTGATGGGAAAATTATTTCCTGTTCTTCTTTTGCTGCACAAATTAAACACACGTATTAACAAATTGTAAGTGCAATTAGCCCTTTGAACTGCCTGAGCTTGTGTAAGTTGTTGTGTGTTGGTTGAAGCATTGCTATCTTGTCCTAAATTTGGTTTTAAAAGAAGGTAAAGAATCCACAAGGTAATGTGGTTCAAGGGCTGGATGAATGGGGCTGGAAGTTATTCACAAATGTCACAGGCTGCAAGTTGCAGCTAATCTGAGCCAATCTTGCTTCTGGCTGTTACAGTCCTTTGCTCTCCATCACCTGCATGACCTTGTGCTGGGCTGTTTCCATGTACCAAGTTTCTAAAAAGCCAATCTGCTGTTAAAAAAACCCACAGCAAAACAAGCTTGTGACTTAGCATGTAGAAACAGCTGAGTCCATCAAATGAGTATCAGAAGATAGTGCAAGGAAGGATGAAAGTTGACAAAAAGCCAAACTAACAATAAAAAACAAGCAGACAAAAAAGTTCTGACTTAATGTGAAGAAATAGTACAATGCAGGCGGGGAGAGGGGCTGCAGCAGCCAGCCCTTAGTTCAGCTTAAGGCTGCTGTGCATTTTCAGCCAAAGCCTAAAGAAAAATACTAATTTTTCTTGGTTTTCTTTTGAGTAGGCTTTTTATTACGTTGTGCTGGAGCAGTTCAGTACATGCTTGGACAGGCACTAAGGATGGTGTAAAAGAGGAGGCAGTAATTAGGGGGGGTTTAGGCTCTGCCCTTGGCTTGGTGGGTTCTCTCTGCTTTGTCTTGGAGGAGATATCATATAATTTTGCCCATGCTTGTCCCTTCTGGAAGGTAGAACGTTTCTAAGAAGTCCTTTTAACTTATGAAGAGATTGTGCTGTCCCTCCCTCAGGCCTGTGTGACCACATGGACTCAAACGAAGGGAAGAATTTGTTCCAGTGCTCTGTGTGCAATACTCAGCACCTCACCCGTGTAGGCATGAATGTCAGCACTCACCACTCTCTTCTGTAGGTACAAAACTCCCAGCTTGCTTTTGTATGAAGTTCTGCCACCTAGAAGTTCTACAGCTTGAACCTACCACAGATTTTGTGATGCAAAATGCAGCTGTATTGTACTAACATCAAAGCCTCATGAGATTCCAATAAATGTTTAAGAAACCCTGTCTTAAAAACAAACAGAACACAAGAAAAAATAGTAATAAATGGATGCAAAAATAAACAACTGAATATTTTTTCCCCTGTAGATTGCTGCCATTCTAGGTTTGTTAATCCAAAAGATTAACAAATTTCAGTTAAAAAAAGTAACAAATTCTCTGATAATAAGAACTTTGCATTGAAAAAGTGTACATAGTTATGAGCTCTGGCTCAGTCTTTTGAATTATCTAGGCACTACTGTAACTGATAAGTGAATGCTGATAATCCTGTTAATATTTCAAGGACTCTTTGCAGCTATAGGGGAGCAGTCGGGAACTATCACATTCCTTTGCATTGCAGGACAGGTTTTTTATTTGCTATCTTAATGGTGTTATATACATACAGGGTTTTTTTTGAGCTCAGTTCACTTTGTCTCGCAGCAGCTCCTTGGCACACAGCCTCATGGACTCTTTAAGATGCTTCTTACAGCAGCTAGGCTCATTGCTTGCCCTGATGTGGCTGGGATTTGGATTGCAAATTCCTGATCTGAACAAAGAGGAGGAATAGAAAAGGCTGGTCTCTGGTCTCTCTCACACTTTATGAAACCTTGGTGGCTTCAGAGGGTTGTACTTGTAAGTCTGGCTACACTTCAAAAAAAAAAAAGAAAAATGCTTATATCTTTGCAAAGATGGGTGCAGCCCCACCACCAGGCATGTTGCTGGAAGAGGGAAGAGAGAGGTGGCTCTGAGGAGACTGCTGGGATTTCAGACACCGTCTTATCTAGAGCTACCTCAAGCTTTGCCCACACTTGCTCTCTTTTTCTTTTTCCCCTCTGCTTTGTTTCCTGAGAACCATGGGGCTAGAAATCCTTGTTTTTAGAAAAGACAGAAGGTGGGGGAATAAAATGGATGCAGACACATGGTGTGTGCAGGATGTATCCACATGTGTTCCCTCACCAGTTCGTTGCCTGCACTCAAGGGCCGTGCAATCTGAGAAGCAGCTACCTGTAATTGATTTCACGAGACAGTATCAACTGGATAGGATTTGGCTTGTGCTGGCTTGTGTTCATAGAGGAGCAGAGGAGAGAAGTCAAACTAAACAGGGTGACTCATGAGAATCAGGCTCACGCAATGGTTTGTGTGTATAAAAATGCTCAGAGTTGGGAAATGGGCTGTCACAGTTGTGAAATTATTATCTCCCTTTGGTTTGCTGCTCTTCGGAGCCATTGGAGAAGACCCATGAAGCCCCTGTCAGCCAAAGTCAGAGGAAAGGGACTGTGCGTGGCTGACACTTAATTGCCATGGGGCTCTGGACAAGGACAGCCACATTAGTGCAAGGCAGCCACTGAGACTAACCTTGTGTACTTCCACTTCGGATTCCCTTTTTGCCATCCCCATCATTAAAGGTGAGCAAAAAACTCAAACCACTTGTTTGTATGTAAACCTGTACAGAGGACTTTGTGCAATAGACAGTGCTGGGCTAAGTGACCTGTAATTATTCAGCATTTTGGTTTAAAGTGTGGCAACTTGTCGTGGGTTTCTACACAACTTCATTCCCAAAGCCAGGCTTGTGCAGTGTAATGAGGAAAAGCACTGCTTTCCTGTCTCCTGAACTGTGTTTTGATTTGATCCCATCCTCCCTCTTCGCTCTGACATTCCTTTGTTAAAGATACTCACCACATGCTGGGAACTCTACCTCTCTTGAGGCATAAAATCCCAGGTCTGTGTCTTAATGGACTGAGTGGAGCCAGGTGGGGGCAGGAAGAATGTGGCCAGATGGACCCCAGGATTACTCCATCCCACACCCTGGGATCAGTCTGAAGAAATACAGTCAGGGAACCTGGTTTGATCTGCAGATGAGAACTCTTACGGGTGCAGAGCCAGGGTGGTGGCCAGGAGCTGTGCTGGGTGGGAAGGAGCCCCAGGGCTCCCTCACACTGGTCTCTGCAGACAGGAACAGTCTCATGAAAGCATGTTCTTGAATATAATATGCACAAAATGAGCCTCTGGGAAAAGCTGATGCTCCCTGGAGAAGTTTTTTGCGTGTATCCTGCTCTGTGAGTGAGGCACAACACACCCTTTTTGGGTGATTGTTAGTCAAAAAGTACACTGACTTCCTTCTGTTTCAGGGGAAGTGATTCTGGAGGAGAGGCAGGTAAACAGTGAAAGAGGATCTCCTGGCACAGCTCATTTTAGGGATAGGCAGCCGCCCGGGGACTGGGACTTAGCGGGCTGCCTGGTCAGTGCCATGCATATAGGTAATTAAGATATTTCCTCCAATTAAACTAAGTGGCCCTCTTTTTGATGTGTGAGATCAGTGAGCCCAACTGTCAGGCAGGTAGCAGAAGGGAGTCTGGATTATTTTAACCACTGCTTTGCATGTTTAAGTAATTAAAAGTTAGAAGGGACCTGCGCTGTTAATATTTACAGAGGCTCATTAAGTAAGACAGGTATGTTTGCTGGGCCCACAGGTTAAATGGCAGGGCCTGGCTGTGCTGGAATGGCTCCCTCTCCTTGGTCACATCCCACTGTGGCCAGATCTGTCCCTGTGAGCAAGCCAGCTTGGCAGGGTGCTGCTGCACCTGCCAAAAACTGCAGCAGGTCCAGGGCTACCTCTGCTGTGTTATGTGGCAATGTTATGTATTTAGTTATGTCTGTATGCAGAGCCTTGTTTTATTTAGTGATACAAGCATCACTTTGCAAACCTGCCAGATTCTGTGAGGCCAAAGGGATGTCCAAGCTAATATCCCCACTCTAGCTCTACCTAGCAACAAATATTAAGGAAAGTGTGTGAAAAACAGGACAAGTACAGACTGGTCCTTCCCTCCTTGCACTGTCTCAGCTTGCAGCAGGCAGATGTTTAAAGGTTTTTGGGACTGCAGGTTTCCCCTGATCATGGTGTTGACTCACCGTGGGGCAAGTCAGTGCCATAATCCATGGCCCCCTCATCTCTCAATTCGTTTGATCTCTTTTTGAGGTTTTTGCTTTCCCCAGTGCCTGATCACGGTCCTCACCATTCAGATGCACACACTTGCAGAAATTGTTTTCTGTTAAACATTTTGCCTGATCATCTCACTGGGTGATCTTTAGTTTTTATATTGAGGGAAGGAATTATTTGTTCTTTGTTTCCCCTCTTGTTGTGATTTTATATGTCCTTGTCATGCTTCCTTTTAGCCATCTGTCTTCCCATCCTACAAGGAGTGCTTCTAGTCTTGTAACGTACTGTGAATATGATTTCTCCAGATGTGCCTGACTTGCCTGGGAGTTTGTAAATGAAATCGTCCCACTGAATATGGGTGTATTTCTGCCCAAACCATTTCCAGGGAAAAGGCAAATTGCAGAGATGGTAACTGTGTGCAGTGTTCTTAGATGCTTTGAGCTTTGTTTTTTTTCTGCAGAAAAACTACTGTGTTTTCATCATTCCTTAAAACTCCTTTACAGAACTTGCAAAACTTTAGACATAGAAACATCAACATTCCTGGATAGCTGCTGCTGGCGGCTGCTGTTTGAAGAGCAGTGGAGTGCCCCATCTAATTTTTTGTTACTCTCTGCTCAGCCCTATAGCTGGGCTGTTTTGGATACAGCTAATATCCATTTCAATACACAAATAGTAGCTATATTACCTTCCCACTCATGTCAGAGTGAAGAATAATCATTATTTCAGATAAGAATAAAGAACCAGGTGCAGCAAATGTATTTTTACATTTTTATTTGCATTTGTTGGCAGAATTCTAGCCTGCATACAGCCAACACAAAAGCAGGCAGCAGAGTTCTGCAGAGCAGGATTTGCTCTCCTCCCTGTGCTGCAGGTGATTCAGAGTAGCCATGACCTGGGCTGGGCTTCTTGTCAGAATTAAGGGGTTTGTCCCCGTATGGCTCTTGATTCCATCTGGGCCTGTTCCAGAAAATTGCTGGTTGTGGAAACAACCAGGAGAGGGTGGGAGACACCCGTGACGTCAGGGTCTCTACTCACCTTGAGGCAGACTGTGAGCATCACACCTGCTGAGCTGACCCCTGTGCTGTGGCTGCGTGGGGAGCAGGGACATTGTGGCTCTCATCCCTAGGGAAAGAGTTTGACTCAAGCTGAACGTTTCACCCTGTTCACCAGCTTATTTATTTGTTTATGTATCTGGATAACTTTGCTATTATAACCACATTAATTGTGAGCACATCTGAACTCGATACTTTAATTGCTGTATGAATTGCCTTTGAATCACCAAGGAAAATCTCTGTATTTTCCTTTAACAATGCTGTCTACCTGGTCAGGATTTTGCTTTGAGGTGGGACAGGTGTCGCTGCCTGTTTTCTTAGACCCCTTGCTCAGCCCGTTGTGATAGAAAGACCAAGATGAGTGCATGTGGTCGGTTTCTTAATTTTGTTTTGTTTTGTTTTTGCACAAGAGTTTTTTCTGCTAAAATCAGAACACACTGGATTTTGTTTGCTAAGTCAAAATCAGCTCAAGAAAGAAGATTTCTGTAGGCTTCAGAAAAAAACCAAAGCAGTGAGAATATTATCTAGATGGCATATGGAGATAAGGGCTTTAGGAGCTTCATGGTGCTGAGGGAGAGGCTCTTCATGGGGATCCTGTCATCAGCCTGTCAGAGAACAACTTTACCCAAAATGGGAGCTCAGCTTGGCAACAACATCAGGTGCATATTATTTTTAGGTGTTAGATTTAAAATTGTCTCTTTACTAATTTAAAAAAAAGAACAAAAATTGAAAATCAGAAAATGTTAAGCAACATTGTTAAAAGGACATCAAAAGCAAAGTGTTTGCTGTTTTTTTTGTGTTTATGTTTTTAGGGCAGAGTCTTGATCTTGATCCCTCTTTGGATTATAAATCACTATAATAAAATGAAAAGAGCCAGCAACTCTGCTTTGCTTTGCACACAAGTCTGATACAGCATTTGCTTTATGTAATTTTTTCAAGTTTTCCATATATGTTTTTGACTCCACTTTTAGACTTAACTGGAATTGTACTGGTGGTGTCTCAGTCACAGATGATTGAGCAGGGAATTATTAACCCAGCATAAGAGCTAACATGAGGATTACTGGAAAGTTCCTGCCTGTGTCAGCTTTAAGTGAACTGTGTTACTGCAAAAGCTGCAGAAAGTTCAAATTACTTGAGATTGTGCCAGAGGACTGTCAGTGGTCTTTTGTTAGAGGCTGACCACCTCAGGCAGGGCTCACAAAGGGAGCTTATTTTGTTTAAACTGAGCAGGGCTAGTTCTGTGCTCCAGAGTTACAGCCTAGCTACCTTCCCCTGCATCAGCATCTCGGATATTCAAACTGATTATCAGTGTCTGTCCAAAAGCCTCCAGGAGGAAATCTGGCAGTGCTGTGACTCAGGTCTTACCAGCTTTAATGGGAACTTACTGCAAAGCTCCTGTAGTCTTGTGGGCTACCTTAGTTTTTAACTGAATTATAAGATTTGGTTTTGGCCAAATTCATATGGCTGGTTGGCACCTGGATCATGGGTCCTGAACTGGACATCCATCTCTGCTGGGGCCAAGCCCTGCTAGAATGATATATAATTGAAATAGAGCAGTACTTTGAAGCCTGGGCAGTCTAGATGAAGCTCTGTGTCTTCCTGAGCAGTGCAAAGCTGTGGTGGAGGCATCTGCAAGGTCCCTTGTGTGGTTGAGGTCTGGAAAACAGCTCTCCATGGCCATCAGTTACATCTTCTCTGTTGCTGAGAGATGTCCCCTCCATTGCACATTCCTCCTCTGTACAGCCCACGTTGCTCAGAGACATCTGAGATGTGGCACTGCTGTAATTCTTCTGGAGCAGAAGAGCCTGAAATATCATCAGTTACACTGAGGGACTGAGGGTCTTCAGTACATTGGGGCCACTGTTTCTTATCAAATTGAACGGGAGTTTGGAGTCTGGACAACTCCGGTTTCTCATGTTGTCATTTAAAGCATCCTCCACTGAATAACTGATATCCTGGATGCCAATATCTGCAACATGTGGATTTTAGATCATTTCAGAAGGAACTTGTCTAATTTGCCAAAACTCTGGAGACAGAGGAAGCAGAGATATCAGCAGAACCAGGATCTGTTCTTCACTGTCAGCTCCTGGAGAGGTTGAAATCACCCTCCAGGAAACTGGAAGATAGTGAAACTTCTTGTACTATTGTACCTTGTGGTGGGAAATGTCTAAGTGATGCCGTTAAGAAGCCAGTTGGAGGGCAGAGCTGTGGGGACTGGAGGGATTTCCACCAGTTCCCCAGCTGCTCACACATACCAGAGCCATGTGTTGCCAGCAGCGGCCCTGAGTATGCGATGACAGCTTTCTCACGTGTTCCCGAAGGACACTGAGAGGACCAGCTGGAGAGCAGCACACCTTGTTGCCATTGGAGCTTGGCACTCTGTGGGTATTCTGAGAGAATCATAACAGAAGAATTAACCTGGTTAATGGCACTGTGTCATCAAAAATCATGACTTTCAGTGTCTCTTGCCTTTTTGCCTCTTTTCTAGATTGATTGACCTGTGTCTTCAGCCTTAGCCCAGGAGGTGTTGCCTTCTGGGATGATTTTTTCTGTCACTGTCAGCAGACTGGTTAGGCTGAGCCTGACTATCTGCACCTGTACCTCTGTTGACTTTGATGGATGGATGAGTTTGTCACTGTTCAAGCTACTCCCAGCTTGGCCAGCATCGATGCTGGAGGACTGGACAAGGACCAGCCTATGTCTTAGCTGAGAGACAATGTAATCTATGTACAGAAGCTATACATAGCCCAGGGCTAAATGTATGCTCACATAGCTCTGCTGCCCTAGGAGGAAGAAGCTGCATTTTGGGAAAGGAATTTGTCACTCTCAAGTAGAGAAGCTGTTGCCATGGGCGTGTCCTGCCTGGTCCCAGAGGTCCTCACCAGAGGTCCTTTTTTGACTCAGTTGGGGGGACTGTGAACACACAGCCTTTACTGGGTGTTGTGTCTTGAAGCGGCATCTGGCTTCCTGTCCCTTTACTGATGTAATTTTTCTGACAAAGCTTATTTTCATTAGCCAAATGTATAGGCCTTTATAAATAGTTCTGGAAAAAAATAATCCTCAGATCCCTTGGCTGAACACTTCAGGGCTTAATTTCTTTTTTTCTAATGATGAAGTGGCAGAGACACAAGTATTACTAGTTACTTGGTGGCTGGACCTCTGAGAGGTCTATAAATACCCTTATATTGTTAAATTTGTCATGTTTCCTGTGTGCCTGCTTGTGACCATATCTCAGTATATAACTGCCTCTATTTTTGAGGTAAAAATATTGAGACGTCCACTGTTGTTCCAATATTTTAGCCCATAAATAGTGGCAGTAGCATAAGACAAGATCCTGTATTAGTTTGACCCTTTCAACAGATTTCTGAAGCAGCAGATCCGAATGAGTCAAAGGCACAGATATTCAAGTTTATGTGGATTCTTTCGGAAACAGAGGTGTTTCCCCAACTGTTTTAATTGTTGTTCTTTGTAACATCTCTTTCTCTTTTAACATCTGTGCTGCTTGTAGAAGAGAAGGCTCAGTGCAGTAGTTGTACTCTTAGCAAGCCAGAGGCTACCCTGCTGGACTATATTTCACTCAGGAATGTCTAACATAAAATTAGGTCCTGTCTTTTAACTACTGTATATTGTATAACACAGTATTGTTATTGTATAACACTGAAGCCCTCTTTTCTGTGTGCATACCTACAGTGTGAAGAACACCATTGCAGTGAAAGGGAACAATTCTTGCAACACTTTGTTCAGGCCATCAGCTGCAGTGCAGGCGGTTGTGGGATGTTCCATCCCTCAGATTCAATAGCAACAGCTGCTACAGCTTTTGTGCTGGCTGTGATTGCAGAGCCGCTCTCTGCTGCTTCTTCCCTTGCTGATCCGCCACCTCTGCAAGAGGCTGCGTGTGAGCTCTGGGTAGCGTGATCATTTGTACAGGATGAGTCTCCAAAATCCTCATTTTGCACTCCAGCATCTGCCACTGATTTACTGCGATTTACTGTTTCAGCTGTGCCGTGTAACCTGTGGTGATTTATCTCCCTTTGAAAGTAGTAACAGGTCAGAAATCAGAGCAGCAAATGTGCCTGCTAGAACCGAGGTGGGTGCAAGTCCTCACTGAAAGGGAAAACAGGGCAGCCCCATAGCTACAAACCATCCCTCGGGAATGCAGAGCCCTTATGGGAGCTGAGCTAATGCGCCTCTGAATTGACACCGGGTTAGAACTGCGCTGTGAATATTGAAGAGTTTCTTTTATCGTATTCCCCATGAGGTAATTCTTATGGAATAACATAAAATAATTGATGAAAGGAAAACCCTTTATTTGCTTATTCTAGAGAGAGATGGCAATGTAGTACAAGAAATTCTCTGTAAATACAAGTGGCAAGAAATGGTTGCATTTGATTTTGTTGATGGAGATGAGGCAGAGATTTGGCAGATAAAGACTGACAAATATTAAAGAATCCTTGTTATGGATTGAAATAAAATGCAAATTGAAATAAAATGCAAAATATGTAATTTCCTCCTTATCTGTCCCTATCCAGTGCAGCTTTATAGGTTTACAACCTCAAGATGTACCAAAACCATTAGATTCCAGAACACCCATGTTTTACACAAACGATCCTTTTTTCTGCTTCTACAGCAGCAATTTTTGGCCAACTTTAATATAAAATTCCTGATTCTTTTCGAAAACTCATGTTTGCCAAAATGGTAACCTCATAGATTATTTTCCTGTCAGTAAGGCTTTTAACCACAGTTTTGGCAGAGCCTTAAAACATGCCCTTTCTCAGGAAAGAGTTGTCTGGGCTAGAAAAGCATTGGCATTAAAAAGAGGTTGTCATAGTGATTGAAACCTCCTCATAGACATTCTTTAGGAAAAGTAGGCTGCAAGATGCACCTTTGTAGTCCCTTTTTTAAGTAAGGGACCCTTTAAATTGAAGAACCCATTTCATTGTCTAAATGCAGATTTCTGTCACTTGTAAAACAATAGGACTCTGGAGTGCTGTTTGTGTATCAATACTTCTTTTAATTACTTTCTACAAGAAATGGCTCAATGGGAATTAAGTTCCAATTCCTTGCTATTGCAAGGCACCAGGTTTTTAGGTCTAAACCAGGATCACAGCTTGGTTCCCTAGATTAATATGAAAAGATTTGAGGAAGACACTCAAACTGAGCTCTGAATGACCAGTTCTGAGTAGGCTTGAAAAGCACAGCCTGGGAAATCCTTCCTCATAGAAGTTTGGTCTTTTGACTGAAGTGTATTTGTTATCTCCAGAGCAGGCAGATCCAAATGTATGATTAGTGTGTTTGGCCTTGGACAGAATTGCACACAGATACAAAAGGGAGAATTGAGAATACGAACAAATAATTTTTATACTAAATCTAGAAATACAGTATTGAATCAGTATTAGGGTTTTTTAATAGAGATGTAATTATTTATTTGAATCACTGTTATATCTGTGCTATATTTCTGTTTACCAAAATAAGATGAGGCACATGTTTCTAGGGTAGGGTCTTTACTATATAAAGTGAAGTGAAATATATGATGGATAATCTAGTAAAAGATTAGAAGATTATTAAGATAGGAATAAAATATGCACAGGGGCTGGGATGAGGTTGTATAAGTTTCTTGGCAATTATATCTTACAGTGCTTGGAGTGTCTGGATGTGCTTTATCCTATACACCTACTTTCCATTCTTTCATAACACATGCACATGCAAGGAGTATTAATTAGATGAAAGCTAAACTTGTGGCTAATCCAGAGCCATCTGTTAGAAACCCACTTTTTTTACCTGTCTGCCCAACAAGAAAGGTCTAATCCTGAGATATTTGGAGTCAGTGGCAGAATGAGAGGCGTTGATGTGAGCTGCCCTGGATTTCAATGCCTACTCCTGCAACAAAATTAACCCCAAATTCCAATCCTATTGGGATTAAAGGAAGAGACAAAGAAAGAGACCTTTAGGAAGATCTTGTTATTTCTGGAAGTACCCAAAGCCCTGCTGGGAATGAGCCCTAATGAGAACCTATTATTGTTCTTATTGTTGTCTCTGAAGTCAAAGAGACTTCTGCAATCGACTTGAAAGGAGCAGGACCTGGGAGCCATTTATTTTATTTCATCCCCTACGTGGCAGTTCATCGGTTCCAAAATAGTGACTTCAGGGTTTGTGGGTGTGGGAAAATCCGAGTGAGAAACAGGGGCTGTTTTTTTCTGTTGTATGAGGGTTTCTGGGGAGTTGGGCAAAGCTGCAGTGTTGTTTAATTCTGTCTCACCATGGGTGCATCTATGGTAGCATTTCAGATCAGATCACAAGTGTGCTTTTGAAGCAGATCTACTGATCATTTCCACTTACTCCACTCTGATGTGCTTAGTGCAGTCGCCTGGGAGTGCACGAACTGGGCTCCTCCCAGATGAAACTTGTCCAGAGGCTGCACTCTAAACAGTGTCAGCCAGTCCTCAGGACAGAGCCAGGGCGGGCGAGACCAGGAGGCCCTGAAATGCCAACAGAGAGGTTGTCAGCCCCTGCCCTTTCACCTCACAGATCCTATTGCACTGCCACGTCTACATCATGTGCCTGTGCTGCCTCAGCAGCCTGGAGGGAAATAAATGCACCACCTCGAGTTTTCGGGTTGTCCATCCTTGCCTGGATGTCAGGCTGTAGCTTGGAGCAAGTCTGCAGGGTCTCATCAGGTGAGCAAAATCCACAGGAGGGTCACCAAGCTTGCAAGATAGCAGGACACAGGTTTTTGTCATTTCAGCACCCAGCCATACTTGCCCCACGTCCTTTTCTTGCTCTTGGGATGCTGCAGCAGGTGCTGGGTTAGTACCTTCATAGAAAAGTTTCTCCTTTCACATAAGCAGCTGATTTTAAATATTTAAGAAATAGTGGGCTAATTGAAATGTGTTTGGTAATAGATTTTTAAAACAGCACAACATGGTTAGACTTGGCGTTACACTTGGCAGAGTAGCTGCTACAGGTGAACTGACAGCTGAAACAATGTTTTGAACAATTTTTTGTCTGCCCTTTCTTCTTGAAAGCCCTGAAGTTAAGGAGGACCAAAATCTGGATCCAATTCAGAGTTCTTCTTGCATGTTATTCTCCACATGAGAACATGCTGTAAATGCTCATTCAAAAATCCTTTAGGAAGAGTAATAAAGGCATTTGGCAAAATTTGCTTTAGCACTCGGTTTATGATGGCTCCCACCAGCTGCAGGTGTTTCTCCAGCGGCTGTTTCGGCTTGGAGCCTTCCCTGGGGTTAATTTCACTCTGCAGCCCTCCATCCCCGTTCCCGGCCGGCTGCGTTAGGGACCTGCGGGAGCGCTGGGCGCATCCTTTGTGCCCGAGTTACTCATCAACCCGAGGGGCCGGGGGCTCGGCCGGGGTATGGGGGCGCCCCGTTACTGTGGTTACCGGCAGCATCGCGCTCCGCTTGTAAATGCGATCTTTGACCGCAGCCACTGCTCCGGAGGAATTTTCACAGCTCCCGGAGAAGGCAAAACTCCGGGAGTCGGGATGTAAAGGTTATCTGATACATGGCGGATGAAGCGGAGGCTTGTTCTGAGTGAAAGCAAATCCTTTTGCCTCACAGTGAGGGAAACGTTGGGAAGATTTTAAAGTTTCAGGCGTGTTCCCTTGCAGCTTTGGTCTTGTTAAATTTGTTTTCTCCAGCTCTGGCACAAGGGTCGTGCGCAGCAGTAGGAGTTTGGCCACTGGCCATTTGCAGAGGTATAAGGTCACTCAAAATTGTTCTTGCAGTTGTGTGTTCGCAGCAAGAAAATTTTAATGAGTCTTTCATCGGTAGCAGCCAGATTGTATCTGCTCCAGGGTATCACTCATCTGGCCCCAGCAGAATTAACGCATTGAATGCCCTGAGCTACAGGCTGAACTTGCAGAAAAGAAGCTCAAGTCTTTGTCTGCGTAGTCACAGCAACAAAACCACAGATGAACTATTAGTTTCTCCAGGATCTGACAATAAACATGCTTTAGCCTGAAAGATTGCGATCACCTGACTGTAGGAGGATGTTCTCAGTAGGGACTTTTTTCTTAACTGTTTGAAAAAGATGTGTCACTGAGTAACAGAAATTGGGGCCAGAGCACTGGAGACATGATAATATCACTCCATTTACCATTGTACTTTGTCTTATGTTCACTGTTTCATTACATGAATAACTTTATTTTTCAGAGGAATTTGTATCCATAAACCATATGTATCTATTCTATATTGCATTGTTATTTACTTGAATTGCTTAAAATGTTTAATTCAAGGCATGGGTTTTACAGGGGAAGGGGCTGGTGCTGCACTGGCTGAAAGGGAAGTGCAAGAGGTGCAGATGCTGGGATTGTCCCCTTTGCTGGGACTCTGCCCCCTTCCCATATGCTTCAAACACTCCAAACTCCACTCAGGGTTTTAGGAGCAGTCCTTCCTTCTTCCCATGCATACGAATGGGTTCAGATCTTCTCTGCCTCTATTCTTTTAGTGCTTAAATGGAAAATACATTGGCACCTGTGCAGTTAATTAAAACAAAAGCAATTATTGCCTGCCTGAGTTTAAAATCTGTGTGATGGCTCTCAGCAGATCCTCAGCCCTTACACTGGGAAGATGGCAGCTTGCTGCCAACAGCAGAGGTCCTGCTCCTGGGCCAGAGGATGAGAAGGGGTGACAGTGGCACACTCTGTTGGCTCCCTGTTTCAGCGAGGGAGTGAACAGCCAGTCTCTTTTGGATGGCATCAGGAATGAAACCAAAGGAATTAATGCAATTAACCTGCATCCAGTTTTTTCTTAGCTCCCTCTTTGCTACTATGGGAAGCCCCCAAAGCAAGTACGATTCAGCAGGGCCCAACAACGAGCTTTTGAAGATGTTCTCCTTGTGCCACTTGGGGAGCTGCAGACAGAGCTTGAGGGGTGCTGTGAGGAGAGATGTCCCAAGGCAAATGTGCTGGTGAAGGCAGTCAGGGTGGCGGAGCAGGTGGGGGCTGCGTGCCTCTGTGGGATCACTGCCCCAGAAGGAGATGATAGGCCAGATACAGTTTCACTGGGGTTTGTACTGTGGCATAAAGGGTTCTTTTTTAGTGCAGCCAAGAATTCCATTAGCCTTTTCTTTTCCCAAACAACCTGTCTCCTATCCATTGGCAATATGTTTTGGTTACCTTGCATCATATAGTGTGTCTTATGTGGTTTAGTTCTAAAATGCATCTCTTTACATTTGCTCACATTACAATGAACGTCATCACTTCACTACAACCAGCTCCCTTGAGCCTTAAGTCATGCAGAGTGTCCTGCTGACTCCATACTGTTCCCACTGGGGAGGTGAGCAGGGTTTGGCTGCTAGCATGACCACAGCCTGCCCAGAACAGTTTGTGTGGCTTGGGGCATTATATGTATTGAAGAGATTTGAGTGGTCTGGGGTGTGAAGCCTTAGAGCCTGCGAAATTGCAGTGCTATCATGACACTGAGAGGTGTTTGACTTTACAGAAAATCTTTTACTCCTTTCTTGTAATTTTTGAACATCTATCTCATTTGTAAAGACAGAAGTCTCCTATCTCTTCCACTTGAATACTTCGAGAAAGCAACTCTTCTCCTGTGTTGTAAATGTTACAATACTGTCTGTATGTATGTACCCTGTAGTTCCTATAATGTTGCATTGCTTTGGACTAGGAATTTAAGAACAGTTAGTCATTACTTTGCTTTCATTACTTTCCACCTTAGCAGAAAGAACACCCAAAATATCCAAGTTTTATGCCACCAAAATTAAAATAGTAGATATTAGGCAATATCACTCTTAGTAAATTTGCATTAGAAGAAATTGGTCCTATGAAAAATTTTTTGTCTTCATGTAAAAGTATTTTAAAACTGTTTATACTCTTACTGAATTACATATGAGTGGTCCTTCTACTGTGAGAGGTAAATACTAGTTCAGTCACATTTTTTAGTGGAGCTCTTCCAGTTTTCCTGTAGATACTAGCAGCTTATACCTATTCCTACCATTACCCATCGTTGCAGAAAGCAGACTCTCCAGTGCTGACTCTCGGAAAAAATTGGTCTGAGAAGCTGTTGGCAAATAAACTATTGCAATTACATGATTTAGAACAGTGCTAATGAGGATAAATTTGCATGGATATTTGGCATGATTCAATGTGGCTGGCAACAATGTTCATTGTTTCTTCCCAAAATACTAGAATACATGTAATTTGATTGCAAGTGGTAGGACAGTTTTCAGGTATAAACAGGTCAGTTCTCTGTAGAGCACAGAGACACTGAAGCTTATTATAACAATTTTCAGGTCTGAAAATAAACTCATAAACATCTCTTTGGCCACTGACACCACAAATTCTTCCCTGGGTGAGCTATCCTCTCTACCTTGAGCAATTTCAGTAATTCACTCTAACTGCCTGGGTAGGGAGAGTATTTGCAAGACCAGGTCAACAGTTTGACTTCCTTTCCCACATGGTTCTAGAGTTCGTTGTAACAAGCTGATTTATACCATTTTCAATTAATTTTTAAGAGGACAGACTGTTTTTGGTAAGCAGTCTAGACCCTGTTGTTTGTTCTCTTTTCATATGGATTTTTTCTGCCTGGGGATTTTGTAATATTTTCCTCTGTTGAGATCAATTCTTATAAGAATCATTATGCTGGTAAGAGTTGTACCCTTGCAGTGATTTGCATACCTAAATGCAGAAGTTGCTTGTACAGTAATACCATTAGGCTTCACATCTCACGTATTTGTCTCCCTGTCGGATTAACCGTTCTTGCTACACCACCAGGAACATCTGTCAATCTTTTCTATACTGTCTGGCAGCTTCATTAAGGATCTCAAATGCATGTAAACACCTTGGGGCTGGGTCTGTCTCTGACTTTTCTCTTGGCTAATGTGGTATGTTTAGGCAGTGCTGTGCACCAGCTACAGTTCTAAGTAATAGACACAGATAGTATGGGAGTACTCATAAAAACCAGAAAATTCATGGCCTCATTTTGAAGAGTTTGGGGACCAGCCTCTCCCACAAAGGTCATTAGGATAGAGAGAACTTGGACTTTTCCATGTCAAGCCTTTAATCTCCAGAATGTCCAGTTTCTGTTCTGTACTGCAGTTTACTGGTGGAAAGGTATTTGAGGTCCTGGTAGTTTTATATGTTTATTTAGGTGGGGGTTTTTGTGTGATCTCTTAAGGGAATCAGTGACTTCTTCTGTGTTTCTTAATTTTATTTTATAGCTGCATCATAGGTTACCGGGCAAATCAGAGGCACAATTTGCTCTTGGTACATGTGCTTCAAGTGACATTTGCAGTGGCAGCACACAAAAAAGAGAGGAAATAAATCTAGTAGACACAATCCTTTCGTAGGATTGTGCACCTTTTCAAAGGTGCATTGATGAGATATGCCTTCTAACCAGGAGATCCCTCAAGGAGAAGGTAAGAC
>JAWWTY010000037.1:14581027-14741426 GCA_035222235.1 Margarornis squamiger | reverse complement strand
GGATTGTGCACCTTTTCAAAGGTGCATTGATGAGATATGCCTTCTAACCAGGAGATCCCTCAAGGAGAAGGTAAGACCTTTGCTGCACGGATAGGAAGACAGAGGGGTGGGGTTGGTGGTCACTGTGGCTTTGGCTGCAGAGGAGATGTGGAGTAGGATGCCCCAAGCTGTGCATTAGGCAGACCTGCTGTGAAATACAAGGGCTCTCTCCTTTCCTTTTTGAAGTGCAATTTGTCCTTTTTTGGAATGCAGCTTCCTTGGGCTGAGCATAATTCAAATAATCTGTGATTAATAGCATTATCAGTGCTTCTCTTCTCAGATACAGTTTGGGCATGGTGTGAAAAGAGAGCAACCAGGAGCCAGGTCTGCCTCATCTGGGGTGGATGTTTTCCACTTTTATATGGAACCTTTGTGCTTCAGAAATGATGCAAAAACTTTTTTAGTAGATGAGTTACGTATTTTTAATTTCAAATCACATGAAATGTCAGGTGAATGTGTGATTGTTTTCACTATGGAAAGTATGCTATGTTTTCTGGCTTGGCTCAAACAATTCACTTCAGTAACTCAAGTCACAGGATCAAGAAGATGAGGGACTTCTGCCGTCCTCTTGCAAATTTGTTGAGGTCAGTAGAGTTTTCCTACCTGAGCCCTTATTATGATTCCCCTCAGGGTAGGTGACCTGAACTAGTTAACTGCAGTTAGAATAAAACAAGAACCTCCCTCCCATGTATTCAGATCCCCAATACTCTCCTAAACTTCCTTTCTGTGCTTCTGCTGATATTGCCAGTGCTAACATAGCCCATGCTATTTGAATTTCTTGTGCATCCCTGTAGGACTTCTCTCTTTCTCAGGATCCAGCAGCATCCTTCTGTGTACCCAAATACAGAAGACAAAGGACTGCAGCTGTAGTTCACAGGGAGTTTGGTTTGTTGTTTTACTGTCGTTTTAGTTCAGTCTGTTTTCAATGGTGTGCAAATGGATGGCCCAGTTCTGAATAGTGTTCAGGCTTGCATTTCCTCTATGTATTTTTCTGTATAAATTGTCTCTCTGTATATATTTGTGAATGTACTAATACCTATATATCTTGTAAATAATTTTAAAATCTTACTTTGTAAGATATAAACTATGATACTATTAAAAGACACAAGCATGTTGCCTTGTTCTTACATTTAGCCCAAATTACTGTTGAGTGGAGAGTGATTTAGTAGGGCTTTGAGAATGTAATGAGTGCATTAGCAGGCTTAAAAAATTGTGAATCAAATCCTGACTCATGCGCAAGAAGTTTTGACTTGCCGTGTTAGTCTGTTTGATTTCACACAGCCAACAAATTCATAAAGTATATGAATTATTGACTTTTTAGCATTTCTGTTTTCCTTTTTTAGGTAAAACGTTGGTTTCATTCTAAGTATGGGCATTTCATATTATAAAGTTGTTTTGGTAACTGTAGACTCCTAGTTTGCATTTTCCTGCCCTTTCTTGGTAAAATTGATGCTCAGGTTTCCAGGAGGTTTGCATTGGCAGAAATCACTGTCCAGCCTCAAAGGGCTGTGGGTGCCTCCTGCACAAAGACTGTGCATTTACTCCTCTCTCCAAGCTGCTCTTTGCTCGTTGAGCAGTCATGGCACAGTCAGGATGGCAAAACAGGTTCCTTAGCCAGAGGAGAGTACTACAGACCATGTTTGCACCTTTTTTATGCCATGAAACTCTTGCAAGCAAGAACACTTACTGGTTTTCTGAATGCCCTGACACCTGGAGCCATGTGATTTCACAGGTGTTAGTTTTTCATTTTTGGGGTTAAAAAACCTAAAACACTTTAATGAGCAAACATTTAATTGCTTTAATAGATTTCCCAACATTCTGCAATTTCATTTTAAAATCACGTGTTATTATGAGAAAGCTGTACTCTGACAGTTGTGCCGCATTTAATAGAGTCCTGGGGCCTAATTCTGCCATGTTTGCATTAAGCAACACTTTGTTCCAGGAGCAGTATGGCAATTACCAGGTGTACATTACTGCACACCATGAGTAAGCATGTGATTTAATTATCTCATGGGAAATTCTCATTGATGTAAAAAGAAATATTGACCCTTCCAAAATCTAATACCTGAAGTTTAGCAAAACTAGATAAAGCTGTTCTCTATCTGAATGCAAAGAGTATTCATTAAACATCAGGAACTCACAGTAAAAATGTGGTGGGAAGGGTTGGCCACAGCTCCAGAAGAGTTGTGGTATGGGCTGGAACCTGCACCGTTCCTGGGAATGGGAATTTTTCCTTTGACTTGGTGAAGGGCAAGATAAAGATCAGTTTGCTGAGCTCTGAGGGACCAGTTAAACAACTCTGGTGTTGGTCACATTCTCACGGTGAGTTTATGGACTAAATGTGCAACTGCTTCAACAAATAAATCCTCTAAATTAACACTAATAAATTAACTAACCTAATCCTTTGCTGTAAATAGTATCTGTTGTGTGGCATATTTTTGCATGTTGGGATCTGAAGAGATTTGTAACCGAAGAGCAGAGTATGCGCTCCAGTGAGTGAGAGTAACTGTCTGTAAGCACACTTTACTTTTGGGGATCTTAACTGGGCATTAATCAGTATAGACTTTATTAGCAAAATTCTCAAGTCTGTTTACATATAATGCATTAAGCACCTTTTATCAGATTTTCTTTCAGAGGGAGTGGCAAGAATCTCTGATGACAAAACTCACGTCAGTGTGTAGTGTTTGCAGGTAGCTCGAAGGAGGGAGTTACATGCTGTAGAATTTATTCTCATCAGACTGACAAAAATCCACTCTTTGCTCGTGGGGTTTTCTTAATTTTTTCAGTTGTTCTGCATTTAGTGTCTTAGGTTTTTTGTTTGAAAGATGTATTGCTGCCCTGTAGAGTTCTCTATTGTTGGTTGCTATGCATTTGTAGAGCTGGATTCTCAACTTCTGACTCTGAAGATGCATCTTCTCATACGACGATTTTGAAGTCTGGAAGCCAGGCTCTGACCAGGATGCTGCTGGGTGCTCTGGATGTAGCCTTGGTGTGGCAGTTACACTGACCTCAGGTCAGGAGAGCCATGGAAAGCAAACCTGGGAGAGAGGAGATGATGAGGTTTATCAGCTGGAGGTTTTGTACTGGGAGGGAAGAATGCTCTCTCCTTACAAAATAACAAATTACGTGCGGTTTGCTATGTTAATGTAACTCATTTGGTGCACAGAAAACATTTCAAGCAACAAAATTAGCCTACAACATTTAACAATTTATCTTCTAATAAGTATGGCTTTAATAAGGTGCGGAATCAGGATCTGCTTCCTTATCTCACTGAGTCCTTTCTGGTTTGCATGTTCAGCCAGGTTGCCTGTCTTGTCTTCTCCACTTGACTATTGCAGCCAGCATTGTAGAACATGCCACGGTGAGGAAAGGGTGGAAATGCTATGGCATGAAGGGCAGGGACAGCCATTAGGTCTTCAGCATTAGAGTCACTTTTGCTTCCCATGGCACACATCCTGAGGGTTACGGAGTATATTGTTTTGTTCATTGTCTGAAAATTTGTGTGACTAGGGAAGTCCGTAATCTGAGGCCTGTTTATTCATAAATCCCAGGTCAGTAATCTTGTTTCATTCTTGGCAAATAGTTACCCACAGCACTACAGACTATAAATGCCTATAGAAGCTATGCCCGTTTGGGTAGTGTTTTTTTTGGGGTCTTACCTTGGTCTTCAGAGAAATGCAGAGGAAAAGTGTTATTATATAACATCTGCTTGTATCATTTACTGCCTGACTTGCAGGTGTTATTGGACTCATACACTGTGTTGGTATGTTTGCTTTGCACTGTATATAACCAAATTTGTATGTAAGGTTGTATTCTTAAGGAATACAGGAGACACCAAATCTACTGTACCTTCTGCGTAGTGCAGTTGTCATGCAGAGGATTCATTCCTTGTGTCACAGAAATATCTCAGGTGGTTCTTGTTCCCAGGAGGGAAACAGATTTCTTATTTCATTACTTTTACACTGTCCAAAGTATTAGGTGAGGACTCTGTGTCAGGCAGCATTGAAATGTAGAAAAGTAGAAGATAACAGAAGCAAAAATATGTTCCCCTTCACAGCAGGAATCCCTCTCTGTTAAAGCAAACAGAAAAAGAATTAATCTATAAATTCCCTCTTAAAACTCTATCTATTGAAATAGGATTATGTGAACAATGTAATAGAGGAAGTTATGTAAAGACTTTAATGGTGTCCCATGTACTCCTTTCAATTATTAATAGAGAACTCTTTCATCCTTTGTATTTTGCTGTTTTGATGAGTAAGTGTTTTCATCTGAAGATGATGAGTGAAAACTATGAAAGATCCTGCAGAACACGTCACTGGCAGATGGATGGCCTGGGGCGGCACAGGGCACCTCATCAAGTAGGTGCCCATTGCTCCTGTGGTGCCAGTGGGAGCTGCTTGGAGGGAAAACACTGCTTGACTTCTCGTCCTAGTGACAATCTTGCTGCTTTGAAGAATATGGCAGTAAAAGAGCTTAGTTTACGCTTCTTCAAGTAACAGCTTTTTCATCGAAGCCTTATTTACCTAATCCTATTTGTCTGCTTAGACCAAGGCCATTGCAGAGCTTCTCTGAGAGGTACCTCTTACCAGGCTGGACCTGAGTTGACTCCTCTGGCATGGGCCCTGGCTCCTCACAGTTTAGGCCTTGCAGTGAGGTTCCTAGAAGGTTTCTAGGACTGGAACAGTAGATTAACTGAAAAGTGAAGATTTTTGACCTTTCTCTGTCAGATATAATGACAAATATTTAAGAACTGAAGTGGCCACACACGGGATACATTATACAGTTAGAGCCTCATATCAATCTCCTAGCTGCAGCACATGGGACGATGTTACTGTCCCCTTTTGTCACCACATTGTCTTAAACTCAAAATATTAGGCCTCTGTTTTTTTCTTTTTGTGCTGCTTTATAAACCTTTGGGCAGGAGCAATGCATTCTTGGCATTGTTGGGTGTTTTGGGGGAACACAATTCCATGCATTCTTGGCTTTGGGAAGTGATCAAGCAGAAAGGTGTGAGCTAATGTCCAACAATTTATCATTGTTCCGCCAGAAAAGGGGCACAAGACCTTAAACAACTACTGGCTGTATAAGGCCAGAAAGTTATTTTGCATGGGGCAGTTCAAGCCCAGAATAGGAATATTGACAGCCTTGCATACTGGAAAGATGCATTCCTGTTTAACCCACAGGCATTATATATTTGCATGTTAATTTTGATAATGCAATAATGGGGGAAAGTGGGTAAAGGAGAGATTTACTTTCATGAAGAATATTAGGACTGTGAAGGCTTAATATGTCAAAGTGTTGGGTGCTTTGTTCAGTCCAGGAGGTCTTTATCTTTGTGTTCATAACAATGGTCTTCTCCAACCTAGGATTTAGGTTCATTGATGTGCTGTCTTGGTGACTGAAGAACTTCCTTTCTGTGCTGCCGAGAGAAAAAAAACAGCATACTTGACTGAGATTCCCCTTTTATGAGATCCAAAATCAGTTATTCGACAACTTATCGTATGTTCTCGAGTTATTCGTAGCAGAAACCTTGCATTTAAGCCCCTTTTTTATTCTATTGCATACATTATGTAGTAGAAATTGGCTAATTTAAATACAGTAGCTGTAAAAGGAATATGTCAAGGCTGTCTCAACTTCACTCTCTTTCAGAAAACATTGGCAAATCAGATAGGCAGAAAATTGTTACAATTTGCTGATGAGTTCTGCAAGAATTATGTACAAAGTCATCCCACTTCTAGGTTTTCTTGGACAAGTCTCTTTTCTCCTCCCAGCAATTTTGTCCAAGCAGAACAACAGGACTTTTCTTATATAAAAGCACATTGTGTTGGGCCCTTGGAACATTCTTTAACTGTGTGAAAATTTTGCCTAAGGAGGTGTTTGATAATTAGGCTAATTAAACGCAAACATCAGGGCAGATGCACTAAAGGTATTTATGGAAGTTTTTTCTGTGTATAAACAGAAGAGGAGCAGCTTAAAAGGATGAAAGCTTTATTTTGCGTCTTTCAGGCCTGAACCAGAACAATAAGTAGCATGACTGCTACTTTGGCTTTAAAGATAACACTGCTGTGAAGACTTGTCTGTTTTTAGGTACACAGTTTTCTGGGTGATAGTCTTTTGAAGTTTGTGATGGACTACTTTGTACAAACGCATTCATGAAGTGTTTCCAGCCCTGGGTCATGATAAAGCCTCTTTAAAAGAAATCAAGTAGTGTATTTTGTTCTGGTTCACAAAAGTGGTATTGAATAACATAGTGAAAACCTTTGCTGCTTCATGAATTGGGAGAGAAACAGCAGTCTGACCCTGGAGGGAGGAGAGTTGTGATGTACAGAGCCTTGAAAAGGTGAGGTCCCAGGGCCTTTGGGTTTATATTCTGAAAGAAATAAAGTACTTTTTCTTTTATGGACAAGTCAGTTTAATTCTGACTTTCTTCAAACAAGAACCACAGGCAGAGTCAGGAACTACTTCTGAAGCAAAGCAATCTCTGAAGGTTTGGGGGTGAGAGCAGAGGGAGTGGGAGGGTAAAGAGAAGGCTGTTTTTTGCGGGAGTCTGCTGGTGTTGGACACTCCTACTTAAACTGAAAAGTTTTCCTTTCCTGACTGCCCAACAGTTCCCTCCCAGCCCTCCTGGGTGAGAAATGCCTGGTGTCCTGGATCTGGCAAAACGTCTGTCTCTCAAGGCATGAAAATTCCTGTTTACAGGTTTATTAAGAGAGGGTATATGTGGAAGGAGAGAGTGGGAAGGGATGATGGGTCCATACATCATGGGTTTTGGGGAACCTCTTGATTCCCAGCATGTGAAGGGCACAGGAATTAAACTTGCTTGGAAGATATGACTGTTGTTCATTATCTGTGTTTCTCCTCAATCCATATGTATGTGTATATATCTATCTCTGTGTGTATGTCTATGTAATATATTGTCATATATTGAGATTTTATGTGGCAGTGCAACTTCCAGTTCTGTAAAGAGAGTATAGAGTGAGAAATTGCTTGTATTGTTATATACTCAGTAGCATTTGAAATAGATGGAAAATAGCAAACAAAATTACTTGTTAAAAAAAAATCCACACTAAACCCCTCAATAAACAAAAAGTCCTGTTCCAATAAATGATAAATTATCATATTCAGCATCTGCAGCTGAAAATGGTTTGCCTTCAAGTCTGAAAGTGAAAGCTCCTTAAAATGAAGGTGTTGGGGGAAAAAAAAAAAATCATAAATCCAGATACATTCCATTTTAGAAATCTGAGCTTTAATGCTCTAAGAAAGGTGAAAGCATTTGTCTTTTTCAGTATATATATACATGTGTCTGTTTTCAGTCAGAGTACTGTAAACCTCATCAGAACCACTGGGATTTCTTCATGTTGGCATCTGTGAATGTGAGAGTGGTATTTGGCTTGTGATCTTAATGTTTTAGCTCCTCAGCAAAACTCAAATCCACAGGTGAAACATACTGATATTTTCCTGTGAAAGTGTGAATTCACAAGGGAAAAAATGAATGTGTGGGATGGTATCATTAAAGTTTAAACCTAGAGGGAAATTGTGCAAAGTCCTAAAATGCAGACACTTAGGCTCAGATCAGCTTCCATTATAATGAATGCCAAAACTCCTATTGTTTTCATTGGGAGCTGGATAAGACTTTTATTGATATCATGCCAGTTTGAATTCCTTCTCTTATTTTTGATCTTGACAATCACTTTTTCCACTGCAGTTCCATTAAAGATTTAAAACACAGTATAATAAAATTCAAGTGAAAAAATAATGCACCTAAATTATTGTGCAAATGGATACAAATTAAAACTGATTCACATAGTTGCAATTATATCTTTACACCACACAATAAAATTGAAACTTTATTCTTTTCTCTTGCTAATCAATTTTTAGTTCATTGTCTTTTATTTTTCCAGGGGTTTCTAGTGTATCAAAGTAATTGAAAATAATTGGTCTTTCAGTTGTTTTACAGTTAGTATTTGGATAATTAAAAATGAAAGAGATTATGCATGTTGTATTTTAATAGAACAATTAATTATTACTCAGTGGCTTTTATTCAGTAGCCTCTGTGGAGTATTCCTGGCAGTGCTCAGCCCCAAAGCGACGGAGACCAGTCCAGAACATGGGACTGGCCTCTGTATTTTGGCAGCAACTGAAATTGCTATTAGGGAGTTTCCACCAGGAAACAAAAATAAAAGGACTGAAATACCCTTTCTTAACTCAGGAGAAGCTGCTGCAGCAGAGATTTGGGAGCAAGAGGTTGCAGGTATCAGAGGGTGCTGTATCAGCTACATCTCTTCATTCGCTTTGGTGTTTTTTCTGAGACTGCAGTAGAGATGTCTGGTTTGGGATCATATGTAGATCCAAATAAATAGTTCTTAGACATCCATGTCAGTGTAGTAAATTCCATTGCAGGTCACCTCAGTATGACGATCTTCCAAATTATGTATTTACGTAATTCTGAAGAATTGTAAACTTGGTTTTAAAGACTATTGGCTCAGAATTTGCCTGTAGAAATAAACAGAGATGCTGTAGGCTTTTAGTGTGCAATTTTGATGTCATTCAGACTGATCATGATTTATTTTTGTTTATATGATTTTTATATGAATTTGAAGACATGATAGCCAAGATATGGTTTGAAGAAATTTGGTATGTTGCATTTAAAATATTTGTGGTGAAGAATCAAAGTGTTTTCTCCCACTTTGGTTTTGGTTCTATACGATATGAGTTCTTTTGCTTCTAGCCTTTGCATAAGACAGCTGTAGGAGCATTGCTGTACTGTTTTGCTACTTTATACAGCAAATATTACAGACAATTAAAGATAGTTTGAAAAACACCTTTTTTTCAGATTTGAAAGAGCTTTTGTGAATAGACCAGCCTTCTGTCCACAATATGCAATACAATTTTCACATTACACCAAGTAATAGGGCCTGATGTGAACAAGAGAAGCTCTGTGAGTTGCATCTGTTTTGTGACTTTTCCTCTACTTACCTACATGATCGGGATGTTGAGGTAGTGCACACAGATACTGAATAAAAAGCAGTATGTTAAGAGGCATCGTTCCCTCTTCTGTACATGAGGACACACAAGAATTAGATGCAGAGTCTGAAGTCAGTCCCAGCAGCGTGTTGCTCCCTGGGAAGCTCAGGCCAAGGCCTGTGCTAGTTAATGAAGCAGACATTTATGACCTCCTAAAGTTTTCACTGTCCTTGGAACAGGGCAGGCTTTTAGTAGGGATAATGTGGGGCTAGGAAGCTGGTAAAGCTCACTCAGTGCTAGATCTGTGGTGGCTATTAGGGAGCATGAGCATGTTTCTGTATCTTCCCTGTGTGGCTGAACCAGGAAAAGACGTGTGTGTTAGATAAACCCAGTTGATGGAAATATTAGAGACATCTTTTACCTAGGGTTTTTCCCTTCTTTTCATACATTTCATTCTACATGCATTTCAAAAGGAATGAGCTTTGCCAAAAGGAACGAGCGTCGTGCAGGGACGATGAAACCTGAATTTGGCAGCCTGCAGCCTGCCAAGGGCTGGGAACCAGGGGGTGCAGCCTTCACGGGGCGCCAGACTGGGTAGGCTAGACCACATGCAAATACTGATTTGAACTGTAAAAGCACTTTTGGGATGGGTCTTGCTGGAATGGGTATTCCAGATCATTCTCATATGCCCAGGGCATATATAATACTGTTTCAGCATTTGAGACTCAGAGCTGTTAGCTTTACTGTTGGAATCAGGAATGCCAAGTTCTCTCTTCAGTAACAGTCCTGTAGGACTCATCAAAATCGATGGCATTATATCAGGTTGGCATCTTCAGGGGTGAGGAAAGTGACTTCAAATAGGCAAATAAAAAGGGGCTGTTTCTTTTGCCTTGCTACAAACCAACCAGCTCTGTTCCAAACACATTTGAGTGGGTTTTTGTGGCCTGAGTCTTTCATCCATTGTACATGAAGAATGGTGTGAAGCTCCTCTACTTGAGTTCTAGTGTTTCCTTGCATTGCAACAGTTCTGTACACATGCTCACAGCTGGGTGGGCTTGCCTGGAATGTGCATTGTACCTATGTGGTTTCGTTCTTCAGGGGTCTTTCTAACACTCCACCCAAAAGCTGCTGATAAAATTGTCCTTTCCCTGCAGATTTATGAAGATTCCGCAGCTCTGCTTTTAAGTAGATTTGTATTATTTCATGGCATGTGGTGACAAATCTGAAGTGTTGCACAGCACTGGGGTGACTTCTGCACCCATTGCTGCAGGGCAGCTCCTGATAGATACCCCTTTACGGCAGCAAAAAGTACTGCCCAGAACTGTGTACCCAGCCCCAAAGAGCATTACTGAATGTCTCTGAGTTTCACTTTTTTTAATCACGGTACACACATACATAAAAATCTGTGTCAGCTCTGACTGCAGTAAGTCTGTGGGCTATGCAAAGTGCTTTCACTAAGGAGGGATGCTGGGGAGGAAGGTGTGATCCATCATGGTGCAGCTGCAAGGACATCAGCAGAGACATTGCCGGCGGCTTTCTGCTTTCTCCTTTCAAAGCAGACACACATACTTTCTGTGACTAGTTTGGAGTGTTACCTGCCTAAAAAAATCCCTTGATCCCATATACTCTCTGAGAGGCCTCTCAAGCTTAGTAGAGCACAAGAGCTCAAATAGTAATCAGATGGTTGTTTGGATAGTAATACTTTTTCATCCTTTTCTTCACAAAAGGCTTCGTGAAGGTGTGGATTACTTGTTAACAGCTGAAGTCAAGTAGTGATAGGCGAATCCTTTCTCTCTGTTTACACACCATAACGCAAGAAAGCTGTGTTTTCGAAATACTCTCTGTAAGGACTGTTAAAACAAATGTCTCCACCCTTCACAAATAAAGGCTTTACTGAAAAGGTCGTTTGCTACGTATAGAGCAGAGAAAAGGAAATAAAGCTGGTAAAAATACCCTGTTCACCGTGGAAATGAGAATCCTGTCCTCTTCTGTCCATGCTTGCAGACATATCTCTGGTGACTCCATGAGCTCTGCAGAGCTGAGAATGGAGGAGGGAGAGGAAAGCTCTGGGGGAAGTCTGCACATCACCTCTCAAACCAGTGCATTTCTGACACAGGTTTGAGAAGAGGCTAAAGTCATTTGGCTCCTCTAAGAGCTCCTTAGCATGGATTGCTCATGAGGCACTCAGTTCCTGAAGGCTGATGCGTGCTATCTCTGAAGATTGATGCTTGGCTATAGCTCACTGATGCCCTGAAGATACCCGTTCTGTGCTAGTTAGTCAGTAGTCTTATATTTTGTATGTGTTAGCTACTTCTTCCCAAGAAACCAGAGGTGAATCACAAACAAGTTGCAACAAGACCCTTTAAAATGTCGAAAGATTAGAATGCAGCAAGTGGGATTTTCAGCATGTTAAAAAGAAATCTTGTAAACCTTTCACCCCCAAATTTTTAATGGAGGTGTTTTTTGTATGTGTGTGTGTGTGCATGTGTATCTTTCTAGGAACAAAAATTTACTTGAGGAGATCTAGAATTATAAATTCAACTGTTAATTGAATTTGGAAGGAACTCTCAATTCAAGAGAGGGAAAATGAGACTCCTCTCCAGCATTTGGGGGCCACCTGTACAAGGGACATGTTAGCAAAGTCTAGTGCTGGAATGTAAGCGAGCTGAGCAGCCCAAACAGGAGCACTGGAGACAGGGAGTGAACAGCAGGTTAGGAATGCCGTGAACCTCCTAATAATAATTAATGGCATTTTCCGGATTCGATTAAAAAGCTGCAAGTGCTTAATTTTCTTTTTTTAATCCTTTTTTTACATGTTGTAATAAGTGGTAGAATGATGATAATCAGCCAAATAAGCTGAGATGGCAAATGAAATTACCTTTATACAGGAAAGAGTGTTATATTGCTGTTCCCATCTTCAGTTGAAATATGTCCAGCCCATCTTTCTATTGTTTAAATTACTTAATTGCTATGTTCTATGAAGGTAGTGTTTTACTCAACTTACTATTCTTTAATTTGTAAGGTAAACATTAATTTGGTGCCAAAAGGTCAGCTCATGAATGTTTTTTTAGTTTTTAGATATTTAACTTTACTTTTAAGAAGTCTTTCCAGTGACCAACATTTTGCAAATTAACTCTGCTAACTGTCTGTGTCCTGTAAAATAAGTCTGCATTTAATAAAATCAGAAATAAGAAGCCGAGGGTAACGATCAATAGAACTTATCAGGAGCAGAATGCCACTGACTTGCCCAAACCTAAATACAACTGATCTTTGGATCTGCAGCATGTCACCCCTTGCAGAAGCAGCTTCTACAGGATTTTGCTTCGTTTCTCTTGGCAAAGGTATTCTCTGAGGAGGAGGAAGAACATGCCCAGATGCCAGCCTTGAAAGGCTGCAGACCCCTGAGCTAACCAGCATTGGTCTGGTGGAGACAGATTGATGTACTTCTCCCAACATGTTTTAAAATATTATTAAAACCTTCTAAATGCTAGTCTACACAAGTTAACCAGATGAATTCTCTCCCTCTTTAGTGCTCTAGGAAGGCATGTGTCTGAGCTTTACCTGAGCTCGGCTGTTTGTTCTGCTTTGGAGAAATACAGCACTATCAGATGATAGACATTCTTTCTCACAAACGTATTCTTTTTTCCATACTCCTCCTTGAATGAGCTTGTGCCAGAAGTTGCTGAACTGTTAGGAAGGCTCCGGAAGCCAGTAATTTGCCCACTTCATGAAAGCTACCAATTTTTTGTGTAGTTCTTACCATCTAAAGGTGAATATAATTAAGAAATTTAGTCGGTTTACAAATATATCATGGATTATCTAATAAACTGCAATTGTTGGCATTTGTGAAGGCTTTTTCTCCCAAACATTGTTTATGGAAGGCAACTGGCAAAAGCGAGGAGACAAAAACTGCTTTAGGCTCCCTTTCTGGGCAGTGCTCAGCCTCTGCAGCTCCTCCTACCTCTCTCCTCGGCATATCTTTTGAAGCTCCCTTTTAGTATTTTCATGTATGTACATGTGCTACACTTCAAGTGGTTCAGTAGCTGATTTTCTTGTACTGAGAGCTGTGGGTTGTTAATTGCTGGGCTGGTGTTCATGGGTTTCATCCAAATTCTGGCTTTTCTCTGGTGAGGCTGCAGTGCACGTTGGCAATTTCAGCTGCTGTGTGGGGCTTGGTGAGATGTCTGCAGCCGGTCACAAAGCGTCCTGCCTGACACCTTTGGGGCTGTAGTCTTCACCAGGTCCGTGTGGAGGACTCTGGCTGTCTCCAGCAGCACAGACGTTTATGTGTCTCAGTCCCAAATCAACCTCTGGAGCAGCATGTATAGTCTTGTTCTTTGCAGGAGAGCAGCAGTATGTCAAGCAGCAGATCTGCTGCAGGCAAGAAGGGGTCAGGGTAGAGTCTGTCCTTGAAGCAGCCAGTGTATTTACCATCGAGCTTTTCTTGTTTCAGTTTACTGCGGGTTGCATCCCATTCTTGTACCAGAATCATCTACTCCAGTCAGAGCCAGCTGATCTGAACTAAAAAAACTCTTGCTGGAGGCAAAATGCATATTCTCTCTTCATTATCCACACCAGGCTGGTGAGAAAAAACAAAGGTGGGGGAGGCAGGGAGAACCAGATTAGGGAAAGAGTTGAAAGACATGGGGCTGAGCTGAAGCCTGGTCTGTGGTCAGTTTTTCTCCCATGATCTTGTATGCTCAGGTATGGTTAGATGGATTCAGGAGAAGGAAAATAAGGGTCAGGCAAGGAATGACCTGGAGTTGATCTTCTCAAAAACTGGCAGTGTTGGGTTGCAAAGTTGTGGTTCGGTGCCATTGGGAAGGAGACAAGGACAGGACCAAACAGAGAGGAAGCTGCATCTTGTGGGCATCTTCAGGGAACAATAGCATCTTTCATACTTCATGTCTATAAAACACATGAATCAACTTACCTGAGGCAAGAGAAGTCAGGAGCATCTGACTTCAGCTGCCAGGAACCAAGCTGTTCATTCTTTGGGAGTTAGCACATTTTCCGACCAACCCAGTCTGCGCTCTGGAGACTGATCCCTCCTTCCCTGCCAATACAAGCTGGGGGCAGATGTTTCATATACTTCTTCTGTTGTGTCAGACAGCTCACCACTCCCACAATGCCCACCATGCAGGAGCCCATGATGAGATGCTCCTGTTGCTAGATGTAATGCTGGGCAGGAGGTGTCATGTGGTGCTCTTGGTGGCATCCTCACCGGATGTGGTGCCCTGCACCGCACAGGGTGTTGAGAACCATCCTGCCCTGAATGGCATGGGGACAGCCCTGCTCTCCCTTGCTTCGGGAAGCTGGGGATCAGTGCAGGGCTTGGCTTTTTGGATGGTCTGTGTGCAGTTCCACAGCTGTGTCAGAAAGGCCAACTTTTTTGCCCCCAGAATTTCTGTAATGGGAGTTTTAGTGTAAGAGGTTCCAGAGTGACCAAGCTGGGATTGAACCTATCCATGAGAAAAACCGCTTGGTGCAAAATCCCCTGCCCTCCCTGCACTGCATGAGTCAGTGTTTCAGCCACAAATAAAAGCCAGAGAGAAGCCAAGTTAAACTCATTTAATTTTTTGTTTTGCCGGGGCACTCAACCTGGTGTGAAATACTCATATTAGTAGGATTATTCTCTTGTCAGATGGAAGCTGGAGATAGTAGTCCCAGATGTGTGTGCCTGGTTTGAAGGCCTGATTATCTTGTTCATGTCACTTCTTGGCCCCTTATCAAAGGAAGTCTCATGCACATCACCTCCCAGCTCCTCGCTCTCAGCTCTGCGAGGAGGAGTACAATGAAACAATTTCCAGCTTGTAAGCCGACGTTTGTAATTTTTTTCCTCAGGGGCAGTACTGTCGAGAACAGGCTCCCAAGCATGTCATGTGGAGAGAAGGATGGAAGAAGGTTTCTCATGGTTGAGGACGATAGATGAGGATAGAGCTGCCATGCCACAGCAGGAGTGTTATAGCACAGCATATTGCTGAGCACAAGGTGCATGTTGGATGGAGCCTTTCAGGTGGCTGGGATTTGATTTAAAATCAGTTTTGAATAACCTTTATTGGTAAAATGGAGCTTAAAATCTGAAAGTGTTATCAGAGGAAAGACCCTAGGGAGGATTCAGAAGTAGTGTAAATATTCAGTTTTTTAAAAATCACCTGTTATTTCACTTTTATCAATATGTCATTAGATTAACTAGGAATTCTGGTATTTCATGTTTCATTTACATGAACCACATAATAACTTTTTCTAACAAAGGTATCAAAAAGAGAAAGCAAGTGTTTCCTGCTTGTAAAATCCCCAAACATCATTTGATGCCTGTCATGGTGTCACCGGGCTAAATGTAGGTGTATGTCCTTCTGAAACCAGCTAGAGTATAATAAATCCAGGAGCTTCCATCACTGTCATTCACGGGAAGGGAAAGCTTGCCCTTTCCCAAGGCGTGCTGACTAGGGGCTGTTTAATTGAGCTGAACAAACTGGTACTTGGGGGCCAGGCAGCACAGGGGGAGCTGCCGGAGGATGAGCAGGCTTGGCTGTGCGGCAGGCAGCTGGCTTGGCTGGGAAACCTGCGCTCAGTGAGGAGTCCCAGCTCGAAGTGTTGAATGTTCGTCCTCCGGGTGACTTCATGAAGTGCCGAGAGCCAAGCCCACATGGCCACGACAGGCCTCGAGAGAGGGAGGAATTAAAGGAGAGGAGGTGACACTCAAAGTAAATAGGTGTGGTGCTCCCAGTTAGATTGGCACAGGCAGCATTTGTGAACTCAGCAACTCTGTGGCTGTCTCTCAGATCCAGGTGGACTGGAATTTACTTCTGTGGTTCAAATAAAAACACTCTGAAGATACTCAACTTTTATCATATATCATTAAAATCAGTAACCAGTCTATGTTAAGAAAAGTGCAACCAGTGAAGTTCATGTTGGGTTAAATTAGCTTCCATCATGTCTGAATCCTGCAGACAGAAGTATCACTAGAATTAAAGATTTACTTGTATTTGGCAAATCACTTTTAAATATGCTGTGTTTGTCAGCTGTGTTTGGTCATTACTATCACTACACTACCACGTGTTGCATTATACCAGCTAGTTGTTGCTTTAATTTGCAAGTCCTCTCAAGTCTCTTAGATTCTACCATTTCTGTATCATAAAATTGTTCTATAGCTCTGCTAGCAGAAAATAAAGATATTTTTGTTACTATGTGTCAAAACACATAGTGTCTTAAAATTCCTTACCTCTTTACATGGTGTGAAAACCAAGCAAGTTTATATTGTGCTGTGATCTCTCCCTAAAGTCCAGCTTCAGTTTCCTCTTATAGCTTCTTTGGGTTTCATCCCATTTATTCACTTCCCAAATGTTTTACCTCCTTATTCTTCCTCATTATCATATGGGGTTTTTTTTAGCAATGTCTAGCATTGCATCACCCACCCCTCTGCCTCTGTCTCTATTCTCCCACTCCATTGCCAGTCCAAGAATCATTGTTCCGTGTTTAGTGATGTTGCCTAGGTCACAAATTGCATCATTTAATAACATTTTTGCATAGCTCACTTCTTTCCCATACCCTCTACATTGTGTGCATGTACATTAATGTAGCTGTCACCAAGCACTTATATTTCACTTTTTTAATTAGTATTTTGAGTTTTCAGGGTATCTTTAAACCATAAAAAGTGCCAACAGAGATTTGGCTTTGCAGAGTCACATATTCAGCCATTCCCCCGGCCTGCAGAAAACCCAGGTTACACACACCTGCGAGGTATGCCTGTGTGAGGAAGATGTTTACATACTGGGGTGCTGTCAGCAGTGGAGGCAAACACCAGCTATCAGCGTACAATGTGTGGCTTCATTTCTTGTAATGTATATTGTGGCATACAATTGAGAAGTGAGAATGTATATTTGGGGAGTAAGAAAAATTATTGTATTTTCTTTTATGCTATATGCTGGAGCCAGTAATGAGACCTCTGAGCCAAGTGCCTGCTCTGTTTTTATGCACTTATCTTGAAGCTCTTCTGAATTGTCAGCTGTGAACACAGGGAGGTTAGCACCCTCTTTGCTTAAGACCATTTAATCTTAGCACTAACCTTTCATCGAAGAAACCACTGTGAGTCTTGCCAATGCAGGTTCATTTCTGTGGCACTCCTGCATCCCTTGGCTGCTGTGCTCTGTCTCTGCTGACCTGCAGCGGGTACCAGAGCAGTTGCAGAGAGGGCTTCCTCTTGGCCTTTCTAGTCTCACATTTCTAACATGATCCTATTAAGCACTGCCCTCCCTGCTGCCCATCTCATTAGTTTTCACTTGAAAATGCTGACTCAGAAAATTCCCCTGTGTTCCTGAGGTGATCTTCCCTCCATATGTTTAGTGTATTAATCCCATGCTAAACTCCCAGAAGGCAACATCACATCCTATTCTCTTTGTTACAGACCACGGGTTTTGGCTCTTCACCATGAAATACCAGTGACAGTCACTTAGGTCATCTCTCTGTCTCTGGCTTCTGTTTGCTTCTTGACTGTGAGTTTGAATGGTTTTGGGTTACATGTGACCTTTTCCATGCATTGGTCTCTGCGGGAGCTGCAGCTCAGTCAGTCTGAGCAGTCCCTAAGCTCACACAGTAAATTCTCCACAAACATATGCCCTGGGACCGCAAATCCTTTTCTGCAGAGACACCTCTCCTCTGTTACTGTTACCTTCTTGTATTTTCGAAGCATGCTGAGACCCAGAGCCAGATGCATGCACACAGAACAGACAGCCCTTGGGGCTGAGAAAAGAGATGGTAAAAGTTTGTCAGGCTCACTCGGGGTGAGGGGTGGTGGAAGGGCAAGGCCAACAGTCAGCCATGTACATTTACATCTGTGATTGCAGTTGAGACCCTTCCTTATCCACATTAACATGTGAAGAAGGCATCGGTGACGGCAGCCACTTGCACCTGCTGGCAGCTGTCATCAGAGGCAGGCAGTTTCCCATCGGTGTGTCAGAAAAGAGAAGTTTACAGTGAGAAAAGGAGGGAGGACTTTGGGGTCAGTCTGGACGGTGGAAGAAGGGACAGGCACTGAGGGAAGATGAGGCATAGGGCAATCTCCACTGGGAGATGGAGCCCTGCTGTGGTGGCAGAGCAGAGGAAGTGGCAATGTATCACAAGTAAAGGCTGCAGAGTTACCTTAATGGCCTGGAAATCTTGGTGTGCCGTGCCTACAGCAAAATGTGAGCTCTCCAATACTATTCCTTAGCTCATGAGGATCTTATAAACCACCACGTTACTGCTTTGAGGACTATATTTGCTTTTGTTGGTGAGCCAGCTCTCCTTTCTTTCCCATCTCCTTTGAGTTCTGAGGGAGGATTTCCCACAGTTCCCAGTTGTCTTCTTTGAAAACTCTACAGGTCTCTCTGCATCTGCTCCAGCAGAAGTATCTGCTCCAAGCAAGGGCTGACAGGACCTGAGCCCACACTGGTAGTACCAAACAAAAAATAATATGTAGTTACCCTTGAATGATTAATTTTCATATCTGCATTCATGATTTTCCCCTTCTTGTGCTTTGCTGCCCCACTTCTTTACTGACTGTTGACAATTTGCATTTGAAGTAGTTGGCTTCAGTATTAGTAAATGTTTTGTGACATTTTGAGATGCCGAACTGGGACCTGTTCACCTCCTCAAAGATGGAACTACCTCTTTGCCCTGCTGTGCAAGTCTAGCAGCTGAGTAGAGAGGGATTAGCCTCTCTAGACAGGGCTTTCAGAAACAGACTTTAATTAAAGGTGCAGGATGGAGCTCAGTGATCACCTCTGATTACTGGTACAAATGCTTTAAGAAGATAAATTAGAGCAATGGCATATTAAGAAGTGGGTTCTCAGGTCTTAATATCTCAAGCAGTTCAGTCTTTTTAAAGTGATTTGCCCAGATTCTGCCTCCTGGTACCTGTGTGCAGATCTGGAATAACTCCAGTGCACCAAAGGTGTTGCAGAGCAGAGTGTTTACTTTGCTGCTTTGGGTAGAGGCTGTTTTAAGCTCCGCACTGCTGAATGCATTACTCTCTACTTGGAAAGAAAAGAGGGAAGTATCATATTTGTTTTACAGTGATAAATGGCAATAGAGAAGTATTCTGTTTCATACTCGTATGTCCTTGTTGTTGCCACATTATTTCTTTCCACATTTCTCAGCTTCAGCTGGTGACTTGGGATTTCGGTTTGGTATTTTCTAGAACAGGGTAATTATTCAAAATCACCGCTTAAACAAGAGTGCACAGCATGCACCAAGTGAGATTAGTACTTTAAAGTAATTACCAAAACATCATTACTTGATTGGCAAGTTAGAACAATTGTGAAAGAGAGGTACAAGATGCACTCAGAGACCTGAGGAGCTCCTGTGTATTTCCATGATCTCCAGAGCATCCTGTGCTTCCCAGATGACTCAATCAGTAAAATGCAGCAGATGTTAAATGATGCAGTATATTAAGAAATTGTAATATCCTGTCTATTGACCTACAGTAGTGTCTGGATGTGAGTCATGGACCTGTACAAAAAACCCCGAAATTCTGGTTATGAGTGTGGATGTAAAGGAAAAAAGATGTATTAAGTAGGTAATATTAAAATGTTTCCTCTTTCTGCGTGCTGACTTAACTTTAACCACCTGTTACACTATTTTCTGAAGCCTCAGGTTACTGCTGTAGAAACAACATGCAGGAGATGTCTTGAGCCAACTGAGAAAGCAAGTTGAGAGGTCATTTTACAGAGCTGTTTTAAAGAGCACAGGAGCCTGGTGCCACAGCACAGTTTCCTGTTCACAAGAGCCTCTTTCAAAGACAAATGTGAAAGGATGTGAAAGGATTTAGCCATTAAACACAGAGCCAGCAGCAAGTCCTGAAGCAAGAGCATGGAGTTGGATTTTCATAACAGGAGACTGTGAAATGTCTTCTTTGCCAAACAGGTCTCTGAAAAAGATGCAAAGACAAATTGGGAATTTTTTTCAGGTCTGGAATATTTTATTTTGTGCTTGAACTTTCTTTGAAATTTTGCTACTTTTTGTTTTGCTTTTAGTTATGCATCCATCCGTCCATCCTAAAATTTTATATATTTATTTTTTTACTTTTAATTTTGCATCCATCTTTTATTAGAAGGTTGATCTTTTTTCTCTTTTTTTCTAATGGAGTCAAAGTAGAAGATAAGTTTTTCAACTGGAGAAGCACTTTTAAATTTTACTTCAATTAAATGTGAGTAAGTTAGAGTTCATGAAGGCACAAGTCTGGCCAAACACACCCCACCCCATAGGCTTCATGCCCGTGAACAGGTCCCCCCCCATGAAGTGCACTGTTGGAGTTTGCTTCTGCATAGTAGCTCACCCACGTGAGCTGCCTTCCTCCACCTCCACCTCCTTGTAGCTGCAAACGCAGCAGTTTGTTTCGCCTGGGAAGAAAGGGGGGAAAAAAAGAGGAGCAAAAGCCAGATTCTCTGGAGCAATTCTCTGCTCTTCTGGGGTACTGGAGGAAGAGCTGCATCCACCTCTTGTTGGCAGCCACGGGAGTCAGCCTGAGCTGGAGATCAAGAGCCTCCACAATTGTGGAAGATTTCTGGTAGAAATGTTTTCCTTCACTTGATGCTTTCGGCAGATTTTGCAGCCAGCTGTCATGATACTTCTGTGTGCATCTTGCTCTGTGTTTTCTGACACAAGGAATGATGTCCGTGTGACAAGTTGTGGAGCCGGGTTGGGTGACAGCTGGGTATCACCACTGGTCCTGTGCTGCCCCCAGCGCTCCTGCCTGTGCTCCCTCTGATCTGGAGTGTGCTGAAGCCCTCACTTGTCTGGCACATGTTTACATGAATTTTGCTCTCCTTTCCACTAACATTGGCCTCTGCTGAGCTGCTGTTTCCTGTGCTGCTCAGGCACACCAGCAGCCCTATAAACCTCTCCTGATCTGGGTTACAGCTGCTTTGCCTTTCTCCCCATCACCAGCTGTCACATCCAGAGAGAAATACTTCTTTCCATGCAAATATGGAACCTGTAGTTCCCTTTCACATGAGCCCACCTGTGAGACATTCAAGTAAATTAATGCTTCAAGCAGCCAGCACTGTGAGGTCCTGCAGCTGTGGACCACCATGGGTAGGATTTGGCTATCTTAGGAACCCATCTCAGGTATCATCAGGTTTCTTGCAGGCTGGGAGGCAGGTGGGGGTTTCTGGTAGGCCCTGTGGAGAAAAGGATCGAGTCTCGTCATGGGGGATGTTTGCAGGGGTTATTAATGCAGTGCAGTGGCTGCAGATGTTAAAGCTGGTGTTCTTGTCAGCATTTAGGGAGCTCTTTCATGAAGATGCTCAGCACTGGCCAAGTATAGAAATACTAGCCTAAATCTAAACAGGGCTAAAGAAGTTTTTGAAAACTGAGGAAATTTTAGAAAACACCTAAAGAACATTTTTCTTTTGAGAACTTTATTATTGAGATGAGGCCATGACATAAGCCTAATTTTATCAGTGGAGAGAGTGAATGAGTGGCTGCACGCAAGGGCATGGTCCAGAGAGCTGATGTACTGTCTGTCCAGATGATCTCAGGGTTCAGGTGGTGAAAAAGTGTGCTCCAGACACTGAAACACAAATTCTTTCTACTAATTAAACTTCAGCAATAGTCTGAGCTCTTGGGAAAGGACTCGATGGTATGAAGCATCCTGCGGGAATTGAGGTCAGTTCTTCACAGGGAAAAATCCTGATTTACAAACAGCTGCTTTTCACAGTGTGTAGTACAAAATTCTAAAAAGGATGTTTTAAAAATAAAATTAGTATTTATAGTCTCTCAGGGATGACATGTATCCCATGTTGCGTGCAAAGAAATTGTGGAAACAGGGGTTTGGGATGTTTTATAGAAAGGTGATAGAACAAACCTCTACTAATGCTTGATGAAATCTCATCCTTTCAATTCAGTGTTTTCTTGGGAAGCTGCACTCTCTTGGAGTTGTACCAAAGTACAGTCTCAGAGATTGGGCTGAAAGCAGTCCTGTAATGCTCAGACTCTGCTGATATCAGTGGGATTGTAGGGGTAAGGATTCTCAGAATGAGGATTTTCATGTTTTACCAGAGTGATTTACATTTTAAGGCTCAACATTAACAGTGACAGTTTTTGAGGACATTTTGATTAGGCTCAGTATTTTATATTTTTCCATAAAATATAACTAAAACAATGAAAAATAATGCCTTTATTAGCAATCTACTACTGCTGTAATGAAGGAGATACATATATTCATTAGACTTTGTAAAACATACAAACAACCTTGGAAAAACTCAGTGTACAATGAAACTTTTTTTTTCCATGGGTAGTTTGTTCCATGCTAGTCAAAAAGTGCTTCTTCTATGACACCATTAAGGTCATCATATGTTCAGCTTTCACTGGATGTGTCCTCTTTTACACCTGGAAATTCTGCTTACTTTGAAAGAGAAGGCTTTGCTACGGATGTTAAGATGTCCAGTGATTTGGTAGGAGCATTATTTTCAATGGGATGCCTGGAAATAGTGGATAAATTGTCACTGCAACAGAAAAACGTTGTGCTGTGCATGATGAAGGTAGCACAGAGAGTTGTCCTGCCCTGCTCTGTGGTGGGCACATGCCTACTGGCTCTTGGGACGCTCCTGTGACTGCTCCTCAGCGGCTAGCCTGGCATATTCCTGGTAATACCCTGCCAAAGTTGTGGTAAGATCAAGGATGTATCAAGAGCAGGAGTGTTTGCTCTGTTATCCATTAAATTCCTTTAAAGATAATCTTTTGCTTATGGAAATTGTTAGATAGTCAGTCTTACATTAGCCCTAGAATGCAAAATACCCGTTTTGCTCAAGATCTATGTCTTACAAAGTGTCTGGCATAAAATCTTATCTGATTCTTAAAGAAGTGAATCATGTAGTTATGACTTCATTTCTACAATTCAGCTGAATAGAAATCCTTAGATAGGTATTTGAGATTACAGTATCGTTTCTGAAGATCAGTGTAGTTTCTGTGTTTCACCAGTGGCTCCGAGTCACTGATGTTACCCACTTTCATCTGTCATAACTTGACCTGCCCTTTCTCTGCATCGGCTTCCCGAGATGACGTGTGGCGATAGGAGTCAAACTCTTGCATTCTCCTGGTTTTGTCTGTGGGGCTACTTTTGTCTTTGGGAAAGTTTTAGAGAGAAAAATACCCATTGCAGGTTCAGGACTATAGAAACAGGAAACAAGTGCTTTGTCCTTTTTGATTCGTGTCCAGCGTACTGGTTTTAACGGCAGAGATCCAAGAATAATCTCAGTTGACCCTGCGTCCCATACCACCATGATCTCATTGCAAGTGGCCAGCAATGCATAGATGGTGAGCTAATCAAAGGGGGGTTTGTTTTTGCATTGTGTTTTTAAAAGATTGTGTAGGTTACCTATCAACTGAGAGTCTGGACAAAGTACATAGCATTTTTCCTATAAATATTCCCAGTGCCTGGTGAGTCTTTCCCATAAGTGTGAAAGTTTGGTAAGGGTGGTTTTGCCTGTTTATTTTGTCTTTCTGTTCTTCTTTATTCACGTGATGCAAGCAATTATTTTTCCATTTCTTATTTACTTAAATTTATTTCCTCATGTTTCTGATTTGCTTATTTGCTTCTTACTCTGCTTAAGTCAGCAGATCTCAGTCAACAGAAAAGACCAGTTAGACTGGTCAGCTGAAAATCTAGTAAGAAAAAAGAAAACCTACTCCCTTTGAAACCAAAAATGAAGGAAGACATGATATTTTGTTGAAGATAATATTTTCCTTCTGGGGATTCCTAATGGATTCAAGCTAGTCAAAAGTCTAAATTCTTCAGACTGTGGGAGATGACTGTATTTTTTGTCATATTTCAGCAAACAGACTGTGATGCTCCCCATTGCATCTCTTGAATTTGATCTACTTCTTATTAAAAATTCTTCAACATCAATTGAGCTTGAGAGAGGAAGACAGAAAAGAGAGTTATAAAGGCTCTGAAAACTTTCCTTTCAGGCATGTGTGCTACAGGTGGGACATCTGTGCCTCAGTCATTGGTTCCATCAAAAAATTTTATGAGAACTGAGGCAGCATAAGAGTGTTACCTTGCTGGTGTGGGTCCCTTGTGCTGGAGCCCATTTGAGCCTCCTGAGGCAGGAATAGCTGAACCAACTTTTCCTGTGCCCGCTGCATGTGGAAGCTGACGCATAGTCATTACTGCTTGTCCCGTCCTGCTAATTTGAAAATGGTCTTATGATGACAGAAACCACAGAAAACAAACCAAAAAAAAGTACATATATGCCTAAGAACCCTCTTATTTCTCAAGCTGGGCTTCGGCAGAACATGAACACCAGAGCTGGTGGTCTTTCTGTTTCAGAGATCTGGGCAGGTTCTGCAGCGCCCCATATATCAATGACTTTCAGCTGATACATAACTGTTTTGAAAGCTTGTCTGTAAACAGAAATGACATCAGAAAAACATGAGTGTTGTCTGGCTTTCATTGTTCCCTCCTTTGTTTTCCACTCAAGATAGCAAACCTGAACTCCATCCAGCGGGAAGTGTCCCCGTGATTTCACTGTGGATTGCAGCAAGGAGCAGAGCATATCTCCAGGCAAAAGGAACATGGGAATATGGAGACATTTGGAAAAATAAATCTGACGGATTTCACTTTGCTGATGCTGTTTCGAAAGGATGCCTTTGAGGTTACTAATACACAGTACGGGTGCAAACACTGAGGCAAAGAAGCTATTTCCTTATCAATACTCCCAGTCTTGAAACTCGCAGGCCCCCACTTCAGTTCTTCCCACTTCTCCCTTGCCATCATCAAAAGAGTTGTCATGCTTTGAAATTGCAAAGCAAGAGATTTGAGTAGAGCTCTGGCTTGCCCAGAGAAGATCTTGCTTTAATCAGACCCAGTGAGTAAAAACGTTTGGAGGGGGTGCATAGCTATGAGCAGAATGGAGGCTTTTATGGTGACCTATCGATTGTCCCCCTGGCAGCACAGCCAGGCACCCCATACAGGGGCTCTCCCTTTTGAAGTGGGGTAAGTGACATAAAAGTGTGTCTTGGGGTAAACCCACTGCTCGTATCTTATTTTGTACAAAACACATCATTTACTTGAAGACCCTGAATGGAGATTAATGCTGGAGCATTCCATGACTGCAGTTCTGTTTGTCCAGTGCTCTCAGGGATCTTTACAAAACCTCTTATGACTGCTGCATACTGCTGGTTACAGCTGGGAAGGTAGAGATGCCCAGGAATAGCCTGGGCTTCATGCACCCCAATGCTGGTCAGCATTTCTGCCTGCCTGCCAGTGCCCCTTCCAAGCCACTGTGGCCACCACTGCAGAGCACTGCGAGATGTGGCTACAAGGTGTGCCTTCTGCTGGGAAACTGTCTGTTAGTGAAGGACATTTAGCTATGCATTTAAATAGAATTAAAATGTGAATTATATTAAACCCCTCTCCCTTTAAAGTTCAGAGAAGCTTGAAAATTATTCCAGTAATTAGGCAATAGCTTTGATTACATATGAAACAAGATCAAGCTTTATGGGAGGTGGTGGAGCCCCCAGCAAGTCAGTCTGTGAATCTATCTGATGTAGTGATCTGGACTGTGGTTTTTCATCTGAACAGGTCCGATGAGTGCTGTAAGATGCAGTTTCCATGGACATTAGCATTAAATGGAAATTCTTGTCTTCATCTGGAGTTTGGAACTTGTATCATGCTGGCCATGGAGCAGCTGGATGGGCTCCTGGGCTGTGCTCCCCACCAAGGGCTGGTGTGGCCAGCAGCCAGGCAGGGTGCTCTGCTAGGGATGGCAGGCAGGGAGCTGGCCACAGCCACCACCCTGGGGCAGGCTCAGCCCCGCTGCCGAGTGTGGCCGGGCAGGGGAGTCTGACTGGTCCCTGCTAACAAGGGAAAACAGCTGATGGAAGCATGCAGAGCCCAGAGGGAAAACCACTTTGCATTTTAGCTAGAAGGAAAATCTTCTCATCAGCTAAAGAGTCTGTAAGGAGCTGGTTGTTAGTGTGCTCATGCTGTCTTCCCACATATCATACTTCTCTCCAAGTGTCCCTCATCCTTTCTATTTGTGCTTTCTGCTCTGCCAGGGACTTGTGTCCTTGCTCGCCTTGTTGCTGCTGCATCCCTGTCAGGTTCCCCTGCCTGCATCTCATCCCCCACAGCACAAGGTACCTGAAGAGCAAGAAGTGATGCTGTGGGAGGGTGTTCTAGGAAGTTAAGTGTATCTTCAGCCTTGCTGCAGTTAGAATTCGAGAGTGCTTATTACTGCCAACAGATCCAACTTGCCTTACGTCCCACCCTCAGGAAATGTTCCCCCAGACTAGTGTTATCAACCCAATTAACATTTCAAATTTCTCAGCTTGCAGGTGCTGGTTTCAGAAAAACAATCTTGTATAATGTTGAGCAATCCAGTTGCCGTCAATTTGTTCTTAATCCCCTGTTCAAGCTGCAGGCTGAAATACAGGTTTTTTTTCCTTTTCAGTTTTGGATACAAAGTAAATAATCCTGAACTGCACAGGCTACATTAAAGATAATGATGCTAAAATTGGTTTGTGTTTTTTCTCTCATGAACGTCGGGAACTCGCAGTTGCTTTATGCACTGTTTCTCCGCCCACTGTTTGCGTTTTTTTAGCTGTCTGAATTAGCTGGTACTGCTGTGGCTGCTGCCAAGAGGACTGTGGGGTGAGAGCTGCCATGAGCTGTAAGCCCTAAGTCCCACTGCCCACCTTCCCCAGGTGTTTCAGATATCCATCTCTGTCAGGATAAATAGATGAGTCATCTTGCAAAAATAAGTACATTAAAGTTTGACTTAAAATGTTTAAGACTGTCTGCGGCTTGTGATCAGGAGAGGTGGCTTTGCCTGGAAGTGTCTGGACAGACTTGTCGGGGTCTGTTGGTTGCACTGACCCTGACATCATTTCACAAGTGAGGATGTAGCTAATGGTTCCAGGGGCAGTACAGCAACAGGGCACAAGCCACGACCTAGGTACACACCCTGTGTCCTGGGCGGGCTGGGGCAGACCCCAGGGGTGCTCTGAGCTGCCGCAGTGGCGGCAGGAGGGTGCTGGAGGCAGTGTGGTTAGTGCTGGTTTAAAGAGAGCTGGTTGCTGGTGCAGTCATAGATTGGCGCTCATTCTGCCAGTGTGGACTATTGCTTGTCCTCTGTCAATCTTCCAGCCTTGGTCTAGTTAATCCCAGTTATCTTCTTTTCCCAAAAAGGCATGTCTTACTCAGGACATTCCCCTTTCTTACAGCTCAGTCAGAAGTGGGTATGCCAAGGTACTTGGAAACACCATGGGGCTCAGTGGCCCCCTGTTTTACTTTGCCCTGTGATCTGAAATACCCCCATAACACCAGATAACACATCTTTCTCTTTTCTCGTCCTGTGACAATTCCAAACCCTCTTTCCTTCAAAGGACACCAGGCAAAGTTGGCCAGTGTTTTCAGAAGGGGGGATGCAGCTGGAAATTGAAAAATGTCGAGGTACAGATTCAGACATCTGATTTTAGGAAAACCCTTGCCACCTTTACAACTCAGGAGGTCCAGTCCTTGTGTCATGTTTGCTCTGCTTGCCCTGCTCATCCGTCATCTTTTGCTTCTGCTCTTGCCATCTTTATTTTTCAACCCCAAGCCATTTTATGGGCAGACTGTTGTTCTTGCTTGGGACTGCAGGGTCAGGAGTGAAGCTCTGTGAGTGTGCTGGGAATGACTCAGGGAATGAGGCTTTAAACCCAATTTTGGCAAGGAATGAAGCCCACTGAAGTCAATGGGAATCTTCCTGTTGACATAATGGGCTTTGGAGCAGACCTGGAACATTCTTCAGAGCAGTGGTTCCAATGTGAACCTTTGGCACTGTGATAGATAACTATTTTTATATATTGTTTCCAAAGCCCACAACTTGTGTTGGCAGTCAGCGCTCCTAAATGCAGGGAGCTGACTGGCAGCCTGAAACAAAGGGGCAAGATCAATTACATAAGCTTCATGTGGCCAAGGGGAATCACCTTCACGTTGTTTCATCCAACTTGACATGAATACAGAACTGCTCATCAGTGGTGTTTCCTACCCCAAGGAAAGGGAGGCTTTGATGAAATTTGTTAGTGCCTGTCTAAGAAGTGATAGGATGTTATGCACACTATGTTAATGTTTTTACAAAGGGAAGAAATGGAGTGTACTTCTCATGAATGTTACTTTTCTGATATAGATCACTTTTCTCTAGCAAAAGAGATGTTTGCACTTTGCTCTGCTTCTGCTGCAAAACAGAGATTACTTTGGGATGCGGAGGGGACATTTGCTACTGGCCATCGCTCTGTTCTTTTGGAGAGTTAAGGCCAAAACCAGGCCCTGTTTCCTTGTCCATGGTGCCCTGAGGGCACACTGAAACTGAGCTCACATACACAGTTTCTATTGTGCTTCTAGTGCCTTCTCCAGTGAGGCTGCTCACTAGGAAAACCTTGAGGGAGGGGTATCTATAAATTATTCCCATCTTTCTTTCTCTTTCTGTTAATGTTTTCTTGCTGTTTCAGCAAGAAATCTTACTTAGGTTTCCACCTGCCATTTTCTGTGCAGTTTAATTTCTTTCATGTTATTTTCTTTGCACTGTAAGCATTTGAGTTTTACCATAATGTAGAACATATTTTAAGGACTTTTTCTTGTGGATGCTCATAGACTTCTTATTTCTACTCATAGAAGTGAAGCTTTGTAGCACCTACAGCAATGGTTTGGAAGGGACAGTATTAACACACTGGTGTTTTATGCATTTTTAAATTGTTTTGATGGTGGTGGAAGCACAGTGCAAAGAAGGGACTCAGCCCTGCAATGCTTGCAGACTTTCTGAAGCAAACCAAAGCTTAGCACAGGACTGTGCATCTCACTTTTATGACATCTGCTGATTTTTTACTGCTGTTTGCTCAGCAGGAGGTGTGGTTTAGGTGCCAGCTCTGCTCAGACAGCCAAACATTGCCTGCGGAATCCTTTTCGGCACCTTGGTGCTACTGATGTGCTACTGTTGCCCAAGCAGTGGAGAGGACGCTAAAAGCATGGCATCCTCATCGGTAATTCCAGGCTTAGTGCTGGATTAGGTGTGTATTAACTCCCATATCTAAGGACATGGCTGGAAGCAATGCGGGATGGAAGTTTGATTTTTTTAAGGCATGTTACCAAGCAATGGCTGCTACTTGTGGCCACAGCAGCTTCTGATGAGCTGGGAAGAGCAGGAAGTTTTTTGAACCTATGGAGTGTCCTTATTGTATGTTTTGCTAGTCAAGGAGTTTGGATGACTGTCATAAATGCTGACATCTGTTATTTCCAGATGTGTTATAAAGCATAATAATTAGAATGGGTTTGGGTTGTTATATCTCTGAAAGAAAACTCTGATGCGGAAGTATTTATATAAAATATGTAGCTTTCAAAATTAGCACTTAGACTTTTGTATGTAATAAGCTAAAAAAGTGTTACTTATTTTATTTCTGCAAGCTTAAAAAAACCCCCAAAGGAACCTTTTTGGCCAGGTGCTGCCATTGCCAAATATGCATTTTAGTTAAACTTTGCTGTGTTTACATTTCTAGATAATAAAATTCTTTGGTTTATGGACTGCCAGAAGATAGAAAGCTGAGATTAAAGTCTGAGATTTTATAAAGTTCATTGTAAAGTAAAGGTAATAATGAAACAATGCTTATTTAGTCAATTCTCTAGTTATTAATGCATTTTAGAGGGGTTCAAGCTTTTGTCAGCCTTGCTGTCTTCTCTTCTCTTTGTAATGCATCAGGGTATGTGTTTGCTACTAAATCTTTTCATTAATTGGATAGAGGATGAAGATGGGTGATTCTGTTCTTAAGGGTCCTATTCAGCAATGACAGTAACACAAAAGACAAAAGTCTCATTGATATCCACCTTCTGGAGATTCCTTTTATAGAAAGCATAAATTAAATAATATCATCAGGATAAAAATTCAGTGTGTAGGGACCACATTTGTAATGAAAACATTTTTGGTGTAGCCACCTGGCTGTCCAGAATAGTCTTTGTTCCTTTACTGGTCTGTAAGACATTAAGTCTTACTTTAATCTTTTCACCTTGTTTTTGATAAAAATGGCTGCAACAGCTTTTAAAAGAATATTTTATGATTTCTTTAGGAAATTTATGTTCCCTTCATTACCGCACTGTCTCAGCATTTCTTCATCTGTACCCACTACCTCACAGTGTACATGTAAGTGCCATTATCCCTATTTGATGGAAGAGAAACTCAAGGACAAAGTGACAAAAGCCATTGGTACAAGGGCTTAGAAGCCAAGCCCACAGAAGGGCTGGTCAAATCCTGTGTTTCCCCTTGTCCGTCCTGGGTTTCCCTTTCCCCAGGCTGGCCACACCTCCGGGTAGCTTGGGCTGCTAAGATCCAGGCTGTCTGCTCAAATGGGTCTTAGCAGGATGCCTGCACATCCCATCTGCCAGTAGGATTTGAGTGCTTAGAGCTCCTTCAGGAAGACTCCTGCATACAGCCAGGCTGCTGAAGCCCAGCAGATGATGGCTGTGAGAACTGGTGACAGCCAAGCCTTGCGTATGTGTGTGCATTCATCTGTGTGAAGGTCTGCTCCAAAGAATAAAGTGTAGCCAGAGTTTCTCCTGTGTAGCATCACTTCAAGGGTGTTTCACACCCCTGACTGAAACCATCTTGTACCTGCCAAAACAATGATAGGGACTCTTTATAGCTGTATCATAAGACCTTTGAAAACTCGGATTGTTAGAGCCTTTTTAGCAGAACAACAGATTGGTTGTGCATGTATATTGGGTAGCTGCATATGGTAGGCGTCTCAGCCAGTGGAGGCCATGAAGGGGTACCACTTCATAAAATAGTACTTCCTAGTGTTATTTTTCTGACATTTCTGGCAGTAAACATTTTAAACATTCATGGAGTATTTCACTTGGATATCTCAAACCACATACATTACTGTGTATTTAGGGCTTAATTCAATTCCCAGTAAAGACAAAAAATTCCACTTTCTTTATTGCGCTTGTTCCAGCCCTCAAAGTGAATGTTGTCTGTTGAAAGTAGAATAGATACTAATTTGGTCCCATAAACCCACAGATTGTTTCAACTTTCCTTGAGTTTCTGAATGAATAGATGATCAGATCCCGTGATGCTGCTCTCAGCCTCGCTGTTGATATGAAAGAGGTGCTTGTCCAGCCGGCTGTATAGCCATGCCATTCTTTTGTTGCCTATAGTACACATGCTCAGCTCCTTTTTACTCTCTTTTTATTTTAATGCTCTGCAACAGGGCTGCACAAAGCCAAACTGGCTCTTAAAACGCAGCTTCATTTTGCAGCTATACGTCTGTGCCCAGTTTTCTTTTGTGCTGCCTGTGGAACAAGGAGGCTGTGTGGTATCTGACACCAGGCTTTTTCCAGTGATTTATTAACTGTGTCAGAATAGCTGTTGTGAATGCTGGGAAGCTCTTGCATATTGTGACAGTTGATATTGATTATGACAGTTTGTAGACTCTAGTGCGTTGTCCGACAGTGGATCGTATTTTGTCTTCTTACTATACATACCATGGGCTATAGATCATAGTGTTTTCTTTAAAAAAGGACCCATTGTCCAGCATTCTCGCTGGTATGAGGGAACTTCTGTAGCGTATTGTGCAACAAATAGCAAAATAGTTCAGGCACCCTATGGGACAGGCAGGCAAATGTCAATTGCTTTAGGAAAAAAAAAAGTGGATAGTTTGTTCTGCTTCTGGCCTTTCAGGGAAATGAGCTGTGCAATTGACAGAGGTGGGTAAACTAGTCTGAGGATGTAATTTATGAAAATACTGGTGTCCTATGTTGTCTGTTGGCCAGAAATCCACAGACCTTTCAGGAGGAGGTTGCAGTGAAGGGTTTGGCTACTGGCCAGTTTAAGGGTTGCACTGGGTCTTGATGGAGGCTGAGACTACCCATTTCTAGAACGAGTCTGAAGAAGATAAAATAAAGATTTCTGCAGACTTGGGAGAAAGTGAAGGCTGGTACATGAGCTTTCGTGAAGGGAACATAAAATCATAAAACCGTTTAGTTTGGAAAAGACCTTTAAGATCATCGAGTCCAACCCATTAGCCCGGCACTGCCAAGTCCACCACTAAACCATGTCCCTAAGGGCCACATCTGCATGGCTTTTAAATACTATGGTGACTCCACCACTTCCCTGGACAGCCTGTTCTGATGCCTGAGCACCCTTTTAGTGATGAAGTTTTTCCTAATACCCGGTCTAAGTCACCCCTGGCTCAGCCTGAGGCCATTGCCTTTTGTCTTCTCACTTGTTACCTGGGAGAAGTCAAACAGATCACCTCAAACAATTGCCTCTCCTGACTGTTTGTTTTTAGCCAGGCAGTAGTTAAAGTAGCACACAGGAGAAGAGATTTTTCTGTCTGCCTAAAAGCTGCTTCGGTGTGGAAAAAAGTCAGCTGTAAAAGTTGAGCTTTTACAGACAATCTGATCAGGAGAAGGAAGTCAAAAGTCATTTGGTTAATTATGCTGCTGTAATTTACAATATTGCTGCTATAATTCTGGAGGAAAAATCTGCCAGCAATACATTTCTTTTTGAAACAAAACATCATTTGAGGTGAAGTGGTGACAGTGAATGGGAAGGAAACCATTCTGATTTTTCTGTTCTGTTTCTGCATGACCATAATGGGTCATAAACTTATACTTTGAGATAACAAACTAGCAAAATGACCTTTAGCAGCCTATTCTATTAGAATTTTGATCTCACACTGGGTTTAGATTTATTCAAATGCAGTTCCTGCCGCAACTTTACATTGATGTGATTCAAAATCCACTTCTGCACATACCTTTTGTTTTAATTGAAATAAATGTAACAGCAGGTTACTTGTAACAATTATTTCAGTGATACTTTGGGCCAAGACTATGGCACTGAGGTGGGACCATGGGGAACTGGATTCAGTTCTTAACCCCACTGTGAGCCTGGTACTGGCCACTCAAACCAGTTCATCTCTCTCATGAGGTGAACTCATACTCGTTTTTGTTTATTTATGTTATGAGATCTTTCCTATCAGAAGCCAGTCTTGATCTCTCCTGGGATTTCTAGATGCTGCTCTAATACTAACAATTTTTTCTGTAATGTGAGCTGCCTTTTAATGAGTTCTTAATGTTAGTGAGGAGACAGATTTAAACTAAGCGATTTGATTTCAGTGATGATGCAACTTCCCATTCCACACTCACATTAAGTTGGATTAATTCTGACGCTCACTGTGTCAGAATTATGTTCCATGATGATAGAACGCTCTAGGCTTTGTGCATTACAGCACTACTGGTAAGCCTCAGGGTGTACTAAGATTTTACAGTGGCATCTCTCAGTCCAGTATATTAGTGCTATATTTATATAATTACAGGTTTTATTGCAAAAGAGCCACAGCAATATCAGAAATGCCTTAAAGGAAAGATAAAATGGAAGAGTTTTTAAATATCTGCTTTTCTCTGCAGACGTATTTTATTTTTATTTTTTTCTAATACTCTTAAAATATTTTGAAGAAGCTAGGTGTGAGAAATTAAGAAGTTCTGGTGTTCATATGTGAGGACTTGTTTCCTTAGATGACTTATATCTGAAGCTCTGATCACAATTCTCTGTCTGTGCATAGTTCTGGCTTCTTAAACCTGAGACCACGCCTGGAGAAGATGAGTTTGGTATTGTGCTGTGAAAAGAAACAGCTTCCCAGCACCAGTTGTAGACTGGCAGTTGCTGTCATGAGAGACCCCTTCCTCTTGGCTTCCTCTTGGCCATTACGGGCTCTCAGACTGTTTCCTCACTAGCCTTTGCTAGTTGTTTGCCTGGCATCTTCTCCAGGTGTTCTGACTGCTTCAAGATGTCCTGGATCCTTTGAGTTGCAACCCTTACGAGATTTTGTTTTCCTGAGTACAGGCATGGGTAATCACTGCAGAAGGTGGATATATTTCTGTCTCCCGTCCCAGTGCCATGAACTGCCTTGCAGGTCTGCTTTATTTTCAGGAGACTGTGGAAGCCTCCTTGTCCATAGGTTGAAGCCTGCTTTCTGACCTCACTGTTATCTTTCTCTCTTCCCTTCAGATGGTGTTCACAGTGTCACGGCGATCTGCACCCTGCGTGTCACCATCATCACGGATGACATGCTCACCAACAGCATCACGGTGCGGCTGGAGAACATGTCCCAGGAGAGGTTCCTTTCTCCCCTCCTGTCCCTGTTTGTGGAGGGGGTGGCAACTGTGCTCTCCACAGCCAAGGATGGCATCTTTGTTTTCAACATCCAAAATGACACGGATGTCAGCTCCAATATCCTGAATGTGACCTTCTCAGCCTTGCTCCCTGGTGGCATTCGAAACAAGTTCTTCCCCTCCGAGGACCTGCAGGAGCAGATCTACCTCAACAGGACCCTGCTGACCATGATTTCCACACAGAGGGTGCTACCCTTCGATGACAATATCTGCTTGCGTGAGCCCTGTGAGAATTACATGAAGTGTGTCTCTGTCCTGAAGTTTGACAGCTCAGCCCCGTTCATCAGCTCCAACACCGTCCTGTTCCGCCCCATCCACCCCATCAACGGGCTGCGCTGCCGATGCCCTCCGGGCTTCACAGGGGACTACTGTGAGACAGAAATTGACCTCTGCTACTCCAACCCTTGCGGGAGCAATGGGCTATGTCGAAGCCGAGAAGGGGGCTACACTTGTGAATGCTATGAGGACTACACTGGTATGTGTTTATCTTATCTTTGACTCACGATTTATATGTTACACCATCAGCCAGACCAGCCCTGTGTCAAGCTGAAATTGCTGACATTCTTAGTCAAAGGGAGAAAAACTCCTGGCATTGCCTTCTAGTCAGGAGAAGGCTTGTGAGTGTCACACGTCACTCAGGGTGAGTCCCATATCTCTGTGCGTGCATGGTGGTAGGAACTGTGCCTTGCTCCAGGTCATGCAGGGGACTGTCAGGTGCTGAAGGGATTTGCACTTAGGGAATTTCTGCTCAAAATGCTTTATGCAAATGTATTTCTTCTGTCTGGAAGGAAGAGGGCGGGGCACATCCCCCGGCTCATGGTTCTGCACTCAAATGCCTTCCAAGCCCCTCTATATTCTCTGCATACCAGGGCACAGTGGGGCTGCACAACCTCAGCAGGAGGTCCTCAACCCTTGGTCATCAGCCAGCACAGAGCATTTTGGGATTGTTCTTGTTCCCAAAAAGCTGCAATAATGCACACTTAGGGGAAATAATGCAAGTCAGCTCTGGTTTGTAAATGTCCAGATAAAACCCCAGAAGGACATAGCTGCTTCCAGGTCTGTCTCCAGCAGCCTGCTGAGGAACGTACTTTTCCTCATCGTGGACTTGACAGCTAATAAAGATCAAAGTGCTGCTTCTCAAATACTCCTGAGAAGTTACGAAAGAATATTAGCTGAATGTTTTCTGGTGCTTCAGTAAAGTCAGTGGGATTATTTATGTATTTGAAATCGCACACATATTTAAGCATTCTGCACTGACGTGCTGCCGGCTGTAATTTATGCTGACAGTTTAGCAATGTCTGCTGTGACCCCTGCAAACAAGGGGTGAAGCACAGGGGGCTGGTTCCCAACACTGCCTCTCACTGCTGAAGTTATAAAAAATTGAAAACATAAATTATTCAAGTCTTGATGTAAGAAAAATCTAGATTATGTAGATCCAGTCCTCCAGGTGAAGGATTTTCCTTCACTTTCTGTGGCTTTTGCCTCAGGGCTGTAATCAGAAATGTGATTGTGGAAGAAGCCAGGAATTAGTGAGCAGGGACATGACAGCAAGGAAACTGGGCTTTCCCCAGCAAGGGGGACCGGAGATGTCCCCTGAAATATGTGCAGGGCTTAGGGCAGCAGGACCTTTCTAAGAAGATGCAGACAAATTTTTTGTCTGATGGGAAAATCCCTGTTTAGAACTGTGAGATGGTTTGGATATTTAGTGTTTATTGAGGAGTAATTTTCCTTCCAGGCGTCTCATCAATGACTTCCATGGTGAAATACATTATAAAGTCCATTATCCATTAATATACAGTACATACAGCATTGGGCATCACATAATAGATTTTATGATCAGCTGTTTTGTCAAAAATGTTTATGTACTATTATACTGTAAATAGGAATGCTTAGAAGTAGCAAGTTTCATTAAACAAAGATACGCTTATAAATGGAGTTAATTCATCCATATCTTAGGTTTTGGAATGACATGCATTCCATCACATTTTGAGAGTCTCTTGCTAGAGATCTTCAGAAAAAAAGGCTAAATATACTTTTAAAATGAAAGAGAATAAGCTCATATTAATAATTGATGAACATGTTTAATACTTAATGCTGTAGTCAGAACAGACACGTACATATTTATAAGAGAAGCACCATATTATTCATACACAAAGAAAGACATAGTCTGTAACTGTATTTTCAGTGCACAGTTGTTGACTTAAAAATTAACTGTCCTTCTGCCAGGATATTAAAGTGATCAGAAGTTAGGAAGTGAGCACTGCTTATGGCTTTCCTGTCTGTGGGTTTCAGAGTTAACTGCAGTTCAGTGAAACACTTTCTTTGGAAGGACAGTTTGATGGCATTCACGTTGACTAGGGGAAAACATATCCAACCATGATCAAGAGGGCTCTAAAATACCTTATCCCATAAATTTATACAAATATTATTGAATATTTCTGATCTATTGCTGAATGAATGCAGTAGAAATTTAGTATCTGCTCTGTAGTTGGTTTACATAAGTGCCTTTAGACTCCGTGTTGCATGACAGTGTTTTGGCCATCAAACCCGACACCTCTACCCACATGCGCTGGCCATTAGTTGGTTGATTTTCATCTGCATTACAGAACAAGGTTGAAAATGTTATCAACAAGTAATCAAGATGCATTATTGAATTTTATCCCAATCTCCTTTAAGAATTGCTATTTTACCAATAATTGTAATCCTTTCTTTAAATATGTTAATATCCATTTGCAAGTTCAGTATATATCTATTAATCATAATACTGTGTTTTCATCTCGTATGTAAATTTATTGTTTACAGCAATCCAGATTTTATATTTGTTTTCTATGTAAATAGTATAGGTTGGTTTCTATAGCAGCAGTGTATATTGGTTCACAGAATGCAGCGATCATAAATTGGAATGAGCAGAGAGTTGCTAAGTCTGAAGGCTGGAAGATTCTGGTATTACTGAAATGTTATAATGGTACTAGCTCAGTGTAGTAATATGTCAGCATGAGGTACTTTCGAATCTTTGAATTAATTGTAAAAGAGGAAATATGAATGATAGTAGTCAATGGCATGCATCCTTCTCCTGAAGCTCTCATGTTTCCATTTCCCAATTAAGACCCTACATAGAAAAATAATTAGAAGAAAATACTAAGGTCTGTCATCTGTCTGGGGAGATAGGCTGCAATTTGATGAGAAATCACTACACAATCATAACCCTGTACTGAATCTATCTGACTGGTCACCTGCTAAAAATATAGTGTTTATTTCCTGTAGAAGATAATTATGTCCTATCTTAATAGGATGGAATTTCCCCCCATTTTTCCAACCTACTTTGAAGCACTCCATTTGTTTTGATGTAATTGTTAGTCATTTATACATGATGAAAGTTTCTCTGTCTTCAGGAGTCTTCTGTTACAGGCGCAAAGGTAAACTGAGCTTCTACAAGGTATTTCTGAAACCTGATTACTGGCTAGGCTAGGGTGATTTGGAATTAACTTCACTTCCTGTGATGTAAGGAGGTGAGTGAAAGAGTACATATATTATAAATCGTATTTTTTCAGACTAGCAACCCCTCTAACTTCTTTATATGCATATTAGTGTAGAGAAGTGAAGAAGGTACACACTAACAGTTGTGCCATTGGTGGCAGAGAGCTGTGTGCATGGCTGAAGGGTTAAAAGATATAATTGAAGTTAAGCTAGCAAATTTAATGAACTGTGTAAAGCCTATGTAATTTTTCCAGCTTTGTTTCATATATCTATGACTGCTGCAGAAGCAGCTAAGATGAGCTGTAGGTGAAGGCTTGAACAGAAGTGGAACTGAACTGTCTGCACTCCTCAGAGGGCAACCCCATGAAGAGAAAATGTATCTTGTCATCCACACCAGTTTTGGAGGAATGGATGCCACAGCAGTTCCTGAATGAGGTGTATGTCCAGCCCCATCCTGGTGCCCCCTGTATGACCACTGTGGCCATAAGTCACCAGCTTTTTGGGTATGAATTCCCAGATTCCTGGCCTGCCCTGAGTGCCTCCTGCCGTTGCTGGGTCCTCTTGCAGTGCTATGCCCGCAGTCCTCCTGCTCAGCAGGTACCAAGACTGCTCTCCTCTATGGTCATGCTCCCAAAAAGTGAAATTTAATTGACACAGAAAAAAGCACTCTAATGGAAAAAAAAAGCCAATAAGCCCTGAAATAAGGAAGAGATGTAATGTTCCCACAGTTCTCCTTAGCATATCACATTCTCTCTGCCTCCTTTGCTACAAAACCTCTAGCAAGGAGCAGTTTGTAGGGGAAAAAGATCATCAGAGAATTCCCCATATCCTCCACACCTCTCCTTGGATTTCACTTCAGAGAGGGGAGAAATCTTAAGTGGTTGTAAATCTTCTAGTAATCAAATACAGCAATTAGAGATCTTTTATGTGTTGTACTTTTTTCCCCTCCTAATTTGTATTTGTGATACCATATTGACATGAGGAATCATGACATCTAATGTGGCTGCTGTGAATTCTGACTTTGTGTCATGAGAAGGTAATTATATCTGGTTTCACAGCATTGTGCCAGAAGTTCCTATTCATATTGCTTAGTAAGTTCTCAGTGTTTGGCTCTTGCAAACATACAGCATAAAAGTACATGTGAAGATATGCTTCTGTGTTATCTTCACTTATATCCATTCTTCAGATAGTAATTTCCCAGCTTGGTCTGATACCAGATTCTCGTTTTTCAGGCCAGAGAGATTTATTTGGGGGAATTTCAGCTTTCAAGTAGAGAAATCTGGCAGCCAGAATAGTCATAATGAGTATTTTATCTTGGGCAAGAAGGTCTGAAATTCCACTCTCAGTTGCACTTCTGCAGCTCAGCTGGAGCAGTGGGATCACAGGTGTGTAACAGCCAAATCCTGTACAGCAAATCTAAATTTGATTCCTACAGGTTCCTTACCGCATCTTTAACTCCTTGTTTAGCTTGTGAAAGGCCATGGTTTTGTGACAGCAAGGCTGAACAAAAGTTATCCTTACAGGATTGTAGGGATTTGCCAGCACTTTCAAGCAGCTGTGACCAAGTTTGTCTTTAATACAAAACACCAAGTAAGAAGTTCTGTCATTCACAAACATTCCCACGAATGTGGGGACATTGTCCATGGCATGTGACATCTTCATGGGTCATCTCTTTGATACTTCATTTAAATGCTAAGGCAACACAGTGAAGGTACTACAATGTTTTAACAGTGTCCTTTAGTCTAGGTCTTCAAAGTTATGCTACTGGATTCCAGGTGCTATTATATAATAAAGAGATGAAAACCTAGGCAAGGTCTAATTATCTAAGAAAAAAGTATATTCAGTTTCAAGAGTTTAAATATAATTTAAGTTATTATGGTTCTGGGTGATTTGCAGTATTTCCAGAATTTAAACTTGAAGCTTTTCTGATGATTTTGGATGCAGATAAATTAGAAGAAGAGTGCTGACTATCAGTCTTTCAATAACTTTTGTTATTTCAGAGTGCCTCAGAGGTGAATACCTGGTTGCCTTACCTTGCAGTTTCTGTAATGGTGTTACTGTGAGAAAGTTTGTGGAGTGTGGTTGCTTCCCAGTGAAGATCTGTGTGGCATTGGAGGTTCAGACATTTTTCTAAATCTTCTTCCTTTTCAGCAGTGGTAAGCCATGCTGTTGTTCTGATGTTTGTAGTAAAACTAGGTCTTCATAACTACAGCACCCTTTGCCTTTGATTGCTGTGGACCTGTCGCTCTCTGCAGCTATCTTTTTCGCATCTGATAGAGAGATACATGATCATTTGTTTGTGAGATTCATCCTTAGTTGATGTCCCAGCACAGTCTTTTTCATTCATCTTCAACTTCCTCTGTCTCACCAGAATGGAAATTTTGTGAGTAAAGCCCTCTTCTGCCTTTATTGAATAAGCAGACATCTCTGTTGGTGCAGACAAGCTGTGTCACTCTGGTTGGCAGCAGCTGTGTAGAGCCAGGTACTTCTGTTTCCTCCCAGTCCCTTTGAAGCCCCCAGGGGCTCATAGCACTTGGGTGCCTGGCAAGGACCCTGTAAGCAGTTCAGTGGATAGTCCAGAAGCAGAGCTTAAATCCTCCAAACATTTTTCAGAGCACAACTTGTGCAAAAGCTGGAAGAGGCTATCATTAGTGTTATGTAAGATCTTCACCAGTGACACAGATGAAGGGATTGACTGCACTCTCTGCAGATTTGCATAGGACACCAAGCTGAGTGTTGTGTTTGACACACCAGAAAGATGGGTTGCTATGAAGAGGGATCTGGACAAATTCAAGAAGTGGGCCCGTGGGAATCTCATGGGGTTTAATAAGATCAAGTGCAAGGTGCACTTGGGTCAGGACAACCCCATGAAAGACATTTCTTTCCTGACATGGATTCTGAGCAGAAATCTGCATGCCCACTTGCCTGCTGTGTTTAACTCTGAGGCTTACTGTGCATGTTAAAACAGGCCCTTGCTTATTTTTGTGGCTAAGTCTTTCTGTTAATGTGTACAGGGATGGGGCCAGCACACCACAGCCTTACGTCTGGACCCAGGTGATGCTTGGTTGGACCTGAGGTAATGGCCAAGATAGAATAACTGCAGAACTGCTTGCTCCAGAGGATAACTGAAACAATAAAAACAGCGTAAAAAATTCAGACAAATGCTGAAGTCTATTGTTGTCATGTTTCTGTTGATCATATTCCTGTCCATGTCTGTCACCAAGTTATAGGAGATGAATGTTGCAAATCTGGAGTTTATATCAGATTCATAGGACTTACTAAAGAGGTCTACCATTTCTATAGGTGGATTTTTATCTGGAGGATGTGTCCTTCAGTTAATCTTCAACCTACGCTCACTTGTCAGGATGCAAAAAGCCTTTCCTAATTGGATTACTGTGGTTTATTTGTTGACAGTTTAGTTCTCAAATGGAGTACATGGCCTGTAGCCTTCACAGCAATCTGCTATGCTTTTTCTTAAACCCAGGCAAAGGGTTTTATCGCATTACCCTCATCCTGATGTGCATAAACTAGGTACTGTTTAAAGCTGGACAGTTTTCCCATCATGTACAAACCCTCTCTTGCCCCTCGCCCTGAGATGCTGTGTGGGGGATGATCTTTGATTCAGCTGAACTGATGCAAGTGGTGAGTGTTTGAATGCCTCTTCTGGAGCCTCATGTCTTATCCTCCTTGCCCATGGAAATATTTGCAGTGTTCAAAGTCCTTTTCTGTCATGTGGAAACCTAGCTACAGACTTAATGTTGTATTTGTTCTTTTTAATTAGTTTTAGAATTATTTGACAAGACTCGTGTTCTTCCAGGGTGTTCCTGCAGTGGAGGCATGATGGGTGCTTTGTAGAACCAAGCACCAGATCACACCCCAATGTAATCACTTAGCCCTGGCTTTAGAAGCTACCTTAGTAATTAATCTCCAATATACTTATGAATTCAGCTTTTCTGAACAGTTCAGGATCTAGGAAATCCTCCTTACTGATTAGAGCTTATCTTCTTTTGCTTCTCCATAAGACAGCTGTGCGGCTGGCTTCTTCTTCTCTTCATTTAGCCACTCCCCTAATTTGCCACCTGGAGAGTTTATTACTGATGATTTCACACTTTCTCCCCCGATGTTGATAATTAAAAAAGAACAAAAGTAAAAGTAGCATGTTGCCAAAATTCAGTATCCAGGTAACTTGGGCAGTAACCTGATTCAGGATGGTTCCATGCTTACAGCTACATTTTTACACCTGCTTGCTACTAATGCCCTGGGTGTCAGTGAGCTCAGGTTACAATACGGAGAGGAGGCAGGTTCTTGGTTGGGAGCTGAAATGTATGAGGTCAAGGCTTGCCAACACAAAAGGCTTGTGAACACAGACTGCAGGGGACAGCACTGCAGCTGTGGAAGGAGGGCTGCATGTTCTTCTACAGCGTAGGTGTTTAGCACTGAGTCCTGATGGCCAGGTATAATCACAGGATGTTTGAGGTTGAAAGGGACCTCTGAGGATCAGCTCGTTCCAACCCCCCAGCCATGGCTAACATTGGCTTCAGTCTCTTTGGTTAAAGTCAAATCTTGTTAAATCCTTGTTGTGAAAATAACAGATTTGACCCTGACACCATGCCCAGCTAAGCTCATGTTTGCTGTCAGGCAGCTGCCTTTACATGGGCAAGGCAAACTGCTAACCCAGCGTGGGTACTTGGCTGTCTCTGGCACCTGACCTCTCCCTCCCACCCCTTGGCAGGGAAGTGTCCTACAAGTATGAGCTTATCGGTTGTGGTGATCCATGGGAGAGAGAGATGCAGTGAGCAGCTCAGGTTTCCTGTTGGCATCCCGGTATACAATGGACTGGCCTAAATTTAGGATTCCCTTTGTTCTACCAAATGTGAGATCTCTTTTACTGTCTTTAACCTGTTGTACATGTATTTCTTTTTGAATGATTCTGCTCTGTCAGTTTTAAGTAGATTTTTGTACCTTGACTTGTTCTCCTGGTTTTATATTGATGGGATTTCTGTTACCACACCTAAATGGGAGTTGCAATTCTCCCAGGCTTTTTGAAAACCTTTCTTATAATGTGTTTGCTTATCATCATTGGTATAACTAAAAAGAACATGGAAAGTGAAGCGTAATTAAGTAAAGTGGAGGTATTTGATATTGTAATTTTATAGGTACATGTAAAACCCCTCCTCACTGATGTAGCAAGATTCCCACACACTGTCATAACTGTGCAGAGCAGAACATTGGTCTGCGAGGAACTGCACACATGGAAGTTTGTTTTAATTAAAATATTTTAAATAGCAGTTTATTAAACAATGGCAAATTTCCCTGTGATCATAGTTTACAATTGTGTTTCTTATTAATTCAGCCGCGTTGAGCCTTTTGTAACATAAGATGATGGGGATTTTTTCCTCATCATTTAATGTCAAAAAGGTTAGCTGGATTAAATTTTAAGCTTCACAAGTGCATTCTCATTACCTAAACATACACTTGCTAAATGTCAAAGCAACCCATATATTAGACTACCCTTTAAGTGGTGTTGTTTTTTCTCACTGAAAACAAATCAGATAAGGAAAAAGGAGGAGAAAAACCCAACAACTTGCCTTTAAGTTATTTGTGCAGAAGATAAAATCATAATGAGATAGTATTTTTTCCAGGATGCCTCATGTTCTGGAAAGCCCCTCACAGTGCTCACAGTAGATCAGAGGAGAAGACAAGAAAAGAAAAAAAAGAAAAAATAAATTCCAGGACATCTGGAATTAAATGTTTTAGATCTTCCAAAATAAAAAAAGAAATTTAACTTCCAAGGTACAGGGTAGTGGGGCTCCTTTTCTCCTGGCTGTAAATAAAAAACTGGGAAATAAAACAGCAGTAAGACTGAATTATGAAAAACATATTTGGCTTCTGTATATGTATAGTTATAACTTCCAAATTAGACATTTTTATTTTCATCAGTAGATAAACAACAGGAAAACGGCAGGAAGGATGGTTGGGTGCAGAGATGAGGGTATCAGGATGATATCCTGTTAGGGAGGGAAAAAACATAAAGTATTTTCTCATGTCTCTGTTCTTCATATTATGATGATTGAAAGTTTCGACAGTTGAGCACCAGACTGAGGCACTTGGCCTTGAACATCAAGATAATTACAGTTCTGCAATACAGTTGTGCAGGGCATGGTGGGAACCACAACTTCATTGTTGTTGCAAATGCTCTTTTGTTTAGAGCATCATGGTTCAATGCCTGCATCATAGTCCTGCTCCTCCTGGGGCAGGTTTTGTTCTGCTGCCAGCACTGTATGGTGCCCCCGAGTCGCAGCTTCGTGAGCTGTCACCAGCCTGAATTCTCAGTTTCTGAAAATCGAAATAAAGATACTTTTCTTCAGGCTGCCTCTCCAATTCCCCTAGTGAAGCATATGAGACCTTTTATATGGCATTTTCATATAGTATAATTAAAAAGCATATTTTAATGAGATAGGGCCACCCAGCTTCAAAGGGTCAGCACACTGATGTGCATATTGTAAGAAATGTTCTTATGAAAATGAGTATCTTATATTAATAATTAAACATATTCTAGATGACACAATGATGTATATTAACTCTAACAAGTTGGTAATCGTTTTAAGTTACTTTAAAATTGACCAATATTTTATAAAAAGGCTGAATTTTAACCTACTGAGCTATTGTAAGCAGAGTTAAGTATGAGCTGTAGAAGCTGGCTGGGTTAATTTTTGATAAATCTATTTAAAAATACTTTTTTAAAAAGTAACTTTTGAATTTCCATCTATTCTCTAGATTAAAAATACATCAGTTTTGAGATTTTCTGTGCAAGATGTGTCTGACTCCCTTTTTCAAGAATTAATTAAGAAAAAGTCTGTTTTCTTGTTTAAGTTGCTTTTTGTTTTCAATTTGTGTTTCTGACCTGTGTACAAAACATTTTTGGAGCTACCAAAACATAAGATTATGGGATTATCTTTTTAACCCTAATCCTTTTAATTTGACAAGCAAAGGGGCATTTTGGTGTTTGGGGTTTTTTTCAAAATTTTCCTTCAATGTATAACAATGGAAATTTGATGAGCATCAGATTGTTTTGCAAGTACTGTGTACTCCATCATGAACTACGCATGACCCACAATAAAGACAGTTACACAGTGCTTTCAAGTATACCTTTCTTTTAAGCTAATACTTCCCATATAAAATTAAAATATAGAGCTCTGAACTCCTAGCTTCCCAACAGGTAATTACAATAGTAGATTGACTTTAAGCATGGGTTTCTGTTGCATTATTAATATTTTATGGCTTCTCTTCATCTATTCTCACTAATTGGCCATTATGCTTCTTTCCACCAGAGCTTCTGGGACCACCTAGGATGTTAAGGGGCATGGTTTGATTTGAGGTCTGCCTGGTTCTAAATGCCATCATTTTTACCATAGTGTTGGATTACACAGAAAATGGGAGAGTGAGATTTTTCCTGTGAAAACTTCTAGTTTATGGCAAACACAAAGTGCAGGTTCTCATCCGCTTTCCTCTAATGGAGATGTGGAATAAATCTCAACAGGCTGCTGGGGACAAGGGCAGATGGCTTCTTCCGTGTTTTGTCTCTTGTTGTGAGCTGAAACATTACGCCTGTAACAGCTACATGTAGCAAATTAAGTGGAATCTTAGTGAAATAAGGGCTGAATTCTGCTAAAGAAAGCAGTCATGTTTGCCCTTGAAATGGAGACACTGATCACCTCGTCTGAATATTATTTAGCCTTTATCATTCTTCCTCTTTCTGAGGGCAGTTATTTGCAGATGTGTTCCCTTTTTCAACTGCTTTGAGATGTTAACTTGCTCAAAAATAAGTGCTAGAGCTTTCCTCTTCCCTACCAATTTGGGGCCAGGGAGTTACAACCCTTTGGTATTTTCTGTGGAAAGCAGTTTAGGGAAACCAGGCTGAAAGTGAGCTGGAAGCCTGATGGTGCCTGAAAGCATGTCTGGTTTTCCTGCTGCAGAGTTGATAAAAGATGTTATTGCAACACACCCCTGCCACAGCCACCACACCTTGTTTGCTTTCCTCAAATAGCTTAATATATTTTGAAAAGCCCAGTGTGAGGCCAAAATGGCCTGTGGAACAACAGCCTTGGGGACTTAACGGTGCCACTGGTGGCATTTGGTGCCCAGTAAATTTGCAATTCTGTGTGATGAAGTAGTCTTTTTTGTCATCTGAGCACAACACACTGAGTCTGAGTCCCCATTTTCTATCTCACTACTGCCCCTAGAAGAAGGTGAGAACTAGGCATGGCAGCTGGTTCCCATGCTGAAGTGCCTGCAGGTGTGCAAGGATGCAAATACAGACCAGCCTGCAAAGGCTGTCCCGAAAGGAGAGTGTCCTGTCAGCCGCAGTGGCTGCTCCAGCCTCCACTTTCCTCCATCTCCTCCTTCTGGAGAGGAATCAAGGGGCATAGAGAGCAGAGAAAACAAAATATAATATCAGATGTATGTCTACTAAAGGTAGAGGGCTATTGTGTCTCTTAAAAATAAATGGAGGGAGGTATATTCCTCCGTAAATGAATGTAAGTCTGTTATGCAGAGGTGTGTGCTTTGTTCTTACACCTCCAGCTTTCTCACTGGTTTTAAGATGGGATTATTAGGAAGAGATTTATTCCAAGTAAGACATAATGCAAATTGCAGACACAATGGCATAATCTAGTTTGATTTTTATCTTTGACATCTACAATAATGTTATCCCTGATAAATACATCCAGAGATAATGCTTAGGCTCTTTTTGAAAGGCACTGCTTCATCACCATATCTTACTCCAAATCAGTGCAATTAGATAAATTGTCTTACATGCAAACTTGCCACAGAGCTCAACATAAACTGGAAATGTGGGTGCATTTCATTTTTCTCTTGTGTAGATTTGTACTGTGTTTAGTCCTGGCTAAGAGACAGAACCTAAAAAGGTCTTTAAAGCTTTACTTTACAGGTCAAAGGCAGAAGGAGATGACACCTTGTGAGTGCCCTGTACATTGCGACAATGGTTCAATAATTTAGAGAGCTTAGAAACAGTTGTCAAGTCAGCCAAGAGTAAAGATTAAGACATTAAGAAATTACCCATTGGACCCCATAGGGAAAAATTTGTTGTTAAGTAGCTGTGGCAGACTGAAGGCATAGATGCTAAAGGTCATTTCCAACTGAAACGATTCTGTGATTCTGTGTCTTTCTCTCATTCTCCTCCACCACATATAAAGCGTTCCAAAAAAGTTTTTCCTCAGCATTTCCTCAGAAGCCTGGGGGTGATTAGGACAGGCAGCGGGGAGAATCAGGGTACCTTGCATGCACCTCTGCCCGCTGGCCTAAGGCAGGAGAGCTTTGCCCAGGTTTCATGCAGAGATGGCTCTTCAGGTGTTTGTCATTGAAAATTCACCCCAGTTCTGCAAAACAACTAGCTGGGGCCATTTTTGGAGCTGTTGGCACCAATCCATAGGCTGTAAAATCATGAGTTATCTCTTTTCTTTCCCAAACCATCAGGTGGACTTTGTAATAGAGTGTCTTCTTAAATGGCGAATATTTTATTGCTTTGTTATCTCTTTTCTTTCCCAAACCATAATGTGGGCTTCAAAATTGAGTGTTTTCTTAAACGGAGAATATTTTATTGTGGAATTTGGCTCCTTGCTCATCAGGGTGCTATAGGGGAAGAAAAATCACAATAGTTCAGATAAATCTTGGTAGTTCTTCTGGTGCTCACGCCATTCCTGGCCTCATTGCTGGAAGGTGAAAGGTGAGTTGTCTAGTGTAGACAGAATGGAAGTTTAATGACTGAGAATTTTTAATCCTCAACAAATATACAAGGAAGAGAACACAGGTATTCAAGACTCAGTGGTGACTTTTGTCTGTGCTCTGTTCCAGGTGGCACTGGTGGAAACTGCATAGGAGAATGAGGTCCAGTGACCATGCAAATTGAGCATATATCGTCTTAAGAACATGCTCATAATTTCTGGAATCCACAGACTAATTCATTTCTCCAACAGATGTGCCCCAAATATCGCTAATCCTCCTCAGTATTGTTTCTTTTACCCTCCCTCAATTATTCCTTCTCATTTAAATGCAAAAACACAAAACAACCCAAATCCCAAATCATCAATCCATCCATCCATCCATCCACCCTTCTCTGCAGGATGTCTTTTGTTTGGCTTTGTTTTGTGACCAGGGAAGGGGAGGAGGGGAGAAGAAGTGGAACATCTTTGCTCAGGCTGATGCTGCATATAGAATCCTGGGCCTGGTTTTGGGCTGGCAAAGGGTGAGGTACTGTTTCAGTGGCTGCTCTGCATGTGCAGTGCATCAGCAGGCACAACCCAAAGCAGGCTGTGAGATGGGGTCCTGAGCTTTCCCTGCTCTTGCTCTTGTAAAATACAGTTTAGTTTAGATTCCAATGGGCAAGGATCAGGAGGTGGGATGGGGTCCTGGCCCCTCCCATGCCTGTTTGGCCCATGGGACTTTTCCATCATGGTCCTCCTTCTCTTCCCATGAGCTTGCAGGACTCCAGGGCAGCCGAAGTGCAGATACTGTCCCTGAGGGCCCTGGTGGGAAGAAGAACTTTGAAGGGTCAAGTAGCATCATCCTGTTGGGGTGGGAGTGGGAATGGAAGCTCCTTCAGAGCAGACAGTTTTAGTTGTATGTTTTGGGCTGCTATTTGACCACCAAGAGCTCTCACATGCCTTGGGTCCAACAGATGCCACCCACAGCTTCAGAGGCAAATAAAAGAAAATAAAAAGCCTCTCATGTTCATTATTTTGAAGCATCTCATGATTAAAGATCTTATGACCCTTATTTAGCTGAGTCTCATGATTTTTGGAAATCTAGTTTGTGAGTCATCAGGGATGCCTGGAAGCAACTTTATGGAAGAAGCCCAAGGAAGGGAGAAGTGTGATGGTACAGGAGAGGTATGAGAGGGAGAGAGATCCGAAAGACCACTGGTAATTCTGCATGCTTTCTTCCTACCAGCTCAGAGCTCAGTGCTTATGCCCATGGAAAAATTAAAACTAGATCCAGGGACGAAAGAGTGATTTCCTGAGTATCTTATTATAGGATCATTTTCTATCACCTCAGAGAGCTACTTGTCAAGCTACATATATAGTGTGAGAGGACTGTTTTTGCTGTTACTTTGTTTAATGTTTTAAATTCAGGTTACTCTCTTCCAAATACATTTTATTAAATCTGGAATGGTTAGCAACTGAAATTGCACAGGGCAGCTGTCATTCCAAGTCAGGAAGATTTAGTTCTAAACAGTGTGAGTGTGTATGTGATATGTATGATTAAGTATGTATTTATGTATTATTTTACTTTAACTTGTTTCTCATAATATGCCTTTATAGTGCAGAAAGCTTCAAAGGGGGCAGAAAACAAGAAAATGAGGGAGACCCCAAAATGGACCTTAAGCCGGTGTTTCTCCTTGAAAGAAGATTTGGGCTAATTTTAATTAACCTAGACCAATTCCAATTCTAAAAACATAAACGAATAGGTAAAAAGAAAGAACACAGTGTATTTTCAAATTTAAATGTTTAATAGCAGTGTAATGCAGAAACCTCATGAAGTCATGACCATCAGTGTCAGTATTGAGTCTGCATGGCCTCTCTGAAGTGACAGGAGGGATCTGGCCATTGATTTCTAAGGCACCCAGATTTTACTTCTGTTATTCAAATAACAGTTTTGAGTCACTTGTGTAAAATGGTACATGAGTATAGTAGTCTCCTAATTAATCTTGGTTACTAGTGCACCAACGACTTCTAACTTCTATTTGATGCAGCTTCTCCTTTATTCAGAATGACTTGACTAATTTTTCTGGGTAACTGCTCTCTAACTTCTCTCATAAAACCAGTAGATTTTTGTTTGCGTAACATTTCATTGGTACCTGGCATTTGCTGGGAGGTAGGGCTGGCCTGTCAATAGGTCCTGTCTGAGGATAGGTTCATGCACCACAGAGCCACTGAAGTCATGAATTTCGCTTTATGGGCAAAATTCAAAGTTAATTTTATTATTTGATTTGCACCTATGTTTTAGGCAAATTTTCATGTAGTATATCCATGCACAGTCAGTGGAGAGAGGTAGGTATCTACTGAAGGTGTTGATCCAATTCACCCAAGTCAAGCCTTGAGACACTAGACTCAATAAGCCATCCAAAATGGCTTAAAGCTGTATTTCCATAGCAGTTAAAGCTTTCTAAGACCATTCCTTCATTCTTATTCCTGGATGCATGGTCCCACCTCCTTCCCGTGTGCCTGCTGAGCTATTCATCCCATCAATCCTAGGAGGGACCTAATCAGAAGATCACTAACCCTTCAGTAAAGAAATGAATGGTGTTTGGCCATCTTAGCTCTACAAATCAGTCAACTGCAGGATTACATGAATGCCAACACAAGGAGAGGGAGGAAACTGCAGCGTGCTTGGGGAAAGGAGGGGAAATTGTCCCCCCCAAAGCTTGGGGAAATTGTCACTCCCACTCAGTCTAAACTATGGTGAAACAACCCCTAAAGCAGGTGCGTTGGATCCCAGCCTCTTTATCTCTTGTCCCAGTAGAGATTTCCAGTCTGATTTTGCAGCTAATTTGTTTTTAACAGCCTTTTTATTACTTAGTGCACTGATTTCTTTAGTGCCAATTGTCATGTAAGCATAGTAGTGGTTTAGCTACTAGAGGAAAAGGAGGATTGATTTTCCCATAATGTATAAGACAGCAGATACATTTTTAATGATAATTGGTTCTTTATTAGGACAATGGGTCAATGGGAATTCTTTGAAGAATTTAGTTGCTCAATTTCTTGTTGTTTCTCCTTTTGCCTTATTTGTTGTTGATTCTCCTTTCTACTTTAAAGTATATCATTTTAGGTGGGCTGCTTAAATCAGCTTATAAAAATGCTTTGCATTCTGGTAAAGGAATTAATAAGAGATTAATATGTTATTATAGATTAATATTGTCTCTTGAGCAAATGGCAGGATGAAGGAAAGTAGAAAAGAATGAGTTCAAGTCAAACAGTTACAGATAGTGCATAAAAAATTAACATGTGTCCAGGGAAATTGGGAAAAAAAGAAACAAGAACATCAGTGCAGGTCTGCTGCTTCATGTAAATATGTGTTTAATGTAGTGTTTCAGTTGAAAACAATTGGAGAATAGTAAAAACTTGCAAGGACTCGGCCCTAAACTGGGATATTGGGGCAACACACCACAGTAAATTGATGTGTAGAGGAATTCTGCATTTATTTGGATGCCATCACATTGTTTCCAGCAGGCTTTCTAACATTATACATTGCTGTTGTAAGGTCAAGCAACTCACCAACTGCACCAGATTTCTGCAAAGACCAATATTGATGCACACCAGTGTGCTGTTTGAGACCCACAATGTTCAGCTCACAAGGCATTTGCAATTGTGAGATTATTTTCTTGGAGGTTTTTTTTAACTTTTTTTTTTAATCACCGTTTATTGTTTGTTAGTTAAAATCTCATTACTTTACTTGGAATAGGTGAGAGAAAGACCAAATCTTCTAGCCAGCCTTTAGCTTTGCATGCTTTTGTTATTTCGTACATGATATTGTGATGTCCTTGCTTACATTAAGTTAATAACAGAAATGTTATGATTAGCATCTTTGTAAAGTTAGTCCTAAAATCAAAGAGGGTAGGTGTGTATTAAAGACTGGATGTTTGTGAATAGGAAGCAGTGTCAAAAGCAACTAGCCTGTTGTGATCTCACAGGCTTTAAAACCAGAAAGCACTACATAAAGGGCTGCAGAAAAGCTACAGCACTGATAGCTTTGTCAATATTAATTGGGAGCCTATAAGATCAGCTACTGTCATGTAACAGTAAATCATTTTCTGGCAAGAGACAGAATTTTTTTCAAAGCCCAGGAATCTGCCAGCAGATCACAGGCAGCCATGGCCAGCGTTATCTGACAGTGCATGCTTTAGCTTTAGCAGCTGGAGGGGCTAAGTGTCACATCTCCTGCTCTGATTTCACAGAGCTATGATACAGAGCTAGTTTGTTCAGTGATTCCTAAAATGCAGACCAATGTGAAAAATGAAATTATATTAGCCAAGGAAATGCTGTGAAGGGTGGAGGGAATTTTCATGGGTGGGTGAGTGTCTGAGCCCTGCTAGCATTGCCAGCGTCGCAGACTGACCCCAGGCTATGTGAGATGGCTATTTGGGCTGTGCTCTTATCACCCCAGCCCCTCCAGCCCCTCACTGCACAGCAGCTCTCCTTCTTCTGTACTATTTTTTCCTACTGAATTGTGAGACATCCCTTCTGATGGCACATCCCAGCCCTTCGACCTTCAGCTGCAAGGAGGCACACAAGCGCTTTTCATTCCCAAAGGCTGGTGGATGCAGTTCCCTTCCTTTTCTGTTCCTCAAGTAGCTCTTCCCTTAGGGCCTTCTAACTCCAGCTACAGCCAGCAACCAGCTCTTCTTAAAGTTCATGCAGGCTTTGGCTCCAATTTTTATGATGATTTTCAGGCTTTGCTCAAACCTCCCACAGGGCAGAGCTGTGGGATGGCGATGTGTCCAGGAGGAGGTGGCTGCCCTTGGAAGTGGCAAACCCAAGAGTGACACAAAGGTGCCTTCTGTTGCCAGTCCTGATCAAAGCAGTGCTTCAAATTCTTGCTCAGATGGCTACTCCATAAAGGCAAAAATGCTCTAAGTCATTCCAGGCACTTTTGGAAAAAACGGTAATTAAGGATTTATCAGGTTTTTTGGTAACATTTGTGCCTTGAAGCACAGTGATGCCTTGGATTTACTGTAGAGACTTCAAACCCACTATTTTAATATATTTTGGTAAATACACATAAAATATGAAAATTTAACATCAAAGAATATGCATCAAATGCAGTTCTCATTTACATTACAGACTAAAGAGAATTCAGAATAATTTTAGTAACTGGGACATCAATGATGCTACAGCTGAATGAATATAGGACAAAGGATCTTACTTAAAGTTGAAGTATATTCTTTTAAATTACTTCTTTAAACATAATAATTAAAAGCTGTAATAAACATAATAATAATAAACATAAATCAGTAGAATATTTCTGTAAGTTTTCTTTCCTCTTAAATAGTTCCATGCCTGTATAGGTATCTAAACAAATGGTCTATCACAGAATTAATACAGAGCCATCAATGACTTCCAGCTTAGGCTTTTATATTTCACCTCTGTATTGCCATGGTGTTTCCCCAGCATGCTGCAATGCCAGGAATCTCTCCTTTTAGTGCACTCCTTTTTCTCCCTGTGTATTCAAGCCTGCACGTTATTTGCTTTTACAAAATAAATCATTCTGTTCTCAGAAAGCCTTGAAGATCACATTCTTTTCTGAATTGGAGAGTTATTTCACAAAATATCCTACTACTTTTTTAAAGCAACAAACCTGTGTTTAGTCTTTCTATAGGAATTCTGTTTTTCCATTTTTTTTGAGAGTTTTGGTACACAAGATATGTGTGTAAGGGGGATTGGCTGTGGTCATGCAGTGAATCACCAGCAAGTGCTTCCTGTATGTCCTCTTAGAGCATCTGATGTGTGTGTGTGCTTCGTGTGGCATATCCAATACACTGAGGAAATTCTCTGTCTTGGATGATATATACAGATTGTAGAGCATTTTAAATTTTAAGGAAGGTATATTCACATAATCTTGCCTGATACAACTGATAAATGACAGAGTCACAGAATATTCTGACTTGGAAGGATCATCAAGTCCAACTCTTAAGTGAACGGCCTGTACAGGGATCAAGACCATGACCTTGATATTATCAGCACCATGCTCTAACCAACTGGAAACAGAAAGATATTTATAAAAGATTATCACAGCATTTCACTTAAAATGTTAAAGTTAGAATATAAGAACATCAGTGCTGAATCAGAAAAGCTCTAAGGACAGACTGGAAGTTGAACTCAAGGCTGCATGGTTTATTACTTCAGAGCAATGCACAGAGCAGGTCCATCCTCTGGAGCTGAGCCCACCTGGGTGGGTGTGCATTTGGCTGGCTGCTGATCATAGCAGTCTTGTATTTGCTCCTGCATTTTGTCACCTTAAATCGTACCAGTCTGAGAGGCACATGATGTTGATGTGAGAAGAGAAAGGCTGCAAAGCTGGAGAGCCAAAACAGTCAGGGTGCCCATCTCACCTTGTCTCAGAGATCACTACCCCTGGGGCAGTGGTTAAACCAGCTGCAAATCATCACACTTCACAGCCTGGCACAGAAAAGCAGTGCCGATCCAGGTGTGGATGCAGCAGTACTGCTGGCTGCAGCCTGCCACCCAGTGTGGGCAGCTTCGGCGTGGGAACCTGTGGGAGCAGGGCTGTGGGGGCAGCAACTGGAGCCAAACTTTCTGTTTAAATTTGCCTTTGTGAGTCACTGTCCACAGCTCCTGTTGCTTTTACTTTCCTGCAGGAATGCATTTTCACCCTCTTAACTGTGCTTGAATTAATCACAGAAACAGAACCCTAGAATGGTTGGGGTTGGAAGGGCCTCTGGAGATCATCTAGTCCAACCCCCTCCCTAAAGCAGGTTCACCTAGAACAGGGTGAACAGGATTGTGTCCAGATGGGGTTTGAATACTTTCAGAGAAGACTCTGCAGTGTGTCTGGGCAGCCCATTCCAGTGCTCTGTCACCTTCAATGGAAGAAGGTTTTCCCTCATACTCAGCTAGATCTTTCTGTGTTTCAGTCTGTGGCCATTGCCCCTTGTCCTGTTGATGGGCACCACTGGAAAGATCCTGTCCCAATGTAATTGTATAATCTCGTAGAAAGTAATTGTGCAAACACTGAACTGTTGGAAATTTATTCCTTCAGCTGACTGTATTGAGTAGTTTTGCTCTACATTTATTTGTCAGACATTGTTCCTCAGTGAAATTCCGCTATATGTGCTACCTCCAGTTTCTTGAACAGTGTTACTTGTGGGATGTGAAAGCACTTTATACCTTAGGAAGAAACACGCCAAAACATAAATGTTAACTCATTAACTCACATAGAGGGTTCAGCTTTCTGTACAATGATTAATTCAGCAGCTGCCTTTGTCCCAACCACAGCATATTTTTTAAAGTAAACATCCTCTTTACATTACTTTTTTTAAAATTGTGATTTATTCTCAGATTTTGGGCAAACACTGGAAAAAAAGCCATGGCATGCATCCAAAGAAAGGCACCTTATTCTTTAGTATTGCATTAACACGTCTCAATACATACCTTGAAGATAAATAAAGACAAAGCATTTGTCTTTAAGGGAGAAACAACTTCAGCAAGTGGAACACAGAATGTATAACTTCTGTGGAGAGTTACTGTGCCCATCTCTGAAGGGTTCAGAAAATGGTCTTCACCTTCAGGATGCACGTGTGGGAAAAGGTGGAAGCAATCCATATGTTGTCCGTATTCTGCTTATTCTTGCTATAGATGTTTGGAGACCTTTGTCATGAGGTCAGCTGTGCCCTGCCTCTGCCATGGGCAGCAAAGCCAAATTCCACTGAAGGTGAAGTACAAACATTTACCTGTTTACACAATTTCCAACCATAGTGAAACACCAGAACCATTTACACATACTTTGATTGACAGGGAATGTGTAGCTTTTTTACCCCCTCCCATAAAGAACTGATTGTCACCAGCTTTATATTTGTCACCCAGTTTGTGCAGACAAGGAATCTGAAAACCAAAGCCAGTGTTGCTGGATATTTGCAAGAGAATTGCCCAGCAAATCATATTCTGCACACCCCTGAAAATTCATGCTTGAAAGAGGATGTGGCATTCTTACCCCCCAGCAATCACAGGCTTGTACCTTGGTTTCAGAGAGGGTTAGGTGCAGGAGTTTGGAAGCAGCTTGACCTGTAGCAGAACCACTTAGCTGAATGTCCCAGCTTGTTGCTGCGATGAAGTGTCACCACCTTCCCTGACGTTTTCTTCTCCCCTTGCAGGAGAGTACTGTGAGGTGAACGCGCGCTCCGGCCGCTGTGCTCCAGGGGTGTGTAAGAACGGAGGAACCTGCGTGAACCTCCTGATCGGGGGCTTCAAGTGTGAGTGCCCCCCGGGCGAGTACGAGCGGCCATACTGCGAGATGACCACCAGGAGCTTCCCCCCGCAGTCCTTCATCACCTTCAAGGGGCTGCGGCAGCGCTTCCACTTCACTGTCTCCCTCATGTAAGTCCTGGTGGGGAAGGGTTCTGTGGCTGCTGGCTTCTCACTTGAGCTTGGGGCTGTTTGTTACATACTGCCACCCACTGAAGACCTACCTGTGAAGGTCACTTGGAGGAGTTGTGACAGTGACTCCTGCAAGAAGGGCACGGGCATGTTATTGGAAAGTGATTTCTGCCCTGCTGAGGATGCTGCTGAGTGGCTGACTCACAACCTTCCCTGTTGGAACACAGGGTGATGGAGCAGGGAGAGGGGGCACCAGGAGCTTCCTGGCCACCTCTCAGCAGCCCTCAGCTGCAGAAGTGCTGGGGTGGGTCCTGGGTTTGACACTTTTCCTAGCTGGGTCCGTGGCCTCCCGACTTTCAGACGGGCTGCAGAACCCATCCATTTGTGCTGTGCTTGCTTGGGAGCACTCTTCCTGTCTCCTGTTTCCCAGCCTGTGAGAGGACCTGGGCATGTTAGGTCCTGGCTGAGCACAGGCTGATTCTCCTCAGCTCCTTGCTCTCTGTTAGTTTCCAGCCTTGGATTTGGGACAACCCCAGCTCATCTGACCTTCACACCCAGGTCCTGCTGCTGGCCTCATCCCAGCTGCCAGGCACAAGCAATCTCATCCCCATCCCCTCTGCCCTGACATCCCCATGTTGGGCAGTCTTCTGGCCTATCTGCCACTTTTTCCCTGAGGGCGCTCTGGGAGGCAAGGGAGAGTAATGATACCAGCCATACTGCGTGGACCAGGGGTCTCCCTCCCCTGGGAAAAATCCCTCTTTTGGAGAAGACCTCTTGGGTCAGACATAGGGCTTGCATGGTGTGGAGCCAGAACTCCAGGTGCACACATGCCTTTTCTCTGGAGAGGGGTTGGGTTTGCAGCTTTCCCATGGTTTAGGCGGTCAGGATTGACCTTTGGTTTTCCCTCACAGTTGACTGTGAGTAAACAGCACAAAAAGTGTTAGCCCTGACCCCAAAGGGCAGGGCTGGGGATTTGTTAAGAGGTACAACAGCAGCTGCAAGGACAGATGTGTTTGTGTGTCTGTCCAGAGAAAGTGCTCGGGGAGGACACCTTCAGGCACATGTCCCATCCAGCACCCAGCCATTACCTGGTGTTTTACATCTCTCAGGAGCCAGGCCGCTTCTTTCTAGCATATTTTTCAGTACTGTCCTTTAGCATAGTTTACTTTCCTGAACTAAGATGCCAGAGAAACTTCTTCTGTAACACTTCTGTTAATATAGACAAGTAATACCCTATTCCTGGAAGCACTCAAGGCCAGGTGGGGTGGGACTTTGAGTAACCTGGTCCAGTGGAAAGTGTCCCTGCCCATGGCAGGATGTTTGGAACTAGATGGTCATTAAGGTCTCTTCCAACCCAAACCATCATATCATTTTATGATTCTATCATTTTATCATTTTATCTTTCTTCTACCTTAATCCTAAAACCTGAAATTTTACGGAATCTGGATATTTTGGTTAAACCAGAAAGCACAGACATGGTTTGCACATGAGCCAAGCCAAGGGAGAGTTGTGCCTGTGAAGGTTGTTTTAGATCCATCAGAGCTAAGTACACGGGAAAACTGAGGAGCAAAAGGCTCTGTTGGACTTGTCAGACCCAACAGTGAGTGCAAACAAAGGAGCAGTCTGGGCTGGCTGCCAGCATGAATTGCCTGCACTACCCTTGACTTGTCTCCTGAGCCATGAGGTGTCATTTTTCAGGCTTTCAGGAAGAGATCTTTGATGTTTAGGGTACTTCAAGTTAAAGTGACTCAAATACTCTGTGTAGAGGTTATTGAGAAATAGCAAACTAGTGTACCAAGGTAGGGCTTACACCAGCTTTTCTTCACCATCTTTGGAACCACAATGGCCTACTTAGTCATGAGCTAAACACTACTTAGTCCACTCAGTGTGATTATAAGAAGTCTAGACCATCATGGGGTTCATCCCACACTTTCTCGGATAGCAACACATTTAGCTTGTCATACCAGAAGTTCACTTCTCTGTGCCTTTTATTATCCTTCAGTGCAAGTGGACAATATTATGTGAGGATAAGTAAGAATTAGCAGTTTGACTAGATGCTGATTTGCCATTAAATATTTTTTGCTTGGGGAGCATTCATAAAATCCCAAGGTGTCTAGCTCCCCTCAGCCTCAAGTGACTCATGACCTGTTCATCGCAAAGAGCAGGATGTTTGCATTGTTCAGTTTCATACCTAAAATGTGATTATTTTTTTTTAATAAGTATTTAGGTTACTGACCAGGCATGTCTTTCTGCTCCTAACATTGTACATCTTCCTTGCTTAACTCCAACACTTACTACTCCTTCACTCCAAGAGACCCTGTCAGTGGGGAGGTTTTCTCATTATTTATTCAAAATTCTGTAAGACTTTTTGTCTTTTGTTTCCTGTATTGTGGCATTAAATATATCCCTTCTATTAAAAAACAATATCTTTCCCTAAACAGACAAGTTCAAAAGCAGCAGTGCTTTAACCATGAGGGTGATACAAAAGATGGAACTGAGCACAGAGTGAAGAAACATATAAAATAGCTTAATAATTTAAAGTTTAATAAATAATACTTTCATACTTAAAATTATCGTAGAGAATTGTGACCATATGAGAAAAATATGTTTAAACAGAACAAAGGTTCCTGGTTTTGCTAATCAGATTAAATCTTTCTGCCACTGAAGAAGCATCACTAATATTATTCCCATTTCCTTTGCTCATATATCTTCTGGATAGATCTAATCAAAATATTTTGATGGTGCAGTTATCCCTGGAAAAATACAGTCTTGGGAAATGTTTTACAGAAACTGTTTTCCTTTGGATGAAGTGTTTGATGGTGACAAGTGAAAACTAAGTCCATGTTTTGATAATACTGAAATATTCAGTGGTATTGTAATTAGTTTAGTTTGCCTTTTACTTGTATAATATTATTCTATATTATGTTAAGCAAATTCAGAAATAAATATGTATGACAAAACTGATTAAAAGTAATCAAACCAGAAATATAATATTTTGATGGACTATAACACATATTCTTTGAAATTTGTATTTTACTGGAATTTAAAAATTTTTATTTCTGTTTTCTGAACCACAACAACTAATTGTCCTTCAAAAATATTTAAAAAATCTATGAATAAAATTTCCCATTTCCATGTAGCTCAAATTCTGAAAGGTCTCTAGTCAATGTGATCCGCAACATACATATGTCTGACAAACAACTTTTTTAGAAAATATTGTATGGTTTTGAAAATTTTATTTCAAATACCAGACCACCCTGATATTCTAAAATACTGCTTCTTTCACATTCTCTGACTGCAGGTTTTGTTGCATCACATGAGTCTTGCTAGTAGATGTGATGTGACAGGTAAAAGAGTAATTTCTTCTGTCTGTGGCAGTTTTCATTAGCTGTGCTCAGCATTTGATTCATTTGTAGGAAAAGTGGGTTAATTTGAATCAGGCATATTTCCTGAAGTTCAAGATACAAAATCAGATTACACTGCCATTGGGAAACACAAGAAATTCCCATGGTTTCTCTCTTTATCTAATATTAATTTTTGTAAAAGTGTTTATGTAAAGTGTAATGATTTTTTTTGCATTTCTAAGTAGATGAAGGCTGTGTGCAACTCTCCAGAGATATTAAGACTCAATTAAAAATTATAAAATACTCACGACATGCAGAAATTTGCAAAAAAATGTTCTGTGCTTACAAAACCCCGGTCCCACAAACAGGCTTTTTTTAAAAGTGAGGTTGCCCCTTTTTCTGCAAAAAAGGTGTGTTGCTTCCATATTGGAAGCATAAGAAAAATTAAACCAAAAAACACCCATTGGTGCTGATTTAGTGGAATCATTTAAGTGTTTATGTTCCTTCCTCCAGTTGGCTGACCTGTTGATTCATGAACCCTGATTGTCTACATGGTGTTATTAAAGTAACTCTTATCTTTCTTTCCCCTTGCCTCCTCATCAGGATTTTTTAATCAGTTGATGACTCTCCTTGTACCCTGTAGCATTTAGACAGCAAGCAGGCAGCAAGTATCCCTCCTTTGATGTGAAAATGCCGTCTGGCTTTTGGACTGTTTGTGGAGTGCAGTACGTGCTGCTGTTCGGCGAGGGTCAGATACCGGCGCTGTATCTTGTGTCTGCCTAATTTTAGCCCTTGTGAGGGTCAGCATCCATTGCAGATCTCTGAAGAGTAGATTTCTGTAATTTCCATCTTACTTGCCTTGTTGATTATGAAAGAGTAGACTTATCCTGTGGCTGACTCCTCAATTTTACAATTTTCTGTCTAAGAGAGATTCAAAGGCTTGTTTATCTGCTAAACACAATGCTGTCTTTCTCCTGGGCGAGTTGACTGTCAGTCTTTAATCCATAAGCCGTTAAGCATGAACTAACCCTGTGTCTCTGTTCTAGGTTTGCAACCAGGGAGAGGAATGCTCTCCTCCTCTACAATGGGCGTTTCAATGAGAAGCACGACTTCATTGCCTTGGAGATCATTGAGGAGCAGATCCAGCTCACCTTCTCTGCAGGTGAGGTCTCGCTTGAGTTGAGTGTTTCTGCTTGTGGGCAGGAGATCCTCTCAAGCTGTTTGGAAATGCACTTCAGTGATTTTATATGGCTATTTGCTGCCTCATTAATTTACTGGCTGATACTGCACAGTGAACAACTGGTGCCGGGTGTTGCAAAGTACTCCAGATTGTAGTGGCTTGTGGTGGTTACACTTGCTGTCATAGGCAGGAGCTTGTCAACGTATCAGTTATAAACACCAGAGTTTATGACTACTATAAAAGATTGGCACTCACCTGAATGTTGGCCTCCAAATGTTTGCTTAAATGAGACTTCATTTTACCACACTGTTGTAAATGTTGTGTGTTTATGTATTTTTACACTACACCATCAGTGAAACTTAGGTGCAATAAATGTTATCTACAAAATCCACGCGAGCCAAAGGAAAAGCTAGCAAAGTAAAAACTGCCTGCTATTCATTAGGGATTGGTGAGGAGCACTGCTGTTGCTGGAATGCACTTCTGCACTGGAGAAGTGCCTCCTCTTGGAAGAAGGCGTAAACAACAACAAATTTAGAACTTAGCTGCCTTCTCATTGTTATGGCGGGCCTAACAAACAAAAAATAGAGGCTTTGACATTTGCTGTCTCTCTGCACTAGGACTAAGCCAGCGTCTTCCTGTGCTATGGGAGAAGAGAGAGGGCAAGGCCAACAAGTAAAGCTCAGGGTGGCCACATATCCCTGTCACCATTGCCTTCTCCCAGGGTAGAGGTTTCCTCCAGAAAACCAGCCCTTGCAGTAGCCAAGTTCTTCCTGACAAAAGTGTGATCAGAACAAACTGACCATTCCAGCCTCAACAGAGGGATGTTTCTCAAGTAAAAAAAGCCCAAGTTTCATCCAGAATTTCATGCCCAGCTGTGCTAATTGGCATGGCAAGAGATAACAGGGGAAGCTGGTTGCATGCTGCTGTGCAGTGTGGTCGAAGCTCATTGAAGCCATCAGGAATCACTCCCAGGACATCAGTAGATTGAAGTCTCTCTCGGTGGACCACTTGCATTCTTGCTTCAACCCAGAAGCAGATCTGTGCATTCAGTGGCAAGGCTTTGGTGACTTTGTGAAATCTCAGCAGTGCAGGCAACCTCTGGTTGTCACAGGTTTAGGGTATTTTTCCACTGAGACAGAAACAAATACCTAAGAAGGGCTGTTGCCCTGCAAGTCAAGTGGAGTCACATGTAGGTCAGGTGAGACATTGTGCCTCTGTAATGGCATATAATTCAGGAAATAATCCTGCAATTTCCCACTATCCGTTTTCAGGATAGACATGCAGGCTCAAGTCCACTCCTGTTTTATTTTTGTGGAAGGTGAGATATTGCAACCAGTAAAGCCATAGAAGCAGAGCCACAGCCCACGTTAGTGTTGCACATTCATCACCAGTGGTGGCCGTGGCCTTCAGACCCCATGGTAAATCCCCTGTGACCCCATTGATTTATCAGTGATGCTTAAGTGCATATTTGGGCCCTTTGGGTTGAAGATACATGGTTTCATTTCCCCTTTATTACCTCAAAGTTATCCAAATTAGATTTTAAGGCAGGTTTTTTGAATGGATTAGTGTAATGAAATAATATGCTGCAGTCAGAGAGATGTGCTTTTTTCTGTAGCTCTGCTCCACCTGTCTAAACTTGAACCAAATTACTTGGAAGGTACCCTGAGGATGAATGGGAAAAGAATAAATTCTGCTTGCACTTATATGCATTTAAATGTGGAGGAACTCCTTTAAAATACATGAAACTAAATTTAGATTTGCACTGCTGCACCTGAGAGCAGGTCTGGTCCTGTATGTTACAAATGGTATTTTCTTTGGAAGGAGAATGGTTTATGTTTCATAGTTTTAAGTGGCTTTTAACGAACAGTACAAGTTTTGGACACTTGATCTCTTTTACCTGTCGCAACAACTTTTTCACAGAAAGCAAAGCAAAAGGATTGCTGAACGGTGAGCTTCCTTATGCAGAAACTTGATAACTGAATAAGAAGTCTGATTATAAGCACAGAATTTTTATCATTCAATGATAAAAAACCATCACAGCAGGATGTCATGCATGCTAAGCTGTAAATGTATTGTTTAAATAACAGAAATATAGAGGATGGGAGTTAAAGGAACGTAGGGGATGCAGGACTAATACTTCACACAGGAATGTGTTGCAAATAGAGAGAAAGTACATATTATGAACTTTATTAACTTATGGGGGGGAGTTACTTTTCCTTTTGTTTATTATGTAGAAAGTTCCAGCTATTGAAAAAACAGACAAACAAACAACAGCAACAAAAAAATCCCCCCAGAAGCCCCACCCAAACCAAAGAAAAAGAAAGAAGAAAAAAACAGTCAAAAGCTAGCAATCCCTTCTCAGTGCCAGGCCTATTATGTACTTTCAACATGAATGTTTATTTTGCTGCTAGCTCAAAACAGATATGCCTAGTTACTGAGCTGGTTCTGCTGACTCAGTCCTGGCTTAAAAGCTTTGGCTTTACAATTGCAATGGCAAAGACTTGCTTTCAAATTTAAATATTGAAAAGCTGCCAATAATTTCATTAATAACTGGTGAAATTTTGCTGGGATCAAGGTTACAATGAGTTTTATACTAGAGTACTTTTGGATTTCACTTCCTCAGCTCTGTGAAGGAGTAGGTTTCCCTTCCTTGAGAAAATGTCCCATCACAATGCTTATTACATTACAAAAACCTTCAAGTGGTGCTTTTAGCAGAAATGTGGAAAAATTCATATCTATGTTTTCGTCAGTTGATCACTTCAGCAATATCTGTATCTACCCAATGCATCTGCTACTGTGTTCTGTGAAAGCATGATAATAATACCACCATTCACTCAAATTTGCCAGAAGCTAGTATTTGTGCACCAGAATAACTCTTTGAAACTGGGGATATTTACTGTCTTGCAGGGCAAAACTCCAAATTCCTCCATGATGAAGCAACATGGCTGCATCCTGTGCCCAAGGAGAGTCTCTCTGTGTTTCTTGCAATGATGGTAACTTATTTTTCCCTTCCTCCTGTTTTTCCAGGGGAGACAACCACGACGGTGACACCGCTCATTCCGGGCGGGGTCAGTGATGGGCAGTGGCACTCAGTTCAGGTGCAGTACTACAACAAGGTAAGACTAATTGTGTTGGTGATAACTGTATTATTCTGTGTGAAGTAGTAGAAGTGTGGGTCATTTAGCCCTGAGCTGATGTATGCAGGTGACCTTGTTTGTTTAACCAGGCACATTGGTACAGCTCTGCACAAATGATACTGGTCTTGCTCACTTTACCTGGGTCAAAAATCCCCTTTGAGGGCTTTTGAATTTTGATTCAGGAAGGCAAAACCAGACCTGATATGTCCTTTTCCAGAAGTGCTACCAGGGAAACCCTCAGGTACTTGGAGCTATTTTAGTTTTTAGTTCTTTAAACCCTCACAAGTGTCAGTGTATCTAAAACAACTGTTTCACTGATTTGATCTCATTAAAGAATTGTGATATGCAGGAGCCATCAGTTAACCACAAACCACTAGTGTAGAATTTTCTGAAGCAAAGCAAAATTCTTCCCTGTAGCTGTGCTTTCTTGTGTAAAAGGACAAGTTTAGCTTGCACTAGCTTTTTTAATCTGGTTTGGAAAATGTGGTTATATGTTGACACCTTTCAGTAATAAAGCACTGTCTCAGTAAGTAACTTTTTTGTCTGCTATATAAAAAGATACACAAGAGGAATGCAAAAAGCACTGTTGCACACAGTTCATGGCACGCAGAGGTGGGCTCTGGGGTCCCTGTCCCACTGCTGACCCTTGGTCACTGTCAGGAGCAGGTTCAGTCTGACTGAACCAAAAGGATTGCGGGGTCTCTGAGCAAAGCAGCCATTCTGTGATGAACCAGAAAGTAGGCTTTTAAGGTGTACAGTGTCACTGTGCAGGTAGATGTCAGAGCTCTTCTATAATCCATAACAAAAATTAGAGAATTCATTTAATGACTGAGAAGTGTTGCTTTTAAGTCTGACATGATAGCATTATGGGGGATCACATAAGGAAATAGAGAAGCATTGTTGGCTGTTAAAAAGGAAACAGGATACTGGTGTAGGAAGCTGAATGGAAGATGAAGGATTAATATGATCAGCAAGTTCTTTATTTTCCAGCGCTGCATCCTTTCATCACAGTTTGTGTGGCAGTTTGAATGGGAGGATTAAAATTGTCTTTTGACTCCCAAATAGGGTCTCCTAGCCTAAGGATATTTTGTCAAGGAAATAAAAACCCTTTTTATTACTTACTTTATATTTTAACAATAAAATTTTAAAATTTACTTTATAATTTTTGTGCTATATATACTTAATATTCTCTCTACTCTCTGGAGCCCAGAAGTCAACCTTGGTGTGTTGTCATGTGTGCACCTGTGAACATTGTGAGGCTCTTCCTTAAAATCTGCAGCATGCTATGTTTCTATGTCTTCATATTTCTTAGTAGACCACTTTAGCAGAGAGAATGGCACTTGCTGAGGCAATGAAGGGACACTCCAGCTTTCAGGCTCCTGGGCACAGCTGCAGGGACAGCCTCTGGAGCAGCTCCTTGAAGAGATAAGGGGCCTGAGCAGCCCCACAACACTCTTTAAAAGGCAAAGAGATATGACAGAGATGTTAAAAATAGACTCCTGCCTCATTTTCAGGGCTTGCTGTGGTTCAATCAGACTGGTGGGTGAGCCATGTAAGCAGCTGGTGTTTTCTCATTGTTAACACGTGCACCCTGTCACCATTTTCTTCTTCTGCCCCAGTTTTTTGAAGTGAAATGAGCGAGCCTCAACTGAATGGGAGGAAACTCAGGGCAGAGAGGGAGAGCAGAGGGAAACACCAGGAAACACCTCTGACTTCACTGCCTTTGCCTCTCCAATGACATGAAAGTGATGAAAAGCAGGGTCACTGTGTGGAAAGCAGCACCATGCCCTTTGTTATCCATGTGAGAGACCGAGGTCATCACCTTCCCCTTAGCAGTATTTATTCCAGAATGGTTACGTTTGGGCTGGACAGAGGAGCTCACAATATTGAGTAAATGGCACAAGTAGGATATTCTGACCAGTGTGTATTTAGCATGCTCTCAAGACTTCCCAGCATGCCTGAGAATTGCATATTTTGCATCAGTTCTCCAGCAGTGAAAGGAGTGGGCGTCACCAGGCAGTGGCAGCTGGAGGCAGCTCTGCAGTCCCTGCCCTATGGGCTGCCCCCACACCCTCCCCCAGGGTTAAGCCTTCGCCTAGGCTGGTATTTGTTTGTAAAGCAGTTTCTTGGCTACTTCATGTTTTAACAAAGCTGGAAGTAAAGTCCTTGTGAGGAGGTTGAAAAGACAGAGATAATTTAGGGATTTGAGTTGTGTCAAGATAAATGGGATGCTGTGTCTCGACTTGACACAGCTGAGATGTTTGAATAACAGCGTACCAAAAACTCATGAGTTTGCTTAAATTATGCACGCATATTATTTTGAAGGTACTGCATCCTTCTGCTCTTTCCAAAATACTACAGTAGTGTCAGGTCATCATCCCACCACTACTTGGCCCCTCTGCTCTGCTCAGACACTGCACAGCCTTCAGGAGCAGGCAGAGCTCCCCTGAGCTCTCTCTCTCCTCCCTGGCTCCAGCTCATGTTTGATCCCCAACTCCAGCCCCTTTTGGGCTCTCTTCCCTCCTGTCTGCCTCTGTCTTTCTCTGGCAATTTGCAGCAGCACCTTGTCCCTGGCACCAGGGCCATGGGAGCTACTTCCACCAGTAATCCTGTGGGGCTCCTTGCCATTCTGCTGTTTGCCTGGGATGCTTCTGGTCTTTCCTCCTTTTTAGACTTCTCTTCCCAATGTTGCCCATGGGAAATGCACAATCATTGTCCCACTTACGCATAGAGATACGTTTTATTAATTTGTCTGTCTTGCATTAAAAAGCCTTTAAAGGGTTATTTATACCTGTGCTTTCTTACCCCTCAGACATGTTGAGTTTCTTCTCCCCTCATCTGCCTTTTGCTCCACTAGTATGTTTTCTTTATTTAATAAATATGATTACCTTTGTCTATCCATTAATCAGTCCATTCTTGTGTCACTTCCGTGCTTATTCTGCACAGCAAAAGCCATACAGACTTTCTGAATTTTTCTTAATTATTTTTATTCACAATCCTACAGCTGAGTGCTGCCAGGCTGCTTGTCCTGCTACTGGGGTCATTGCAGCTGTGCTTGTTCTCTTCCTACCCACCACTGTGCAATGGCAAGCTTCTTCAAGCTGTACCCTTTCCTCCTGCCATAGAAAGTGAGACAAGTGGCAGTGCAGGTTGAAATAAACAGTGATTCAAAAATTTCCTGTTGTGCTCACAACAAGCATTTGGGATCAGGTACTCTCCTAGCTTCATCTTTTTTTCTTAGTTCCTTTATTTGTAAAACTTCTTTAAAATATCTTATTTAAAACTAAGCTAGAAACTGTTCAGTTTATTTTCTTCTTTCTGTACTTGTATAGCATCTAGCAAGAAAAAAGAGGGTTTAGTCTTCTTTGGAGCTTTCAGATAATGCTCTAATTCACCCAAGGAGTATTAGATTTTATCAAAGCCCAATTTAATTTTTCATCTGTAGTTTTTGAGGAGAATGGCTAACAGGCTCTGATACATAATCTAAATCACTTCAGTCCAAAGCAAGTTTTTGTAGATGACTTTTCACAGCTATGAAAGCCTTTCCTGCAACCTGAGTTGACCATGGTCAGACACAAACAAAAGCTGAGTGGATTTTGGCACCTGCAGCTCCATGGACAATATTTGGCTCCCCATCTAGGAGTGGGTGATTTGGATGCAGAGGGCAACTCTGGTGGGAAACTCCAGCAGCAGCAATTTTCTTAACACACACAGTTCTGCAGCATCCTGGTGATATGCAAAGTCACCCTGTGCAAATTCAGTTTGGTAATAACTATAATGAAACAAGAAATAGGTGTAGAAGTGACTCCTGTAAATTATTTATTGAACTCAGCTCAGAAGTGCTTGGTAATGTTTATTTTTAGTGTTGTTAAAAAATGATGGTTTATAATTAAATGCATATCATGAAGGTGCCCTGCTGCTTAGGGACAAACATTGGAGCTTCATCAATAAAGGGTGAGTCCAGAGCCAGCTTTGCTCCACTGTGTTTGCAGAAAGGCATCAAACCATTCCCTGTCAGCTCAAGTCTTTGATGCATTCTTACAAATTCTGGTATGTGCGAGCACTGTAAAACATTGCAGTAAGGAAACGGATTGTAGCAGAAAAGGAAGGGTAGCAATGTTGTTTCATTTACCATGTAGTGATGGAAATGGATGCTCCCTACATTGGAGGAAACCAGCTGACACACTGGATTTCAGTGGAAGTGCCTAAGGGAAGCACATGAAACTTGTACTAAGTAAGTGTTGGCTCTGTATTGAATTTCTGAAAGGGAAAACACCAAGGGGGAAGAATTGGAAGTTATAAGAGAGCAGAAGTGAACTAGGAGTGTTTTATAACCATTCTCTAGTTTCAGTTATAGATTAGAAGTCTCTTGGCTTCCCAGTAGCAAAGTATCAGTTTACCTGTTACTTGCCATTACAGATGTTTGCTGCCAGTGAGGGGAAGACAGGGAGGAAAGCTACTCACAGATGCTGATAGCTCAAACACATTACTTTCTGGGATCCTGATGCAGCCATTAAAATCAGTGGGTATTGAATTAAAGGTGACCTGTGTATGACCTGCTTTCTCATGAGGTATATAAGAAATTTAGGAGAAATGGGATTTTAAAAATTATTTTGGAGGGAAGAGTGGGAGAAGGGGAAGACTTCAGCCTAACAAATAAAAGTGACAAAAAGTAGTAGAAACAACCTGCTTCTTGTTCACAGGGTAGCTGATGTAAGGGGCAGCAGCAATGTGAGCTGCTCTATTTGCCTCATAAATGTACTTCCTTTCCACACAATGAGAATATAGTCATCCTCTGATGGAGTTTGGTCCTCATCCTTTGGCTCTCTCGAGCCTCTCAGCATGAGTGACAGGCAGTAGCCATACTTGTTTGGAATGGGAGTGAACCCATGTTTGATGGTAATGATGCTCAGTACCAATGATATCACATAAACTATTTGTCATTCATTGCACATACAAGATCATGTGTGATTGTCAGCAGTGCTTGGGGCAGGAGACTTTCCCGAGCCCAGTAGTTTTTAACTGAGTGAAAACTTCAAGCCACTCTCCCAAACTTCTGATAGAAGCACAATTTTGTTCAGAATTTGAGATATACCATCAAACTTAAGTTAATGTTTTACCTGACTCATTACCTCAGGGTAGAATTCATCATTTGGCACAACATGAAAATGTTTTGCGTATGGACATGTTCGTTTAATTATAGGGGGCATGTACATCTCTATTTATATGCTCTGTATCTTATGTGTTACTTATACATATATGACATCAAAGTTGCTTAAGGACGTTACTTTTCTGTAGGCAGAAGATCCTTCTGCATCTATTTAAGGTAGAACAGAACAATTTTACCTCAATGACAGAAAACCTGAGGAGAGCAGAGAGAAACAAGCTGTTGCTGAGTGCCTGATGTGCAGTGCAGTAATTCTGGGGAACAGAACGAACAAAGCCCTGAATGACTCACAGAATGACTCACAAAAGTAACAACTGCAAGACCAGGCACTGTGTGTGGGGGGGATCCTCTTCCATGGTCAGGAGGTGTAAAATGATGGGTGCCTTGAAGAGTATCTCCACTGTACTGGTCTGTTGAGCCTGCAGTCTCCTAGGATGAGACATTCAGGATAAATACTACTCTTTTTCCATAACTGGGATAGGTTTCTTCTCATATCTGGTAATTGATAGTAAACTGCACTCCTTCCTTGCATGTCTTCATACTGAAGAGTGCCATGGTTGTTTTTTCAGATACTTAACTGTCTTGGGAATAGCCCACCCTTCCTGAGCAGTTGTAGTTAGCAGAGACCTGCTGATTTCCATCGCCATGCTCTTCACACCCAGCAGAAGCCAGACCTGCACTTAGCCTGAAGACAACTGCGAGAGAAAACAGGCAAATTCTTCATTTAGAGATAAACTTGAAAGAAGTGAGGGCTGCTTAGCGTTGATCTTTGGTGTGTTGTGAATTCAAAGCACAGGAGGTGCATTGCTTTCAATTAGACTGATATATGCATTCAAAAATCTCCTGCCTGTGGTAAGTGATGGTTTCTATTGAGTTAACTGGCCTTCATGTGGAGCAAGCTGTGGCTTGAGTATCACCAAAGACTGAGCTAATACTATAGAGATTTAGCTCTCAGCCCATTTGTGCACTAGAATTTGCCAGTAGCTTCCCTTCCCAGGGAGGTTTTATCCCTCATCCACTGGCTGAAAGCTGTTTCCAGGTGCCAAAATACCCTCTATTTCAGTGCCAAGTCCCGCACTGTAATTTATTTTCCATACCTCAGGTGCACGCTGCAGCTCTCCCCTTGTGCTTGCTCCACCAGGGAGTGAGTGGGTGGAAAGGCGGCTTTCTCCCTCCCCTGTGGGTTCCTCGGCCGAAGCTGATCTTGAAGGGTTATTTACCCATGCCGGTACAGCTGTGCTGTGGCGCCAGCAAAGCTTGTTTTTTGAAGTGTGCATACACAAATCCTGCATGCCGTGGATCACTAGTAGTGCCCACAGACTGGCTGTTGGTGCCAGGGGTAGCAATATGTATGGGCAAAACCAACCAACTCCGTATTTGGGACACGTCATTTACCCCCTTTACTCGTGTGATCTGAGTGGTGGCTCTCCAGCACTGTGGGACAGAGCTTGTGTGCCTTGCTTTGCTCCAGCTGGAGCTACAAACAGCTGAGGGTCTTGAGGATGATGTGGGTTTGGGACTGCTGCCAGCTCAGGTAGACTTGGGATGAAGCTGTTTGCAACAGAGGAACAAATCCCATCTGGGCTTGCTTGGGATTCAAGATGAAGTGGAAGCAAGGGCAGGGTTGTGGAGGAAAAGTCAGGGACAAAAAGCAACCCCAGGCTAGGTCAGGGCTTCATTTGATGCTGTTCCTGTAGCTAGGCAGGCAATATTGTGGTCAGAAAGAAGAATGTCATATGGAAGCTCTGTGAATACAGACATCCCAAGAAGCATAAATTCAAGATATACCTGAAGATGGTATCTGTCAACGCTCTTACTGTTAAAATAAAATAAAAAACATCTGCAGGTCTGTTCTGAACCACCCACCTCCACTCCATGCACACGCTTCATCTCCACGTGCTATTTTTGTCATGCCCTAGTGTACTGATTTTGGCCGGAGTAGAGTTGACTTTCCTCACAGTAGCTGGTATGGGCTATGTTTTGGATTTGTGCTGAAAGCAGTGTTGATAACATAGAGATGTTTTCATTACTGCTGAGCAGTGCTTGCACTGCCCGTCCCTTTCTGCTCCTCAGACTGTCCACCAGCAAGGAGGCTGGGGGTGCAAAGGAGTTGGGAGGGGATGCAGCTGGCTCCAGCTGACCTGAGGGGTACCCCATCTCTGAAAGGTGGAAGAGGGAAGGGGTGGATGTGCACAGTGATGACATTTATCCTCCCAAATCACCATTAGACATGATGGAGCCCTGCTTTCCTGTGTGTGCAGCCTTTGCTTTGCTTACTAAACTGTCTGTATCTCAACCCACAAGTTTTTTTACTTTTACCCTTCCAATTCTCTCCCTCATTCTGTTGTGGGGAAAGTGAGCTAGCAGCTGTGTGTTCTTCAGGCTTAGCTGCTTGCTGGGGTTAAACCATGACACTAAGCAAGGAATAAGCACTTTGCAACAGGCCTGGCATTCAGCAGCTTCAGGATAAAGGCTTTCTATAATGAGCAGGAGGAAAGGCCTTGAAATAAAAAATGCAGTATTTTCCTGACAAGCTTGGATACGTAAAGGGAAGGTTGTTGGGTTTTGAGTTTGTTGAGTTTTTACATTTTGGGATCAGGGAGAGGGCATCCCCCTGTTTTCTAAATTAAGCAGAAATATCAGCCAGTTTCTTTTCTTGACTTGTCTGCACAGGCACCTTCCAGATCCCTAGTCCAATGACAGCTTCTGATGTAGCAAAAGGAAAAGGGCAGGAAAAAGTACAGACTTGACAGACAGCCCATTGAGCTCCCAAGGGAGAAATGAGTATGGAAGCAGCAGCCTCAGGAAGCAGGAACGGAGAGTGTGCAGCAGCCACCAGGGCCCACCAGCAGGTGTGGAAGGGGCAGTACACTGCAGCAAGGCCAGCACAAATCTACCTTAGACATGTCATGTGTCCTACTGGAGCATGCCTGGCTCATATGAGCACCTGCTTTGGCCGACTGCATACGCTCTTGAGTTCAGTCTTGTAAGACCCCTGCATTTTCCCATACTCTTACGGATGTTATGTCTGTTGCTCGTTAGTGGAAATATCTTTAGGATTATCTTTATAGCAAATCTCTAGCATTCATCACTGCCTTTGTTTTACTAGAGCCCCTGTTTTGATTCTGGAAACCTGTGTCACACAACTGCCTAACAGTGGCCAGAGGCAGAGCACAGCTGAAAGACTTGAGGATGCATATAAAAAAACTTCCCTTTTAAAAGCTCAGGTCCACCCCTATTCTCCCACCCAAGAGCCAATTAGGACCACATTTCATACAGCCACACGTCACCGGAATGCTGACACAGCCATACCCTAAAAACCAAGATCTACAGGGCTGTGAGCTGGAGCAGTCGGGGGCTGCTGTAAGCTTAGTGGCCACTTGGGATCCCCTACCATGGGCAGGCAGGATGTGCCCTTTAATCCAAGGGCACAAGCACAAATGGCCCAGGCAGTCACAGCCTGTGGGAGTGGTGCTGGACTGTGTTGGAGAGGTTAATGTAGCACTTTGTTTTGAATAGGATGGTCTGAGTACAACAACCTCTGAAGATCTGCTGCAGAGACAAGCACGAACCCTGCCGGCTACAGCACATGTGCCACTGCACCAGGTGTCTGTGGAGCTGACAGATAGGTTATCTCACTTCCTTCTGAAAACACAGACCCTCTCTGATGATGGCAAATTCATCTGTTATGGAAATATATTCTGTATTCAGGACTGACAATTGATTTTGCTACTTTGCCTTAGAAAAAAAAAGGCAGATATTAATGTTGTAGTTAAACTCAGATGGGGACAACTGTGCCAGAAGTCACGGATGACACTGGTTGCTGCTTTCTTTCCTACAAAGAGAACTAATTCTTGTTAGAAGTTCTGGTTTCTCAGTGCCCTGTTCCCTCAGAACCAACAGGCAAACAGGAGCATCATGCACTGGCTCAGCACTGTGCCACCCCACCACTGGGCTGTGCCTCCGGGGGGAGGCTCCCATTCCAGCACAAACACCTTGTTTGCTCAGTTCTTGGTCTCCCTGCTGAGCCTGCCAAGGAGGCTGCCAGCGCTGTGGGTGATTTATGAGGCAGGCACAGGCCTGCAGCTGAATAGGGATTGCCAGCTCCTTGGAGAAGCGCCATGTAGCTGCCACCAGCTAGGCATAACTTTTAGTCATTGGACCCGGGGTGAAAGATACTGCCCTCACGTATCCAGGACACCATCCAGTATCGTTTACTTCTTAATCTGAATGGTCAGGAAAAGTGGTTGGCAATTATATTCTTAGATAGGTATTAGGTATTACCCCTTGTGCTGGGGAGCACCTCTCACACCAGAGCAGGGGTCCCCAGATGGGTACTGAGTTTTGTAACTTGGTTGGAAAAGACAGACCCCAACAGAAGTCAAATAACTTGAAATGCAATTAATAATAAGGGCTGGGTATGACTTGTGCAAATGTCTATCAGTGGTGACATCTGAGCAGATGTAATTGTGATCTGAGGGAGAACTTATGAAGTTAATCCTCATGGTGGCTTCCAGACTAATTTGTTAAGGGATTGAGGGAGATTTTCTAAATAAACAATACACTTGTTGAAGATTATGGTAATGCCACTGTTGATCAGATGTGGGCCCTGCCAGAATTTGGATTTTGCTGGCTCAGATTGACTTGCTGTGTTTACAGCATCTGCGTTAAATGCAAACCTGCTCCAGCATTGCTTGGCATTGTCTGATAAAGAAAAATGCAGAACAGTAATTGCAACTGTCAAGCAAACACTGAGGGTGGGGAGGTACTGGAAATACTGACAGTATCATTCAGTTAGGGGCAACCTAATTCTCTGGGCATATTTTTCCAGGAAGAAATAGAATTTTGTGCCATTTCCACACTTAAATTCATAATATTTCTAAGAAATGCCAATAAAGCTTTTAAAGGCTCCTCAAGTGTGCAAGGCAGAAAGCATAATACAATTTAATGCTTCCTCTTAAAATAAACCACGTGTTCTTACTTAAGACTTAGCCATATTTCTTCCAATTTTATGATTTCCTTGTCATCCATCTCACTGTGAATATTTAATATTTAACAGTGAAATGTACATGCAGGCACCTAGAGGTCCATAGTGTTACAGTAAGGAGGAGGTCGTGAACGGTGCTAACTTCCAGCAGAGTGTGGATGGTGAACTTCACCAGATCATCAGTTTGTGCTGGATGCCTTTCCTTCTATGGCATTTTCATGGGATCAAAAGTTCTGCCATTACTTATGCATGGGAAAGCTTGCAGGACACCAGAACCACGTGGAGTGTAACCACAGTCAATTCATTAGCTCTAGTTTTAAGGACTTAGCTATACTTACCTGTGTAAACGCAGGGCCTCTTCTTCACAGAGAGTTACTGTGACTTCTTCACTTACACAAGGAAGAAAAGCAATTCAAGTGAAAAAGTCACTTTCTTTGCTAGCCACAACCAAAATTTTTAACCAGCAACCTGAGAGACTTGCATGTTTAATTTACTTTTCAACTCAAAATTTTGTCTGGATCACCAAGATGGTTAGCCAGAAGCATGTTATGATGGTTTCTTCACAACTTTCTTAGAACATCTTTCTTAGTTTCTTAGAACTTTAGAACAGAAGTTACTGCATCAGCAGATTATTGTGCTTTTTGGTGGGCAGGCTTGTATATAGGTGAAGCATGTGGCAGATAGTGCTGGAGGCACATGAGCAGGATGAGGGGATGAGGAGTTTGTATCTGTGCATTCGTATTACTTATCTGTACTATATATTTTTGGTGCTAGGGGGCATGGCCATTTAAAAAAACCTAGCAATTAAAATTACAAGCAGCTAGAAGAAGGGAAATAAATTAGATTTTTCATTGCTGATTGCATATGAGCATTTTACATTTAAAGTTCAAAATGTTTTTCTAGTCAAACACATAAAATATGTTCCTTGTGTCTGAATGCAAAAGATGTCATTTCCCACATGCTTAGAACTCAATTTTTAAAATGCCATGAGAAAAGGTAATCTCAGAAAAAATAGTTCAGTTTATGAGTCATTTCCTGGCTTTCTGGCTGATGATTCAGAGACTCACATCTTTGCTGAGGTCAAATTCTTCCTCTTCCACCCAAATCCAGAGGATCATCAATGAAAGTCCTGGTCTAGGTAAGACCATAGATTTGCTATATTGAAACGGAAGCTTGACAGATTCTGATTATACACATTATATAATATAATGATAATATTTACATAATGTACAATATAATTATTAGTGAAGGTGTATCATCTTCATGATGACCTGCCCACGGTTGATGGTGTCACTGTCCCTTGAAATCTTTAACTCAAGTCAGTATTTCCCTTCCTAAAGGAAAATTTTTGTTTGGGTGCCAGTCCTGTTATTCAGCAGGACTCACTGGGGGGTGGTGTGTGATTATATAAAGCAGAAGATCGGTTAGATGAAAATGTGAATCCCTTCCATCCATAGAATGTGGCAGAATCCTGTGAAAACCCGTCTCAAACTCCAGCCTGTACTGTTGGAGGTGGGAAGCCTAGAGCTCAGTGCGGGAGAACAGAAATGTTGCTGCACATTTGCCGTGTTCATACACTCTTCCGTGGCATCTACCACTCCCTCAGTGGGACTTTGGTCTGGCCTGTGACAACCATTTACATTCCTAATGTGTCCTGTAAAGCGCTGAAGGGCTGCCTGGCTAATATTTGCTTTTTCTTGGTCTTTCTTGAATGTGGTTGCAGAGCCCTTGCAGGTGTTAGTGGGTGTAAAGGGGTGGGGGGGTGGGCAGCTGATCTGCCCTTGCAGAACAGGCTCATGTGAGCCTGGACTTTAAAAGCCCCTCCCTGCAATTCTAACGATATTTATTCCTGTGGATTTCAATTAGTAGTAATTGGTTTTGTTGGGGTTTTTTGGTGTTTTTTTTCTGGTAGAGGAGAAGTGCAAAGTGATTGATATCTGGGAAAGGAAATCAGGATTTGGCTGTGGAGCGACATTCCATTGTCTTGACACAAAATAACAAATAACTCGACTCTAAATCTTTGTCTCGGGAAATTAAAGTGTAAAGCAGTGAAAGTCATTTGGAGGTCATTGAGATGTAAAGTGTGACCTGCTCCCCAGCCCTGAGTAGCTCAGCTCTCAGTGACAGCTTTGAGAAATCTCTCAGGCGACTGGGGAAGAGAGGGCAAGCTCGTACCCAGTGCCTGGCTCTTTCTTTCCCCCCGCCTGCTTTTGGAAGTGTTGTTCTCACAGAGTTTGCAAACACCACCTGAAAACGCTGCTCATTGTGGTGGTGATTTTATATGCAAACACTAACTTTTCAGAAACCGCCCACAGGGTTTTCACTCCACAAGTGGCAGTAGGGACCATGTCTTGTCAAAACCAGCCTGAGCCCCTGCTCTTTTGGAAGTCTCATTTTTGGCAAGGCTGCTCAGTACTTATGCCTCTCACTCCTGGGTTTTAAAAGGATTAACTTGTGTGCCCATTTTCAGCATTTACTGCCACTCTAGGTCTATGCCCACCCCACACCTGAGCTGAGTGTCAGCTCTGTGTCTTTCCTCCTCGTGTGGGGCTCTCAGGTTACCCTGGGGAATCTGGCACCCAGTGGTGCTCCTTGAGCCCAGGTTTGCTCAAGCCATTGGACCGCTCCGCGCTGCAAAAATCTGTGGATATTTAATGGCACCTCTCAAAATGGTGTTTTTCAGCTCTTTCTGAAGGCTGAGAAGATGCAAGGGACCTTCATGAGAGCTGGCAGAGTCTGAATGACCCTTGGCTCGCCTTAAGGCCCTGAGGACAGTGCTCGAAGGCTACGCTGTGTAGCCCAGCCTGGCAAGGGGTTCTGCAAAGCCAGCAGAGTCATTGAAATGGCACCTCAGGAATTTAGTGCGAGTCCTTTGAAGTGCACTCTTATCTGCATTTAATCATGCAGTAAATCTACAGTAGCTTGCTGATTTGCAGTAACTTTTCAGGTATTATGCATCTGTCTGTGTAGTGAGAGGAAGCAGCACTTTGCAATTACCTGGCCATGCAAGGCTCTTCATGTACCAGAAGATCCTTGCGTAGATCCAGCCGTGGGGGCAGGGGGACATAGAAAAGTGTGGGATTCCTGGATTTTATAGACCAAAAGTGACTCCATTATCCACACTAAGCAGCAGTTTGCTTGGCAAGGTGTCACCAGGGATGCATCCAAAAGGAAGTTAGTTCCTGTGCATAAGTGTCACGTTGTGCTATTTTTAGGTATTTCTTGAACTATAGAGTAACAACATTTGCATCCTGGATGCAAAATTATGTTGTAAAGCATACAAGATTAATACAAAGCCAAAAATATTTGAGAATGGTACTTTGGCAGGTAGATAGAGACAAATGGCAAAGGGAGAAGGGTTTGCTGAACTGGGAGAGGACAGCATGTGAAGGAGAACAAGGATGTTCTTCCAGCATCTTTCACATACTCTTCTCTCCCACTTCTCCAAGGATGCCAGAAGAGCATCCTTGGTGGAAGGGAGGGAGGCAGCAAAATAATCAGAAAAAGGGTTCAGAGGGCAGGAGAGGTCAGGGAGAAGGCAAGTCAGCCACAGGAGCAGATCAGAGGGGAGGAATGGACTGCGGAGGAAGGACAAGGGCACCCACAGCAGCAGAGCACCGTGGTTAGTGGTGTCTCCCACACAGAAAGCTGAATGTTGTCTTGAGGAGTGGGCATGGTATCTTGACAGCCAAAATAGAGCCTTCGTGTTATATCACTGATTCAGCATCAAAGAGCTGAGAAGCATCTGGGAATACACATTTGAGGATAAAATTTCCATTTGCAGACAGGGAAAACTCATTCTTCCCATCGGCACTACAACAGCCTTGACAAAATTAGTCAAAACTAAGAAAATACCCTTTGCAGTAGCTGGATGATATTTGTGAAGATACTGGTCACACTGTGGAGGCAAAGAGCCCATCTGGACACCGTGTCTGTGTGATCATGGCTTTTCACAACCTCGCTGTGCCATTGGCCACATGTCGGGACAGGAGGGCTGTTCCCAGTTCTGCCCTAGCGCTGAAAGAGGAGCAGCAATCCGAGCAGTGCCATTCACTGGTGCCAGGTCTCATAGCTGTGCCTCCTGCTTTGAATATCAAAGTTTAGCCTCTGGATGCAGCCCTGAGGGAGATAACACATCAGGCCAGTAAAACGAGCTTGACTTTGTGTTCCAGCCGGGATCCTCAGGATTGGTGTTGCAGGGCGTTTCTCTAGGAAAAGGAACTGGTCTGGTGACTTTTCAGGATTTGCATTTTTGACTCACTGATGGGAAGCTTTTCGGTTTTCCTTTTCACTGTCACAGGCTCTCATGTTTCTGTACAGACTTGAGCCAAGTTTGTATAAAGAAATGCCATTAAAATACTCAGTGAATAAAGGGGATACATACATCAAAGGAGTAAGGGGTTTATGTGAAATGATTTGTCCTGCCTTTCCCTGGTGACTAATCAGGATGTGTAGAAGATTCGCTGTTCTTCACACTGCCTGTTTTAAAGGTGCTCTGGAAATCTAGGAGGAAACTAAACAACAAAGATTAACATTAGTGGTTTCACTAATCTGGCCTAATTTGGTGTTTCCCGATTGATCAGAGTGGTCTGCAAGTCCACGCTAAGCTTCTCCGGCATTTCCTAGTCTCTCCCAGGGGATTGCAAGCACGGTGCTTCCCCTGTTTATTTTTATTATTTCCCCCCCCCCCCCGTTTATTTATTTATTTTCCTCGCTGGGGAGCGGGCTCCGGCAGCTTGCCCAAGGGAGACCGCCGCCGCCGCGGGCCCTTAATGAGCTTTTTGACCACTGAAGCAGCACAGCATCGCCTGGGAATCGGAGGGGGTTTCTCCCCGCCCGGCGGGCGGGATGCCTAATGAGCGCTGGGGGGGCACCCCGGCGGCAGCATCCAGCGGGACCCGCTGCCACTTGCTCCATTTCCCCCCATTATTACTGTAGCTGGGAGCGCTAGGAAGCAAAGAGCCCCAAAGGGTATGAATATGAGGCATTTTTCCACCCAGCGCTTATGGGGGGCGGCGGGGGTCTGAACCAGCACATTAGCAATGCAGAGGAGGGCTTTTTTTGGTATTAAAAAAAAAAAATAACTAGGAAACAGATTCTTTTTAACCTTTAACCACTCCAAGCAGCCAATAAATCATTAGCTACTGATTAACAAAAACAGAAGGGTAACTTATTGTCTGGTAAGCAAACTCTTGGAATCACTGAAAGGCTGGCACTGTCTGCAGGATGGCTTTTCTCCTTACACATTTGCACTTACTAAAGAGAAATAAGCCAACCTCTGCATATTAAGCTATGTCATGCAAAGCATTTTGCTAAAACACTAACTTTCTGAAATAGATACATTTCTAATGTGTACACTGAGCTAAGCAAATGCATTATTTACAATATGTGACATTCTGTCTGTCCCAAAAAACAGGTCTCCTCACGCCAAGCATAGCGAGGTAGGTTGTGTCTCATCTGCAAGCGTTCCCAGTTTGTGTTCTCTAGGTTTTGGCCATACTTACAGTCTGCTTCTGAATTGTCTCCTCAGCTCCTTCAAAAGACTTAATGGGGTGACTAAAGCAGGCGGAAGACCTCCTGGCTGAGATTCAGGCTGGAGAGCACAGCTTTCAGTCTGAGTTCAGGAAATATCCATGATGCTGGAACACTCTTTCCCATGGCTGATCAAAACCACTCTCCCTCTTTCCATCTGTGAGAAAAGTCAAGTGGCAATTTTTTATCTAAGAGTGGAAGTTGGGAAAAAAGTGTTCTCGTGGAGGAAAAGTTTGTGAGACCTTTGGAAAAGACTATTATCTTGCAGATTAATTAATAAAAGGGTGAAATTCAGGAATCTGAGTGTCACCACTGCTGACTGACTAAACAAACATTTGCGCTCTGCAGTATTACTATTACATGTGTGGTAGCTAGTCTGGTTTAGTTCAAAATAAATCTACCAAAGATTGGATTATTTGCTTAAACCTCCCCGACAACTTTGCATCTTGACTTTTGGAAACAGTGGAATGTATAATGTAAAAATACAGCAGTTAAGTATTTAAAACAAGCTTTCCATTGTCCATTAATCTGTGTCTTTTCCATTCACTGTACATCGCTAGACCATCTGTGTCTTTAATAAGTAACTGTGTGGGCTCTCACAGTTTAAATATTTACTTTAACATAATAGAGAACCTAAATGAAACTGAGATACATGAAAATATCCATGTCTGATGTTTTAAGTGGAATGGGAGTGGAGTTGTGCAGTAGATTTGCAAACTATAAGCAGATGTGTTTTGGTGACCTCTCCTCTATCTGGTCTCCATTTATAAAACACAAGTTCACAGATTAAGCTTCTCAGGGTTTTTCATGCATCTGGGAGAATCTACATGTGTTTCTTGCTGTTAAAGTTGTGGGGGGAAGTCCAAATGTTGCTCTCTTCTTGGATTTCATGAAAATCAGATTTGGCATCACTGGTAAAATACCTTCATGGTGGTGTTCTCTCATTGCAACCTGAGAAAGTCACCACAGGTGGCCAAAGGGAGTTCCATATCCCATTGCAGCTTGAGAAGGTCACTCCTCCAGGTCACCGCTGAGGACAGCAGATGAGTCTCGCTGTTATCTCCTCTATGGTCAGAAAGGGAGCTGCAATTTCCAAAAGACATCCTGGGAGACTGTCATTCCTCTGGTTGCAGTCTGCCTGTGACTGTCTGGGCAAGGGTGAGTGTCATGGGTTAGACATGAGATTGGAGATTGTCACTCATAGATCAGAACAACTAATCTCTTTCATGAAAGCTCAGTGAGGCAAAGTTAAGTTTCATGACATTGTTTACAATTTTAGGTACTAATTGCCATCATTTCAGGAACATAAATGTGGTTCATCTTGTTTTACAGTTAGAGGGAAAGGTAGGTGGGTTCTGCTCTCACACATTGATCCTGTGACAGGGCTGCTTCTTTTTCTTCTCCAAGTGACTCTGTATGTAGTTACAAGAAGAAAACGTAAGAGTCAGTATAGAAAACAAAATGAATTTCAATATGGGGTGCCCATCATATGATGGTGATAAAACACTGCAACACTCAGGGCTGCTTTTTCTTCCTTTTCTTTTGAGTCCAGGAGTAATCCACTTCTTTCATAGCTTGTTTAAGGGAGACCAAGTTCTCTGTCTGGCACTGCTTGGTACCTCATCTTGCTACTCAGTTTTACAGCATGTGGTCTTTGAAGTTTGAATCCCAACCCCTTTCTGGGCAAGCACTAACTGAAAAGGCAGCCTTCAGCTTTAGGCAGCGAAAGATAAATTTTCAGCCCCATGAGCAGGAACTCAGTTACATGACTTGCATTGCCATTAATGGGGGTCATGCTGGTAAATTCCTGTACACCACATTGCACATTTACTCATGAGTGCAGAATTGGCACAGCTAATGAAACTTGCCTTTCGTCTAGCATAGTCTTTCAGGAGATGAGTCTGACAGGCAGAAAGGACTGCTAAGTACCCAGATGAAAGTCTGGCTTTTAACTCCTTGAACATATTTCCAGAAAATAACAGTGTGAATTAATGCTGGTTAGTGTTAGCTGTTCCTACTGTTAGGGATCAGTCTTGCTCCAGCAGGATTTCATCGAGGCACAGATCATGCCTGAAATGTAAATCCGCGTGCTATCACTTAGTGCTGGTAATTGACTTTTTTGTGCATTTTCCAAGTACTACTTACTGTTCCTTATTTTCTTTCAAACATAGTCCAGTCGTCTCCTAACACCAGCTTCTATCATCTTAAACAAATTAAATTCTTTTTTATAATTTTCACCCCTGCTATTTTCCCAAAGTTGATCCCTACTATGCCTGAGCATTGCCTGGTGATTTCCAGCCTACATTGCTCATGGGCATCTTATATCCCTTTGTTCTTCTACTGTGTCCATTGCATTGATAGCGTCTTATATCGAAAACCCTTCCCCTGCCTTTATTTTACTACACTAAACATGCCAGGTCCATTTTGCCTGTTTGGTAAGTAAGCTTTGCATTGCTCTGGCTGCTGTTTTGTGCACCTACTGTAGTTGAAAGGTATTTTTAATGAAACCAGAATTGCCTATCTATTACCAATATTCAATATTCTATCCTGTTCAGTGTTACGAAATTTCCCTAATATACATCTGTGCAACAACCCAGTGTTGTATTTTAATCTCATCATGGTTCCTAATTGTTTTGTAGTCAATTAGTAGGGGTTTTTCCTTCATTTTCATCATTTAGTGCCGATTGTCTCTGAGTCTGCAAGAGTGATTCTTGTCATGAGATCCCAAGTTTCATGTTGTGGGATTAATTCTCTTTCCTGCATGCAACTGTTCAAAGTGTTTCTTTTTTTAATGCATGATGCTCTGAATATCCTTTGCATCACCACCAGCATGTATTTTGAATTAATCAAAATATTGAATGAAGAAAATCCATTTAATGATTCAATTCTGAAGGAGCTCCTAACTTAGGCTTCCTCTGTTCCACTCTTTTATTTATTTCACATTATTTCAGTTGCAAAGTATTCCCTATGCTAGCTGTTAAGAAGAGTAGTGTAATATTTGCCACATATTTGGAGTCTTTGTCCCATAATATCACTCAGAAAATCTCTCTTTCCTTTTTCCGCAACATATTCTTCTATTTTGAGAAAAGACTGTTCTGTCAAATGAGCCTTTTAATGTGGTCAGAAAAATCACTATGTGTTTGAACCAAGTATGGTCTGAACTGCCAATACATTTCATTCACTGGAGTATTCCCTTTCTTCTTCATTGCCTTATGGTTCTGTGTGGTCATCAGAGCTGAAGAGATACCAGAGATCTGCACTGCAACAAACAGTCAACATCTAGAGAAACACTTTGCAGTTTCTATGTTAAATAAAAGTAGAAAAAAATCAGTTTTCCACTGCAACTAGTGACTGTGAAGGAGCAGCTGCAAACTGCTGAGTCTCATCAGGTTGCAATCGTCATTAACATTGGGCAGATACCTCCTGCTGTGAGAATAAATACCCAGCCTTTGTCAAGGCTCCCATGTAAGAAACAATAGATTATTTCAGTGAAGCACAAGAACATAAATGTTAATCGAATCATTCCTCTGAATGAATAGAAGTAGCACCCAGAATGTAAACATTTTAATATTGGAAGGGAAGGTCTGCCTGTCAGTTGGTTAATTTTCTATGTTATTTTTTCATTTACTTTGAAAAGCTGCTCGCTAATGTTGCCATCATTGCATATAATAACATTTTCAGCACTGCAAATACGTATGTTTCCTGTCTTTCCAAGCTAGGCAGTGGCAAATTCCAGGGAGTATCGGAAAAAATAAAATCAGCCTTAATATCACTCAAGAGAGGTCAAAACCTTGTACTGAGTAACTGCCAAACTGTGTGATCACATTAGTTCTTGGTAGAGGAAATGGAACATACTTTCCAACTGGATTTGACACCAGGAAACATATTTTAAAAATGTTTTTATACATTGGGATAATTACCCTTAAAAATAAATTTGTATCTCTTTAGAGATGATGAAAGTGGTTTTAAGTATTTTAACAAATTTGTGTGTGTATAACTGAAACAGAAAGGGGTAATTTATCCCATTACTGCTTCCTTGTTTGCTGTACAAATAAGGAATTTAAGAACATGGTTGAGCAATACATGTTTGAAAGTGAGCCTACAGCAAACTACAGTGTGATGCCCAGCCATCCTCATTTTCTTATGGTTGCAACTATTGTCCATTAACACATAAAATATGTTTTGGCTTTCAGTTGTGCTGTGTGTCTGGTCAGATCCTGCAGACTTCCCTCCTGTGGGGTACCCCTTTGCCCGCAGAGGAGCAGCAGCAAAGCCAGTGGAAGACAGCTCGTTGCTTCTCTTGTACCCATACTGTCCTCAGAGATCCTCCAGCATGAGGACTCCCTAGCTCTATATGGACACTAAACTTGGAAATGGTTTTCTAGCAGAATTTGCTAGCTCTTCACTGAGGCTGCTATGCTACTGTTTATACATGCACCCTTTTTTAAAAGTCATAATGTACTTCTCCACTGGACAAATCTGTCTTTTGAGTTTCTGCACAGCAGATATCCTCTCCTGTCAGTCATGCTGGGAAACATCTCATCAGTTACAAAATCAGTGGAGATGAAGAATGTTTGTGGTGGAGGCACAGAAGTTTGATGGTTGGGATTGAATTCCTGGTGATCCGATAGGCTTTGCTGTCTGTTGGGGTCACTGAATTTCCCTAAGTGTTGGTAGCTGCTGAAGTGGGGAGAACAACAACTTACAGCAGATGATAGGCAGAGTGAGACAGTAACAGGGAAGTTGTGAAGCTGAGTGTGATAATTCTAGTTTTCTGGCTCACATTCACCAGGGCATGTTGTGATTGAGTGGGCAGAAGTTTCCTACTGCCTGGGAGAAGTCAGAGATGAGGGAAAGATGGAATTTTTATTACCACTCTAAAACACACTTTTCTCTCATCTTTTGTGCTGCACTGTCAGTGTCAGTCTGTGTGCCTGGACAAAAGCATCTGCATGAGCAAGCACAGATCTTTCCATTATTTTTGATTGTCCAACTCCACAGGTCACTGTCTCTGTTCTTCTGTAACTAGAAACTGGGGACTTCTCAGATGGCTCAGCAATGGGCAGTGGTTTTTTGTGTGTTCCATCCAGTAGCTGGAAGAAGCAGGCTTCAACTAAGCTCCCTCCCAGTCATCAGACTCCTCACTATAGCCTTTACAGGGACCTGGACTCAGTTTCTGGTAGTCCTGACGGAGTACACCCATCAGAGAAAATTTGATTTAAGCCTTTAACTTCGCTTGTAATATTACATCATTTTAGGGCTTTCATTCACTTGAGGTGAAGAGATGCAAAATGAGGATAATTTATTAGAGTTTATTATGCAGAAGTGAGAAAAAAAACACCTCTTTGAGGTTTTTCCTTGCCTAAATGTTATAGGACAACTTAACTTCTCCTGTTTTGTTTACATATTCTATTTCTGTCCCCTTTGGGGGGAGGTAAGAAGTATGTTGTCCAGCTGACTGAACAAGCATTTAAATCCCATGTGTATGTAGCACTGTATGACACGTGCCATTTATTTCTTGAAGCCAAACATTGGCCGATTAGGAATTCCCCATGGGCCTTCTGGAGAGAAGGTGGCTGTGGTGACTGTGGACGACTGTGACACAGCAGTGGCTGTGCGCTTCGGGAGCCTCATTGGAAACTACACCTGTGCTGCCCAGGGCACTCAGACCGGTTCAAAAAAGTAAGGATTCTCCATATTTATGTTTTCCACTCATTCTCTTTAACAGTATGCAATTAACCACTAAGCAATTAACCAGTAAGTTGGAAAAGCAGATGTGATTTAACAAGAAAAAGTAACAGGTTTAGTTAGGGAGTTGGAATTTGTTGGAGGCTACTGGAAGGGTCAGTCCACCAAATTCCTTCTAAAATTAAAAAAACAGGAATCAAAAAAGTACCTGAAGGACAGTGCGTCTACTTGGTGTGAAAATGTAGACAGAAGGGCAAATGAAGTGTCAGACTTTATTAATGAAGGAGATGGCTGAAGAGCTTATTACTTGCATCATTTAAGTTAAAAGTCCTATCTTAAAAGGAGATAGAAATAAAGGATATACAGAAAAGGCCATTGAAAATCATTAGGTTTGAAAAAAGGTTTCCTGTGAGGAAAGACCAAAAAAAACATTAGCACTTTTGCATTTAAAGAGGAGATGAACAGCAGGAAACATAGAAGGGTTATAAAGTAATGAGTGATAGCAGGAAGACCACTGAGATACACATGGTGCTCTAATATCCCAAGAGAAGGACACACCATAAAAATCGGGGCTAATTCAAACTGACCAGGTGATATACTTCTCACACAGTGTGGAGTCATTTAGTAGAACCTGCACCCACTAAATATCATTAAGGCTAAGATCTTGAGAGGATTTTAAAAAGGTTGGCACTATATAATAATTAAGTCATTATATAAAAATATACAGCATCTCAACCTTTGTGCTGAGCAGCATAAACCGGTCCCTGCATGACTGGGATGAGAAACAAGCATCCTGTGACTGCACATTTTTCCATAATTTTAATTTTCTTCTTCATATTGGCCACTGTTAGGAACAGGTCACTGGATTCTGTATACATGTAGCAGCTCCTAAGTTAAAAGTTAGTGTTTCTGGAAGGTCCTTTGATTACTAGCTCTGGAAGTGCTCATGTAGCAGAGGGAAGAGCGTGGCAACACAGGTATACTAAACAGCTCAAATGTGCTTATGGAAGCAGAAAGATAAAGAACAAAACAAAACAATTTGCAAAAAATTATGTGCATTTCTTTGTTCCTTCAGATCTTTGGACCTAACTGGTCCTCTCCTCCTTGGTGGTGTCCCAAACTTGCCTGAAGATTTCCCTGTGCATAACAGGCAGTTTGTTGGCTGCATGAGGAACCTCTCCATCGACAGCAAGCCCATCGACATGGCTAGTTTCATTGCCAATAATGGCACTCTGCCAGGTATGAGTGACTAGCACCCCTAAAGTCAGCCCAAGAAAGGTCTCTGAAACACCTGTGTGTATAGCAGGGCTTAGGGTGTTGAAAGGCTGGCACTGGGAGGAACCCCAGGAAGGGGCAGGAGACAGAGAGGTCTGAAGTGCCCGCCTGTTAGCACTGCTGGGGGAAAGCAACCTTGTGGCAGGGACTCAAGGTGTTGCAGGCATTGTGCTGCCACCATGTCGCTGGCACGGCTGCATCCAGACCTCATTTGTTTGAGCAAGGTGCAGTCCATGCCTGTGCCAGAGATGCACACAATAGCCTGTGGCACAGGGCACACTTCCAGGATTAGATAGCACACATCTAAAGACTGGGCTTGTTTAGACCTTCTGCATTGCTATGAGTTTCACCCAGGAAGTTACTCCTAAATGAACTTTTCTTCTTCTGTTTTTTAACTACCTTTTAAATGTCACCTTGCTCTGAAAGCCACTGGGGTTAGTTCATGAAAAAGACAACACTTCTAATGACTTTAATAAACTTTGTTTGTTCTGTAAATAAAATTCTGCAATCCCCCAAATCTGAAACCTGCTCCTCGAGGCAGCCTGTTAGAGGTTCTGATTTGATTTTCAGTCCTTGCATCGCTGATCAGGATTAGTTCTGGTGATTACATGTACAGAATGTTCTCATCATCCTAAAACTGGCTCTTACACACAAAAATGGCAAGTCCCTTCTGTCCATTCTGCTGAAGGTCTGTGTAAGAGCTAAATTGCAGTTCTTAAGTATGTTGCATTGATCATGAATTAAGAAGATAGTTGTAGCATACACCTTTGATAGATAGATTTGTCTTTATGAATTTGACACATGACCAAACTTATGTCGTGTCATTGCATAAAAACGCAAATACAGTAATCCATAGCCTTTTTCTTGTTAAAACCATGCAAAGTAACAGTTTTCCTTGAATTCAGGCTGTGCAGCCCAGAGGAACTATTGTGAAACCAACTGGTGCCAGAATGGAGGCACGTGCATCAACAAGTGGAACACGTACATCTGCGAGTGCCCCGTACGCTACGGAGGGAAAAACTGTGAACAAGGTGGGATGCAAAGACCTCTTCATGTGTTGTCATGTCTGCACATTTCATTACCCAGCATTAACATCTCACAGCATGTATGTCAAACTGTGATGCTTAAGGGTAACAGAAGATTGCAGTTGAGACTAAAAGTCACCCATTATCTATCTGAAATAATTTTAGACATCACTTATATAGTAAATGACATACTGTCATGAATGACACCAGCTTTCATTGATTTACTTACATAAGCAAAGTTGTTCCAAAGAACTTGGCAGTATTTAGTAATTTGTTTATAGTAAAAATGCCTGATCCTAAGCCCCTTTAAATCAGTGGAAAGAATCCTGCTGACTTTATTGGGCTTTGACTCAACCCGGGGATCAGTGTGCAGTTTTAATCACCTCTTTCTTGGCAGGAAGGCATTCTCTGCTAAGTTTGAGCACTTTCAGTTTTACTGGGTTTTTCTTTGAACACAATGTGCATATATGTGTAAAACCTCATTAATAAAGGATAAGGAATGAGCAGCAGGTGAGTTTTATAGGCTGTGAACAGCGTGCAGGCAGTTTCTTCCCTAGAATTGAGGAGTCGCCTGTATGAGGGGTCCCATGGGGTTGGTGCTGTAAGGTGGTTATTCCTTTGGAGTCTTCCTGGAGGCTTCTAGGAAAGAAAACCTGCTTATACTAGGCATGGCTTTCCTAGAAACAGAAGGCCACATTCTGGTCCCTGGTGCAGGTGGAGTAGGTCTTTGCTTCTGTTATCCCCTGTGACACTTAGCCCAGAATAATTTGTGGTGTGATCAAGGATTTTGTTCTTGTGATGTATCTACCCCAAATCAGATATTCTGGATTGCTTCTCAGCAGAGTGTGGGCCCTGGAATAGCAGGTCTCCAAGCTGAGGTACACACACAACAGGGATTTGCAAACCTCTTTAGCACAGTGTGCCTCAGCCTGCACCAAATCTAGGTGTTGGCAAGTCTGTCACCTTACCTGAGAGGCAGCAGCTTAGGAGGAGAGGACACATGATTAAGCTTTTGTCTTGAAAATAAGGGTTTGCAGAGTGAGGAACAGGGAAAAGGAATGATGGGATGGAGACGTCTTCCTATGTTTCTTACACTGAGCCCAGAGCTGCTCTTACTGCCCCTAGCACGGTACCTGCTTTCTGTAGCAGCTCCTCAATACTCTGAGCTTCTCAGGTTTGTATGAAGACCTGATTTTTCCATGTGTCCCATGTCAAGTATCTGTGTGAAGTTCTGGTGTTTTTGTCATGTTCAGCTGGTCTCTGTGGTACAAACCCATGCTGATGTATCCTGAGGAAGTGCCGGGGCCCAGCTCTGGTATGACCTATGCTGGTGTAAATGAGGAGTAGTGCTATCACATACAAAGACTGTCCTTCCCTCTGTCTTCACCTTAGTTTTCAAATGGAAATTCAGAACTTGACCAAATGTGTGGTTTATTTATCATTTTCTTATCTCAAATTCAAAATCAAAACATTCAGAAAATCACCTCAGATTTCCCCTGTAGACATCACTGGAAACTCATTTTAGTTTCAGGTAATAGAGATGATGGCAGTCACAGCATCACTGTCTCCCCTGCCCCAGCAGTCACCTCTGCCTCCAGCACTGTGCATTCCTGCATGTTTTTTTTTCTGATAGTTTGAGGGCAGCAGGCTGCTTGCTTCTTTAATTTTACTGTGGGCCATAGTGTCCCTATGGAAAAATTGCCAGCCAAGAAAGAAATTAATTTTTCTGGAATGTGACCAAAGATTTCAGAAGCCTGACATTAAAGTCAGGAGGAATCACAGATATGCAATACTCCTGGCTTACAGGTTACTCATTTGAATGCTGGGCTATGATCCTAGCAGCATTAGTTATTATTAGGCAGCTATTTTTAAAAAAGCCTTAGATAGAATATTTGCATTCCTGTGTAGGAGTGATTGGCTGCTGCATTTCTTCAATCCCTTTGGCAGTGCTGGATCCGCTTCAGGCTCACAGAGGACAAAGACTTTGGCAGGTTACCAATCCACCTTTTTTGATTTCCTTCTCTTCAGAAATTTCTGGTTTGCACTAGTGAGGATGGAGTGTTTTACCTTCACCACCCTCCTAGGACCTCCTAATTCACTTTCTGGCAGCTCCCATCTCCCTTTGGTGACATATAAAAGGGAGATAAAATTAAGACAAAAATAGCTTCGCCTTTGTTGTAGCTTAATTATTTTGAAATATCAGGTATTGCAATGCTATAAAGAAGATCTAGCATCTGTGTCTGACTCACTCTTGGATGGCCAGTGTCACTGCACTAGCCTTGGGTCTGCACATAAACAGAAGCTTTCACATGTCCTACACCCAAACTGCAGGTGAAGTCCCACAGGATGTTGGCAGCCTGTTTCCCTAGGCCCTCTGTCTCCACAGGGAATGGCCCTCATGTCTTTCCAATGGCCTGTTAAATGGAGGAGTCTCTTAAAAGTGTACAAAGTGCTTCAAAGTGACAAAGCCTGAGAACACAATTATTTTGCATCATTGCATTGCCGATGGCAGGGAGATGCTGTGCTGGAAAGCACATGTGCTCATCTCTGTGGTGACAGGAGTGGTCAGGTCCCATCTGGGTACGCTGGATGTGGCCACCAGCCCCTACATGGTCCCAGGCATGAGGAAGGGCTGGGGGGAAGAAGGAGGTCAGAGGGGGCTGACAGATGGGGATTTCTATTTCACCAGCAGAGGAAGGTGCACCCTGGCCCCAGGGAAGGGAGGGGAGTTGGGAGGAGGTGTGGGAAGGGAATGGTATTTGCAAGAACAGAAAGTCACCACTGGTAAGAAAAGGAAGAAGGTGGCTAATTGCCATGCCAGTCCAGTTCTCCTGGGAGCAAAGCCAAAACACTACCAAACAGCATTCCCAGCCTCCAGCAGCTGGAAAGCCCACAAGGTTTGCATCCTGGCTCCACCCTTCAGAGGCAGAGGGACCTAAAAATCTCAGCAACGGTCTAGAAAACCAGCTGCAAATTTGGAAGTTGAGGTCACTGTGAATGTCAGCAGGGAAGAGAGGGAAGGAGAAGGCTGACTTTTGCACAGCTGGAGCAGAAGGAGGAAATAATCCCACTCAACACCAACGTCCTAGTTACTTTTACATTGTTGTGGTGCAGTATGGGCTCATGAATTGTACCCTCACCCAGACCACCCGAACTTAAGCACTGCATTTAAGTTTTAAGGAAGCTGGGGACATCAGTATCTGATGTCAAACTTTTTTAAATTGCTGTCTGGTTTTCAAAAGCAGGCTATATTGCAGTTGTTCCACCATATGTCCTTGCTGGCATTTGTAGAGGACTGAGTATGACTGCAAAAGGGAGATCACAGCCTGGAGAAGGAGGGAGAAGAGCTGCCCTTTGGGTCTGCCTGCACTTAGCCTGGTGTGGGGATGGTTGGGTAACTCCGTCTTAGAGAAGAGCAAGTTAAGTTGCACCTCTGGCTTGACTTGTAGTAGCCCATTAGTCCCTGATGTCTTGTTTCTCACAAACAGGGAGATAAAGAGCTTGCGCCTTTCTCCAACCTCTGCACTCCACTCCCCACCCCAGGCTTTCCCTTTATAGACACCAGCAAGGCAGACATATTAGAATTTGGGATTTGGGTTTATTCCACAAAAAACTGCAACTTCACATTAACTTTATTCCATTTTCTGCTATGGTGTTATCCCTCCACCTTTTTCTAAGGACTTGCCATTTCATAGTAACACGTACACACTTTTATATACATGAACTCTCCTACTACAAAAAAAATCCAGAAGTGTTGGCAGATATGATAGTGTGAGCAGAAGGGGAAAGACTGCTAAGCCTTGTCATCTCACAGACCACCTATGTGGACTCAGCACATGACAAAGTAAAAGTCTGGGTGCAGTTCTCTGGTGGTTGTACCCAGTCTCTAAGGCTTGCTCCCACTGGCAAAAAGCTGCCATGAGCTTCATCTACATGCCCACAAATAAGGACGTCAAGTGGGGGCTGACTGTAGATCCCTCTACAAGGTGCCATGCATGGTGGAGGTGTCATATGAGGTGCTGCAAATAGCATAGAGCTCCCATGGCTTAATTTGTCCTTCTAATCAGTGGGGTCTACTAATCTATGGTACTGTAGCTCCTGTTACCTAAGGTGACAACTTTAAAAGTCCAACAGGTGGGTATTCCCCAGTTTTCCATCCGCAAAGTGCTTTGCATCAAAGGCTGTCATTGCTGTCTCCCTGTAGGAGCTGTGTTCATACAAGGTTAGAGAGGAGGACAACTCTTAGCTGTCACCTCAAGATATTTAAGGCAGATGATTTAGGCAATTCCGCACAAGCTTTCTCCCTGTGAAAAGGCTATGTAGCTGGGACAACTAAATAACCTGGCCCTGGAGTGTTCATAATTAATTCATATTTCCTGTTGCTTCTCAGCCTTTTCCTGTGTTGAATTTGTTAATGAGAAGTAGGTAATCAAAGGTATGTTGAAAACATCTGTGGCAACTGTTGCCCTCATACTTCCTGCTCTGTCCACCCACTCGTCAGCAGAACTGTATCAGCAGAGATCCTGAGTTTACCTTTCTAGGAACAGCTCTCACCTGGCTAATGCCATGGCAGTGTGGAGGTGCCACTTCTGAGCACAGACACTGGGACAAGATGCCTATCCCACAACAAGGGTAGGTTGTGAATTTCCAGTATTATCAACTGCTTCACAGTAACTCCCCTAGACTGGTTCTTAATCCATAGTAGGTTAAATATAGCTCAGTGGAAGAGGGACTAGCTACCTTGCATCATCACTGCAACATATATTAACAATTGCTCTTCTGTATTTTGATTTACAGCAATGCCTTCTCCTCAACGTTTCAGTGGTGAAAGCATTATCATTTGGAGTGACCTTGACATTACCATCTCTGTGCCGTGGTACATTGGGCTGATGTTCAGAACCCGAAAAGTCAATGGCATGCTGATGCAAGCCAATGCTGGGGCTGGGTCCAAGATCAGCATTCAGGTAAAAATGTGGATGCCTTTGGTTAGAAAAGAATTTATTCACCCCCATCAGTGGATGTGGCCAGATAAGCTACATAGTTTCATCCACCCAGCTAAATGTACATCAATAAAAACATATCATTACTTTAGCCTTTTACAAAGAATTATCAAAATATCATAAATATCACATTTATCTGTTTAAGATTAATTTTTTTAATCAGAAGTAGAAGTGTGTATTAATATAGATGCAAGAATTGTACCTATTGTTTTGGGGGTTTTTTGTGTCTGTAAGGTAAGTTGGAATCTGAATGTCCAAAGTTATACAAGGAGTATTTCCAAGCATTCCTGTCTTTACTCTTTGAGCTTTTTTCCCTTTTGGGTTGTTTTAGGAAATGTTATTATCTTGCCCTCTGGCTCCTTCCACATCAAATACAAATGACATGATTTTTTTTTCAACAGGTACTGAACAACTACGTGCAGTTTGAAGTGTACAGTGGCCTTAGCCAGGTTGCTAGTTTGACGATGAGCCAGTCACGAGTCAGTGATGGGGAATGGCATCATTTATTAGTAGAGCTGAAGAGTGCTAAAGATGGTAAAGATCTCAAGTACCTCGCTGTCATGTCTTTGGACTACGGGATGTATCAGGTAAAGCAGCATCGTAACTTTGCCAATAAGCATGCAGAAATGTTTTTAGGAGAAAGTAAGATAAAGGACTGTGGACAAATACTTATGCTGTGAGACATTTTCTGCAGTGATTTGTACCTAATGAATGATTTTAATTTATTAAGCCTAATGATAAAATATTTTACAAAGAAGTCTTTAAAAAGACATATTCCAATGTCTGGCTCCTCCCTGCTTTTTTGCTTTTTCTGTAATCTACTGTCAGCTACTGCTTAACTCCATCACTACAGAAAGCAGGCTGTCCGTGTCACAGAGGGTGACAGTGCTTCTTATTGGCTGTCCTTTTCCTCAACAGAGCACTGTGCAGATTGGAAATCAACTACCTGGACTGAAAATGAAAAGCATCATTGTGGGAGGTGTCTCTGGGGATCAAGTCTCTGTTCAGCAGGGATTTTATGGGTGTATGCAGGTATGAAATAAAACGTGCAGCAATACCCAGGTGAAAATGTGAGGGGTTTTTTTTTATCCATCCTCAAACATTTCTGTTTCCTCCATAATATAAGAATCAAAATATTAAAGTCTACCCACTTTTCCAGGTACAAATCTGATCACAAAGGGGGACAACATTTGAAAAAAAAATCTGGGTTTGACTCATCAGGTGGTATTTCTTTAAAATGTAGCCTCATCCGTTAATGGAAGTAGTGAAACACATAGTACTGTACTCTGAATGAAGACTCTAATTTAAAAATAATTGTCTTTTGTCACCAGGGAGTAAGAATGGGAGAGACATCTACAAATATAGCGACACTCAACATGAAACAGGCTACCAAGATCAACGTGAAGGAGGGTTGTGAAGTGGATAACCCATGTGATTCCAACCCGTGTCCCCAGCATAGCTACTGCAGTGATGACTGGGACAGCTACTCCTGTGTCTGTGACCCAGGTAACCTGGTAACCATCCCATGCACTCCTCCAGGAGATGGATCACACCTTCATGCACTCATCAGAAGCAGCGCAGTGGCAGCAGAAGCATGCATGTGAAGTGTTCATCTTCTGATTGTTCCTTTTCCAGTCATTATCTTTCTCACACTTACCATAGCACCTTGAAATTGCAGTCATGGGCTAAGGATCTAGGCAACGTATCCACCAAACAGAAAGAGACTCTCCGGTCCAAAGGACTCCTTCTTTGCACCTCCCCTTTTCTTTTTCTCTGTTTTGCTTTCTTTTTATTTTCTTTCCCAGCCTTTTCTGCTGTTGAATTTCAGTCTCTCATTCTGCATCCTAATCAAGATACTTTGAATGTTTTCTCTGTTTTGGTGCATGGAGCCAGCACTTGCTGTCAGTACCCAGCACAGTCACCTCCCATACACACAGCAAAAGAATACAAAACCATTTGTAGCACATGCCCTGAATATAAAACTGGGAACCAAAGGCACAAGAGTGCCTCAAGCATGGTAACAGACTGTTGAAAAGAATGGCCCACTATCATTTTGTCTGAGAGGGAAAAGAGTACCTTATTTCTGACAGTATCGCAGAGGGAATCTACTGATCATTGTAGATGTGTTATTAGTGTATAAACTTAAGATAGACAGTCTTTTGGAGACACGCAAATCGTAAATTACGTTTGCTCTAATTTTATGACCTTATCTCCCCAGGGTACTTTGGGAGAGACTGTGTTGATGTATGTAACTTGAACCCATGTGAGCATGTCTCCACATGCGTGCACAAACCTAGCTCATCCCATGGCTACACCTGTGAATGTGGACAAAGCTACTATGGACAGTACTGCGAAAGCAAGTAAGAGAATTATTTTGTTCTTGGTTTCTCAATCCTTCCAGATAGCTCTTCTTCTAAGGCAGCAATTCTCTCACTTCCTTTTCCACTTTGTTCCTGTTACCATTTGAGTGTTTGTAGCGGATGGTATTTGCAGGCTCCCTGCCTTGTGGCATTCCTGAACTCTTCCCAGAAACCAGACAAACTTCCATATTACTCAGGAGCCACTTTTCTTCAGCAGCAGCTCAGAGGCTCACCCAGTTGTGCTGTGTTACACAGCACTGCCTCTCACCTGTACCTTGTGGTGGGCTTGGCCTTCATTTGCTCTGCGTCTCTCTGTCAGCTCTCCCAGCACACAGAGCCATGGACCCAGTTTGGTGGCCTGTAGCCAGATAAAATCGCTTTGCAGTTGGGTCCAGTCCCTCGGCTGGCAAAAAGCCATCTCCTCTGGACAATCTGGGAGGCCTATGTCTGTTGCTCTGTGGGAGAAACCTGCTGATTCCCTCATCAGCAGCTTCCTGGTCTCAGATAAGCATTCAGCAACCGGCCTTATCCCAGAGGCGGCACTTTGATTTACTGTAATATGGGCCATTCATGTTGTGCAAATCAAGTGCATTTGTCTACCCATTTAGGAATAGCTCATGTGATGTTTCCTTCGCTTTGAAAACTGCAAGCTTCTTCCTCTGCCTTTTGTTGTGTGGGCTTGCAAATCTTGGCCGTGCTGTTACCAGATTTGTCTTTCGTTCCTCTGGATTAGCGACACAGAGACATTGTCCTTTGTCATTATCTGCTGACATCATGTCAAGTGCAACAGTGTGGTTTTCATATTTCTAAAGCATAGAAGTAGAAACCTGGCAATTACTGTAAACAAAATTGGTAGTGATCTTCAAAACAGATGAGAAATAGCTTTTCTTTCCTAAAATGAGTAGAGATGGGATTCCTTGTGCATTACAGTGATTGCAGTCTCAGCAGTGTTGTCTTTTAGGCTATTGCTTGACAAAGATTCCCAGCTTTCAGAGATTTGTGTTGTTGCCTCTGCCCCTTCCCAGAGGTCTCCTTGCCAGCACTAGTGTTGGGACATCTGTGGGATAACCTGCTCAGAAGCTCACCCAGAAAAAATAATACCAGAGAAAAATGAGGGTTATCCTTCAGCAGGGTTGCTGCATAGCTTCCAACAAGCTGTGCTGCTGCCCTCATAGTCTGAATCATAGTCTTTGATTCATAGTCTGTCACCCTTTCCTCTTCCATGTCCCCAGCCATATGTAGTGGACCAGGGCTTTTCAGACCCCATAGTGAGTGCCTGAGAAAGCCACATTGGCTGAAAGTAGTGGCTTTTCTTTAAAAGGTGAGCTTGCAGCCGGCTTTGCACCTGAGCTGGTGTCCCTGTGGGCTGGACAAGAAGCCCTGCCACCCAGATCAGGGCTGGGGCAGGAATCTGTGAGGATGGGGAGTGGGATATAAAGTGTTGGGGAGCTGTATCCTAAGGCAGCCTGTGATGGAAAACAAACCAGGCACAGGCTCAGTGTCACCTCCACTTGTAAATATTTAGAAAAGCATTCCATCTAGAGTTTAATAGCACCGATATTCCAAATTTTCTTGTATTGCAGTGTATATATATTTATATACGTGTTGATTGTTGGCTGAGATTTGTTGCTGTTCCTAAACTGATGGAGTTAAGTGCAGATTTGGCCCCAAGCTCTTTTTTCACATGTTTTAAGAGAAAACTTAAAATAACTGTCTTTCATTTGATTTTCTTTTATAGGATTGATCTGCCTTGTCCCAGAGGTTGGTGGGGAAATCCCATCTGTGGCCCATGTAATTGTGAGACTAGTAAAGGGTTTGATTCTGACTGCAATAAGACCAATGGAGAATGCCACTGCAAGGTAAGCAAAAGAAACTGGTCTTAAGTCAGAATTTCTTTAGTGTAAAAAGTAGCTGTACTGCTAATAACTACAGGTGAGCATCTGAGAGAAAGCACACACAGTTGTGCTTTGTATCACATGTATATATGTGTGTGTGTGCATTGTGGAGTTAATCATTACCCAAAACATTTTCCTAGCACCACCCTTCTCAAAATCATAGTGTGCAGCTCTTATCTTGTTGTGTTTGGAAAACTGAACTGAGAGGATGAAAGCGTGGCTCTGATCTCTGAAGTGCAGCCCTGTTTATCGGGCGAGATCAGACAGGGGTGCAGAGGAGTGCCAGTGGTATTTTGGGTATCACAAATGAGTAACAGTCATGAAGTGAAGCTCTCTCCTGTGCAATGGCCAGCAAAAGGCGTAGCAGCTGGAGAGAGGTAAAGAATACAAGAGGCTAAATGCTTTCCTCAGTGCCATCTCTGAGGAGTTTTAGAGGGAATTTCCGTGGACAGGGAGGGACAGATGGGGGACATGGGAGGGAGGCGCCTCGGTCATGAAGGTTTTACAAAGAACTTCTCACAATAGGTTTTACAATAGGCTTGAATGACATCAGAGGAGCTGGGCCTGTGCAGACTGGCGGCCGTGAATCCAACTCCCTGCTCCTTTCCAAAATGCCAGCAGGACACACAGCGACTGTTGCATTAAATGGAGCCAGCAGGGTGCCAGCTCCATGCTCTTGTGCAATCGCGTAATGCCTCAGATCAAAAGCGTCTACAGATGCCATTTGAATATGTGATCATTGCTTCCTCTCCACCCTCTATGTGAAACACAAATGGACAGTGCAAGACTTTCCTTACTGGCCTGTTCATGCCGTACAAAAGGGGAATTGCAAAGCAGAGAAAACTGTAAATCCTCCAAGAATTAGTTTGGTGGGCACTGGCAACGAGTGCTCAAGGAATAATGTGAGCTCTGTGCCCCCACTGCAAATGGCAGTGCAAGCCCCAGGTCTCTATGGCACAGTGCAGCCCCAGCACTCACTTCTGCCTCTCTGGCTTGCCTGGGCTAACACAGCACACTCTCCGGAGCTGTTACGTTTTTTGATAATAGTAATGTCATTTTTATTCATGCTTTGTAAAATTACCCCTTTTACAATGCACATGCTGCTAGAGCAGGGTTTCAGAAATGTAAATAATTTGGAATGTAAGTCAAATTCCTTGTGTCTATCATTTTGCTTTTTCTAGGCAAATTACTACAGGCCCCAGAGCAGTGACACCTGCTACCCCTGTGACTGCTTCCCTTCTGGCTCCCACACACGTGCCTGCGACATGGAGACAGGACAGTGTCCTTGCAAACCTGGAGTCATAGGGCGTCAGTGCAACCGCTGTGACAACCCCTTTGCAGAAGTCACCGTGAGGGGCTGTGAAGGTACCTCCTGTCCAGCATGTGCTGCTGGTCAGCCAGGCTGCAGCTGCAGGATCAGAGCTGCTGACAGTGGGGAGATGGGGGGACACAGCCGTGGGCGTACAGCTGCATCCTGGGGCGCATGTGAACCCAGCAGGGTGGCTCCAGCAGGGGCAATGAGACTTGCAGCAGCCTAAGCATGCATCCCTCCTCTTAATTCTGTGCCAGTATGACTCACGGGGACTGGGAAAAAGCAAAAAAACTCTTATCTCTTTAGTTTTCTTCAAATGGAAATATAGCAAGCTGGGCTGGGAGCAAAATACACAGAAAGCAAAACAGTAACACCAGTTTTTCTTTAAACCTGAGTTTGTCTGCCAGTGCAGCCTTGTATTGCTGAGCTGCAGAAGAACAGGTGGGTGAGAGCCCGTGCACCTTCTGCCCACAGAAGCTGTGTCGTGCACCTCGTGCACTCTGCCTTTCTTCCCTGTCTTGCCCATCCTGCCTTTCCTCTCACCCACCCACCCACCCACCCACCCTCCTCCTGTGATCAGCACAAAGCTGCTGCAGCAGCCATCTCACCACAATGTGTGGGTGAAATGAAGGAGAAATGTTTCCCCACAATAAAGGAGCAAGCAGAGATAGGCAGAGCCAAAATCCAGAGCCCCATAATCATCCTGAGCTGTTCTCTGTCTGTACGTGTCTGCCCACTCTGCTGGGTAAGGAGCAGCTGCTGGGTTACAGCTTGAAAGGCACTGCAGAGAACACGTATCCTGAAAGGGCTTACAGCAAAGTCCTTTAGAAAGGTTGAAATATCTTCTCATTGTGATTTTAGTCTTCTAGTCTTGTCAGAAAAATTGCATCATTTCTTTTTCTGCTTTCAGTGATTTATAATGGCTGTCCCAAAGCTTTCGAGGCAGGTATTTGGTGGCCACAGACCAAGTTTGGCCAGCCAGCTGCTGTGCCATGTCCTAAAGGCTCAGTGGGTAAGTTCCTCGGGTAAATCATTAACTACTTTATCTACATGCCTTTTTAAAGTTGGGGGGGAGGGGAGAGAAAAAAGCGTGTGCATAGGGAATGGCATTAATTCCCTGGGTCTAGAGACTGCAGTATAGCTCGTGCACATCATGACCAGGAAAGTTGAGCTAGCTGAAACCAAAGAACTGTTAAAATACATTTGGAATAGTAGCAATAATAAATACAAAACTGCAGCAGATAAACATGTATGAAGAACAGAAAAATCTCTATTTTCAAAAGAGCACAGCACATTTTCTGTTTATCAGGCAATTCTGACACATGTAACTTTTAGCTTCTAGTGACTTGTAAATGCTCTTTAAAGATACAGCTCCTCTGGGCAAAGATAAAATGAGGAAAATCATATACATGATGACTGCTTTACTAGCGTTGCGGGCTACTAAAGCTAAGAGTTACAACAGAACTCGTGTTTTTCCAGCCAACATCTTTTCTCTAACCCATAAGAGAGATGGCTGAAAAACACCTTTTATAAGGCATGTGAGCTGTGTTGTTTTGTGCAACAGGCAAATGACAACTTGCTTTTCTATACATGTCCCTGACAACACGTATCAGATTTTTGAAAACAGTTCACAATCCTTTCTGAAGGCTGTTCTGTGGGAAATGAAACCTCTGTCTGGGTCCTGGGCCTGGTAACTCTCTGCTGTGAGTGCTTCTTAGGCTCAGTGAGTTATAAATAGTTATGTGACTGTCCCAAATGTTACTGGGGGTAGGCCACTGCCTGTAGGTGTGCAGAACATTTGTGGTCAACCAAGCTCATGTTTTGAATATTTTAGGAGATACAATTGATTTTTTATTTTTTTTTTTGAGTGAAGAATATTTACATTATTAAACAGTATAAAGTTGAATTGAAATAAGTTTTCTGCACTGTTCTTGTGGTTGACTCTAGTGTCTCTTCTAGAAAATAGGCTAGCGGGCACGGCTATAGGAATTTACAGAAATTGCACATTTTAAGTAAATTTTACAGAACATACTAAAAAAGTAAGCTTTATAATGATGAGTATTCAGACTAAGAACTTGAGGTTTAATTGTATTCACCTAATCATGTAATAGAAATAACCTAATTAGATACAGTAAAATTAATTATAATTCGTATTTAGATATCAGTAATTAAATGCCTTAGACACATGAATTATGTTATGAGCAAATTAATGAGCGCAAATGTAAATTTTGAATTTGTAACTTGCAGTTCACCATGAAGGATCCACAGTCAAGGATCGCATTTTAAAATTATTTGATAAACAGGACAAAATACAGTAGGCTAAATTAAACATTGAGCTGCTCACAGTCCATTTACAAGTGGCCAAAAGGCAATTATACCTGTTGGCTGAAGTGGTTAGCACGTACAGCATACAGAGGTGCATCTGGCATTTGATGACATGAAGACAGCATTTGTTCAGAAGATCTTCCTAAATAGGCTATTGCACAGAAATCTGAGTAGGGACTGGTTTTCAGGAGTACTTAGGAAGTGCAGAGTCTTTCTCATATTTGGTATAAATGAATGAATTAACTTGAGAACATTAGGGCAGTGAGGCTGAGAGTGGCTGAGTAGAACTTGAGGCTTGCCTGACTTTTCTCTGAAGCCTGGAGAAAGTGATTCATGAAGATCAGTAGTCTTTAACTTTTCTCTGACAGGAATCCCCAATTTGGAAATTGAAATATATGTGTAACTGTAGGAAACTTGAAAATGTAGGAAATCTGAAAGTTTAGGATAGTTGAAATCTATGAATATTCACCCAGCACGACTCAGAACATTGTTTGCCATTGTTGCTTTATTTCCTTCAGGAAACGCTGTTCGCCATTGTAACATTGAGAAGGGCTGGCTGCCTCCTGAGCTTTTCAATTGCACCACCAACACTTTTGTGGATCTAAAAATCATGGTGAGCTGTGTTTCCCCATTTTTCCCCTTTATTTTGTAAATGATCATCAGTTCAGACTCCAGTTTGATATCCCTGCACTCAATCTTCTGACTGAGCCCTTGAACCCCCTTGGTTTCCATTAGGACCCTTGTGCTTTTCTGGCTCTCAGTTACGTTTGCCATTGAGTTTTGTTGCCAACCCTTGCTCAAGACAAACAAAATTTTTACCAAACAACTCCCATGTGCCAAAAATCCCTAAATTATGATTGTCTTTGTAACTAGAAAAAAAAAAAGATACATCATTCGGTTTTTGTTTCTTATCTCTTATTCAGAATGAGAAGTTGCACCACAATGAGACCAAGCTGGATGGAGACAAAACCATACGGATCGTGAGAGCACTGCAGAATGCCACCAAATACACACACAGCTTGTATGGCAACGACGTGAGGACAGCTTATCAGATGATGATCCGGGTCCTCCAGTATGAGAGCCAGCAGCAAGGGTTTGACTTGGCAGCCACAAGAGACGTGGAATTCAATGAGGTAAGAGAGGTGCTGGACACTATTCTGAGCTCTTAGAGTTTGTCTTAAAAGTTAGATCGCAACAGATAATTAAATTTCTCTTTCACCAAGGTGCAGAAAATATCATGTAGTTGCTTCATCTGTTTCACAAATTAGCCAGTTGTCTCAATTTAGAATGGAAAGTTGGTTATTCCTGTGTGTATGCACACATATGTGTGTGTAATACAAATACAATAGAAAGTGCTCCTCAAAGAAATATAATCATAGTAACAGCCAAAAGCAAAATTCCCCATATGAAAAAATTGATGTGTTATTCCTGGCTAAAATAGTTTTGTATACTATATCCAATTTTGTTGTAAAACATGACTAATGTGATCATGTTCACTTAAGTGTGCAGTGAACTAAGTCTGAGCCAGTTACTGATTCCAACGGTTCCCTCTGATTCAGTCTGAAAACACCTGAGTCATGAGCTGGTACATCTGAACAACATTCCATGTCATACTGACATTTTAAAGCACATTCTAAAATGCGTGCAAGAGAGCTTCTGCTAGTCAGAGCAGTCATGAAAGGCCCGGTTATTGCTAAACACCTGGTAATACCAGTGACCAGGTCACTGTTCACAGTACTCCACAAGGACCAGCCAGGTCAGGCAGTCTTTGGGATGGACTTGGAGACCCTGTGCAAGGCCAAGCTGTACCAGGAGAGGATGTCACTGGGGAGTTAGGAGCAGGAGGAAATGTGGCTGAGAAAATTCCTCAGTGTCTTGGTCTGTACAGTCCACAGAGAGTGGAGAACTTCTGAAATGTTTTTACATTTTAAATGCACCAGATTTTGAGAGATTCGGTTTTTCTTTTCCTTTGGGATGTGAAGTGAATGAATTCCCCCATTCAGATCTTGAGAAGGAACTTCATTTTTAGCATGTTTTGTTAAGTAAGAATAAGAACAAGGAGCAAAAAGAAAATGGTTTGGAAACCTCTGTTTTAATTTATTCTCTGTACTTGGCACTGAAATTCATACAGATGATGTTTTCAAGAACTCCCTAAATATTTTAGGATAGGTCAGGAATTTGAAAACTAATGAGCACAGCTCATGAGTAAAAGGAGGTTTTCTCTAGGCTGAGGGAGCATAAGGGGAGGAGGAATTTATTTTTTTATAGTCTCATGTAGAAGCCTGAAAAAAAGATAATAAAAAAACATAAATAATGTTCACATACATGGAGGAGGCCTGGTACCAAGTGCAGCATGTGTCTCCTGCATTCCTGGGAACCATGTCTTGCTTCTCACCCTAGGTAAAGGCAGTCATACTGGCAGTCCCTCTTAGCTCAGACACATGCTTGCAGCCACAGACAATACTTAGGGGATATAGCTCCTTCTAAATGAAGCCTAGATATTTGCCTTGGCTATTTTAGAGCTTGAGGTCATCAATTCCTGCCATCATTTACACAAATTTTGCCTCAGTTAGGAATTAGGTTTTGTTACAACATACTTCATAAGTACACCAAGATTAAAAAATTCTTAGCACCTGTCCCATTTAAGCCATTTAACACTCTCTTTTGAGGTCATTTTTCTTCCATTTAACCTGAGGGTCTCTTTGCATATTCTTATAAGAAAGGACAGAAGGGCCAGGTCCTCACAAAGAACTTCTGTTTTAATACCATTTGTAAGCAACATAAAAATGGGGAGAAAATAACATGTTTTAAATTTTGTTACGTATTTTCAAGTTTGTCTATTCATGTTAATACTAACTTTTGTCATTTTTTACCATGTAAGTTGTCTTTGTTATCCAGTAAACAACAAAGTAAAAGAAAAAATTAAGAGAAAGTGATATTGCTATCCATGGCTTTTGTTTTTCAGCAAAAAACTTTATTTTGATTTCTCTGGGGGAGTTCTTCAGTGTACCTAGTAAAAGTTTTGGGTTTTGTGTGTCTTATCTCTTTGAAACAAAGAAAACATGGTTAGGTTTTCCTTCTGCATTTTCTTGCTAGATATCCTGTCATTAAGGGGAAAGTAGGCAGTTTTCTTACAGCCTCCAATTTTGGCTTACTTTGCTTATAAAAAGTTTGGAGGGATTTGCTTTACATAACCAAAAAAAACCTCAGGGTGAGTAACTGGTGTGCATATTTTCATATGGCTGCAGTAGAACGTGCCTACATTAAAATATTTCATTATGTTCTCACCTAAGGCAGTAATGCCAATTATTTTCAAAATTCCTCCCTTAAAACCCAGTGCTTTGGTTGCTTCATAATTTAGGCTTGTACTTTATTTCTCAGAATATTATCAGAGTGGGTAGTGCTTTACTGGACCGCAGCAACAAGGAGCACTGGGAGCAAATTCAGCGAACGGAGGGCGGCACCGCTCACCTGCTCAGGCGCTACGAGGAATATTTCAACAACGTGGCCCAGAACATGAAGAAAACCTACATGAGACCTTTTGTCATTGTTACCACTAACATGAGTGAGTATCTGTGTTGAAAACTGCCGTTTTGTTTAGTTTTTAAAATGTGCTGGATAGAAGTGCGAGTTATTTGTTTTAGTAGCACACACTGAGAAAAATCATTGCATTCATTTCACGTCCATTGAGCCTTGATCCCTATCTCTCAGTTGCCTTGGGGGCCTCCTTGGAGATGTTTGGTCTGTTTTCCCTCTGGGCCATATTCCCTCTATGCTCCTTGTGGCATTTTGTTGCAGTCACAATAGCGTAGAGATAGTAGGAAGAACAAAGTTTGTAAGTAAAGATAATGCCTTTTGAAACCAGCTAGTATAGTTGTATATAGTAGATCACATTTTTGAAGAATTCACACCACCACCACCTGAAGAATTACAGCAGGACAAAATAAGCAAACCAACTATTGATCATGTTGCATACTATTTGATATGATTAGGATAGGAGTGGACTACACAGGAAGGTGTTGGAGTCATCATCCCCGGAGGTGCTCAAGAAATGACTGGACATGGCACTTAGTGCTGTGGTCTTGCTGACGTTGTGATTGTCAGTCAAAGGTTGCACTCAATGATCTTAGAGGTCTTTTCCAACTAATTGATTTTCTGACTTTCACATGCCTTCCTAGCCTGGAACTTATCCAGAAAATCATCTTCTGTAGAAATTCCTGCACTGGAAGGTATTTTCTCAGAATCACCCATGCAGGCCTTCAGCCACCCTCCCAGTCTTGCAAAACCCATAATCAAAGCAAAATCCTTGGGATCCAAAATATCCAGAATGGGTCTAAACTAAGAAGGAAACATCAGGCATACCAAGACACCTACACTTTCTGCACTTATCACAGGGAATGTGTCCTCTGACAAGCAAATAGCAGTTCCTGCACTTGCAGGACTGTGACGTATTTTATAGATGTCCCTTCTATACGTGTGCAAGCACATCAACCACAGCCTTTTCTCATTTTCTTCCCTGACCCCTCTGTTTCATTTTCGTCCCAGGTACCAACAGTCTGAGCTGCTCAGGTGTTAGTGATAATCCTGCTCTGAGCAGGAGGTGAGATAGAGCTGGGGGACCTTCAAAGGTTCCTCCCAAGCAGCAATGCTCTCTGGTTTTTGTTTCAGAGGTGCTCTAAACTATTATCAGACTGAACTCATATTTAGCTTTTCAAGCTGTTGCTTTTATTTCAGACCTGAAGAGGGACTTATATGCCCAAAAGTTTGTCTTATTTTCCCAACTACACCCATTGCCTACAAACCTTGTCCTGAGAATGCTTTATGTCCACAATCACATAAACCCAAAGGCATGAGACAGTCAAACTACAAAGGCTGTAACATCCTGCATCAACTCCAGGAGCACAGATTATTGTTGAACTAAGCCAAACTGAAACACTTTGATTTTTGCATAATAAACCAAAACTGAAATACTTCATTTTGATTCAAGAACTATGAGACTGAAACTATTTTTATCTTCACACTCAGAAAAAAGTGCGCTCAGCATTTTAATCCATGTGAACTGAGATGAAAACAAACCCCAAAATTTCTTGCAGGCTATAAATCATGGATTTTTTTCTACCAATTTCTTTTTTCTGTGTAAAAAGGTGTAAGCTTGAGAGGGGTGAGGCAACTCTGGCCTGAAAGGGGCCTGTTTTCTTTTGAACAGTTTTTCCAGGTGAACATGGTGTTAATAGAGTTTCCTAATGGTTCATCTGGGAATTATTTAGAGACTGGGAAAGGAATGGGAATTTGCAGATCTTAACTTGGATATTTCTTCATACAGAAACTTTCAGTGAATCACAGCTTTCGGTGTAGGGTTACCCCCAGGACTTCCAGCTTTTCGCTTTTATTAGAACATGCAAATTGGCACTCAGTGACTTCTCTTAAATTGGAAAGTTAAAGCCAACTCAGCTGCTTTTAAATATTTTGGCAGTTAGACAACAGGCAGAGATGATGAGGTGAGCTAGGGAAAAATTGCTGGTGTGAAGGAAGGAGAACTGGAGGACTAAGGGGTAGTCCCAGGTAGAATCCAGGTTATTTTCTTTGCTTAGCTGGCTTTTCAATTTAACAGATGTAGAAGAAGGATGTTATTGAAGCAGCAGATTTAGTTTTCCCATTAAGAAGCAAGTCTAAAACTGGACCATGCACCACACGCTGGAGCAAGCCAGCAGCACATGGAGAAGCTCTGTGAAGCCGGAGCATTCACTGAACAGCAGCCAGGGAAAGGCCTTTGTGAAACCACAGAATCAGCTGCTGCTGGAGAAGTACCAACAAAGTGATCTACCTCGAGATGGATATTAGGAAAAATTTCTTCACTGAAAGGGTGGTCAGGCATTGAAACATGCTGCCCAGGGAATTCATCATCCCTGGAGGTATATAAAAGACATGTAGATGTGGCTCTTAGGGACATGGTTTAGTGCTGGACTTGGCAGTGCTGGGATAACAGTGGGACTCCATGATCTTAGAGGTCTTTTCCAACCTAAACAATTCTATGATTCTTTATTTCCAATGCTTGCAGTAGTGTTTTTCTAGTATGAGATACTGTCTTGTGAATTCCTTTCCACTGCAAAATAAATGTCTGATTTGATAAATGTAACATAATGCTGACACGTAAGCTTTTAGTTGTCATGCAAGGTATTAATTGAAAGAAATTAAATTTCACTTTGTATTTTGGGGTTTAAATTTCTTATCTACATCGTGCAGATATTTTAACCTTACAATCATGTTTCATTGTATTGCAATATCACATTTGAAACGTTGAAGTTAATTTTATGGGAAACTTTTTTCCCCCCAGTCATTGCTGTTGACATCTTTGACAAGTCTAATTTCACGGGAGCTAGAATACCACGATTTCATGAGATTAAAGAAGATTACCCGAAAGATCTGGAGTCATCTGTTGTCTTCCCTGATACTTTGTTCAGACCTTCAGACAGGAAAGGTAAAACCCTTCTGCTGCCCTTTGGAGAGCAATTATAATGAGCTCCCAAGGAGCATGATTGATCCTCACAAAGCAGGGTGGTACTGGGGTGAGAGTGGGGTGACCATCTACACAGGCAAACATTATTTAGGGATGGAGCAGCTGTGCATACTTGTGAGGCATTTCGCTTGCCGGCAGCGATGGGAGCATGGGGGGCTGCATAACTGGCTGTACCTGTCTGTCAGGTCTTGTTTGCAGCCCCTCCAACAGCCCTGTCAAAGCAGGAGAAATGCTGTGTGTCTGTTCCCACCAGGATAGGATGGGGCGGCTGTCCAGAGCCTGCAGTCCCACAGCTGCCTTCCTCCAGTCACTGCAGAGGTGGAGAAAGGTAGTGTGAGAGACAGAGAATCCAAATCTGGGAGCAGAGATGTGTTATCAGAACTAGGCAACAAAACAAAAATCTTGAGCTGGGTGATAAGGGAAAGTACACGGGGAAGTACCTGCTTTCCAGTGTCTCTGACATACCTCAAGATTGCTGAGAAGTACCACAAGTTTTCTTAGGCAAGGGAAGAAAGAGAGGGTAACTCAAAATGCAATATACATACCATGTCTGAATATCCTCTGAATAGGGAAATAGTAACACTTGTGAAAATAATACATAATAAGCTCATACAACTTTATGACTTTTGCTCAGAAACAGGGCATATGTTTGTATGACTTGTATCTTTTCTGTAAGAAAAAAGGGAATGTGAATTTTAAGAGATACTGTCAAAACTGAAAGGTCATTATATGACAGAATTAGCAGGGAGAAATCCTATGTGACTACTTGGTGTATTCATAACAGTAGTTCTGCTATATGTAAAGTACCTGCAATTTAATAGCATGGATATTGTTTTAATATTCTCCTTAAGTTAGGCATGGGGTATTTATATACTCATGGATCTTTTATCTTAGAAATTGCTTATTTTCTAGCTAGACTAAATGGTTTTTCATGGCTCAATGGTTATTGGATTATCAGATGCATAGCTATGAAATGCACTAAAATTTTATTAAAAATATCAAATATAACATTAGGAGCATGCTGAGGGCTGTAAGTCTAGAGTTATAACAACAGTAATGTTTCTGTATCTTTGCAAAGCAAAATTACCCATTTAAATGGTAGCTCTGAGGCTGTGTGAAAAGAATTTAATATTTGCGTTGATTCCATAGCAGTGCCTACAATGAAGCCTTCAAATCAAAAAATATCCTCTAAGTTGAACAGTGGTGCGTTCAGCCCTGAAAGTGCTTTTGCAAAGAGAAAGAAGCGACACCCAGATGTCTCAACACATCATACTGTTGCCATGGTCATTATATACCGATCCCTGGGACACCTCCTGCCTGAAAACTATGATCCTGACCGAAGGAGCTTGAGGTAAACTTCAGACCTGTTTGTGAATTGTGCAGATCCCTTCTTCTACTTCCTCTGAGTGTGTGAGGGAGACAGAGCCACTTTTATACTGACCAAATGTCATCAGTGCTGCAAGTTGTCACTGCAGTACTGTCTCATGTCCTCCTCTGGCACACTGTGGGAGAATAACCATATCAGAAGTGCCAGCAGCTTTTGGTCTGTGTGGAAGGCTGATGATGCATCTACTTTGCTTTCTGAGTGGAAGCAATGGAAACCTTTTATTTGCAGAACCTAGTGAGTCGGTGCTTTGCATTTTCACATTTAGATCACTGTGCAATTTTTCTCCTTGTGCAGATTGCCGAATCGCCCAATAATTAACACACCCGTAGTGAGCACAGCCATTCACAGTGACGGGGAGTTTCCTCCCAACCTGGTGGAAAAGCCCATCATAGTGGAGTACACCATGCTGGAAACAGAGGAGAGAACAAAACCTGTCTGTGTCTTCTGGAATCATTCCATCACGTATGTCTCTTTCTTGCTTTGGGGCTATGAGTGACAACTGTCTCAGTAGCAGAGAAGCCTTACCCAGGAAGATAATTCTGGAGGAAAACCCTTTTTGGTCTGTTTATTCAACTGGCAACTGATTTCTAGTGAAATAGAGCTATGTGTTTCCCACCAACCTGAGAAAAATGAAAATAATTATCCTCAAACAAAGGATTAGCCATGCAGTTTCCAACAAACACAATGCTGTCATGGCTTTCTGCAGGGTTCAGTTTCACCCAGCAATAATAAATCTCACAATTTCCTGGTACTTGCTCATGGTTTTGCCCACAGGTGTGTATCTGGACAGGCATAGTCCAACTCCAGTGTTTGAATTCGTGCCTTGCCTGAGGTCTGTAATTCAGGATCTCCAGGAGATGATTCCGCTTATATATGGACTGAATCTTCTCCTGTTACGCTCCAGTGACAGTGGGCCGAGTACATGGCAAATAGGCACCCACACTTGGTGCCTTAGCTGGGGCCAGTGCAAAAAATTACAAAATTAAATCTTCGTTTTGGTAGAAAGGAGGACTGAGGTTTTGCAGATAAAATTATGTGAGTTAAGACTAAGATCATAAATTTCTGAATCTCAAATTTTTGAATCAAAAGTCAATGCAGAGACAGTTGCACTGATAAGAAGCAACTTACTTTTAATTTCATCTACTATTATGGATTTACTTTCATGTGTTCTTGTGAAAAACTGGAGGGAGAGGAAATACCTTCTTTGGGACCTCAGTTGATGGGAAGCAGTTGTAATACATAAGCAAAATTTAAGCAAAAAATATTTGACTCTCTAGGAGAGAAGTGTTAGGAAGAAGATTAAATACCCTGAAAGTGGCTCATTAGGTCTTTTTTATTGAGTAAAGTTCAGGATAAAGGTATATTTTTCTTGAAAATAGAAAAATTAGGTTAATTTCTACGGTGTATGCTGATGTTTTGTTGGATTTATGGCACAGTGGAAACAGCACAGTTCTGTTGGAGATATTTCAAGTGTGTGGATGAAACAAAAGAAAATGTGTTGAGAGGCAACGATTGCTCTGCATGTTATGCTTTCACAATATTGTTAATATTACATATGTATTCCAATTTTGAACTACAAAGGCAGGTATACAGTGAAAGAATGATACGGTCTGCCCAGAGCAAAAGGAATAGTTGTTACTTGTTTCCTAGTAACCCAAAAGCTCTAGTAAATCTATGGAAAAATCCATTACAAAGCAATATCCTGTGCTGGAAATAAAAGGGCAAACTAACCTAGGAAATGTGTGCCTCCTAGTCAAAGGCTTCAGGAGATAAGGCCATTGAAAGGATCGAAGAGGCAACAGAATTCTCTTGTGTGTGCAATAATAAACTACTCCATTTGCCTGCTGTGAAGTAGTGTATTTTCTTGTATGCACAGATGATTCTGTCGATTATGAGGGAATGGCAAGTCCTTTTTCATAAATTTTTAAACATTGTATGGGCTTGAATAACTCATTAGCTCTAAAGTGATTCATCTGTTAGCTATTTGCTGGCAACTTCAATGGCATTGTTGTCTGTGTTACGTCTTCCTTCAGCCACAGTTGAAAAGCAGCTCTTACACTGCATGTAATGAAAGAGTTTTTAGAAAGTGAGTACTTTTCAAGAGAAAGTGATAATAAAATTGTGTAACAAATATTTTACTGCTGAATGAAAAAGAGGTCCTGTCATATCTAATTAAAATCTCTTTCAGCAACTACAAGACTATTTTTATTAGTCATTAATTTCAAAATAGAATAATTAATATTGATACAAAGTAATTTACAAAGTCACCAGAGTTAACCAAAACTGAACACGGAAGAATTGTTAATACAAGAGAACTCCTGATAAGAAATATTATTTATTAGGAAAGGTTTTAACCTTTTCTTGTGTGCTTTTCAGAGGAACACTGTAAGATATCATGTTACTGCTGAAACATATTTCACATAAGAGCTCTACAGGCAGTGTCTAGATCTGGGGAAATAGAGATGGCTCAAAAACATGTATCTTTCCGTGGTTTTAGTATCTTTTACCTTTGTTACAGCCAGTTTTTTCTAAGCAATCTCTTCCCCGTATTGCTTGTGTGGTCACTGACACAAAAGCAAATTTTTACAATTTTTTTTCTTTTTTAAACTCAGATTAGATTAAACTCAATTTAGATTGTTCTAAACCCACAAAATTTGGCCGTCAAAGCCAGCTGTCTTATCAGAAACTACTTCAACTGAAGGCTTTTTAAGTTGATGATACTCTTTCAGGCAGGTGACAGCTATAAATATTTCTGTCTTGGTACTTACAGTCCTGTCTGGTTGCATAGCACAAGCTGCCACAGAGAGCATTAGCAGTAGGAGGAAGGGGTAAATCAGAGGATAGCTCTCAGAAATGCCTTTTTTCCCCACAGGATTGGCGGGACAGGTGCCTGGTCTTCCAGAGGATGTGAGCTGTTTTCCAGAAACCAGAGCCATATCGCTTGCCAGTGCAACCACATAACCAGCTTTGCTGTCCTGATGGACATTTCAAAACGAGAGGTGGGTGACATAAGGCTCATGATTTTCAAGGGGTTTAATTTTCAAGGGCTTTGATTCAGAGCTTGAGCTTTGAGCATAACTCAGACCATTGTCAGCAGATCAGTCCTATGCCGCAGTGTGTCAGGAGTGTGTTTGCCTGTCCCTGATGGCACCTGCTGTTGAATCTGCTGAAAGGAGCTTTTCACCTCGTCAGTGCATCCTCTGGGTGCTGCCCGTACACACTTAACATGTTGAATGAGTAAAGAGGTGGCATCATCCACTCCTGTTGGTGCTAAAGTAAATCTGTACATTGGCTTAATATTAATGAAAACATTAACATTCCAAGTAGTAAATTTGACTGGAGGAATAGGAAGGAAAAACTCCAAGAAACCCTGTCATTCTGTCTTTCTACAGAATGGAGAAGTGCTTCCTCTGAAGATTGTCACTTACACAACCGTATCCATCTCACTGGTGGCTTTGCTGATCACCTTCATTCTGCTGGTCCTGATCCGCACGCTACGCTCCAACTTGCACAGTATCCACAAAAACCTAGTGGCTGCCCTTTTCTTCTCTGAGCTCGTCTTTCTTATTGGAATCAACCAGACTGAAAACCCGGTAAGTTACTCTGTGCTTATTGCTAGAGTTGTTGTCAAGCTTTACATTGCAACTTTTACATGCTCCCATCTGTTTCAGCATATTTTCTTTTTCACTTCTGTTTGGCTTCAACAGTAATTTGAAAAAGATCAGATTTTTAATGTATTCATGTGTGGTTTATGTGATTAATAACAATGGCAGAAGATAGGACTATATATTATTTTCAGAGGAAGCCCTGTTGAAGGCTTATCCCAGGAGCTGAACCCTGAATATTGGTTTCTTCCTTCCTTTCCATCAGTGTGTTTGTGTCTTGCATTGTCTGTTCAGTAGAAGGCTCTCCAGTTTCTCCTGCCACAGGTACCTCACAAGCCCAAATGGCTTTCAATGTTGACATAGGTTGACAACTATGTGTTGCTGGACAGGTGCTGATATGCATGTTGCACACCCGCAATGGCCGTTCCGGAGAAGCTACTTGGCAGGCATGGGACAGCTTGTTACATCCAAGATTCTATAGGAAACCTGTTGCTTTGTTTTGTGCCTTCCAGCCACAGTGAATGTTGGCTTCAGGCCATTATATCTGTTGACAAAGCTTAGCGCAGGCACCTCCAGCATTGTGCATGTCAGGAAAGGCAAGACATGAATGGATTGAGTATGAGATATACACAACACATGAAGTGTGTATGTTCTGTACTTAGGACCTCATTGCTATCTCAACCATGTGGCATTTTGCATAGTATTGCTGCTGATTCTTAGTAGTATCCATCCCAAAAGTCATGGCTGCCATGCAGACAGGTAGAAGGCAAGCAGACAAGGGTTCCAGCACTGCAGTCACCTGTACCAAACAGGCAGTATGCAGATGGGGGGTGACATGCAATAAAAAGTATGTCCTTAACACATAGGAAGAATACTTGAAACATTACTGTAGGTATTATCTGAACACACATGTTTCAATCTACACTTTGAGAGGGAAGTACAGTCTTGAGATGAAAACAAAAAAACCCAACCAACCAACCAAAAAAAATCATGCTGATTCCACATTGTCCAAGCAGCAGAAATGGGAGAATAAGCCTACCTTCAATGAATGTCATCATCACCATCATGGTAACGACACCATGGTGTGTAACCACACAGCCTCGCTTGCTGTAGTACTTAATCCTAAAGTGTCACTCTGGCTTCTAAGATCCATTTGAGCTATAACATACATTTTAGAAAGTATCTGACCTTGACTAATTTCAGCTTCCAGTAACTGAGTGCTGACAAGACCTTTTCCTAGTAAATTTGAGAACTCTCTTATTAAAATTGTCTTGCCAGGAAGCCTCTGTCAAGTAGTATTACTTTTGGAAAATTATATAAAATTAAGCTGCTTAAATTCTTCAATCTCTAAGATTCAGGTTACTCTGTTGCATTTTTTCCTGGGCTTCTCCTCCCACTTTACCTTTTGAAAAATTGTGAATGCCAAACTGGATAAAGTTTTCCAGTTGGTTGTGTCACTTCCAGTCCCATATGCCAATATTCCCTTGCACCAGGAGCTCAGGTGCCTTATCTGCTGCTATGGGTAGATCTTCTGCAGTGATGTGCCTGCTGGGATATGGTCTTATGTCTTGTGTGAACCCATGTTATCTTTTCTTTCAATATATGCAAGCTTGCATATTAAAATAACTCTTTTCAAAGGAGCTCACCTTGCCAATTGATCCATAGCACTTCATCTAATTTGACCTTTCCCATACTTTGCTGAGCACACAACTCATTTCTCACTGCGTTTCACTAGCAAGGACTTTATACTCTTTCAGTTCTCCGACATGAATACCAAGGAGTCAGGGGCCAAACCCACATCCCTGCAGAATTTTGCCAGAAACTATGCAGTAAATGATGGCTCCTCATTCCCAGATTTCTTTCATAGTACCATGAAGCACCAAGCATAGGTTTATAAAAGTAGTAAAACAGTTCCTTGGATCAATACCACAAATCCTAATGGTTGTACTTGGTGAGTTTGTTCTCTTTTGCTCCTTCTCATGTTCCTGCTTTGGTGCTCATGGTGTGATCATGTCCTGTACTGTTACCAGGACTCAGTGAAACACCCCAAACTTTTAACCCACTTACAAAGATCTCTAAGTTAGAGAATGTATTTCATACAGGAGAAAGCTGCTACTTACAGCCTACCCAGTCGATTTGAGAAGGTAGGAGGGCTGTAAGCCATGTCTCCTGGAGACAATTATTCATCTGTCTGTATGGAATGAGAGTTGTCTAACGAGTCATGCACTGGTGAACATAAAGAGGTAAAGAATGCTGAAGCACAAATAATGCCGTACTGCTTGGCACCCAGCCTGGCTTTTATGGGTTTCTGTAAATTAACAGTCACATTTCTGGGCGAGGTTTTAATCTTTCCCTGAACTATTGATAGAAAGTGATTTATTTTCTTTCTTTTTTCTTACCTGAAAAAGGTAATGTTCAGGGCAGCACTCATATGCATGTGAGTAGGAACAAAAAAAGCACTGCTTACATAGAGGGAAGAAAGAGGTTTATTTAGTGAGCTACATTTTCAATAACACTTGGTGTTATAATAAAGCTGATGCAGTAAGTGAATCCAGAAAGTTGGTGGGCTTTGTATGATTCTTTTGCTCAGCAAAGTTAAACAGGGAAATGTACATTTCTGAGCATTATACCATGAAAAACCACTAAAAAGTCATGTCAGAGTCTGAAAGCATGGGAACAAAAGGTTTCAAAACACAATATAAAACATTTTTCAACAAAAGTGAATGGTTGCACAGAGTGCTCTTAATTCAAGCATATCAACAGATCCTTGGCAAAATCCTTTGCTTTGCTTCTGAATGGAGAAGGTTAATTGTGAGATTTCAATTCAGGTGTTGGATGCTCATGATCATTCCTGTTTTCACCCATCAAACTGTTAAATTGGGAGATAAAACTAGTTAGCAGATATTACAGAAATGCAAGTCTTTGAAGGTCAGAGGTTTCAAGGTGGCTATTAGATCACAAAGATGACTTCAGGTACCAGTTTCCCTGTTGTAGCTTTTACTCCTAGTCACACTGAGGATCTGGTCTCTTCAGTTTCAGCAGGTCTTTTATTTTTGCTGTTCTCAGCCTAGCAGAGCTTAGAGCTTTGTGCTGCTGATGTAAGATAAAAAGCAAGTACAGACCTAGGACTGAAAGCTTCAGGTCCCTTTGTTTCTAGCTGAAGCCATGAACTACCTAGCCAGCACTACCCTGCTTTCTCTTTGTCCTCATGGCTTCTGTTCCTGACTGCAGAGCCTCAAGAGGAGGGTAGGGTGGAGCATTTCTGGACCCAGATTGTCCTACAGCTGGGTGATTAGGGTATTTTTCTATGGTGAATGAGAAGAGGGTTAACTCCCCTGCTCAACTCAGGTAGAGCCTAGAAGCCACTCCCCCACTTTGTGGTCAAATACTCTGATTTTGACATTAAGTGAAAGAATGGTGTGTAGAATAGGTGGTGATCTACTTCTGGCTGCATCTTTTAGTCCGGTGATAATAGCCAGACATCCTCCATGACTTGTTGAAGTACGGATGTGCAAGTTCTTCAGGGTTCTTCAGAGAAGAGCAGAGCTGCAAGGACAAAAGAGATGGCCACTGCCTTACCCTGTGGATGTATCCATGCTTTTGCTTCTCAATTTTTTTTTTTAAAGAGTCCCAGATGAGGAAATGTAGATGGAAGAGATTTTTTCAGACTTGTGGCACAGACACATACAAGCAAAATAGTCTGCTGATCTTATGTTGGATTATAAGATCCTGTCAGATTTTGCCTATTTGTGACATTTCATTTCACTGATAAGAAACTTCCTCAAAGAAAGGATGGATTTTTTCTACAGATCATCCATTGCTCATGTTCAGCACATTCACTTTTCCTTACCTGAAGCTTCATGGACTTCTGTTCCCAGAACTAAAGGTTTCCTGAGAAAGGACTTTCTCAGGGACAGGTCCTAAACTGAAGGCCTAACATCTTCTCATACCTACTCTCTACCTCTGCCAAATACAAGAAGACTTGCTTTGTACTTTTTTATCTACTAATAAAACAAAAAATATAGTCTACTCTAAAACAAAACAAAACTGTAGCAAAAGAGCATACTTCCTTGGACAGAGATCTTTCTCTCTGGAAAGAAAGTAGTATCAGAAAAGCCCACAGACTGGCCCTTGATATGGCCATGGGAGACACTGAGTCAGCGCAAGGCTGAGGGTGGCCATACTCAGGAGCTATTTATTAACTTAGCAGAGACTGGTTTAGCTGATGCAGTTGAACATGCTGTGGTTGAATTTGCTGCAGTGGCATTGTGCAGGTGAGACTCAGGCACCAGGCAGGGCGGAGGGTTTGCAGGCTCCAGAGGAGCATCCTCACCTCCTGCTCTACACCAGGAGAAAGAGCCAGAAGCTCTGCCAGCCCTGCCCCTTCCCCTGCAAGCAGAAGGAATCTGGTCAGAATAGCTCCATTCCTCACCTTTGCAGAAAATATGCACAGAGAAATTAGCCACGGAATGTGGAGGGAAAGGGCAGTGACTGAAAGCATGTTGGGTTGATATGGGAAAGCTGAACCAGCCTCAGAATAGGTGACATTATTTACTTTTAAAAGAAAAAAAAAGCTGTTGCAGTATAAGTAGCTTTTCTCAAACTCTGAAAAACTTAATTAATGGCAGTATATTTGTTCTGCCAAAATCATTTTATTACACTTGCTGTTAGCTGTGCAGGGGAACGGGTGACTCACCAGGCTGTGATTCAGAAGAGCAACTCTAATTTCTCTGCCCTTTCCCTTCTACAGTTTGTGTGTACCGTGATTGCCATCCTCCTGCACTATTTCTACATGAGCACCTTCGCGTGGATGTTTGTGGAGCAGCTCCACATCTACCGGATGCTGACTGAAGTGAGGAACATCAACTTTGGGCATATGCGCTTCTACTACGTTGTTGGCTGGGGCATTCCTGCCATCATAACAGGTACCCTCAACCACCACCAAAGAGCTTCCTCTCCCTGCCATCTTCACTGGCTAGTTTCAGGGAAGTTACTTCATCTAAGATAGCAATGGATGTTATTCTGAATCAGGGCAACACCAAGTCGTGTCTAACAGAAGTCAGCCTGAATTTGGCAGTTCTGTGTACTAAATGTTTGTTGCCTCAATTGAAAGGATAGTGATGGCTAAACAGTAACATAAACATATATGCACCCAGATTAAATCAAGACTTGATAACCTTGCTTGAAAAAAACCATAATTTTATTCTAACAACTTTGCTAGTAGCTTTCAGAAATTTTCCTTCCCTGTGCTGGTACCTTCAGATATGGACACTTGGTCTCTCAGAGAGGTAGCTGCAGTGGCTTCAGAAGCAATGCTGTCCACAGGACATTACTGCCCTTCACTGGACATTCCCACTGCCTCCCCTCAAACAGCAGTAAATGCTCCCTGAAGGGGTTTTCAGTGGTTCTGTTTTATTTGGCATAAAAACAAGCTGGGAATACTCAGCAGCCTTTTACATCGTTTCAGACACAAAGGCTATAACTTCCAGTTGAGGAAATGTAATGAAAAGCTGGAGGCAGTAATCTTTTAAACTGATCCAGGGTGATCCACAGGAGCACATCCATCTCCGCCCTCACCATGTCTATTTTTGCCATCAGACATTTCCAGTGCTACCCTAAGCACACGGTGCTGTGTTAATTCAGGCAGACAGCTCCTCGGGAAGTGTGCTTCACAGAACAGTTGGAGCGGGGTTTTTTGGTTCAACTATTTCAGCATGTATCTGTTGCCATATGGGAAGCCAGATCATAGGCAGACAGTTAACTTTTATCCAATTACTTTTATTTTTTATGGATAAAAACATACTGTCAGCAATGGCAAAGGTTTAGATGTCTTTGAGATCAAACAAATAGCTATCCATCATGTACACTTGCAATAATATTATGGAACAACTTGGCCTTAAAAATACGTATTTGGGGTTTTTTTTCTGTGTGGTTTAAGAAAGTGTAATACCAAAACACAGCATAGGCTGGTACAGGTTAATTCTCTCTCCAGAGAGCTGTTAAGTTTTTCAATATCTTCTTGTGCCTAAATAATTTCTACTTCTATCAGTTTATCCAGAACACAGTAGAAAGCACAGCCAAGAAGGCTCTACCACTTTAGATGTATCCCTGACATTTTAAATAGAAATTGTCCTTGAACTTCGGAAACATTTCAGACCTATGTGACTTTTATCAGTACAGGTACTGCAGTATATTCAGGAACACTGCAGTGTAATCAGACATTTGGCAGCATAATTTCTGGTGGAAAAGAACAAAAACTATTTGCATTTCAGAAGAATTTATCAGAAGGATTTTCTGTTTCAGGTTTAGTTTCTCTCCTGAAATTTAAATTAATTCAGACCTTCTCGACAACAATATTATGCAATCTAAATATCACAAGCATACCATTTTTACATTTTTCTACTTAGGTATTGCTCTCTGTGATATGGAACTATTCTGCACTTTTAAAACTGTGAGTTATGAGTGCAGGTTGTATCTTATAATTTCATCTCTGAATCTACTGAATTTGCAGTTCCATTTAAATGAAAAGTCAGACCCCTGTTATTGAGAAAGTCAGAGGTTTTTATGAAATGAAGGATAAAGAAAACCAAGCCTTTAGTTTGCCCTTCCAGGCTTATAAATCATCTGAAAAGAAAATTATTTCATCATAAATGGCCTAATGGGGGATTTCTTGACTTTGGATAACTTTGTAACTGTATTTATTCTAAATAAGCTTCTTTATAAATTTTAATTTCTAAACAATGAAAAGGTTCCAACTTCATAACATGAATGTTAAACATGTTTTAAATTGCTTTATGAGAGAAGGCTTCTGTATTTTTCTTAGTGGAATAGTCTAGATATGTAAAGGAATCTTAGTCTTGGGACAGGCAGAGGACTCCTTTGTTTTATTTGAAAGATAAATACCGTTCCATCTTTATCATTGCTATCCTGATTAAAAAGAAAAAAAAAAAAAAGAATCTACAGTAGCGGTGGCTTTTTTTATATTTTATTATCTGTTTTGTTTATTTGGTTTTTAGATTTTTTTATGCTCAAACTGACATTCATTTCAAGCTGGGACATAGTGGTCCTAGGGAATCTGTGATGGGACCAGGCTACTTGCAGAGGGGAACCTTGACCTTTAGAAGAGAGGGTAAAACTTAGTAAAACGTTTACATAGGGAACACTCTAACAGGGAAGAACCACATTTAATCACAGCATAGAAATGCAAATTGCCATGAATAAAAGTAAAATAGAAGTTGGGAGAAAGCTTACAGCCACCAAAATAGTGTGAATCTGGAATATTCCTCCATGGGGAGTAGTAGTGGAACATTTCAAATTAGCTTTAAGCTTGCTCATTTTAAAGTGTAGTTTGATCCATCTAGGGGAGCAATTTTATGACTTCCTTGCCTCAGGAGCAAAGTGCTGGATTTGGCATCCAGCAAGACCCCCCAGTTCTGCCTGTCTTCATGGCAGCACACTAGCTGGCTGACATATGTGTGCAGTAACTGCTTTGCCATGATGACTGCAGTGCTCATGTTAAAACAGGTTCTTACATAGCCCTAAAACCAATATCCCTCAGAAACTGACACTTTTCAAATCCTAAGCGAAGCAGTGAGTCAGGAGAGAGGTGAGGCTGACCACAGTTGCCTGAGTCACGCATGGCTGCTGAGCCCACAGGAGCTCAGAAGGGTTGAAACATGCCCCTCTGGCAGCACCTCACCACAGCATGTTCTTGGCACACTCCTGGGATGGGTGCTGGACCCCACAGGACTCTTGGTCGTAGGAGACCAGCCCCAGTTCCTGCAGACATCAGCGAGGTATCACTCAGCCTGCACACTCAATCTGCTAGGGACAGCCGGGCAGCAGCATTTCATTGATGTGCCAAAATGTTTCGCTGTATTACATTGCATTGGCTTAATTCTGCCTTTGAGTAAAGTGTTATTTCACATGTTGTTGACTGCAGTAAAAGTTGTACCATGTACCTGCAGATTGCAATTTGCCCCATTTGTTTAATGGAGAATTTTAGGGTAGGATTTTGAGAGTGAAAAAATGTTGTCTGCCAATTACTCTTAGAGCCAGAGTCAAACTGTAGTTTAAAGTCCCATTTAATGGGGAAATCCAGTCCTGGGAAACAGACTGTGTCCATAGAATTACATCTGTATAAAATACTTTATGGTCCCTTAATCATTTATAGCTAATTTTTTCTGGATGGCAACTGCTGAAGGGGGTGGTGGAAGGGCCAATGGGAGCAGGGAGGGAGACTAGTCCTGTCTCATTCCACATTTCAGTGAAAACAGATCCAGTATCCACAGCTTTGCCAAATAGCCAGTTCAGTTTTCACAGACCATAGGTCTGTACCAGATGTGAATACTGGCCATGGGCCAGGTTTAAGCAGCAAGAGTGAAACCTCTCCCTTTTTCAGTGTCTTTTAATCAAAGCACACAGGGCTTCAATTGAAAAAAAGACGATTATTAGTGCACATGCATCCTCCTTGTGGAGAACTGCACTGCCATCGGTCTTGGCTGCCGCTTCAGTCAGGACATACACCCGATGCAATAGGTGCCCCCAATGCCCAGACAACATGCTGCAGCCACTTGCCATATGTCACTGGCCACGGGCCTCATAGGGATCAGTTTCTCTGTCTTGAAAACCTCTGCAGACAGGGTACACCTGTCCCAAAGGGGGAAAAGGATCTTTGCACAGGAGTTAGCAGGGATCATTAAAAGAGCTTTAAGCTTGATTTGAAGGGAGAAAGGGATAAAACTTGGCTCACTAGAGGTAAGCCTGAAGGCAGCACGCCAGTGTTTGAGGGGCGGTGTGCTAGTGAGGTCCTTCTGTCTGCCAGCTCAATGGTGGTAGGGGTAGGAGTTCTCTGCATCAGGAAAGACGCAAGTGTTATTGATGTGTTAGAAACCATGGGAAGAGTCACGTGTGTTAGGGGATGTTTTGACTCTCTAGAGCTTGATGTTGGTGACAAAAGAGTTGAGTGGTTTGGGGTAAGAATAAGTGGGAAGGACGACAAGGCAGATTTATCATGGTGTGAATCTGTTATAGACCATCCAGCCAGGATGAAGAGGCAGAGGAAATAGTCTATAAGCAGCTGGGAGAAGTCTCACCACCACTAGTCCTTGTTCTTGTGGGGGACTTCAACTTAACAGATGTCCGCTGGACATAAAATGCAGCAGGGGAAAGAGTTCAGGAGGTTGCTGAAGTCTATGGAAGAGAACTTCCTGACACAGCTGATGAGCAAGTCAACCAGAGGAGAATCCCTGGGATACCTGTTCTTTGTGAACATAGAAGGACTGGTGCATGATGTGATAGTTGGAGTCCATCGTGGGCACAGAGATCACAAAATGATAAAGTTTTCAATTCTCATAGAAGTTAGGGGCGGATTCAGCAGAACTTCCACCTTTGAATTGTTTAGGGGCATGACTGACAGAGTCCCTTGGGAAGCAGTCATGAAGGGTAGAGGAGTCCAGGAAGGTTGGACATTCCTCAAGCAGGAAATCTTAAGGGCACAGGAGCAGGCCATCCCGATGTGGCAAGAGACAAGTTGGGGAAGGCCAGCCTGGCTGAACAGGGAGCTTTTGCTGGGACTCAAGGGAAAAAAGGAGTAGAGGCAGGCAACTCAGAAGGACTGCAAGGATGTTGTGATCATTCCCCTGTACTTGGCACTGGTGAGGCCACCCCTTGAATCTTGTGTTCAGTTTTGGGCCTCTGACTCCAACAAAGACATTGAAGTGCTGGAGCATGTCCAGCGAAGGCCGGTGGAGCTGGTGAAGGGTCTGGAGCACAAATCTTATGAGGAGCAGCTGAGGAAGCTGCAGTTGTTTAGATTGGGGAAAAGGAAGCTCAGGGCAGACCTTATCTTAAAAGTCTTTTCCAAACTAAACAATTCTGTGATTGTATGATTTGCAGGTCAAAGGCAGCAACCCCAGTCTGTGGCCATACGGGCAAGGTGTAGGTCGCCAAATCAGGCAGCACTGTAAATCAGCAGGTGAAAGCTGGACTCAGTGACTCTCTTGGAATTGTCCAGATTATGAAAAATAAAACAATTAAAGGCGTGTTTTTAACTCAGTTGCCTTGGGGCATTAGCAAACTCCATTTCAAACAGTTCTGAAAACAAGCTGAGGTACCTGGGATGGCAGTACAAAATGAATCCCACCTGAGCTCAAGCAGTTAACTCCTGTGAGTTCCCAGGTTACTTTGTCTCTGGTGTTATTTTAGTGACAGCAAGCTCACAGCAGTTAAAAATGCTTTTTTTTTTTTTTCATAACATAGACATCTACTCAGTTATGATTCATGTCATTCTGCTGCACAGGCTTATTGAAATTCCTCAACATGTCATTCACCCTCAAGGCTCACACTGTGTGAGTATGGCTATAAAACTGTGCTGAAACAGAATTAATTTGGGACTTGGATTTTTTGTTATTTTTCTGCAGCTGAACTTTGTTCCAGTAGGCAAAAGTCACAGTATCATTTTCTACAGAGGGAGCAGCATGAAAGTTTTAATTTGGAAAAGTTTTATTTCCATACTTACCTTGATTTTGTCTTCCCAGACTGTCCTGTTGAACAAATTTTCCCATGATAATTCTATTTATTTGAAAATATGCTTGGTTATAGGCAGCACCTTTCTGATGTACTTTTTCTCCATTTTGCGACCCAGGCCTTGCTGTTGGTCTGGATCCACAAGGTTATGGGAATCCTGATTTCTGCTGGTTATCTGTTCATGACACTCTGATCTGGAGTTTTGCTGGGCCCATCATAATGGTCGTCATTGTAAGTAGGATGAAGTTGGCATCCAGAGCTGTCTCTTCTTTACTGCTATGTTTTCTTTTATGTTTTGTCGAACAGTAGTCATAAATGCAAAACAACTGTGTTCTTTACATTTGAAGCAGATGTACTGGAAATTGTGTCTTTTGCTTAAATAGATAAGACATGAGCTAAGCTCCTGGAAATCAGAGGGCTGCTTGCCAGTACAATGATTGTTTGTGGATCAATGGGTATATGACCATAAACCTATTTATTTTTTCCCATTTACTTTGTTTCATCTTAGAAGGATTGGTCTGTGAGCTTATTAAACAAATCAACAAAATAAGCTATAAGAAGTCACTTCATCCAGCAGTTGTAAAGGAATATTTCCAATTTCAGGAGTTTAAAAGAATGGGCTGGTATTTAACTCCTCCCTTAAAGTAACACCAGATAATATATATTCATGGTTTGACTCTTCTCTTGAATGCCAAATGCAGTTCTGGTCTCCTTATCTCAAAAAATATGAAGTAGACCTGGAAGCAGTATAGGTTAGGGTCCCAATTCATGAGAGAAATGGGACAGCCCCCACTGGAGGACCAACTAAGTGGACTAGGAGCCTTAAACCTAGAGAAGGGAAAGCTGCAGAGACAGGGGGAAGGAGGAGCCTGCAACAGTGTGTTGGTCTGGAAAAAATTTCTGTGGACCAGACCATTCAAGGTCTTTTCCAACAGAAGTAGTAGCAGAAGGCGACAGGTTCAGAACAAACACGACAAGCTGCATTGTTTCTGCATAGTGTGTTAAGTCATGAACTTCTAGAAACAGGACTATGGTGGTGGTAAAGCTCTGAATGGTTTTGGAAAGTGAATGATGAGACAAATTCTCAGCATTAATATTCACTATGAGCGATAAAGTACAAGTGCACCACCAGCCTAGTATATCCCAGCTGTGGAAATCAGTGGATGCTGGAGGATTTTTCAGTGGAATTATCACTGTATGGTTTCTCTGTTAGAAAACGCTCTTAAATTCTGGTTTGACCCAACTGAAATAAGATGCTGGTCTGAGTGGATTCTGGTCTGGACAAGGACAGCCTTTCATGAGTTTTTATCTTTCACTCAAACGTCTTTGCATAGGGCTGTCTTACTGAATTTCATCCATGTCAAGTCCCAGGATGTCCTTAACTATGTTGCTTTGAAACAAGGTAAATCCTGGAATTTAGAGACCTGTAAGTTGAAGGAAAGATATTATTGGCACCACAAACCATTTTAGGATAAAAATTGCATTGTCATTGAAAATGGAGCTCTAACAAATGTACAAAAAGAATCCTTGCTATTATGTTATAGCCTCCATGTTATTTAAGAATCCATGTTATTTCAATTTTCCTTTCAGATAAACACTGTCATCTTTATACTAGCAATGAAAGCATCATGCAGACGAAGGCAGCGTTCATTTGAAAAAACTGGAGTCATGTAAGTTTGTGTTCAAAAACCTGTAGAAAAAGTTTTGGCCAGAAATAATAAAGGGACAGAATTGCCTAAAACTAAGTGTTGGAGTGGGAAATAAGGTTTTAGGAGGAGACAGTGTTTGTAGAGGCAATTGGAGCTGCTTCACCAGCACCTACTCCTGGGATTCCCTGGAAGCCCTGTAAAATGTCCACCAAGGTGCTCTGCACCACCAAGAGTAGGCAGAAGAAGGAAGGAGAAGGGACAGATCTGGTCTTCAGATGGCATCATTACAGTCCTTCAGATCTTCCATCATATTCCCAGCTACACTCTCCCTTCACCTCCGCCTGTGGCCTGCCCAGGTGGATGTAATTCTGGGTCTCCCTGTGCTTGCCCATGGCTCAGAAAGGTCTCCCCTGTCAAATGTCTGGGTTACCAGCTATGTCAAGTCAGAGACCCACTGAAGTTCCCATGCTGAGGGCATCCCACTCCCCCATGGGATGAGCAGAAAGCCTCACAAGCTGCAGCCTGCTGCCGTCCTAAGCCCCTGTGGCAGCCTGTTCCCATTTACATCTGTTTTGCCCAGAGCTCAAAATTTACCTGTGGACTCAAATGTGATTGGCTAGTGGCAAGACTGCCCCTGTCCCTGCTTTTTTCCTTTTTTCTCCAAATAGGTAGCTGTATGAGATTTCAAAAGGCTGCTTCTAGTTCTTTTCTCAGCCTTGGCTGTAGGGTGCTGTGTACACACTGGCATGTTCCCAGTGTCCCTAGAGCTGTAGGTTTTGTGGTTTTCTGAACTCTAACCCTATCACTAACACTAAACTTAATGAACACTAGAATCTGAGGGTGAGTTCCCCAGCAACATGGGTGACCCAGTTAATAAAACTGGAAGGAGCAATATCGGTGTGGTGCCATGCTGCTCTTGGCATGCCTTTTTTGGTCCCAGTGTCTCTAGAGCTGTAGGCTTTGTGGTTCTCTGAACTCTAACCCCAACATCAGCTTGGGGCTGAGAATGAGTCTAAATCTCCCTAAACTAATGGGGTATAATTGTTACCTAATGGCAGTGCTTTTACTCATTATGTAAAACTTTTGCGACTAGAATTGTGTCTGTTTTTTGAAATGTGGAAATCATGTTTTTAAGCAAACAAATATTCCCCTGAGTGCCCTTGATTCAAAACCTTTGGCAGTAATGTTGAGAAGGAATGCAAGAGTGAACTTGTCAAACAGAAATGAGATGGACATGGCCCTTTACTGCCCAAATCTCTTCCTCGGAGTCAAAAGGACGGAACAGCATGGGCTTTGCAAACAATCTGGTTTGTTTGAAGAAAACTTTGGAAACAAACTTGGAAAAAAATCACCTTTTTTACCTGAATATGCTAATTAGTGGAGTAGTGCCATGAGAGAGGTGGGAACTGGGAGCTGGTGAACATTGCCCTAATTTTCCCAAAGGGCCTTTCCAGTTGCGGAGTTGTTGGGCACGTAGCACCATCCATGGGGAGAAGTTGGGCTTTTCTCTTGTATCCCAACATGCTGCAAATGTCCATCTGTGTTTGCTTTACAGCTCTGTGCTGCGAACAGCATTCCTGCTCCTGCTGCTTATCAGTGCCACATGGCTGCTGGGGCTCATGGCAGTCAACAGTGATGTCATGACATTTCACTATCTCTTTGCCATTTTCAGCTGCCTGCAGGTAAGTTGGATGGCATCTTGTTTATGGCAGACCTTCATGAGTGCACTGTACCACACAGGCCTCCAAAAACCTGCTTAGCATGAGCCAACTTAAGAAAAACAGGAATCTCAAGTACAGTTTTTGGTCTCTTTCTACAAATAGAGAGTTCTTTTCTGTAAAACCATAACTCTGAATAATTGCATCTCTCACTTTTGTCATTCTAAAGGTAAGTGCACTACTATAGTAACCTGTGACAGATAAATAGCAGTAAGCAATTATATCTTTCTCTAGCGAAAAAGTCTTTGTTATTGTCTTCTGTGTGCTCATTGTTCACAGTTGCTCTGTTACTACTGCAAATGAGAGACTGTTTTATTTCACCCAGAGTGGATGACTCCAAGTTCAAGGCTTTCACAAATTAAGTTACTGTTAAAAGAAATTAGTCAAATAATGATTTTCACATCCAGTTCTTTGTATTAGGGTTTTACTGGGTTGCCTATCCTAGTTTACACACTTGTTGATTCAAGATGCAGAAAATTATTTGTAGAAGACCTGGCATGGAAATAGTCATGAAGCTTCATGTTGGTCACAATTTGGATGTGACCGAGGGTGACAGTAACTGTCCTAGCAAGTGCCTGGAGTATTAAAACAGCTACTGCTAGCAGGGCACTCTTGTCAGCTGCAGCACAACAGCCACAAATTGCAGCCAAAGAGATAAAGAAATCAATGTGTCTCCTTTGGAGATGACTGTCGATGCTCTGGAAGCACAGCAGATAGGCCAGTCTGGAGCAAGGTTATTTTGCCACTCCAGCTGGTGTGCTCTGAAATAAATGCACCTACTCACGCTGTAAAACCAAGCATCCACAAGTCTAAAATAAAATTAAATTAATTATAAACTTCATGAGAGGGAGGAAAATCAGCAGCTGGAATTCTCCAAACTTACCCAGAGAGGCACAGTGGTATGTGGCATTTCACATAATTGTCTTCTTTGAACTTGTATTTTTAAAGAGACATTTATGTGAATTTTATTAATGAATAATCCTGAAGTGCTAGTGCCAGCTAAGATCACATTTGATTGAATGTTTAGAAAGTGAGCTTGAAGTTTAAAATTACTCTAAGTCAATTGCCTTGGCTGAAATCATGAAATTCACGCTTCTTGTGATGTTGGTACAGCTGCAACTTCATGAGTGATTGGCTTTTCTATTCTGTATCTCCAACCAAAGTTGATAACAATTTGGCAGCTGCATTAATTCCCTCAGAGCAAATACATCTGAAGGCACACACGTGCGTGGCCCCTGCTCCCAGTGAAAGCTGTTAATGTGTGTTCCTGGCAGCCAACAACTGCCCAGCCCTGGGGATTTGAGTGATCTTCCCACTGCGAGATACTGCTTAACCAAGGAACTTAGGCAGCAAAAGTTGGGACCTCTCTGCCACGAGTATCATTTCAAAGCTCACGAGGCTTTTTAAAGTTCTCTCAGCCACAGTATTAAAGACACCCTTCACGGAAGTTCCTCATTTCCAGAGGCTTTGCCTAAAGGCTGTGGTCTTTTTTGTGTGCTGCTATTGATTTTGTCTCATCATCTGTGTGAAATCTCCAAAATCTCAAGTTCAAACTCCCTGCAATGTCTTCCAGTGGGACACTGAGGTTCCCATTGGATATTTTGAGAAGGAAGTCTTTCCAAACCAAGCTCTGCTCTGTCAATCCTGGAGAAACACGTCTTTGTGTATATTTTACCAGGCCTTTTATGCACATTTGAACTTTGAAGCAAACTATGAAGAAGTCCTAGGAGATTGTATTGGGTTGACCTTGGCTGGACACCAAGTGCCTACCCAGATGCTCTATTACTCCTCTTCCCATCTGGAAAAGGGGAGAGAGAATTAGATGGAAAAACAACTCATGGGTTGAGATAAAGCAGTTTACTAAAGCAAAAGCAAAATTTGTGTGAACAAAAGCCAAGTGGAAAATAACAACGTTTATTCTCCATTTCCCATCAGCAGCCATGTCCAGCCACTTCCCAGGAAGCAGAGCTTCAGCATGCATAATGGTTTCTTAGCAGGCAGCCACTGGAAACAATGAATGGCCCCCTTCCTGCTCCTTTCCATAGCATTTATATCTGAGCTGATGTCATATGGTATGGAATATCCCTTTGGTTAGTTTGGGTGAGCTGGCCACTTGTGTCCCCTCCCAGAATCTTGCCATCGATTGGTGAATGGATGTTACAATAGTGGTGCTGCGCTCAGCAGTAGCCAAAACACTGGTGTGTTATCAACACCCTAGCTACCAGAGCAAAGCACAGCACTGTGAGGGCTGCTATGGGGAAATGAATTCCATCTCAGCCAGACCCAATACAGAGATCAGTCAATGCCATTTCAGTCAAAGACAGAAAACACTTACTGCTTTTGAAATACAGAATCATGGAGTATGAATTAGAATTCAGGGGTTATTTCAAAACGGCTGTTCTCTAATATCCATATTTGTAGCTTGATAGTAGTGAGTCATTTACATTTATTCTTTGTCTCTCTAAAATTATTCAGGGGCTGTTCATTTTCTTCTTCCACTGTGTATTTAACAAAGAAGTCAGAAAGCACTTGAAGAACAGTTTAACTGGAAAGAAACCTCTTCCAGATGATTCCACTGCAACAAGAGCTACATTATTAACTGTAAGAAAAAAGCACTGGGAAAAAAACCTTACTCTTGCTGGTAGAAGTTACCTAAAATAAACTTATGGGTGGCTTGTCCATAATAAGGTGAACTGTATGATTGCTTTCAGTGACTTGTGCAAAGACCACTGACGGCCTGTCTCAAAAGTTTTGATTACTACTTTAATTAAAACTTTTGAGAGAAAATAATTCATTTCCTCAGCATCAAAAACCATTTAGTTCCTTTGAAACTTCCTACATTTGTGGGTAACATGAGCTTCTGGAGGGATCATTCACTATTGCTTTATGTCTCTTTTTTTTCCTTCAGCGATCTCTGAACTGTAACAACACATATATAGAAGAGCCAAATATGTATCGCACAACTATTGGGGAATCCACAGTCTCCCTAGAAAGCACCGTCAGGTCAGCCAAGAGCCACAATAGCTACCTTGCTTATATTCTCAGGTAATCAGGTGGCAGGTGCATGGCTTCCAGGTGCTTGCCTTTCTCTTTTCATTGCTCTTGTGGAAACCAGAAATGTGGTTCAAATGCTCTCTGGTTTATGTCTTAACCATTCTGTTTTATGTGACTGTCATTTTGTTTCGTGTATTTTCTGTTGCATGCATCTTCAGTGCAGAGCTCCAACAGCTCAGTGGTTAATGCAGTGGTTATGTTAACTATGTGGGCTGTGCTGCTTGGCTCTGAAAATTCAAACTTGTCTCAAGGAGTGCAGTTTAGCTCATTAACTTCAGGCCCTTTCAGAGTGTGATTCATGCACCAAAGGCAGACAGCTACATTAGGATGACCTCTGTCTTGCTGTAAAGTGACCACGTGGGCAGTCAGGCACAGGCTGTCTAGCGTCTACTGCAGCTGTCTGTGTTTGACCAGAAGAATCTCATCTGTATGTCTGCCATGTTATTAAGAACAGTAAAGTGATCAAGGAAGTTGTCCTGTTTTTCTTCTCAAAGGGACGAGACTGCTCATAAACTCAGTGGATCCTCAAATCAAGCAAGGGCTGGTCAGACTGAAGCAGATTCCTCCATTTTTCATAGGAATCCATCAAAATCCAATGGTAAGAAATATTTTTAAATGCTTTGACCCATTTGTGTACCTTCTCCTTCTCAGCACTTTCTTCAAAGTCTTCTGTAACAGGAAGAACTGTTAGTCTAACTTGGATGTGTCTTGTTCTCATTATGGTCTTGGCATAACAAGCTATGCAATGGCTGCCTTACATGGAAATCCTGGAATGAGAATGTCATAGATCTGCTTCTTGTGATGGTTCAGTTTTCATCTGATAGCTGTCATAGCTGTTGACAGTTTATGGCATCCCCTTTCTCACGAATTACGTGCCATTACTCTTGATTTTTAGTTGGAAAACTTTTAACATTTGAGGCCTTGAGGCGATACTCTCCTTTACTGCTCTGTGGTTTGTACACGAAAATGAGAAGTGCCTCTTGTCTGATTTGCTTTCATTTTGGTCTCGAAATTAAATTTTGTTGCCTTGTAGCAGTTTTTAAGTTAAGTGCATTTCAGATTCTTGAGATTTCTAGATATCTTGCTTTGCCTGTGTGTTGTGTTGATTGAGATCCTATTGAGTTACTGTTCTGCATATTGAATAGGGAAAAATGTGTTCCCACACTGTTGCTCACCTCTTGTACACATAAAAGGTCCCGTCCACTATCTGAACCAAGTGGTTGTACTTCCCATCATTACTTAGGTGGATGCCGCAGTCCTTCTGAATTAATCACTTACAGATGTAAGAGCTCATCCCTGGCATGGCCTGCAACAGACGTCTGCCTTTTTTTCAACTTGTTCATTTGTCACATAGATTTGTTCAAGTCCTGTTCACACTTTCATCACTGTGTTTCCCCTTCCTGCATTTGTAGAGCACGATTCAGACTCCGACAGCGAACTGTCCCTCGATGAACACAGCAGTTCTTATGCCTCCTCCCATTCATCAGACAGTGAGGAAGATGGACTCGAGACAGAGAAAAAGTGGAATGCATCTACTTCCAAAAATAATGAACGTGGTCCACTCCACAGCACACCCAAAGGTAGTCCCTGTGCGAGGAGGGAGCAGTGGTCCTATAAAATAGCTTTAGATTAGATGGGACAATTTGCCAGACTACTGTATGACTGAGACAGTACCTCTACTGCCATGCCTTGCTTCTGCAGAAATCCTTGTAGTTTCCAGCTTAGAGACCTTTCTTCTTCACAAAGGCTTGTTCACAGGGGTGACTGAGTGCTGAGTGCCCTCAGGCAGAGTCAGCTTTGCAGGCAGGTCACCACAGTGCTTGGACATGACACTACATAGTCAGCAAAATCTTATATAAAGAAGGAGAAAGAAGCTGCTTGTTATGAGGGCAGGGGGAGGAAATACCTGCCTCTCCTCATGCGATACAGGCATGTGTATCCAGTGGTGTTGCAAAGGTACTGGACCTAAAGAGTTAGAGAGCACTGGAGATCATGTGGCACGATGCAGGCATTTCTAAGCATAGATGATCCTGTCCTAGTGAAAAGCAGCTTTGAATGACAAACATCCAGGCTGTGTGCTGAGGCTTTGCACAGATACAGCACAAGGTGCCTTGGGTGCCCCCAGCCTTCAGAAACCAACCTTCCCAAAGCGGGATCTCTGACCCTGGAGAGCTGAGAGGGTGAGTTTGCCTCACACTTCTCCATAATGGAGCCAGCAACCTTGCTTTGGGAAGGGTTTGGAAACCCTGACATCCTACCACATGTTTTTAGAGGTTTAATGCACCCTGAAGGCAGTGCAGTCCAGCAAGGACCATCTGAAGGATTGCTCTGGTTTGACACACAACTTCTCTCAGCCACAGGGAACGGGACTGATCAGACAGCAGTTGAAAGAACATATCAAAAGTGTTTTTTGAGCTAGTGTTTTTTTGCGTTGCAGTTGATACCCTTCCCAATCATGTGAAACCCTATTGGCCCACAGAGTGTGTAACAGCCAGCGACGGCGAGGACCCTGGCGGGAAGCAAAAACTCAAAGTAGAGACCAAGGTCAATGTAGAGCTTCACAGGGAAAACCAGGTGAACCACAGCAATGAAGCACCACAGGACAAGGAGAATGAAGGGCAGCAGAAGGAGAACAGACCTCTGTCCCACCAGAATAACCAGCAGCCGGAGCAGAGGAAAGGTAGCACAGCCAACCTAGCCTCACAGTCAGACTGGGAGACCGGGGGGTTAATGAGCATTAATTAGTTCATAAGGTAGCTCTGTCAGGGAAGAACACTTTCCAAATGTGTCCAATCTGTGTAACCAGATATGCCATGGGAAGGTAGTAGGTAGTTGCTAAAGTCTAATCTTTCGGTTTTGAAGTAAAGTGACAAACTAGAAGTCTTATTAAGAAATAGAAAATGTTGTTTCTTGGTTGTGCTCAGCTTGATAAATTAAATTACTGACACATTTAAAAATTTTCATTATTCCCTCTTTTCTGTAACAGGAATTTTAAAAAATAAAGTTACCTACCCTCCCCCACTGGTGGATAAGAATATGAAGAATCGTTTGCGCGAAAAGCTGTCGGATTACAATCAGACCACAATCTCATCCAGGACTGCTTCCCTGGGGACAAATGATGGGGTCCGCTCTCCTTCAGACTCAGGGGTGACAGTAAAAAATGTTCGGAGGGAGCAGTCTCGAGACCAGCTCAATGGTATGGCCATGAACCTCCACGTGGGAACAGGACATGCTGACACCTCAGACTCAGAGTAAGTGCCACATCAGGATGTCCTGGCAAACTGGCCATACTCTGGTCTCTCCCTTTGCCTTCCAACACCAAACTCCCACATGAGCAAAAATTTCTTGACTGGACCAGAATCCTTCACCAGTTACTGTCTTGATGATTTGTCCATACCATGGCCCTAGGCCATGGTGTTCCACTGATGGGAAGGCCAAAACAGGTATCACAGGCACGGTGCCATGAGAGACACATGCCACTGGTCACCCTGGCATGCTCTGAATTGGCAAGCTAGTCTGTTACTGGCACACTATGGACAAGAGCAGCCTAGCTCTGCCTTGTTTGGGAGAGTTTGGCAGGGAAGGGCTCTAGGTTGGAGAGAGCATGGGATGGGTGTCCATCTGGGCAGAGAGGAATGAACCATTGCTGGAGCAGGAGATGCCAAGGCTGGTGAGAAAGTCAAGCTATTGATGCTAAATTACCAGGTGTGTGATTCCCACCTGCTGCATCATAATCAGTGTGTGAATTTGCCTTTGTAAACTAAATCATATATTAACAAAAAGCTGAGCAAGTTCTCAGTCAAAGGGAATTGTCCAAAACCTCATTACTCATCATAATTCTTGCATTTATAATTAAGACAACAGCCGTATGTAACGTCTGTGCAAGCATTTCATGCATATAGTTTCATTTTTTATTAACAAAAATAATAATCTCATTCTTTCACCAAACCGAGAGAAAATTTCTCACACAGCTTTAACTCTGGCACTGTCCCACCATGGTTTAGACACCCATGTTGTTTGTGTGCACAGACCATTCCCAGCTCACTGTAAAAGCATATCTTTGGATTGCCAGGAACTGGCTGATGAAATAGATCCTGGCTAGCTGGGAAACAGAGATGTCTTTAACAAGGCATAACTACTTGCTGCTACCAGGTAACACAGTCATTACTGGAGAATAATCAGCCAATTTGTACTAAGCAACTGCATTATGTCCTCACCTTTTGCATAATGGAAAACTCTGCTGTTGGCAGCAGATCGCATGAACCTGTCTGAAACACCAGGTTTCTAACAGCTTGTAAGGTTCATGTGTGAACCTTAGATCCTCACCAAAGTGTTGGCCAAACACAAGCCCTCTGTACAATTTCCTCTAAAGCCCATTTGTCTTGTGTACTACCTGGAACGGTTTCTCCCAGCTGGCCTTCCCCTGCAGGGCAGCATCCCCCTTGCAAACACTGGATTGGCAAGGCATGGTAACTTCACAGAGCATGAGCCCTTCCTTAAAAGGATTAGGTGGTTTTGGGTGGGGTGGTTTGTCTGTGCCTGTTTAACCCTAAGCCTGCACAATCACTTCTTCTCACTAACAGAGGCAGTAATGAAACTTCAATTTGAACCATCGGGAAACTGTGATCGCCTCTGGGTGGTTCCAGACTCCTCGCCGCAGTGTCGCCAGCTGCCCGCCCTGGATTTCATCACAGTGGCCACATGGTGAGGAGGATGAGGTGGGCATTGATTCCCACACGGTTTCACGTTATGGCAGACTCCTGACGGCTCACAGTGGAGACACAGTGCCCAGATGCACTTGCAATAAGGTTGCTGTGTGGTACGCTCCTCACGGCATGAACCCATGCTGAAAACACATGGAAATGGCCACAGGGATGCACTGTGATGGACAGATACCTGTTCACAGTGCAGACAGTGCTGCAGAGGTGGCTCATTACTGGGGAGAACCAAGGAAAAACATGTTATTATCACAGCAGACCTACAATAAGTCAATCCATCAGCCTGAAAACAAGCACTAGATGTCTCTTGTGGATTTTTGACAGCTGCGGTGTGAACCCTTCAGCTTACTGGGCTCTAAGGGAAGATTATCCAAACAAGTGTCCTTTGGTTTCTATGCCAGCATCTCTGTCCACCCCCCTATGGACACATTGTCTTAAGAAAAAAAAAATCTTTTATATATATATAAAAAGTGTAGATACTTTTATATATTTTGTATGGTGTTGCTAAAGAAAAAGTTCCTTTGTATATTTTACATTTATACTGATCTTCTTAATTTGATAATAGAAAATCAATTAAAAAGAGGGTTTGATATTTTTTATATGAACATTGCACAATTTTACTTGAATTTGGCATTTGATAAAGTAACTGAGGTTTGCATGGAAGCCACCTTCAGACACAATGCAGTTTTCAAAGTAATACAGTAGAGGTTACATCAAAATCCATTCCTATAATTTATAAGTTTCGTTGACAGATTTTGGAACATTTTAAGGGCACAGTATGGTTTTTTTCTTAACCTCTTCAAAAACCCACAAAATTTTTGTTTTTTTATTTTTTGGTGTTTTGACCCCTTCTCTGAAGTGCATTGAAATGTTCAGGAACTGAACTTCAGGACTAAGAATAAGTCATATTTCAACACTGTCCTTGTCTGGAAGAAGTTAAATCAGTATTTCCCTTACCAAGAACAAGAAAATAAGTGGTGTGACTGTATGGCAGGTTTTGACTTTGCTCTGGCTCTGCAACAAACCAGCATTCCACGTGTCCTAAGAAGACGGCCTTCCTCCCAGGAGGAAAGCTTTGCCTCAGGCAATGTATTTTATTTAATTTTAATTTTTTCCCCATTGGATTCAGCACATTGCTAATCAAAGCAGAAATACAAGTCTTTAAAGATGTCCAGGTTTCACTGCCCAGCTCTTTTACAATGCCCTGGCCTTCTTGGTGTTTCAAAAAGCACATGGAAGGCTTAAGGTTTCATTTTTCCCACAAAATGTGCTGGTTTCACAAGTAAAAGAAAGTTAAGTGACCTGTCTGCCATCTTCACCTTCCTGCAATGTGTACAAGTAAAGGAAAAACAAGATGTGAAAAAGTTTGCATCCAACAGTGTGGGGCAGAGCTCAGCCAGTGGCTCCCCATGATGGGAATATGTGACTCCAAGGATGACAATGGTGTGACTGTGACCTGCTCTCTGCTGACAAGGCTTTCAGGAGCTCCTTGCCTGCCGTAACAGCCCTTTTGGGAAAACACTGGCTATTGTTTGTGCAAATGGGTGTGAAAGGGAAAAAACAGATCAGGCTAAGTAAAATGCAGGAGTTGAGGAAAAGATGAAAAACTATATACTGTAATCTTGATTTCATTATATTCCTATGCACCTTCAAAAGTATCAAGGAGGCCTTTGGAAGGGGAGAGGGAGGAAGGATGCTGTTCCTTTAAAAATTATGCAACATACTGCATGACATTCTGTGACAGAAAAAAATTTTGAATGTTTTAAGGGTCTGGCACTTGGCTGTGTGCTCAGGCATTGTGTATAACCCATGCTAGTTGTTTTTACATCTGTGTATGTATATTTTGTCCCAGTGAGATGTAGGTAGTTTTTATTTTGATCAGAATTGTTGCAGTAAATGAGGGTCAGTTGTATTAATGACAAAAAAATTAAAACCTATTTTTATGACTTTTTAAAAGCTTTATGGCAGATTAGACACTGGAGGTTGTTGGTTTTGGTTTTTTGTTTTGTTTTTTTTTTTAACAAATGTATATTTATTAATGTGCAGAACACTGGAATTGCAGCACAGATGAAAGGAGAATTTACAATAAATTAAGAATTTTTTTTGAACTTGTACTCTTCCTTTGGTGGTTTATTTTAAGAGCAGTGCTGATGCTGAGGGTCCAAATGGCATTTCCTGGAGTTTGGAAAGTAGCAGGAGTGGGGAACATATGGGTACCCATTGCTCTCACTGAGGAAGCAGAGGCTGCAAAGCATCAATGAGCCAACACACACATACACGCCCCCCACACAGCCCCTTCCAGCCCGGAGCCCAGTGCCCCGTGCTGGCACAGGGTCCCACTGCATGCACTGCATTTCTTTCCAAACCTGCGATATTTTTCAGACATGGGAAATGGTCTGTTGAAGAGAAATGCCCTCTGCTAACCTGGAACAAAGCAAATCACCAGGGAAGCTCTGGGTTTAGAAGAGGAGGTTGGAGAGCAGCTAGAGGGGCTGAGACAGCTGGCCCAGCCCAATGACAGCTGGCGTGACAAGGGCCTTCTTGGACTCCCTTGCTTACATTCTTGGCTCTCCCAGGCCAACAGAGGCCAAGCTGTGGTCTTGTTCACTCAGTGCTTTTCAGGCTGTTATGCAAGTCTTCATTCATGCATCTCTCGAGGCACAGCAGTGACCAGCACGTCTGCCAGTTTCCTGGAAATATAAAAGTATTTCTCAGTATTACCTGGCCAGTGTGAAGTCAGGTGGAGAGCACCTGGGTACTGTCATGATTCAGGGGCAAAATCAAATGCAGGATCTTCAGTTAGCGAACAGCTCTGCTAAAACTTGCCTCTAAACAAACTCAAGTAATTAGCCCAAAGGGAAACTGTTTTAAATTTTATTGTACAAGTGCATTTTTTGGCAGAACACTAATACTTGAGTTTTTTCTCAAGTATTAGTTCACTTTTCTGTGGAAAAGCAGAAATAAGCCTCAGGCTTTCACATAATCAGGATAGTTAAGGGACAGACCAGCCTGTGATCCTGTCTCCAGTAGCGACCTACAGCAGATGTTTAGGAAAAGAGGATTATCAGCCATGCGTTACATGGCAAGTTGGCCCCAGCAGGATCCACAGCCTCCAGCACGCTGCAGCTCAGGGCTCCCCAGAGGGAGGGGTTGTACTTGTCTCCAGCAACACATTTTTTTCCTTCATGTGTCTGTCATGTAACCTTCTAGTACACAGTGGGTTGCCTGATTCGGTCACAAGCAGCAAGAAAAAGTTTTTCCTCATCTTCAGCTTCATTCCTGTCCCCTATGATGGACAACTTTACTGCTTGCAGCAGGAGAGGCAGTGAGCAGTCATTTCTCAATCGCCTTCTCCAGGACAAAGAGGGAGACAGGCTCTCTCCTAGAGCACATGGGTTGTCTCTTTCCACCTGGACAGCTGGGATCTCTGTAACAGCTCCTTGCACAGAAACACTGCTGTACCTTTTACCCTTCCTTCTTGCCCTTCTTCAACCCATTACCAGGTCTAATATAGCCTTTTTGGCAGTGGCAGAGAGAGAGGAGACCAGAGCAGCCTACGAAATGCAAGCAGTATGCCTACCAACACTCCAAAAAAATGAAATAATTTTAAAAATTCTCCATTTCTTTAATTTTTCCTGCTCTAATCTTTAAAGTGACAATTGGCCTAAGCAAACTGCAAAAAAAATCCTGCAGAGGACATGGACCAGTGGAGCAGCATAGCATGGTGAGACTGCAATAACATAAACAGTCATGTAGCCCAGCTCCTCCAACAACTCAGGTTCAAATATACTTGGGGATTTGTCTAAAACAGTCTTAAAAGTCCTAAATGATAATTCCAGTACATCTGCCAATAGCCTGTAATAGTACTTCCTAGGATGATGAGTTAGTTTGCCCGTGTCCTTGTCACACTTGGGCACACAACTTGCTCAGTTGCAGATGATGCTCCTGCCAAGGTGTAAGAGGATCACAGAAAGGAGATCCCCAGCAGTCTTGGTGAGATGTTATCATTGTCCACACCGACACCACCTGCAACACCAGGACCAGCCTGGGATGCATTTGGGCCCCACAGCCTCTTCTGCAGAGGTTTTGTCCTACCTTTATGCTCCTGCTTGTACATATACAACTCACCTCTCCTCCCTAAAAAAGCAATTTGTACTGGCCTCATTTTCTATTTTAGTCTTGATTTTTGTATCTATCCTCCAGTTTCTTATATTCATTTTGGATTTCTGTTCTGTCCATGAGGATGCCTGGAGGCAGCATCTGCAGCCTTTACAAGCTATCTTTTATTTCATCATTCAAACCATGAATGAAAACGCCAAATGAAACTAAGCCCAAGAGGGATTTTGTAACACTTTCCTTCTTGCCAAGCAAGTTTTGCACCTACCTCATATTGATTAATGCCAGCCCACACTGACTGCATTTTGCATAGGAGAATAGAGTGTGGGGCAGTATCAAACCATTTACTGAAGACATGTCCCATCTGCTGCTGCTGCTCCTTTATCCACTGTGCCAGGCACTGTATTAAAGAAAATTAGATTAATCTGAAGTATGTGTGGCAAAGAGACCATGTTAATTGATTATTGTCTTCTAAATACTTCAAAGCATTTGTAAGTGCCCCCAGGAGCCCCCTGGAGCTCTGTACTGGGCTGGTGTGGCCCCTTCTGTCTAGGTCAGACATCTGCTGCTGCCATCCCTCTGCTCAAAAAACACTATGAATAGAGTATACACTCCTTCAAACTCAAATTTTACATACCCTAAGCATATTGTCTTTATTTAAAGAAGGAACTGACTGATTTCTCTCTGGACTGTGCTTCTTGAATGAAGGTGCTTTGGGACCACAGCCTTTGCACTGATTCAGGAGACTCTGCAGAGGTGTAGCAGAGCTGAGACACCCCTTAGGGAGAGAACTGTGCTTAAAGTCAGAGCTGCCCTGTCTCTCTGGCAGCTGCTGTGTGTCCCAGGGCCATCCTTGGCCAAAATGTGGGACTGCTCCTGTCCAGCATGGCCTAAGGCTTCTGGAGCTCATCCTGATCTCCACAAAGCCATCACTTTACATCAAATGCACCTGTGAAATAGAAATGAACTCAAAGCTCCAGCTTTCCAGGTGCTGCCACTCTCATTAAAATAGCTGCAGTGCCTCCAGTTGGATGCTTTCTAGTATTAGTTTCTTACAGGTTAGGTTTACTCCCTGCCCCCCTCCCGAATATAGCAGTTTGCAAAAACACCAACTGCTTGGGCTAATGTGTAGGAAAACCTCTTGCTTTTGGTCATTTGACAGAAGCTCTTTGGAAGTCCATCCTGAACAAGCTTGTTTGCGTGTTAAGCCTGTATCACACTTCCCAAGTGAAGTTGGGTCTGTGCTTTTGTTATATATTCATGTGCTCAAGGAGACAGTGAGCATGTGAAGTCCTGTTCATGTCTAAACAAGGCAACTGAAGCAGAGGGTCCCTGTGAATGACTCATTCTATGGAGTCCCTTCAGGTTAGGAACATTCCACTGAACCCCATACAGAACAGCAGCAGTTGTGGTTGGAAGCCAGCAAAGTGAACAAATTTCAAGGTAAAGCAGTAAATCATCAAGTAAGATGTTGCCTTTGAGAAAAATCAGTACCTTTTATTACGTTTCAATTTTCTGGATAAAACAAAAAGCCTGGGATGGTTTGCTTCTTCACTTCCAGCTGCACAGTTTTCAGGGATGGAAAGGATCAGGAAAAAGCCCTGTTGGCTTCGGGTTAGGGGTTAGGGGTTAGGGCATAGGGTTAGAGGTTTTAGGGACTGAGGTTCATGCTGCTGGCACAAAATGGCCAAACAAATGGGAGGGAGCAGGTGGTCAGGAGGGATGGAGCTGCTGCATCATCAAAGCACTCCTGACACACAGCTTTCTCCACTGGGTTGTCCAAGGAAAAACACATTCCTGGCTGATCTCATCTAGGTTACGCCAAGCACAAACCAAAAGCATCTTGTGTATTTTCTTTCTTGCTCACTTGAGTGACAGGGCAGCTCCCCATAATGCAAAATTTCCCTGTGGGCAGCTCTGGGGCAGAACTGGTACCATCGCAACAGAGGTGACCCCAAAGGGGTTTCTGTTTATGCTGGTTCCTCTTGCTGGAGCAGACCAGTAGCAAAGCACTCCTGTTACTTCCAGAATGTTTAGCTTGCCTCTGCAGGTGATACAGATACATGCCGTGCTTCCCTTGGGATTTGCTGCATGCTCCATCTCTGTTAAACCTGCCTCTTAGGAGGTTTAACACAGCAGGCTCAAGGAGAGGATCTTTGCCTCTGCTGGGCTGGCTTTTAAGGACAGGTGCTCAGTACAGCAGCATTAGCTGCAGGGATGAGTTACAGTCAATGGCCATTGCAATTAAGGGTTAGACAAGCAGAGCTGCCTGCTCTAATTCCCAAGATCTGCCTGTTGTCCTTAGAGACTATTTATGTGTTCCTCCTGATGCTCAGACTCCAGTTTCAGAAAGAAAGTGACTTGCAGGGAGCCACCTTAAAAGTCATCAGTCTTAAATCTCCTTTCAGTAGCAAATTGCCCTGTTTGCTCAGGAGTTCAAGCACCACTGTTGTATTGCAGTGCAGGAGACACACCAGATGAGGACAGTCTGCTCGATGAAATGGCCATGTGTCTTAAACAGGGCTAGTAATCAGTTCACAGAGATTTTTCTTGTGCTGTCTCCTTCACCCTAAAAGCTAGGTGTAAAACTAACTCAGCATAATAATCTTACACCATGAAACAGCTTCTTTAAAATTTAAAACCAGTATAGACTATTCTGATTCATTTGTATAGGTACTTACTATATCAGTAAGTACTAATAGTACATAAAGTGATCTTCGGTTTAAAAGCCACAACTGAAACCTTCCAAACTTACAATAGATTGATCACACAGTTTTTCTACATATAGCCAATTTGCTAACAGCCATGGAGCTGGTTGGTGTGACATGACCTGTAGAGTCCTTCATGTACCCTTAGAGAGGAGAGAGAAATAAAAATGTGTGAACAATAGAAAAACCCACCTTAAGTAACAAAGTTTAAATAAAAAGTACCTTTAATCCAGCATCAATCTGAAATCCACCAGATGCCACATGGCTACTTATCTTAGATATATATATATATATTTAACATATATATACAGGTCCTTTATGTTTATAATCCATCCTTCTTTGATGCTTATAGTTTCATACAAAGCCCATCCAACATAACAAGGCCATACCAGACCAGCTGAATTTGCTTTGCCACCAGGCAGGAGCTGCAGAAGGGCTGGGGACACAGCTTTTGAAATTTAGAGATTGCTAAACAGAGCTGTGCTACTACTCATCCTTTTTCAGATGAAAATTTCACTGAAGTCCTTCAAATAAGAGAAGAAATATTCCATCATTGATTCTCACTCAGTTTCCCCTCCTGTGTTGCAGTGAGCAGTGGGCAAAGCCCAAGATTTTCCTGCTGTGCTGATGTTCATCAGCCCTGGAGAACACAGCAGACTGGGAGACAGCAGACAGAATCACTACAACACCTGCCACATGGGGCATCTTGTCTGCTCCCAGGGACATGGATGAACTGTCTCTGTTCTGACCAAATTTCATTGAACACAAAAGAGAACTGGTTGCACAGAGGGATGAAACAGCTGGCTCCCACGAAGTCAGTGCTATATACCTCTGAGTTTCTTTCCTACCTAGAGGCTTACTTAGAGAAAAGGAAAAATTCACAATTTGTCTAGGAGTCCAGCTTGAAGTTTTCTGAGACAATCAGCCAAAACTGGGTAAGAGCTGCCACCAATGCTGCTTACAGACTGCATCCAGCTCATGGCAACCCCAGAGACATGAATCCAGGATACCTGCAAGAATTCACCAGAGGAATTTCTGTCATGAAACCCAACAGCACTTCTGGAGAAATCTAGGACAGAGCAGTCAGGTCACTTTTCTCTCAAATAATCTTACTGGAAGTAGGTCTTCTGTTGCTTTTCCCCACAGGGACTGATGTGATGTAATTACAAGACTGGTGTTTTCCTGGAAGCATCCTCAAAGGATGGTGCTATTGAATGAGAATGCCATTAAAGTGAGGTGCCACTGAATTATCAAAGTCCAAAGTGTGGCAGCCCCTTGGAAAAACTTCATTTCTCCAGGTAGAGCCTGTTTAACTGGTATCTCGCTGTGTATCTCATTATTCTAGGACCTTAAAACTTGCAGTGAGTTGGAAGCTCTTTTGTATTGAAGAAATTACTCTATATACTGCCAAACTGCATAGAATGAGGAGTTCTTTAGCTTTCTGAATTCTTGAGTTTCTCTAGCTGACACCTTACCTTTAGTAAAATGCAAGACATTTGAGAAAAGAAAAACATCCCAGGGATTCAGCAAACAAAACCCAAAAATTAGTGTTCATCAGAACCCTCACACATTCAAATAAGTGTAATAACCTGGTGCTGGTTCTCAAGAGAAAAAATATATCTCCTTTTTACCTCCAGCCATTCAAGAGTCAGATGAAGTTTCAGAGTGACTAGGAAAGCTAACGACCAGCACAGCCCAGTGCAGGAGATGGAGGGCAAGCAGGACCTGACCTGTGTCAGTGTAAAAACTGTGTGTTTTCCCTGCTGCTGGAGCTGTCACTGGCCTGACCAGTACCATGGTTTCTGCCCAGCTCTGTTGGGAGTTCGGCTCTTGAAAGGTGCTGCTCCTCACCCAGTTCTTCAGTGTGCTGAAATGATTGGGCATCTTTATCTCTGCCGTGAGCAAACCCACAGAGGGGCAATTCCTCCAGCATATTGATTCAGCAAAAATCTAAGAAAAAGGGAAAAAGTCAGAATTATGGATGTGTTAATTGCCCTTCCTATGGCCACCATCTCCCAGCAGTGTTGTCCACGGTTGGAGGGATGAACGTGATGTCCTGGTGCCTCCTGCTGCTGAAGCTGGAAATGGCACATCACTTCCCTACATCATCAGTGATTGCCAGGTTTGTATGATCACTGCGTTTATCATAGATAACTTAATTTTGTTCAATTCATTAAAGCATGTAAATACATATAAATGCAGAGGAAGTGCTTTTTAAATTCTATGCGTAAACTGTGCATGGTTGCCAGTATGCTCCTCATCAGTAGGACATCCTCTTCGTGTACTGTCACCATCGTCTCCCAGCTGTGCATGCTACAGCTATGCTCATGACACACCAATTTTCCAGTCCAGAAGCCCAGGAACTACTTCCTCACCTATTTTTCTCCTTTTCTTTCATGGAATATGCAAGAATTTGCCTTGCCGTTTGGTTACCTGTTTGGTTTTGGGTTTCTTTTTTTTGCCCTTGGTAGTAGTCAGGGCTATTGGCCTTTCTTTGATTGAGAAAATAAACAATAGGGATTTGTTTAAAGAAATCAGCATGTAAGGCATTCCAAGAAATCTTCAGTTACAACCTGACTTTCTCTGACCCGTGCTTATCCTTGCTGGCAGATCAGTTGGCTCCAGCTCCTCAGCCCACACACAGTTTTCACTCCACATCAGCTGTTCATATTTGCCCCTTTCCTTGAAAGCCTCTTGCCTTCAGACACTTCTTTTTGGCTTCCAGCTCACCAGACCTCTGGACGTGCTCTTTAGTATCAGGACCAGTGGGCAGGAGATGGGAGGACTTAATCTTGCTAGAAAAAATTTTCACTGAAAGAGTGGTTAGGCATTGGAATAAGTTGTCCAGGGAGGTGGTGGAGTCACCATCTCTGGAAGTGTTCAAGAGGTGTCTGGTTGTGGCACTTGGGGATATGGTCTGGGGTGATTATGGTGGATCTGGGTTGACAATTGGACTAGATGATCTTGAAGGTCTCTTCCAACCTTGATGATTCTGTGATCTCTGGTGGCAGTTCCCACAGAGACTGCCTCAGAGCTGTGGCAACATCTCAGCCTTTTCTTTTCTTTTCTTTGGACAGTACCAGAACTGTGACTGATAAAGGAGCCACATTCTTATGGAGAGCAGCCAGGAGACCCACTTTGCTGTGCACCCTCCATATCATGTGCTCCATCTTCCAAAGGGGATCCAGCTGGCAGAAGGCATGGCTGCAGAGCAGTCAGAGCTGCATGCTCCCATGGCCTGACCTGAGACTGTCGGCACTGAGATCCCCCTGCAGCTCATTCTGCTGTCCCCAGCTGCAGAACCCAACACCATCCCATACAGAGAAGGAACAGCAGAGACCCTCACTGGACCTTCCTGTGCTGAAGTCTCCAAGGTGAAAGGGTTCTTTTGGACAAAGAGAGATTTGAAAATTGTGGTTTGGGAATAAAGGTGGAAAGGGAAGATTTATCCTTAACTCTGAAACAGCACAACCCTGCAATCCAGGCAGCAGAGGCTGCACTGTGAACCTTCACCCCAGTCCCATTTCATTGCCTGTGGGGGTGAGTCTGCACTGGAGGCTGCACACAGTCACCTCCCAGCTTTCAGGGAGAGTTCAGACTTGTCCATAGAGGCTGACTTGCAATATGTGCATATATATAAGTGCAAATTTAAATGTTGCATCCAAAAAATGGTTATTTTTTTGCTTGTAAGTATGCTGAAAATATAAATCTATTCTAAAAGGAGGGGGGTGGCAGGAGGGGAAAGCTTTATAAAAACAATATCAGCTTTGTTCCCTGTGGTTTGCAGGTAAAGGGAGAAAGCACATGAACACTTGATTTTGAAGCGGGAGGATGAAAGCTTCTCTCAGTCCTAAAAGCCAATGCAAACACTAAGAGCCAGTGCTTTTACTGCTGGACTGTAAATACTGTGCTGCTGTAGTGTGAATGAGGCCCTTCACCACGCCTGTGCAACATCTCAACGCTCCAAAGATCCTATTCAAGTGAAAACAGAACAGAACAGAGGACATTCCTGCTCTCCTTGCATGAGGACAGCACTGTCCTCCAGCTCTGCAGCACCAGCTGGGGCAGGAACAGTGCCAAGGAGCAGAACTAGGAGTGCAGTAAGTTTTACACAAGCACCTCTGGAATAAAACTGCACTTGGAGTGCAATTTTTTTAGCCATTATAAATTCAGCAACACAGGTTTCAAACATATTCACAGGGCACATCAGAGATTTCAGTTCAGTCCCAGCCTTAGCTGATACAAGTTGAGGTTTTTCAGTTTTTCCTAACCTTGTTATCACATTCTCTACTTTGGAAAGGAAAAATACTTTTCTAAGTAGTTATTTACATGAGTCTTCGAAACCAAATATTTCAAGACATGAAGAGTTCAATGATCACTTGAAAGTGAAATCACCTGCTTGCAGTTTGTTGTCCAAAGTGGGAGAAAAATGACAAAAAAAGTGAAAAGTCAATGAATTTTAAAAAGCATGTCTATTCCAACAGATAAAAAAAAAAAAACAACAAAATTCACCTGCCAGTCAGACTGCTCTTACCCAGTTCAAGCCTAACCTTGGCCAAATTCCAGCCTTGGCAAAAGCTGTGTGAGCGATGATGTCAGCGATGGTGCCCTGTAGGGAGCACGGCTGCCTGACCCCAGCACCAACCTCTGCTCTCACCTCACTCTTTTTTTGCCTCTCTGTTTCCAAGTTCTTACAGCTCTGCCCCTGCACATTTTCACAACCATTTTGGGCTGGGTCAGGACAGGGTGCAAGCCCCAGGGCAGGCTGGAGCCTGGGGATTCAGGCACTGATCTCAACACTACTCCACAGTGGTGGGGCAGACGGGTGTGACAGAAACCACCACCCTTGTTGCAAACACAGTCAGAAGTGGTGATGGTGCTGCTCATCCCGCAGGTAACAGCCAGCTCCAGCAGTAGAAAGGTGCCTTTGTAGGCTGCTCTGCCAGATGCCCCCGAGAAACTGTGTCCCCATGCAGGACAGAGTGAAATTCCCCTGGCCAAAGGCCAGTATGAGAGGAGCAAGGATCTCATGCAGGAAGTCACTGGTTGAGACCATTATCCAGGAGCAGCACAGTGAATGGAAAGAGAAATGTACCAACCCCTCTGAAGAGTACAGACTACTTGAAAATGCTGGTTTAAACATGCAAATGTTGTGTTGCTGGATGCATGCAACCTGTTGTGAAACATCCCATGCAAGAAGCTATTTGCAATTTGAACTTCGCAAATGCCCCCTAATTCCTGGCTCCCAGCAGTATGGTGAGGTTCACTGGGAGCAACAGCAGCAATCACTTCATCGTGTCAAAGGTCTTCGCTTATCATCACGGCAAGAAGCTGAGCTGCACAGAAGCTGAGAGTCAGCCTCCCCCTTCTCAGACAATGAGTCTGTACTAACCAAACACTGTTCATACTCACCTCTACCCCAGATGAGGATTCTTCAGCAGAACTATGAGGTTCTGCTCTGATGATAAAAATCAAAGTCCCTGAGCCTTAAAAGTAAATGGACTCCATTGCTGGAGAGGTTTCCCCTGAAGAGCAGCATGTTAGCTTATGAATTTTCTGCATTAGCCATCTTGGATAGCTGCTGTATCCCATGTTAAGGATGCTTAAACTAAAAGAGGGAAGCAGAGCATATGTTAAAAAGCCTGCAGGAGCTGCAGCAGATGTTAATTGCATCCCAGATGTTAATTGCATCCCATGCCAGCTATGCTATAAGCATGACATGGTTAACCTTTCCTGCTATGTGGCACTGCCTCTGTGGCTCTCAGCAAACCTGGAATGTCATTGCCAGAACTCCTAAATTCACCATAACAATGCTAAAAGCACTTAAACTACCAGACTGACTGTGCCTTAGTCAAGTGAGTGCTCTGAATCCACTGGGCTTAGGATGCACCAGGCATAGCACCAGCAATTCAACAGCAAAGCCTTCCCAGGGATAATGCACTGGGAAAACTTGTCCTCAGAATGGGATTTATAGAAAGCGAGCCCACCTGACAGAGATAAAAATAAAAGAGAAAAAAAGAGTGCCAAGGAAGGGTGACAAAAGTCTTTTTCTCTTCACAGGTTATGGAAACACATTGAGGCTGCAGGGAACATATTTGACTGCTAAAAAGAGTGAGGTGCCTTCTCAGTATCCTCATAGCAAGCAGCACTTCACCAGGCAGTACAGCAGAGCTCAAACCACTCAGCAGCTCCACCCATCACTGAAGCAATGCCCACACCCAGAAAACCACAAGTAACTACTGAGCCTATAGGGCAGGATAAACATTTTCTTGGAAAGAACCCATCAAGTTTATAAAATTTATTGTGTGATATTTTTTTTGTGTTCTAAAAGCATGTGCAAAGCCTATTCAAATTTAACAAGTAGTTTTTTGCCTTGAAAACTTTTTCAGACCAGGTTCAGAAGACTGTCTAAGAGCAACTGAGTTTAACGCCAGGGTGATGGGAACCAGTTGTACAGACCTTTGTTCCTTCAATCCGAGCTCTGAGCAGAGTTTGGCACCACAGTGTCCCCAGGCTGGCATGTTCCAGTGGGTTTGGGCAGGCCCAGCAGCAGACAGTTTTAGGCAGCTCTGAGTACTGATCTTGTGGACACCTTAAGTGCAGGGGTCACAGGTGGCTATACAATAGCTACATTTTGAGATTTAGAGCCAAAAGAACATACACATTTAAATCCTTGGAGACACAAAGAAAAGGGAATGCTGCCTGGTAGAAACACAAAAGTAAAAAGGAGGTAAGGACTCATTACACAAGAACAATGTTAATGGCTGGAAACTGCTAATGTCAAACAGAGCCTTACAGCCGGCCAAAATTGCCAGCCAGGGTGTCCCTGGTTCTGCAGTCATTTACCAGCTCTAAAGATCTGACTTTGATTTCCAGGTGGTGGCAGCCACAACAGTATCTACTCAGCAACTTTGGGATTTCAAAAGCCAGTAACTCTCACTCTTTTGAAGAACAAGGAATTGCCATCAGTGACTTCAGCTCACACCACACTCCTGAGGGAGGGTATAGCCCCTCAGGCCAGCAGAGCTGGGCTCCTTTCCTGCAGGAGGTGGGCACTGATGGATGGTCTGTGTCACCCAGAGTTGTGGGTGGAGGCCAGCAGCCTGAGCCACATCAGTGATGAAATGGATCTTCCCTGAAACCCTGCAGCAGTGAGAGCCGCAAACCACCACTGCACTGCAGGACACAGACAGTAACAGCAGCAGGACACAAAAGGTCCAGCTGCTGACATGACCTGGTGTCTAAGGAGGTTTGCTGCTCACCATGTGTTTGGAGCAGGATGGGGAGACCCCATGGTGGGCTGGGGTGGCAAGCTAAGGCAGTAGCAGGGTGATGCAGGCAGGAGACACCCCCAAAACAACACAAGAGGCAGAAGGGGCCCCTTTAAATGCCCCTCTGAAGTGCACATACACTCCCCATGCAGTATGGGCAGCACACAAGACATTAGACATCCATGTGCAGTTACAAGAGTCAGTCTCACTGGGATCATGAAGATGTGGTGGGACAGCCCACAGAGCCAAAGTGCTTCCATGCATGGATACAGACTCTCCAGAAAGGACAGGATGGGCAGGAAACAAAGAAGTCACCCAGATGTGAGGGAGAAGCAGGAGAGCATGGAGCCCACCCCAGGGTGGACAACATGCAAGCTGCACCAGGCAGGTTAGGATTAGAGGGGCGACCTCTGTGGACGACAGTGCTGTGGGTGTCTGCCACAGCTCGTGTGACCAGGAAGACAACTGGAAGAAGCCTTGTTTGCAGGCCCTGCTCCTCACACAGCCACTGTGGTGTCTCCTGGAGAGACAATACAGAAAGGCACAGCCAATTCAGGGGGTCCCTTCCCAACACAGATATGGAGAGGCTGATGTGGGAGACGACAGCATCTGTTATACAAGAAGCTGAGAGAGTTGGGGCTGTTCAGACTTGAAAAGAGAGAGCTTGGGGGAACTTATCACTGCAGGTTGTGGAGTCTCGATTCTTGGGGATATTCAAAATCTTTCACCACAGCCCTCAACAACCTGCTCCAGCTGCCCTGCTTGGAGCAGCAGTGGAAGATGATCTCCAGAGGACCTTGCCAACCTCTGCAATTCTGTGAATTTTAATGCAAATTTTGAAGACACAGAAATGGCTACATCCTTTTTCATGTCTTCACAGTTGCACTACCTCTACCAGAGCAGATTGTGAGATGATGTAATAATTATAAAAACCACACTTGTATAACACAAAACATTTGTGAAGATTTTAATTGGGATATTTACAGCAAAACTCATATGAGGACAACATGGAGCACTAACTCCTGAAGTAATTAATTCTACATTTTGCAATGTAACCTCATAAAATCATATAAAAGTCATGACCAGGACCCGTAACAACTAACCTGATACAAATCAGGAGTTGACATGAAGCATGAATTGTCTTTACAGTTAACCTGTGCATGGACAGACACTCTAAAAACAGTCTTTAAATTGAATTGATATTTGCACCAGTGGAAAAGAATGATTTCTCCCTCTCAAACAGATCTACTGTAATGTCAAGTAAGATTTTAACAGTTCTAGGTTTTGTCTATAGGGCTCCCTGAACTGTGTTTAACTTTGCCAGACCAGCAGGTAGACATTGAAGAGCCTTCTCCCCCTTTTCTTAGCAGAGGAAATAAAAGGAATTCTTAGAAGATACCAAGAAAACTGAAAAGGATGTACACATAACCCAAGCCTTCAGATCTGCCGAAAAGATCTATTCATGCTACAGCTTTCCTGCTGCCTAGAGTGGATGTAAATCTCAAAATTCTACACCCACTTGGAAAGTCCTGCTCCTGCAGAGCTGTAATTTAGGGACAGTTACCTTCTACTACCATGTTAAAAGACAGGAATTCATTTTTGTTGACTTGCTGTAATAAATTATAAGCTTAGGATGTCCCCAATATGCACTCAATCCTTATAAACATTGATAATTTGGTGGGGTATTCAGCTCTTCCTAGTACCACTCCACTCTGAGACATGGCAAGATCCAATTATTCCCAGGTCTGTATTAAGCTAGACACACAATAAGGAAATCCCTATAAATTTGCATTTTTCTCAAACACAGCAATGCATTCTTTTCTTCAGGAGACAAACCAAATAGCCTCAGCTGTAGCAGCAGTCAGTTGTGTGAAAGGATTTAACATTCAAGACTGTTTTTAAGTCCCTAAGATCTGTAATTCTGATTTCTGTAAATATCTGAAATCACTACTTAATAGAGTTTAAGAATTCACAGCATACTTTATAAAACTATATAAAATGAAAAATAACTATCTGTTGCTTGGAGTTCATTCAGAATGCTGAATTTGAACATCATTCACTCCTTTTCCTCAGTTCAAAGCACAAACACACATTTAGGGTAAAACAACATATATACTTTACTAGGGATGGGTACCTTTATGTAAGGGCAAAAAAAGCATTTCAGTTACGCATAAGATACTCATGATTTCAGACATGACTTTTATATTAAAATTCTTGCACGTGTAGCTACTATTATAGTTAACAATTTAAGACATCCCTTGATACATATTAACATAAATAGCACCACACAGTCCAGCAAAATTGCACCAGACTGGTTTTAGTTTTAAACCCATTCAGTGCTAACAGTCACGAGCTGGGACTCTACAGTCAACTGGCCTGAAGAACATACAGATCAACAAAAGCTGCATTTATTATAGTTTTTATTATTCTCAGGCAGCAAATTCTCCAAATGCTCCAATAACCAATCCCATGTGTTATGTTGCTGGTTCTATTTTGTCAATCTCTTCCTTCTTTGGACTCTCCCCTCGGTTTTTGCCCTGTTGCATTGTATACACTGATGGGCCCATCCTCAGGATCTTCCCACTGCCCAGGCACTCATCACCCTTGTAGAACACGGCAAACTAGAAGACAAACACAGGGAGAGTCGTTTTAGCAGTTGCAAACAGTATGGTGGGCAACTGCAGACTGTGCAAGACCTGCTGGATAGTGAGCACATTCATGTGTATTTGTTCTGACTAAATCTTAAAAACCTCCCCCCCCCCCCCTAAATTTAAATAATAAATTAATCACTCCAGCTAACAAAAAAGCTACTCTGTTTAATTAGCCAGATGAACCAAAACACAAAAAAAAGGAAAGAAAACTACATCTAATAACTTACCTGTCCAGGTGTGATAGCTCTTGCTGGCTTCACTAGTGTTACCCACACACTCCCATCTTGATTTAGAGTCAGGACACAAGGCACTAGGCAGAAAACGACCAAACACTTGAGAGTTAATTCTTATGTCCACATTACAAAACCTTTGTAACTAAGCTAAACAGATCTAAGTCAAGATACTACTCCACAGAATTGTTTTATAAGACACTGCAGAAGCAGAAAAGCAAGCCAAAACACTTCAACTATTTCTGAAAAACTAGACTAACACACTACCAGAGTTTCACAAACTGAGTAAAACAAAAAATAAACCAAGGTTGATTACCCAGTGCCATCTGGTGCCGAAACCTGAAATGACACTCCATCATCTTCTCTCTAACAAGCTCTGCCGGAGGTTCCTCAGCTATCCAGTGCACTCGGTTTGTCCGCAGGAGGTCTCTGTACAGAGCAGGGTGGTCTCTGGACGGTGCCTTAAAATAGGTTTATTTAATGCTGATGTTTTTGTCAGAGAGCGTATAACTTGTAAAGCATGAAATACAGAGGAAGCATCAAGCCATACCAAAATGCAGGCAAAATGATTAAGAAAGCAAGCATTTATTATTACTTAAAGTAGGCTAAAGCAAACCTGAATTATTGTCAGTCTTCTGCATCTCAAAGCCATGTCACTTCTTGTATTCCTTTCCCTCCAATCATGTATCTGCCTTCTTCAGGCTGAGTTCAGAAATCTACGGTCCTCCTCTAACCTATCTCAACAAGATGCTACCTTCATCTCTGATTTCCCAAATGACACATCCCCAGTAACAGTTTTGCACACACACACACACACACACACACACACACACACACACACACACACAACCTTCCTGTAGGGCATAAAAGAATTATCTTAGTGCTCCTGTCTATTTCTTCTCAATTCCCGTTTATGGTCCCCCTCACCACTGGCACATCAACAAGTAGCAGAACACCATACTTATAACCACATTAGCATCAAATAAGAATAACAACTGCATAAACAGCAAGAAACATTAACAATGCTAGCAAGCTGCAGAATTCCCAGTCACCTCATATGATTACCCATTAACACACCAATTATGTGCAGTATTATACACATTCTGACTCAGTTTTCAAAATGATAAAACTGTATTACTGGTTCCTAATTCTTTTACTAGAAAAATAAAGCAGCAATACATCATAAACAAAGATAATACACATTTTATAAACCCTATCATACTAACTATGATAAAACCCTCATGTTTTAGAATAGAAAATGAGAGCTCAGTAGACTGGCCAATTCTTTTCAGTAGTTGCCCTTTGTTTGGAAAAGTTCTATGCCTAAATCTAAATTAATCTGCTACTCAAAAAAAGCCACTTTGGCCAAGATGTTTCACATCCACTTATGCTACACTAGTTGGTTCTTGTTTCCTCCAAGAGGAAAGTCAAGAATTCTGCCCAGGTTAGGATCACAATCCATACAGCAGCAGCCACAAAATGCTTGCATTAGTCGTTTGCAACGCCAGTGTTCAACTCACCACATAAACATCTCTAGTGCTGACATCTTTGTCAACAACAAACCAAGCATCCTGGAGGCCTGCCAGCCTAGCCCTCTGGCCTATTGTGTAGAGGAACCATCCTAAGGAAAGATCAAAATGGAAAGCTGCTAGAAACTTTTAATCTGTTACTTTCAGAAAAACGCACTAAAATAATTTTCCCCAAATTTTACCACTAAACAAAGAATAGCAAACCAAACTGTCTTAGAGAAGCAGGCCAATTACAAACCAAACTAACATCTACTTGAAAGTTTTTATCTCCACCCAAAGTACATTATTTCACACTAATCCATTTCAGCTGTGGTATTCTTAGGTTTTATAAAAGAAAACCATTTATTTGAGCTTCAATTTCTGGTTCTGCTACCATTCAGCCTTGCCAGTTTCCCTTAATTTTATGGACCAGTCCAACATCCTATTACCATAAATTACTTGGGAAAGGAACTTGGTTCTGGCAGCTCAAACTGAGGACACTAAAGCAAGGACACATAGGAGAAAAGGAGAAATTAAGCTGCTCGTGTTTGATGTCCTGCTGTGTTATCACTGAGGTGCATGGTGCATTTTTTCTGCAAAGTTAAAGTACTAAAGAATCTGAAACTAAAGCACTGTCATATCAAAAGAATTAAGTGAACAGTGGTCCCTTGCTATTAAAATAACAACTACCTAGTATCAACAGAGTAACCCTAACATTTATAACTTACTTTCTTGCAACATAATCAAGAAGCAGTTGTAGTTCAAAGTTCTAATACTGTATAAAGCAAGTTTTTCACAATTTAACAAACTGAGAAAATCCCGTAGACTTCTATGGGATTTCACAAAATTTGTCCCTCCAAATATAAGCAGAAAAGTTCCATTTACCTAAAAGCAACACATTAAGGTGGGTTAGCCAATTACCTTTGTGTGTTCCCATCACCTTCTTATCTTCAATGGAAACAAAGTTACCTGGTTGAGGTTCCAAATACTACCAAAGAGGAAGAGGTAAGTCACAAGACGGCCCAAGAAAAACTCAAAGTATATTTCAAATTCCATCACTACATTCCATTGAAGCTGAAAAAAAGCTTCTCAAGAAGCAAACTCTGCCCAAGCAGCTTCCAGACTCTTCCCTGATGCTACTCCAGAGAGAAAAGTAGGAAGAACAGTCCCTGCCAGCAGTAATTCTAGGCTTCACTCTCCCATCCTCACATATGCCAGGGGACATCAGGATTCAGTCCTCTGCCCCACTCACACCCCAACCACTTGTCAGAGCCTGGAAGATACAGAAGTGCACGTTCACTCCTTCTGCTACAGAAAGTGAGTGACTGCTGATGGAGACAAGATACTTCCTACAGGCTGTTGGTGTGAGCCTCTGCCTAGTCCTGGGACTTCAAAGGGAGATGGGACGTGGCTACCCACTGCAGGCCACAAACTGCAGGAGATTTTTTATAAAAACCAAACACTAGAACAAAACACAGACTGTCACAGATTTAGTGCTGCTCACCTCAAGAAGGAAATTTTCAAAGTTTCTTTCACCAATGAAACAGACTCCCATACTCTGAAAAGAAAATGTGGGATTGAATCCATAAAAGCAGGGAAAAACATTTGCAACAATGTCTATTAATAATCTGTCCAAGATGTTCTCCCCACCACATATCCCAAACTATCCTAGGCATCCCATAAACAAAACCACATCTGCTCCAACATAGGTAAACTAATTCTATGCAGTATCACTGAGAGCAGTAAGCACAGACAGTAAGACAAATAATAGGAAATAGAACACATGTTCAAAAAATAATTAACCTTGGTGACTATATTGTATGTATATCAAAAACAGAAGTCTCGTTCATATTAAAGTATAAAAGTAACAAAATTATAGTAATAGTCAATCTCTTGAAAAAAAGTATTTCAAAAACAAATAGGCTTTCCTTTTCTCTTCAGTTATTGTCTACATTCTTCAAATACCCATTTACAGCAGATGAATACAAATATGAAAACAATCAAGACAGCATTACCAAAATAACTATGGTCTGCATTATATTTTTAAGATCAACTCACGAAGTGTTAGTTCTCAGAGAAACATAATTTTTTTTGTTAAAGAGTAACTGTGGAAAAACAGTATGATCTGATTTCTAAAGATATACTGAAAAACAATTTAAGTGAGGAAGCCTTTAAAAGACATGGAGAATAAAGACCAAAGGCTTCTCCACTGCTGTGACAGAGGATCCTTTCCTTCAGGCTCACAGCAGCCTACACATTCACCTTCACCTTAGTGCTTCTGAACTACAATAGTAGACAAAATACCAGTAAGCTAAAATATACAACTAACCACAAGCTCATAAAAGTACTAAGGAAGTAGACAGCTATGAAAAATGCTTCCCAACCTATTCTATTATGGTGCCTGGATTAAAGTTCAAAAAGTTCAGGAAAGTCTGTTTTAGAGAGAAATACAAATCAAAAGAGTTTAAGTGTTACCATGCCTCTTTTTTCTTTAGCACATGATGGAGGTCATGTTCCGCTGCTATCTTCTTTACAAAACTTTTTGTTAAATCCCCTAAAGGGAAAATGGTTTTCCTCAAAGCATCCTGTGAGATCTGACTTAGAAAGAAGGTCTGGTCCTTAAAGAGGTCAGCCCCTTGAAGAAGTTTCACAGCTGTAAAGTGAAACACATAAAGCATCTCAACATAACTACCATTAATAGTTCAAATTCCTTTTGCATTTTGTTTGGCAACCAACATTTTAGTTTTATTATTTCCAAATATATGTTAAAGACAGTATTTCACAGGCTTTTCAAAATCTAACTGAAAATGTTCGGGTATTTTCTCACCACTAAAAAGGTCTAGAAAGATTCTGACTTTGTACTGTGGAGAATCTTAAAAAGTCTTACACTGCCCCATCTACTGCAGCAGTGCACGTGCCACTGCTAAGGACATCAACAATACAAAAAGAATTAAAACAACTTTCACATTTTATGTGAGAGAATGAAGATTCAAATACCTTAGAGAACACTGTTTTTCAAAAAGACACTGTTTTGCCCTGAAATCTCCCTGCTATAAATCAATTATTTGAACACTCAGTGGAGTTAGTCCCAATGCTCAGAGATGAGAGTTTGACTTTCTTCTTTAAAACAGATGTAATCTTCTGATTGCCCTGATCAAATAAAATTGGTACAGTTTTTCAGTCACGTTCTGTCAGCTCTCTTTAAAAGCTAATAGCTCTGCTGTTGTACAAACACTACTTATGTGTTTCACAATTCAAACGAACACAAACTACAGGCCAATAGTTCAGTCACAATTAATAACACAAAATCTCAGTAACAAGGCAAAGAAGCCTGTTTAGAACACCACAAAATGCTACAACTGTGAATCACAGCCTGTCACATGTATAGACAATTGGTTCTGCTAGAGCCATTTCAACTTTCCAGAAATAAAAACAAAAAAAACCCAAACAAATAAAACCCATTAAGTCCAGAACAAACAAATGAAAGTGGGGAACCTGTAAGGCAAAAACATCACATGGCAGCTTTGCATAGAAGTAGTCTGTAAGTTTCTTTCCCTTTGCGTATAGCATGCTTTTCACTATATACCTTCATCTGGCTCTTAAAACAGAAAATATAATACTTGACAAGTCAGGGTCATTTTCAGTAATGTAAATACCCTCTTTTGCACAACCAACCTTCTACAAAGGCTGGTATTTAACTGGTAATCACTGTGTATAAGGCAACAAATGTCCCTGATTCTACAATACCTAGCACAGTTTAAATTTCTCTGGGATGAAACATGAAATGAAGACACAACTTACTATTTCTAACTTCAAAACGGTTTCTGAAAAGCTTCTGCGGTTTTTTAACATGTTTCTGTTGAAACACTTCCTCATCCTCTAATGAGGTCCTCGCATAATGCCCAGTAGCAATTGCATCTGCTCCTGTGAAGGAAAAAAAAAGCCAAACAAAACACAAAGGCAGCTCAAAACAGGATTGCAAACATCCAGTAAGAAAAGCAGAGAGCCATGAAAGAAGAAAACCTATAGAGGAGTCTTACACTGACAATAATCATACTCCTGCTATTTAAATAATGTAAACTATTCACCAGCATGCCAGTACTTGTGTTTTTGTGCTTTAAGGACCACCTAAGAATGTAAAACTTAATGGTCAGGTCAATGCATGTCCCTGAATTAAATCTGTTCCTACATATGAGCAACCCAATCTAGCAGATCTCCTTGCCCAGGGCAGGGGGATTGGACTACATGTCCTTTAAAGGTCCCTTCCAACCTGAACATTCTATAATTCTATTTGTAAAAGCAAACTTAAAACCAATTAGTTTGCAATTACTGAAATACTGCCACAGAAATATGAGTTAGGCATGCACAAAAACTCATGTTTTTCCCTATCTTTTAAAGAGTTTGCATCCTTTAAGCATTTCCAGGACACACACTGACACACTTGAAAATGCCTTACCAAGGTTATCCATGGCATAATGCAGAAAGTAGTTGAATTTGATGTGCTTGTTACATACAATATCAGGATTAGGCGTCCTTCCCAATTCATATTCTTTTAAGAGGTCACTGTAAAATAAAGATTCAAATGTCTATCAACACCATTAACATGCACAATACTATTTGAGATTGGATGATCTGTTTAAACACAAGAAGCTGAGTCCCAGTCATACTAAGCATTTTATGTTAGACATAAAATACCCACTAGATTTTAACTTGCAAAAAACCAATGCTTTGAAGACTTTCTCCAACATGCATGAGAATAGGGTCAAATGACCATTTGCAATCTTGTAACCCTGCTTTATTAAATTAATTCTCCCTCAGGGCAGACATGGCAGCCCACTGTGCATATCCTACTCATCTCTAATTAAATACTTGCAGAATTAAACCACCTTATTTAATTCTTCAAAGGGCAATATAGTGGACTACACACCAGGATTTACTGTGTCTCAGCTGAACAAAGAGTAACTTCATCTACAAAATTGTCACCATAAGCAATCAGTCATGGGGCTTAATTTTATACATGTTTTCCTATCCTTTTTCTTTCCTTCTAGAAATTCAAAGGTTCTCAAAGTTACGCTATAGTTTTAAACTGTTGCATAACTAAAGTACTTAGCATTATTTGCTTGAAAACATTGAATAACTAATGAAATTAAATGAGCATACAGCAATGTCCTGAGATATCAAAAAGCCTAATCGATGCATTATTTTGCTTGTCCTTAGTAGCCACCGAAGTCAAGAAGAACTGAGGGCACAGACTGGATTTAAAAGAACAACAGCAATCCCAGTATTTGGTTTTACTTTTCTCCATCTGGAACAGAATCAATTGCTCCTTTCTTACTGTGTTATACATTACATTAATAAACAGAAAATAAAGCAATGTGCCCTTTATTTTGTCTAACACCTTTTTTAGAAGTTCTAAATTCAACAACTCGTACTAATAATTAAATCATCTGGTTTTACCCAGAGCTGCCTCCCTCTTGTTGGCTCAGCACCACACTCTTATGGTACACTGGGAGATTTAAAAGGGGCTCAACATAAAGACAAGCTCACATCAGTTCAGAGCTTCTAGTAAAGCACAGAACCAGAGAAAGGGCAATGAAGGATGTCAAAAGGGAAAAATAGAGTGAACTGTCCCAGAAAAGGGTTGTTCTGCTATTTTCTTCAGACTGTCCAAAAGTTTGGTGCTCTGATGTAATTTCAACACACAGTAGAAGCACCATGACCAGGTTATTCCTCAGTTTCACCTAAGGTAACAACAGCTCTACTTGAAGGGGGACAACGAAGATCAGGGAACAACTTTTATGTACTTATGTTCAGTGCATAAGGATCAATTATGCTGTTATACCAATGTGTCCGTTCTTATCCTTCCTCCCAAGCAAAACTCTCAGCTTTTCCCATGCAGAACTTCCCTTAAGTGCAACAAATTCACAGAAAATCTGAGCACTCTCTGTAGAGAACAATTTCAAATTTGTCATAAGTTTTAAGAAGCAAGCCTAGTTCATGATCATTTTGTGGCAAACTGGATTCAGTATCACTGCATATGTTACACACAGAGACAACAGTAAATGATAGCAGTCCATTAATTTTTTTTTTCCAAGTTGCAATAAGGTTGACCAGTGGGGAGCTGCAGAAAGCTGCAACAAACCAATTGCTGCACACTTACAACTAGTGAGAAATCTTCTATGGATTTAAAATGTAACCTACTAAAACTAAGATTAAAATTCTGACCTTAAATAAAAATCAGAGAGAAAATAATTTCTCCACTATTTGACAAGACTTCAGGACTTTTTCTTAGCACTGATAACGCTGCATTGCATTGCCCTTGCCCATTCTCTCGCCATTCTTGTATTTCACCATAACACAGTACCACACTAAAATACTGAAAGACCATCTACTGTAATTGTGTTTCTACCTGAATACTTCATTCCAGTATTCCTTCACGTAGGAAACCTGGTGAAACGGGATATCGAGCTTCTGGCATACCCGGTAAGCATCCTCGCAATCTCTGTCAATGGAGCAAGCTCCCTGTTCATCCAGAGGGTCCCAGTTCTTCATAAACACGCCGGTCACCTGGTAGCCTATGAAAGGAACGTAGGAATCACTTAGAAGGCTAAATTCTTACAGCCTGGACCCAAAACCCCGTGTTCTTCAAGACCTCCTTGAGTAACTGATTCCTTCAGACGACGCGAGTAGCGCCGTACCCGGCAAACATCCTGCTAAGCTTTACGGCACAGCTATTGTATGGCTGTGCTTTCCCCTACAGCGAACTCAAACCCGAGCTCTGCTGGCAGCCGAGGACGACGATGTGTCTGTCACACGGCCGAGTTTCTCCCATGCCCTCCTTCCCCGCGGGGCCTTGCCCGAGCCGCCGGCTGAGCCCGGGGGGCGGCCCGGAGGGGACTGCGATCCGGGCCCGGCCCCGGCCCAACCCCAGTCCCGGCCCCAGTCCCAGCCTCAGTGCCAGTCCCAGCCCCAGCCCCAGTCCCAGCCCCGGTCCCAGCCCCAGGTCCGGCCCCAGTCCCATCCTCAGTGCCAGTCCCAGCCTCAGTGCCAGTCCCAGCCCCAGTCCCGGCCCCAGTCCCAGCCCCAGTTCCAGTCCCAGCCCCGGCCCCGACCCCAGTCCCAGTCCCAGTCCCAGTCCCAGCCCCAGTCCCGGCCCCAGCCCCAGCCCCAGTCCCAGTCCCAGTCCCACTCCCGGTCCCAGCCCCAGCCCCAGTCCCGGCCCCAGTCCCGAACCGGCCCCAGCCCCAGTCCCGGCCCCAGCCCCAGTCCCACTCCCAGCCCCGCCGCTCCCGCCCCGGCCCGGCCGCAGCCCCTCACCCCGGCGGCGCAGCAGCAGCGCGGCCACGGCGCTGTCCACGCCGCCGGACACGGCGCAGGCCACGCGGCGCCCCGCGGCTGCCAGCATCGCCCCGGGACCGACCGGGACCGGGACCGGCCCCGGACCACCTCCGACCGACCCCGACCGGGACCGCGACCGGGACCGCGTCCGACCGACCGGGACGGGGCCGGGACGGGGCCGGGACCGGGACGGGGCCGGGCCCGCCCCGAGCCCGCCCCGCGCCTGCGCAGCGCGGGCCCGTGCGTGCCGTCCCGGCGAGGCGGAGCCGAGAGGGGGAGCCCGGCCGGGATAACCCCGTGGGGAGAGCGGGACAGCGCCCCGCCAGCCCGACAGCACAGCCAGCCCGGCAGCACAGCCAGCCCGGCAGCACAGCCAGCCCGCACACACTCGCACAGAGAGCTCTCCCCCACGGTGAGCCCGCAGGCACACACTGAGCCGATAAAGGGGGAGCCGGAAGAAAACATCGCCTGAAAGGGGGTTGTAGCCAGGAGGGGGCTGGTCTCTTCTCCCAGGCAAGCAGCAGGAGGACAAGGGGACACGGGCTTAAGAGCTTTAGGTGGAATATTAGAAAGAAATTCTTTACAGTGATATAAGAAAGCCATTTATGTATTAGAATATATGAATTATTAATCCATTTATATACTTGATATAAGAAAGCCATTTCTATATTACAATTTATGAATTGTCTGACATAACAGGATGTCTGCAAAGGTGCTTTTGGTTACATAAATTAGAGGAAAAGGATATATATATTACTAACTCTATTCACTATAGAATCTTTGTAACCAATTAGAATGTAGCAAAAAGAGAAAAACAGGATGCCTTGCCAGATGGAATTGTCTAAGTAGAGAAGTAGTGAAAAACAAGTGAACAAGGCATGCATCAAGACATAAGGTCCAAAGTTTACAGTGATGATGACTACTTTGTGAGACCACCAAAGTGAGGAAGAAACAGAAAAGACCACCAGGGTCCTTAACTGTGCATTCTCCAACAGAGAGATTAATGTAAACAGAAGTATAAAATGATGCGAAGAAAAGAGGCTGTCTATTCATAGTTTCCTGTTTATTAAAGTGTATAAATATGTAAGTTTTGTTCTGGAAAGTGAGCGAGTTTTAGCGAAGCTATTCACCTCATTCCTGGTACCGTAAATAATACCTTCTACTTGAAGATTAAAACAAGTCTCTGAGTGGTTGTTTTTTTTTATTAGCCAAGGTTTTTTTGACATCAACAGAGAGAGTAATCAGGTATGGGAAGGGCCTGCCCAAAGAGGTGGTGGATTCACCATCCCTGGAGGTTTTTAAGATGAGACTGGATGGGGCACTTGGTGCCATGGTCTAGTAATTACAGTGGTGTTGGATCAAGGGTTGGACTTGATGA